>OY735241.1:10572759-10592759 GCA_963457665.1 Thysanoteuthis rhombus | reverse complement strand
AAAATAGCCAATAACAGGAATTTAAATTAACTGAATCATCAACCTGAATAAACGTGTTTGAATAACGGTTCCTGATTCATCTTATATACGTATATATATGCATTGCTAACTATCCTTTAAAAGATATAACTGCAGGCAATCCATCAAGATTTATTGTCTTTACGAAGAACCTACATCGAAGACCATCATCTTTTGGTTGTTCTTCAGACCATACTTCATTAATTCGCATCATCAATGGAAAAAGTACCTACACACACACGCTCACTCACACATGCACGCGCATATATATATATATATATATATATATATATATATATATATATATATATATATATATATCGATTGATACGTGGATAAATTGATAGGCAGATATCACATATAAGCCATTTTTGTACACTGAATATTTTTCTGTGTTATGATTTCTGAGAATTATTAATTACGTTTTGTTTTCTAAATTCAAAATGAAATATAAACGTAATACAGTTATGAGAAGATTGTCTGGAAAGTACCGGTCTTATGTAATACTGTTTATAGTTAGATTTATCATTCCAATATTAAATAGTTACACATTATTATAACGTAAATTATATATATATATATATATATATATATATATATATATAAATATATATATATATTTATATATATATATATATATATATATATAGTCATTAAGTGGTTGTTCGATGTAGCTACACACTCTTATCAAAAGAATTTGTTTCGTGCCTGCATTCAACTACTAATACGTTTACTTTCGCTCATAAGTAGTATATCGTTTGGATAACCGATTATGTTTCGATTTTCCTCGAGGCATGGGTCGCATTTTTTTGTTGTATATTTGGAAACTAGTATATCCGTTATGAGTTCCCATTTAATCATTCGTGTCATTTTTTCTTCTGCCAATTTCCAGTCATATTTTTGATAGAAATGTACTGCTTTTGTATTTTTCGTTTTGGAAAGAATATGTGTGACTAGAGGATCATATTTCATTGCTGGTGAATGATGATTCAACATAGAACTTTGATTCATTAGGTTTTCTGATGGTGTAAACTATGGCTTTATAAATCATATTCACTATATCACATTTTTTTCAATTGAGCTATCGTCGGTCTTTCTACAACTTCAATTTGGTTTATTGTTGTCTTTTTCTAATTATTTTATCGTCATGTGAGTTGATACTTTTAGCAATCATTTGGTGCGTAAACAGCTAACTTTAAAGGTATTATTATGGAATAGTTTACGTAGAATATGATATTTGAGGGAAGTCTAAGTAATGATGTTTAGGAATAATTTTGTAATGTTCGATTTTACATTTGAATTATTAGATGGATTCACTTAAATCGTGATAGGTTTTCTTTTGCTCTTTTCAGCTTTATTGGGATTGTATTACAATTTGGAGTTGAGCATTTATGTATGGCTCTGATTTGTTGCCATACATTTTTCATTTGTTGAATTGCTTGTATTTTTTTCTTTAGAGAAATAGGTATTTGTTAATTAGATGCTTTATTGCTAGTTAAAATCAGAGTTTATATATAATAAAATGTCATCTTTTCTGGACTGTCCAAAAAAATTATTGTTTCGGTACAAATTTATGTTAAGAAAATTACTTCTTTTAACCATGAGTTAATTTCTTTTTTTAAGCCGAGGTTTTTGACTCCTGTAATTTATTCTCTCTTCTTTTTTCGATTTTTCTAATGTTTTTTTTTTTTGTATATTATAATCCTGTCTAATATGATTCATGTGTTTTTTCTCTGTTATAATGTTTATAATATTTAAAATATATATTCCAATTAGTTTAGAGGTCGAGTTTAATACTTCCATCACTACATTAAAATATTTGTCGTTGTTCTTTTCAAGTTTGTCTTTTGGGAATGGTAAGTTTTTTTCTACAGTTATTTATTATTCTGATGTCTTTTTCAAAGATAGTTATGTTTTATTCTACAAAATCGATAGCTTTGCTTAAAGCTGTCTGTTTGATCGAAAAGTCACAGTCTTTGATAGTATTTATTGTGAGGATTCCGTAAATATTCGTCTCATTAAATCACATTTATCGGAAAGATTCAACACTTTTATTGTAAACAGAACTTCATATCGTTATATCTGTCTCTCTGTCTCTGTTTGTCTGTCTGTCTGTCCGTCTCTCTCTGTCTGTTCATCTCTCTCTCTCTCTCCACACACACACATAAACATACACACACATATATAAATATATATATATATATATATATATATATATATATATATATATATATATATATATATATATATATATATATATATATATATAATTATGAATAGCGTTAAATTATAGTGGAACTTCTATTTGAAATTATCTCCCGTCATTAGTAGGTGAATGTATCTCTCGACCTAGGCAATAGAATAGCTGATAAAAAAAAATTGGGTCCTGCTGGGATCAAACGTGCAACTAGTTAACGCGAAGTTTTGGGATTGTACCAGATACTTTTTACACTTATTGTGTGTACATTTATCCTGCATAATACGTATGTATGTGAGTGCACGTGTATACGTGTATGTATTAGCGGAACCGAGGATGAAAAAGGAACACAGTGAAAGAGGAGAAAATATTGACGAAAGAAAGTAAGAAAGAGAAGGAAAGAAAGAGAAGGAAAGAAAGAGAAATGAAGTGAGAGAGAGAGAGAGAGAGATAGGGAAAGTGAGAGAGATGGAAAAACGAACGAAAAACAAAAAGAAAGATAGATAAGAGATTGAATTGACATTTATAGAAGGGAAGAAGAGAAAAAAGATTTTCTTCTTGCGGGAAGAAAAAGAATGGGGCCGTTTAGAAAAATGAAAGTGAAGAAGAATGATGGATTCCTCCAGAAGAAGAAGAAGAAGAAGAAGAAGAAGAAGAAGAAGAAGAAGAAGAAGAAGAAGAAGAAGAAGAAGAAGAAGAAGAAGAAGAAGAAGAAGAAGAAGAAGAAGAAGAAGAAGAAGAAGGAGGAGGAGGAGGAGGAGGAGGAGGAGGAGGAGGAAGAGGGGGCGGAATAATCCCGGAAAAAAGAGGAGAATGAAGGCAATGGAGGGGATTAGTTCAAATGATGCTATAATAGACTTGACAAATGAGTCGAACGACCTATCGAAAAAAAAAAAAAGACTTGAAATGGCGATAAGGACAACTACAAGAATAATCTCTTCTTTGTTGATAGAGATTGTCGTCTGCTTTCTCCAAAATGCAATGTTCAGACTGGGGTAATTCAATTGTGAGATTACCAAGATCTTCATTGTCTTCGAGATAGGGGCGATAAAGATAATCTGCTAAAATAATGCTCTGTACGATCTATCGTTTCTTTTCATTCATTATAATTGACACTTCCTCTTAGAAGTAACCATGTTGCTGTTGGAAATATCTTTTATCCACCAATCAAAACGATGATCTGTCTCACTTGAAAGAATTCCATCATTAAAACTTCATATGTGAGAAGTAAACATTTATTTACACCTTGAAAAGTTTTGAAGCTATTAAAATAGCAATTATTTGGAGAGACCACTCGAAATCTCACGAAATGTGTTACCAAACACATTAAGGCGACCAATATATATATATATATATATATATATATAAATATATATATGAAGTGAGTGAGTGAGAGAGAGAGAGAGAGAGAGAGAGAGAGAGGGAGAGAGGAGAAGATGGAGAAAGCTTTTCAGCTTTAGTCACAAAATATAAAAAGAAAACATTCTTCCAAAGATTTGTCATATCAGAAAATCATTTCGTAATATCTGGTAATGGAATTTATGTTATATTCTTCCAGTGATTTTTTAACCCTTAACACAGAATTTGATTTTATAGTACTATCTGTGAACTTTTCTTGTGTGTTAGGGGGTATTAGACGACGATGTTCGTGACACTTTTATTGAGTGTTCACCTATGTGAATATTACATTGTTCCAAATATAGATTTCTGTGGTTGTATGTGCGACAGCGTGTCTGTCTGTCTGTCTCTCTCTCTCTATATATATCTGTTTATATGTGTGTGTATGTGGGTAATTACATATGTAGATATATACACACTCACGTATATATACGCACAGACACACACATATATATATAAATTCATGATATAGTGCTATGATAGAACAGTTGATAAACCTCAAAATAAGATATGAAGTAAAAATGAATTACTAATAACAATGAAAGCATAACTTGATTTCATGCATTTAGATCTTAGAATAAAGAGGGAAATAGTTGACGTAAAAACGTTGAAATAACAATAATCGGATTAAGAATAAATTGCATGGTTTGTACGCGTGGATTCTTTGGAGCTATATAAATTCGAATAAAAAAATTTCTTTCCTATTGTTGAATTATGAAGTTTCCAAGACTCATATATATATATATATATATATATATATATATATATATTCTCATTTGAACTAATGATCTTAGGAAGAGACAATCGTACACTGATAACAAAGTATAGGGTAGACAGGAAAAACACTTTTGAAGATTTCATAAACTGTATTGACAGATATTGGGAAATGGGTGACTGATGCAATCCAAAAATCCATTGGAAAAGTTTTTTCAATGTTTAGTGTCTTAAGCAGTGAAGCTTTCAAGACCATATAATGTGTGTATAAATATAAGAGTGTGTGTATATATATGTATATATATAAGATTCACTCTATACTTTGGTCATGTACTTTTCACGACAGTGTGTTTCGTGAATCTCGCAATTTTCAAGTGAATCGCGAATAATTTTTTTTATTGTTTCGAATTTATTAGTCTTTCCACGTCATTATCCAGTGTTTTCAGTTACATTTCAAAATATTTGAATTTTGAATTTATTGTTTTTTGTTGGTGATTTCAATTTTGGAATTTTTAAACTTCTAGTATACTGTTTTTTTCCATGCATTGAAGTTAGTATTTTCATTTTATATGTCTCCGAGTAAAAATGAATTTAATGTCTGCATTTTGATATTTATCGTCCTTCTTTTCATACACAAGCTCGTATCCCTTATATATATATATATATATATATATATATATATATATATATATATATATATATATATATATATATATATATATATATATATATATATATATATATATTCATAGATGTGATATTCAAGTGAATATTACAAGGAATATATTTCACGGGAATAACTTGCAAAGGAATAATCTCTGTTTTATTGATGAAGATTGTCGTCTGCTTTTTGCCGAATGCGAAGTTTCGATGTTCATACTGAAATCTTTTACGAGTAATTTAATTGTGAGTTTTCCAAGATCTACATCGTTGCTACTGCGTGTGACGGTCGGTGTTGTCAGCATTTCCCAAAGATTTTTTTTTTTTATGATTAGGTGTAAAAAAAACTCTTTATCTTCTCGGGGAAGAAATTCTACAAAAGCGAGAAGCCATTTCATTTGATTTGGTTTTTGGTTGGCATTAAAAATTTACAACAGAAGAAAAAAAAAAGCAAGTTCTTTTTTCTTCTTCAAGAATTTTTCTTTCTACAAGTTTCGAGGGTAAAGAATGTGGACGCCTCATGATAGATTCGTTTATTCTTATTCAGCGATCAGTCTGGTGTAAGACCAAAGCAGCGAGACACACTCTGAACTCACGACATTAACGAACTAAAAAGCACTAAGAGAGTGCATGCCTCTGCCAACATAATCGTTATTCAAAAATGTATGAAAATGTCAAATTGTTGAGATGCTCGTACACCAAACCGAACCTGGAATGTTAGCGTGTGAAGCAAACCTGGCAATCCTCACACTATCTGAGCAGAAAATAGACCACTTTTGATAAGTATAATCATGATATAAAATTATCATAGTTTTAATTATCAAGTTACATAATTTTAGGTAACCAACACATTAATTTCCGTTGTTAACCGGTTAGAATCAACTACGTTTAAGATACTTCAAACTGGGCAATTTCTCTATAAAAGCATTCATGTGAAGCATTTATCGACTCGAAACAATTTGACCATCGTGATTCCAACGGTCATTTCAGACAAGTGCACTTACATTGGTCAGTATCATTGTCCTTCTTTTTCTCTTCAATTCCTGAATATTAATTCTCTAAGAACACACGACCCCAGTCTTAATGACAAGTACACATCAAATGACCGGACTCTTTCATAAAAACATAATGTTCCAGAAATGAATTGTCCGATGACAGACCGAATAGAGGGACCAGACTGTCTGTGTGTTGACCAGACGTCAAATAAATCACTGTTTTATAGTCTCTTTATAGAAATAGCGTTTCACGATGAATGCATAAATAATATAGAGTATAGCTCTTTACTCTCTGAATCTGTCTTCCTATATTTCGTTGTCCTAAGAAGAAACTGGTGTATTGTATTCGATTACTTGGTAAGACACTCCACGGGATGTAAGGGATACCAAAACGATTCTTGTTGTATTTTCAGTTGCATTGGGAACTTTTTAATTTCTTCATTTTGAGGTAAATTTGATTTTCAAAATCCTACCCTAGCCCTAACTAAAGTTGGAGAAGCTGTTAACCTTAGTTTCATTTTCTCAGTTCTTTGATACGGAACGATTTCGCTCCCTTGTAATGTTTCTTCATTGATCAGGGCTAATACACCCACATACACACACATATATATAAATGGACACACACACGCGTATTCATATATACACACTTATATATAAACTTATATACACACACACACACACACATATATATATATATATACATATAGCCTTATATATATATATATATATATACTCACACACAAACACACACACACACACGTATATATATATATATATATATATATATATATATATATATATATATATATATATATATATATATATATATATATATATGTATGTATATATAACTTAGAAGTGGATATAAATTCCAGTAGAATATTCTACGTTACGTTTTATTATCTTAAACTCAACTCAAAATTATTTCGTGCTGTTTGAGATTGAGTCGTTCGGCTAAGTCAAAGTGAAAAGAATAAACAATTAATTCCCGCTGCAGCCTAGATTTTCTTGAATTGTTTATTCTATTTCCACTGCCTAGGTCTTGAAGCTTATTTCCCATGGGCATTTTAAATAGAATTTCAAATAATACAATGCATCATAACGCACACACACACACACACACACACACACACACACACACACACACACACACACACACATATATATATATATATATATATATATATATATATATATATATACTGCTGTTGGTGTATGTTGAAGTGACTGGTTTGTTTTTGAATTGCTGTATTTTTAACAACTAATGATGCCAAGAAGAAAATTTCACATATAGCACAATAATATCTAGATCTGTGTGAAACATGAAACCATTTGAAAATCTCACATTCATTGAATCCAGATATTTCGAAATGATTGACTGAAAATACATAAATTAGAAAACATGCTTTTACATCTTCAGCTGTAATATATATATATATATATATATATAAATATATATATATATATATATATATATATATATATATATATATATATATGTATGTATATGTGTGTTTCTGTTTGTGTGTGTTTGTTTCCCAGATGCGAAGTGATCCAATCCATCTACATATTTAATTATATAATTTACATGTATGAAAACTAAATTTTTTTCCTTTGAAATACGATAATAGAAACTCCACTTGTCTCCAACTATACCGAGCAATTTCTCTACACCAATTCCCATCAAGGCATTTCTGTATTTTCAATGATTTTTCTTTAACCAGCATTTGCTGTCTAAGCTCCGACGAAACCAGTGATTCAAAAGTGAAACTTACGTAGGGCTATCACCCCCTTCATGTTTTTTAAGACATACCGAATTATCTTGAGCCTATTGTCAGCTTATCCTGGATATTTTGCCGAATGTACACCTTCCCTCATCATACATGTACATATATATATATATATATATATATATATATATATATATATATATATATATATATATATGTTGTAAAAAACTTTACGGTTAAATATTAAATAGCTTTTTCAATTTTTTGGTACCACATCGTTTACTTATTTTCCCAATAACTGTGATATATGTTATTTTCAACTGTTTTAGAAAAAAGGTTTGGACATTCTCTATTATTATGGTACTGTGTGTAAATTTCCTCCTGTTGGGATCAGCTGTTGTTCACCATGAAATCGTTTTAAGAATTAAAAAAACAAAACAAAACAGCAGTGTAGAACAAATACCACATCCTTTCCAGTCATAGTTTTAATATATACCTTATGTTTAATTATTGGGTTTGTGCTTGATAGCCAGGATAAGGTTGATAAGGCGGCTGTTCAGCTCAATATTAAGTATAACGCTACGATGGAGCGGCTACCCTATCCGTCGAAGGTTCGATTTTTGCATCAGCCCCATTTTTTATTCATTTGTTAATTCTATTCACGCTGTCTCGGCCAAATGATAAATTCACCGTATGATAATTGGAGTATTTCAAATTGAGCTTAACTACTTTATTATAACACTATATATATATATATATATATATATATATATATATATATATATATATATAGATATATATGTGTATATATGTATGTGTATATATATATATAGATATAGATATATATATATGGAACAACTTTATCCTGGTTATCATGCACTTGGCCATCAATTTAAGAACCATGCTTAATTTGCTATTATTGGTCAAGCTACGGAACAAAGGGAGAAACCTAATATGTGATGATTTCTGCAGGACCGTGAAGGCAAATTGACGCTTCAGCGGGAAACCAGACACCCATTAGGCCTAGATATAGAACGGGACTTTCCTCAGAATGCAACAGAATTCTTCGGGTAAAAGAAAGCTCATGGTCTACAACATTATTTGTTCACATCATTGATTGGGTACTTCGGTGAATATCCTCCACTCTAGTTGGCTGACACATTTAACACACTTTGAATCGTATTCAATGCATCCCCCCCCCTCGATAGTCACCTATGAAGCTGAGAGATGGAACCTAACCAAGAGACTGACCCTTAAAGAGAGAACCATGCAACAAGCACAAGAGAGAATCATGTTCAACATCAAATGGACGGACCAAAAGACAGCTCAGCATACTGGAATAAAAAAAAAAAAACCCAGATGTTCCAAGACATCAAAAAAATCAATTAGAAAACTCATGTATGATATATATGGCCATGATGCGAGAATGGCAGACAACTGATGGACATCATGACTCAGAATGTTGAACCCCAAGAGATCACATAGAGAACATGAAAGGGCGTGATGAAGTAGTATTGGCTCACAATGTCGGTAATAGAGAGGTCTGGGGAAACCTGACGGGGGTGTATGTCTAATTACAAATGACTGGAGATGATGATGATAATGAGTTATTGAAACTGCTTGAGACGTTTTCCTATTGATATCACTTTACTTTTGGCATTTTAGATTTTTTGCATGTATTTATATATATATATATATATATATATATATATATATATATATATATATATATGAAACACTAAGTTATAATGCAAATAAGGTTTTGACTCTCTAATTCTGCAACAGTGAAAAATGTTAGTATCTTTTACACATTTTGCATAGTAAGTGCGAGGTATTTTTCAGGAATTCAAGTTTTATAGCTTCAAATTATTAAGCACGGTAAGGAAATCATACTAAGACACTAATTATATATTGATTATATCATAATATTGCACTCAGAAACAAGAACATTAAGGAAAGCTATAAAATTTCATGTACATGGAATACTGGAGCCTATAAATTAACAACATGGAAAAAGTCATTAAATTTCAAATCTAAGGTCCTTGCCCACGAATCACCGATGATAGTCAAACATCTATTAATTTTGTTCTATTCCGAACGTATCCAGCTTTTGCTTACCATACATCTTCTTTGGTCGCAAACTGACGCCCATCTCAATACACTTTCCCTCTTGAAGATGCCCCAGAGATTTCCAATTGGGTTGAAATCTGTAGAAATGATGACCAGTTCATAAATCTACAATTTTTATTTTAGTTTGGTTATCGACTGCTGTATGCTCACGGTGCGGAGAAGCTCACTGTGCAGAAGTGCGTTATATTGCCCCAAAATAAGTTTCCTGGGTAGGCCAAGTGACTTGTTCCTAAACCAAAGCTGTAAATTTTACTTCAAAATTCAATGTAAGCCATGTCATTTTTAATGCATCCGATACACACCACCAACTTGTCTCTTACAATTTTATTCCAAAACATCGCCTCAGTCTCACAGAACGCCAATCTTCCCTTGCAATCTATCCCGAACTACATCCACCCGGTCCATCAAGAGTAGATCAACTCTACTATGGGATAAGAATAATAATGATGTCAGTTTTAAAATACTTTCAAGCCCAGACATTACGACTTGTATCTTAGCTTTTAATGCAAGCAAATATCAGGCTTGACACATTTTGTAACATGGCGGTGAATTTTGCATCGACGTAATTTTGATTCGTTATCTCGATAAATATGAATTTATTGCTTGAAGCTGTTTTCCTGGCAATGGGCTCATTTAAGTACACTCCGAACTAAGTTAATACCTTAGACTTGACTTTATCTGATGTCCTCCACGATGCAAGAATACGTCTTCAACGTATCATTTCACTGTTTGACTGTCCCTGTTATATACCATTTCGGGGGTTATACTGTAATTTTCAATATGTGTGCGAGAAATCACATTTATGAGTCATATTCTAGTAATATTGTAGTATTTACGTTGAGATTTAGCACTTTGATGAAGCAAAGCTATAAGGAAATGGCTTCCGTTTGCGCAGATATTTTAAAATTTCAGCAGCGATGGCGCAGCCCGCTATTACCAGTCTTCCTGGTAAAGTACTTTTCTCCATCTTTCGTGAAACTAAATTTACAACCATATAGCCTTTTTGCATGATGATTTAGTAATAAGTATATAAATATATATATATATATATATATGTATATATATATATATATATATACTTTTTTGTTTTTATATCGAAAATATCAAAACATTCAACCGCTTGACAAGTTGAAATATCAGTGAAACAATCAGCAATATATATTCTCTATTCAGGGTTGAAAACTCATTGAGTGAGGTAACTCATCCATTGTAAGCTTATGCGATGCTCTTCCTAGAAATAGAGCACTCTGTTGGATGGGGGATTTGTGCATAAATAAAAATGTCGCTTAAATTCAGCCTTACCGGCAGTCAAGCTCCGTAGCTCAGAACTAGGATATCGGCCTCCAGGTCTGAAGCAAAGGTTTCAATCCTGCCTCATGGTACAGGCCGTGATAATGGAAAGTTTATAGCCACACAGAAGAGATTTAACACATCAAAACAGCTATCTGTGGATGACACAATAATTATTTTTTTTTTATATATATATATATATATATATATATATATATATATATATATATATATATATATATATATATATATATATATATATATATATATATATATATATATATATATATATATATATATATATATATATATATATATATATATATATATATATATATATATATATATATATATATATATATATATATATATATATATATATATATATATATATATATATATATATATATATATTTTTGTCCGATCACATATACGTCCAAGGTCCCATAGAGATATAGTATATCCGAAAGATGGGACGTAACGGACATTAAGCAAACGTTGATTTTTTAAAATCATAAACAAAGTGCCTTTGCAGCCAGATGCATGAAAGCATAATACATATCTACTGTGTATACTATACATAATCCTCGATAACAATATTAAAAACATGTATATTACTTGATATGCAGTCATGCTCCTGTAGCTGGGTGACTAATGAAACCATATTTAGGAATATGAACAAATTTTCACTAGGTGTTTCTTTGTTTTTGATAGAATGATAGAAAGGATGCCGATTTAAAACAAAAACAAAGCAAACCACATTAAAGATATTTCTGGGAGGGAAAAACCAATCCTGAGGAGAGCCTCAACCAGGCCCTTCAGGCAGTGGTGAATGCGATATTATCTTTTTTGATAATGATGAAAATTTGTTATTCAACCTGAAAAGTGTTCATGTGGGGGGAATATGGGAATTCTTGTAAATGTCGATGATCCCAAACATGTGTGGGTGTTCGGGTAATTTGTTTTCGAAAATATTAACCGAAAAATTTTAAAATGAAAAAAGTAGAAACAGTAACGAAAAAGAGATTATATTTTGCATAAAAAGTTTACAGTACTGATTTCCTGTCCTATTCTTTTCTGTACAGTTACCAAAACCAATTAGTATTTTTGTAAGAACATTGTATAACTAAACCCACTATTGTACCATTCTCACCATTCATACCCCACCGAATCCCTTTATCATTTTTGGGATATTATTTCAGGGGATAAGAACTGACCATAATATAGTTCTTTAAAAAAAAAAGGAAAGATAACTGTGTTATTAATGAAATTGATTGCATGCACAATAGCAGGACGTATGGTATTGAAGCATCACCAAGGTACCGAACTCTCGACGAATGTTAATGAAGTTTTGTCAACGTAGGCTTGCGTGCACTAGCTTTACCAATGCATATCTTTTGTTGTACATATGTAAGTGTATTGGGATTCAGACTTCTTGTAAAATATTCCTTTATTCCATGTTAAAAGTATACGTGCTGTAGTATTCTTGGTTTTAAATGCAGGATGGAAATAAGTCATCGTAGACAGCTGATGTTGGTACATAAGCAGACATAGGCATGAAAAGCTTTGTAGCTAGCATGATGGTGCATGTTTTATATATATATATGCATTCATATATATATATATATATATATATATATATATATATATATATATATATATATATGTATATATATATATATATATATATATATATATATATATATATACATATATTATTTGAAATGCGTTCTATTTTAAATGGGGCTTATCGTATGAGACCATCTGCAATTTAGCGGATACTTTCAGCTATGTACTCAGTACAAGTAGTGCAGCAATAGTTCAGTATAATATAAGTTTGTGCAATATTCAGTAATATTGAATGAGCACGCAAGGTAAAAATCGCTTATCGTCTCACCAGTTGAAATCTAACCAGGACTTTAAGCAGCAGATACCCAAGAAGCCATGTAATAATGACTGTTTTGTCTTTAATTCCCCAAAACTGTTACATTAATATATATTGCAAACAATTGATTATCCCGACAAGAAAAATTCATACATTATACTCTTGTAAAGAGTTCTGTGTAAAACATGCAACTCTTCTCTATAATGTGTTTTAGAATACATATATATATATATATATATATATATATATATATATATATATATATATATATATATATATGTATGTATAAAACTGTTTGGAATAAGACAAACCAATGATAAATGAATATGGAGACTTTATTAGTTTATACAATAATCTACAAATTGATTATTTAAAATGCTGCACATTTGTCAGTAAGAGTTCTAAACTTCAGTATCATTGATGGTTTAAAGGTTAGGTTTGTATAGAAAACAAATTTAGCTCGAAAAGTTTGGCTTTTAAAGCAGGAATCAGAATGAAAACATAAATCCATGGGGGACCATCGTGGTATGTCTAGACTGTTCTCTGTATACGAATGAATCTCTTGTAGTTTGGCAGAATCCTTTGATGCAAGTAGTAGCAACAGTTTTGGGTGCTTTATGGATAATTTTAGACAATAAATGGTTATCAAGGTTATTGGGGTTGTGGGTCACGGTCAAGTCCCAAGTTACTTAGGTACGTAGTAAGGTAATATAGAGTCTTTGCGTATGTTCATATATTGAGTTGAGTTTATATAGTATTGTTTATATATGCATATATACATGAACTCAAATACATACTCTGTTGGTAAACATTGTATACTTGTAGAAAGTATGTCGGCTTGAATGAGGGTAGATATGAATATATGACGTAGAAAGCGTATGGGGTTTCTGTGGGGAGTATTCGTAATGCGTAAGATCACAAAGAACAAAAGATGGAGTGAAAGTTAATTTGCATTGTTGACACATGGATATCAATGGTAGGATTTGTAATATTGATCATATGTATGCAAAGGCATAAGTAGATAGAGCTTTGCAGAAAATAAGGGTATATGTATATGTGTATTATTGTGTACGGTTTATTTCATGGGTCAGAATGAATGTATAGTATCAAGTGCAGGTGTAAAGTTAGTGAGTTGGTAGGCGTAAAGCAATGATGAAGGAGGATTTATGTGGTTAGGGCAGCTGATTTTAGTGTTGAGTTTGTTTGGAGGGAAAGTTTTAATCCAAATATCTTCACGTAGTTCCAGAATATTAATCGTTTTGGGAGGTGTTTTTATTCCATTTTTTTATTATAGTAAATCTACCATTTGTGATGACATTTTTGAAAAGGTACCAAAATGCTGTTCTATTAGGATTAAGTAGGGATGATTGGCTGATTTAAATTTGTGTCAATAGTTACTTGGTCTGATGTTGAATAACCACTGCGATTTACATATATATATATATATATTGCAGTTTGCATTCAGTATATTCTAGGAAATGGATGACATCTTTGTTTCTTTCATTAGAGTTATGTTAGATGGAGAAATTCTTGATGGTGGCAGATCTGGTGAAGGTGTTGGTGTGCTTAATGTGGTGGCAGCCTTTACTATCTCTATTGTTGCATGGTTAGAAGAATTTGATAGTTTTAAGGATTGTATTATGTGAAACTTTGTTGTTCATCATGGTATCACTGCTAAACATATCTTTGATATTGTTGGGTCTACGATGCACGATGACCGATGATTTTTGGAATAATTCTTTAAATATTGTTTTGAATGTAAGTATATTCCATCTTAATTATATATGACAGAGGTAGGAACATGTTGTGAAAGGTGGTAATGGCTGACAATGGTACAATTAGGTTTGCTTTTGTTTGAGAGTGTTAGGATCTCTCCTCTTGGTGTAGAGGGGCAAACCCTTTTAATTTTGTTATTATAACTTTTTGTAAACTAACTAACTGCCACTCCACCAAACTATCGAAATATGTAAACACCTGCATCCAACTTTTAGTAACATAGGTCAAATCCTATATACGAGATACCACCAACATCTTGAACCAAACGTGTTATGATGGGGAATCATCTAAAAAAAAAACTACTACGATTAAGTAATATAATAGATTTATGATTATTTCCGTTGGATTATAAATTCATTTCTTGATATATATATATATATATATATATATATATATATATATATATATATATATATATATATATATATAGTCTATAGCCACACTTAAGAATTGTAATACAACGAAACAACCATCTGTGGATGACACAATCATCGATTATTGTTATAATCAACGCTCCCTTATTCAGGACTGAGCAGTAAGGTAAGTCGTTCACTATAAGCTAAATGGCAATACTCTTCCAACTCTTGAATAGAGCACACTGGTGGGTGGGGAATTGTACGAAAGTAGATATATCGCCTAAATTCAGCCTTACTGACCGTCCAGTTCTGCGTAAGACAGGGGTAAAATACCAACCTCTGGTTAAAGGGCGAAGGTACCTACTTCGTGGTATTGGATCTAATGATAGGTGGTCTACAGCCACGCTGAAGAGTGGTAATACAACGAAACAGCTGTCTGTGGATGACTCAATTATTAATTATTATACACAAGAATATAGATTTTTATGTATGTTACTATGTTTAAACTTATGTATACATTTATGTTTATATCTAAAAATTCATATATTGATACTAAATATGTATATATTTGTATATATAAATGCATAATAGAAATCTGAGAGAAAATTTCCAAACATGTGTTCCTTAGTTCAGCCAATTGTCAATTCATATTCATATATATATATATATATATATATATATAAATGCATATATATATAAATATATTTATATATATATTTATATTTATATATACATATATATATGCATATATATATATATACACGTAAATTCATATTATAATGCATCAATATTTTTATATTTATATCAATATATCTGTATATGTGTGTACTTATACTCAGTAAGTTCTAGATAATGTACTTTTGTACTACTGTTTACAATTTCCCTTGTTGCATGGCATTAGCTTTCACTGTTCGCTTTCCACATCCTTATCTAACCTGACATACCAACAGAATACATCACCAGGGGCAATGTGCGTCTTATCTGCCGACAAATCCGGTTCATTGTATGAAACAGCGCCCGTGGCAGGAATTGAACCCCGACTGTGCACAGTAGAAATGAACTCTACTGAACAGACCAACCCGGCAGGCTTCCCAATGTATTTGGAACCCAGACAATATTCATATCAATAATTATCAAATAAATATATAAATACCTGAGTACACAATAAATAAATCATCACCATCATCAACGGCAGCATAGAGAGTTTCATAATAATAATAATGATAATGATAATAATAAGAAAAAATATAAGAAAGGTTGTAATAGAAAAATTATCATTATCAAAATCAAAATACTTTGGGTAAAAATAGTAATCATAATAATAGTAATAATATTATTAGTACTGATAATAATGATCATGATAATGATGTTGATAACGGAAATAGTAATGGTAATAGTGATGATAACATTGATAGTAATAATGATAGGTTTATTGTTATTAGCAATAATAATGATGATGGTAATGATGATGATAATAGAAAAGTCATCATACTTATAGTAATTGTGATAATAGAAATAATGATAGTTGTAAAAAAATTATCATTACTCATAATATTGGTAATAACGACAATATTATTAATTATGATAATAATAGTAATAATGATATTCATAATGATAATAGTAATAGCTATAAAGTGATAATGCTAGTATCAACGATAGTAATAGTAATGATTAAAATGAGAGTAATAACAGTAATAGTAACAATTAATAAGAATAATAATGACGATAATAATGATGAAGATAACAATAATAATAACAATAATAGTAACAACAACAATAATAATAATAATGATAGTAAAGATAATGATAATGATAATAATAATAATGATGATAATGATAATAATAAAAGCAAATGAATAAACTTAGATTTTTGTATACTCGTTTGCACCAGCATATATTGGAACGATCAACTAAAAATATTTATATAAGAGAAAACCTTTTGGTTTAATTCTTTTAAAATCCAAACTAAATAGATTTCGGTTAGCTTACAATTCACCATTTAAGTTTCATGGTAAATAGGTCCTTCGGTTTATGGTAGCATTTACGCTCGTTCCTTGTGAATTTGGACTTTGTTAGTGATCACTAGAAAACAAAAGGCTACAGAAACAACATATCCACTGATCGATCATTTTTCTTCGATTTTCTAACTGATCACCTAAACCAGAGAATGCTATCAAAATAGGTTGGTCACGTGATAGTTTTTATGTTGTGACTAACCAGACTTGTTCCCCTTCCTGCTTTTCGCAGAGGAATCTGAAAAACAATGGCAAACGCAAAATTTTAGTAGGCCATACTCTGAGAACAATTCAATATATTGATAAAGCAGCATGGAATTTCTGCTGCCTCCTGATTGGATCGAAATCATCCCTGGGGAATGTTGTCTACAGACGAAATAAACGTTCGGGGTGGGCATCGATCAACGTTGGGGTGGCCATCGATCGGCCGACAAGAAGATGATAGCGGCCGCTGCTTTTGAAGAAGGATTGGAAAACAAACAAAACAGGTCTGCTTACTCACTCAATAGAAACTGTCATGTGACCATTGTATTTTGGCAGCATACTGTGTTGGGGGTGAGCAATTGAAAAAAATTAGGAAAAAAGTAAGGTCGATGAAAAAATTGCTTTTTTCACCTTTTGATAGACCATGATCAGAAAAAGAAGTCAGAACTTTCAACATCCAGCATGAATGCTGTGGGACACAAATTAAGTGACCGATTTAGCATGAGATAACATTTCAAATTAAACATCGGCTTGAAACCTTTTTGGGTGAATTTTCAAAAACCAAATACCAACGTTTTTCGGGACATGATAGGTTTCAATCTCCAGCGCTCGGACAGGGCAGCTCTTTTAGATGTGATTTTTCAATTTTCCGATCCTGGGAGTCACTTTCAAATTAGAAAGACTAGAAAAAGAACATCTGGGATTTGAAACATGAAAGTAAAATTAAAAAAACAAAAACATCCAGATATTGTCAAAACTGGACTCATTAATTTGCACCCCCCCCCCACAGGAAAAAAAATCCAATTTAGCAAATCTATACGCACAAAACATACAAAGTGAGCAAGATCGACTTAGAGTATGTAGATACCAAATCTATTTTCAGGTCTAATGCTTAATTCATTGTCTGTTTAACATCTAAAGTCCGGAAACATAAATAAATACAAGTCTGGTTAATCACTCATTTGTACGGTCATTTGAAAATATCTTGGCAGCATACCGTGTTGGGGTTAATCGATCAGAAACATAGGTAAGAGGGATGATCAATAAAGATTTACTTCTGTTGCCTTGTTTAGGTGATGAGAACTAAAATATTCCAATCGTTGAACACAAGCTAAGGGACCAATTTAACATAGACGTAGATTGCAAATTGAACCCCAACCCGAAAACCTACTTTTCTGGGGGAATAGGAAAAAAGTCTCCAAAATGATGAAAATATTTTAATCTCCAGTCCTCCACCTACGTCAGTTAGGCCTCCACACATGATGAATACATAACCAGTCAGTCATGTAGACTACCCTCAAGACTGAGAGGATCCAACGTAACAATCTTGGTGACAATTTTGATTGATGGTCCCTAATAGAAAGAACTCAGAGTCTGCATACATCTTATAAACCTTGGACAATAACTGAAAATTGAATGAAGTACGGATAACCCTACCAAAAGAGTGAATACAATGTCCCTCACGCTACATAATGACTATAAACAAGAATTTTCACACTATAATAAAGTTTTCGTACGCAAAAATCGTTTTCAATGATTTTATGATGCTCAATTGTTTGGCAAAAATACATTAAAATATCTTTATCCGTTCTCGAGTTATCAAACATACAAACAAAGAAACAAAAAGCTTCCTTTGTTTTGTTTCCCCTTTTAGAGACACCCTATGGACAGTCGGTCAGATACGACTGGATACATACACTTCTACATACAGTTCTTCCAATTTCATTGGAAGAAGTTAACAAACAAGCAAACAAAGATGATTTCTTTTGTTTATTTCCTCTTTTAGAAATAGAGTGTGGTCAGGGAAGACTGACAGGAATGGACAACTGATTGTTTGAGGTTAGCAATTCCAATTGATTGTTATGAAGTAGATGCGTACGTCTTCTAATAATGTTGAATGTTTGTGAATAGTCACTTATGGAGCTGAAACATGGAACCTCACCAAGAGACAGACCCGCAAATTGAGAAGCATCCAACGTGTGCCTGAGTGAATCAGAGTCAGCACCTTCTATTTTTGGCCCTTTCGGTACGGATTAAAGTGTGGTATCTGTTTCTCAGCAGAGAACGAGGCGCTGTTACGAACACTTACCAGCCGAATTGGCCGGATATTGTGTGTTGGTTGGCATTAAAGACAGAGTTTGCCGATGCAATGCATCAGCCAATGAGGTTTTACTGAGGTTGTACATTGCTACGTACACTGGGGGGCTTTGGACTCGTCCTTGGGCTCACCCACTATTACTCGGCCACGCTGCAGGAGATACAGGGCCCAGTGCAGCATTGTCCCATTGCGCTTAAAGGGACAGTTCAGGCTCATGCCTGACACTTCCATGACTGCAGTTGCTTTAGCAACCATGGTTGCTTTAGCAACCATGGTTGCTTTGCAACCAAAGTTGCGTCGGCTAGAGCTATTTTTGATGGGTTGCTCCTATTTTTCTCAAGTAAAGCCCTGACTTTGTGTCGCATTTTGCTGTGGTTTGGAGATTAAACAAAGATGCTCCATCCTACATAGAGAGAACACAATATATCATGAAGTAAACAGGAGTCCGAAACATCATAGAATTAATTGAAAATCTTAAATGACAATGGTCAAGCCATGTTGCAAGAATTACAGACAACCGATGGACATCACAAC
>OY735241.1:10515259-10565259 GCA_963457665.1 Thysanoteuthis rhombus | reverse complement strand
ATGTAAAATTTAATATCATCTGCCCAGATTCGAATTACAATACATGTGCTGTTTTACTCACTCCGCTAGATTGACAATACCTACATATGAACCAAAATTTATCATACAGATATGCACGGGCTTAATTCTTTCTGATAAAGAATACATTTGAACAAAGAGGCAAATTGAACTGCCATAACCATCGAAATTGGCAAATTGTTTCATATATTCATGTATTTGTTTATGCATTTAAATGCTCCCAGCCATTCTGCCTTGTTTACAGGCTAGTACGTTTGCATCAGTACTACACTAGATCCTTTCTAAAATGTTTTTTTGATTTCAGGACAAAGAAAAGCCTTTTCATCTTGATACCTAATTGGTCGAGTTTATCAAGAACATCTGGAATCTGAAACATATATATATATATATATATATATATATATATATATATATATATATATATATATATTAGATGTTTCTAATGGAAAAACGCCAGTAATATCAAAAATGAAATTTATTCTGACCATATATAAATGTCCAAAATGACTGCTTTTTATGTATGGATCTCAAGTGAGGAGTCTAAAGCTATCTTGTTAAGTAATTTGTTTTTGGTGATTCATGAATCGTAATTTCAAGTTACATCTCAAGCTGTTTTAATGTATGATGATCAGACATGAAGTGTTGAGAGTTTCTACGACTCAATTTTTATTATTCCATAATAGGAAAGCACATACACCTATAAAATCATCCCATTTGAACGCAAACAAAGGAATATAAATAAAAACAAATAATGGAACAAAACAAAGTGTATATCATAAACTTATATATATGATTATTCATTAAGTTCATCAATCTCTGTGGAGGCTATTTATCTACTCTCCCATCAAAGCAAAATGTAACACAAGGTCGAGGCTTTACAGGGGGGGGGGAAATAGGTGACCCCCTGGAAGAATACCCCCAGCCAATGCGGCTTTGCTTTGTTAAGCAACCAAAGCAACTGCTGCCACGAAAACGTCAGGACTAACCCGACCTTACAATTCTCACTTTCACTACTTGCAACTTTATGATCTTGATAATAACTGATAAATCAGTCAAAAGTGCTCAGTCTAAATAAACATTTGATTAATGTCTACCTCTGTTTGTGCTAGGAATTTATTCTCTTGTGAGAAAAAAAGGGACATTGCTCAAAAGTTATGATGACATTCCTTGTCGGTCATGTACAAGCGAATTTGCATATATATATACATACATTTATACATACGTACATACATATGTATATGTGTGCATGTGTGTGTGTGTGTGTGGGTGTGCATCTAAGTATGTATGTAAAAGCTTAATGAAAGATTGTGTGTTTACAACTTCGATCACAACGTTTTCGATGAGAATATTTGGTAACTTTCTCACTACAAGACCACACCTGAATATTTTATTCTCTTTTTTGTCCATTCCTTTCTTTTCACCCCTTTCTGTCTTCTTTTCCCTATATATATATATATATATATATATATATATATATATATATATATGTATATATATATATATATATATATATATATATATATATATATATGTATATATATATATATATATATATATATATATATATATATATATATATATAGTATGTGTGGTACAAATCAGGCAAGCAGTATAACATGATATAATAATATATCAATAATATAAAGCAACTTCTGAAATGTAATGGATTTATTTAACAGAGTGTTCGATACATACAACTTATTACTCATGGAGTTAAGTTGTTTTGGGGTAGAGCTGGAAATGAATAGTAGAATGTGGATTCGCTACACAAACTAGCTCATGTTAACTTACGCGCACATGCGTATATGGGTATTTTTCTGTGTGTTGGAAAAGCTGTTATTGAACGACAAATCCTTGCTGAGATAACTGAAAATTCATTTCATTTAATCGTTCCCTTTGAGATTGAAATCTTTATTGTTGAAATAATTAAATTTGAAGGATAACGCTGTCATAGGTACAAGAACATACGTACAAATGCACACATACACTCACACACACACATGCAGTCATACGATCCCAAGCACACAAAAACACACAATTGCATACATAAACGTATATCTGTGCATACGTGTGTTTATTGTATAACGTGATTTTTGCATAATCCGCTTTGTTTGTTCAATAGGGAAACTTTCAGATTGGGTTTAATTTGATTGGTCAAAATTCAAATGACGTGAGTATGGATTGGATAATCTCGCGTAGCACCCACT
Organism: Thysanoteuthis rhombus; assembly: GCA_963457665.1. Lineage (NCBI taxonomy): Eukaryota > Metazoa > Mollusca > Cephalopoda > Oegopsida > Thysanoteuthidae > Thysanoteuthis > Thysanoteuthis major. The sequence continues at coordinate 10,563,034 of OY735241.1, read as the reverse complement.
GCAATCGTCTTCTGGGAAGTATTAAACGTTAAAGTATTATAAATGAATAAAACAGATTTAAAAGCTACAGATATAAGAATATTTAAGCGCACACGCACTATGAAAACCAACTAGGGTAACAAACTACATGAACAGTGACGATCTCGATTCGATAGATTAACAAAGGCAGAAACCTGCAGCATACCAAATTCTTCTCGTTATAGCATTTTTTGACTACCATAACATATTTGACTCAACATCAATGAATTTGGGGAACCTGTATTATACAACAATGCACAGACCCCGTATATGTTAGAGTTTTGCAACATATCTACTGTATCTATGTGATATAGAGACTTTGACCCATTAAAGCTAAAGAAGAAAAGAGATGAAGCGATACTAGCTTACACCCTAATCTTCCAACTCAGAATTGTCTAATGAAGGAACCAGAATGAACAGATACCTAGGTAAACTCGAATTCGCAGACGACATCGTCCTTTTTGTTTAGGATTTCTATGATCTCCAAAGAATGGTTGACTGATTGAATCAAGAAAGCAAGAATACTGATCTCCACGTGAACTTCAATGAATCCAATGTCATTTGCAACAAACAAATTTGGGGCCAGGACCCAATCGAAAATGCAAAGCTGGGAAAAAGTTGACTATTATATTTACTGAGCACAACCGGTCGACATGAAAAGGTTGAAAGAAAAGAAAACCAAGCTTAGAATTACTATAGGTTCAAGCAAAGTAAGTGTAACCTTGGAGAACAAAATAAATCCCATTAGTTTTAAAAGGAAATTTCAACAACCAATGGATCCCTCCAATAGTCACCGACGGGGCTGAAACATTGAACGTAACCAAAAGATTGCTCTGTAAGCCAAGAAGTATGCACATAAAGGAATCCTGGTCGACATCACATGGAGAGATCATTCTATAGCACAGTATATTAGAAAGCAATTTCGAGTATCAAAGGAACCATGAAAAAAATCTTGAATGATGATAGGCTAGTTATGTTGCAAGAATGTCAGACAACTGCCGGACATCACAAGACACAACGTAGATCCTGGAGATTGGGACATTATGGTAGGTAAAAAAATACATGGGGTGACAAACTAGACAAATTAAGAAAGAATTGGCCCTGCAACACTCAAAGTTGAGAACTTTGGATTTGGAGGAGGACTTATGCCTAACTATGGATGTTGGAGGGCTGCTGCGGAAGACAATGATCCGAAGAAAGTGACAAAACCGATTCAGACCGTCAATGTTACTTAAATGAAGACAAGAAAGATTCAAAAAAGCTAATTATGATAAAACGCACTCATTAGAAGATTTTACAAGAATCATATATACGATGATAAGAAAAGTGTATTTATACTGTCCGGCTAGGGAGTTAACTTATTAAGGGTGACACAAGGGTAGAATTCCATTTTCCGCTGACGTATCAAATTCTGAATTTAGAGAAAGATAAAATTCAAAAGTTATGATAAGAGAAATAGAGCCAGAACAGAATTTTAATGATGTTTCCAACTATCACTGAAAGGGGAGCCACCTTCATGGGGTAGAGCGCGGATACGGGAGGAGAACAGGAATGGCAACCGCTGATAATGGATCTCCTGAAAGAGAAACCACAGCTAAGGAAGATGGCTAAAAAGGAAAATATAAAAATGTATAAATTATACAAAAATATAAATTATGTAAATTAAAAATCAAGAACAAAATAATTCTATGGGTGAATGATTGTGAACGCTGATGACGTAATCTCATATTTATCACGGGAACTGACATGAAAAAGGAATAAATGATTCTCCTCTGATGACAGATAAGATAAGGAAGTACCACAGGAAGGAAAACCAGAGATGTTTCTTTTATCACGAGGGATGATTTGGAAAAAAATGAATGACGTCAATAAACAGGGAATACAAAAAGTGACATAGAGTGATATTGGTCATCTAAAAATAACAGAAAACCCCGTTTGTGGTCAAGATATCAGTAATGTCCACGTTCACTGCAATTCAAATCTCTATTATCCTCGGATATAAAATGAATCGCTTGGACACATCCATATATGCCGTCATTTTGACAACACGGGTAAATCCGTAAAACAAGAAGAGGAAACCGAATATAAGCGTTCAAATTTGTACTTATATCGATGGACATAAAGTGCTAAATACTCATATCCCCATTGGTATATACCAAACACTAATAAACAACATAGTCTATGGGCTTTGGGAAATACTGGTACAAGGAATGGTTTCTTAAAGTGATTGTTATGAGTCTTTGGGGGTTCCGAATCTATCTCCAAAAGTGCTCGATAGGCCTGCCAGATGCCCAGTTCAACTAAATCATTAGATAATTCGATGGTAAATCCATGTATTCCCTTCAAAATAAAAAAGATGGAGTAAATCATAAATAATTTATGGTTTCTGGTTATTTTATAGGTGTTATAGAGTCGGGGCTCGACTGGCAGTTCAGTATAGTGTTCAACAAAGCACCAATACAAAGAATTATAGGTTTTCGAAAATATATACTGAAAAAGTGTTACTTGGTAAAACTTTGAAAACCTTTTCAAATTTGTAACACGGGAATTTATTAGTTTATCTCAAAGTGATATTTATCAGATTAAGTAAAAAAATTTACCTCAAAACATACTGATAATTTTAGGTTAACAACAAAGGTTTTAAACAAAATTTCTCAAGTTTGTCAATAAGAACACTTTTGTAACTTTTGATCTTGTTTGACTTTGTCACCAAATAACCTTTTCTCTTAAACTATACAAAGAATATCACAAGAATCTGTCTTGAAATTTTCCCAAGTATATCAATGACAAACCTTGTCGTGAACTGCAGATACAATGACACACACACACACACACACACACACACACACACACACACACACACACACACACACACACACACACATATCATCATCATCATCAGTCTTTTAGCGTCCGTCGTTGGACATAGACCTTCCCCAGGATTTGCCATACTTCTCTATCATGGGCGTCATGAAGCCAGTACTTCCTGAACTTGTCTAGCTCGTCCCTCCATCTAACATTTTGCTGGTTGCGCATGTGGGAATCCATGTTGTGAGTCGTGATGTCCATCAATTGTCTGCCATTCTTGCAACATAGCCAGCCCAGCGCCATTTGAGATTTTTTATGGATTCTATGATGTCTCTAACTCCTGTCTTTTCCTGGATGTACTGTGCTGTTTTGTGGTCTCTCCATATGAGGCCTAGCATTATTTTTTCATGTGCATGTTGCATGGTTCTCAGCTTACGGGTCCGTCTCTTGGTTAAGTTCCATGTTTCAGCTCCATAAGTGACTACCGGAAGGATGCATTGGTTATACACCCTTCTCTTTAAGATTAATATGATTAAATAAATATATATATATATATATACATAAATATATATATATATATATATATATATATATATATATATATATATATATACATATATATATATATATATATATATATATATATATATATACGTATATATAATTAAATAAACAAATAAACACACACACACATACATATATATATATATATATATATATATATATATATATATATATATATATATATATATATATATATATATATTTAGGATTTAGATTATAGAAACTTTTGTCTGAATCCCTATCATATCAACACTAGCGGCAGTCATTTAACGCCCATCGTTGGACATAGACCTTCTTCAAGATTCGACAGAATTCTATCGTGTGTGTCACTGAGTCTACATTTTCTGAACATGTCTGAATTATCACGTTATTTTTCTCTTGCCGATAACAATTTTGTGAATGTTTGTTTTGTATTCATGCAGTAAATCGTCATACAATTGTTTTTGAATTGCATTGCTGGTCCATTGCCATTTTATCTTTCAAATGCATTTTATCATTGCTTCAAAGTCATGTAGTTCGTGACTTTATCTCAACGCGTGAGAAATAAACGCCGAATTCAAAATTATTAAAAAAATTGAAAACAAATAACATTCATAAACAACCTGGGTCTTGATAATCGATAGAAGTATTGTCAAAAGTGTAAGATCACAAACCTTTGAACAATATTTACGTATACAAACATATATACAAACACATTCACACACACACACACACACACACACACACACACATATATATATATATATATATATATATATATGTATATATATATATGTATATATGCACGGATAACGTTAATGAGACACACAGAGCTTTTTTAAATTTATTGTAATAGAATCAACGTTATCGATTTTGTTACTATTTACATTCATCTTGATTCTTGTTGCTTTTTATCGCAACCAAAGAGTGCTAAGTCTTTGTTTAGTTTCAATAATTATCAATAACAATCAGGGATAGTAACAAAAATTGATAATAATGATAAACCTATTGATATATACAGATAGATAGTATATATATATATATATATATATATATATATATTTAGATATATAAATAAAGAGGGAGAACAAGGAAGACGGATATTTATCTCTCTACCTTTTTTTAAATATTGTATAGGGGTAAAAGATACAGTTATAGATAGATTTTGTCATTGAGAATACAGATATGTTTTTGTAAGCAAGCATACATAACCACGCATAAATCTCTCATATTAACACATACATTCGAATGTTCTTGTACTTACATATGAATGAAACTCTCATACATACATAGCTTAATAACTAACAAACGTGAATTGATGCAGTTTATTCAATATAAAGCGTCAATGTCATTCTCACAATGCATATAAGATACACCACTCCAAAACGTCCCATTAGTACGCTCTTTCAAAAGATTGGTTCCTTCGTGGATAGACCATGCATTATATAAGATTATTGATTACAGTAAATTTATCTCACGGCTATTAGATTTTCGTGAATGACTAAATGCTGTCAGCATTTGTTATACATACATTTGTATATATATCGTTTGTATCCGTGTAAATGAGAATAGATGTTTATATATATATATATATATACATACATATATATATATATATATATATATATATATATATATATATATATATATATATATATATGTATTGCACACACTTATATATATCCGTGTACAGTGAATCCAAAATGTAAATGAAAACAATTCGAAAAGATTAATTTTAACATCCTTAAACACCAGCTTCAAATTAAACAGAATTTGGGCCTGAGGTAGGAAAATACAAAAAAAAAAAATAAATAAATAGAAAAATACTGAAACAAAAATGAGCTTATGTACGATTAAAAAAATAGAAAAGAATCCTAATTCTGGTAATTCAAGTGATGTATAAAGGATGTTAAATTCTTAAAAAATTATGAATTTGATAGATTTTGCGTTAACTAGATATACATGTATACGCTCAAAAAATACACATCTTTTTCTCTCATATCATAACTCATACCAATCAATTCATCTACAAAGTTACACATACAACAATTTATTAATATACAAGTATATGCACTCTTTCATGAAAGCATATACACTCATATGCACGGATTCATATACACACATATACACAGAGACGTAAACAAACTGATCATAAACACAAATAAAACCTAAACGTGCAAAACAAATGAAAAAAAAAAAAGAAGAAAAAGCGAGGCCGTGAACAAAAATATAAGATTGGGATGAAAAGTGATTTGAACTTATTTTTTTTCGCATAAATTATTCAAGCAAAATCCAATTAGAGGTGTCGATATTTTGGAGGTTGGGGTGGTGGGGTTGATGGGGCGAGAAATCGAAACCGCTGTGAACGATTGTTGGCACCAGGCATAACTAATGCGCTCAATCAAACACCCTATTTTGATTAGTGATGACTAATCGATAAGTGTCGATTTTCAATTGGATTCCAGGGTGTGAAAATCCGACGGCAAAGGCCCTGATATTAAATGGAGACTTCTAAACTGCTAAAACAATTATGGAATATCTTTTTAGTGTCTTTTTCGGCTTTGGGTACCAGGGAGAGGAACATGGGGCGGGGCAAGGCTTCTTTTTATTTGATAGAAAAATACTTTTACGTTTGCATTTGTCTTTCCAACACATTCTTAGTTAGCGCACAGATGGGGGAATGTGAGATAGATAGATAGATTCCTACATATATAGTCACATTGATGAATAAATAATATATATATATATATATATATATATATATATATATATATATATATACTCGAATAGATAGATAGATGAACAGATAGACAAACAGATGAACAGATCAGAGTCAGACGGAGAGAGAGAGAGAAAGAGAAAGAGAGAGAGAGGAATATGAGAGAGATAGATAGATACCTACATATATAGTCACATAGTCACATTGATAAATAAATGATATATATTTTTATATATATATATATATACATATACTCTAATAGATCGATAGATAGACAGAGACAGAGAAACTGATGAACAGACCAGAGTCGGACGGAGAGAGAGATATATAGAGAGAAAAAAAAGGAAGGGACAGAGAGGAATAGAAGAGCCAGGCAGACAGAGACCGACAGAAAGGGGTGAAGAGACTTGAAGCAAACGAAGTGAGTGAGAGAATATACTTGAACTGGGATAAATATGTATGGACGGATATGTAGATATATATAATCAAATCTAGCTTAAAATAACGATACACAAAGATAGAGAGATATATGAAGCACACACACACCCACACACACACTCCGACACACACAAATATTTATAAGTAGGAAAATAGATATAGGTATCGAGATATATAGGTGGATAGATAAGGTATACACATTCAGAGGCAGTTAAATTTGTTTCGATATATATATACATACATATATATATATATATATATATATATATATATATATCGAGAGACAATAATAATAAGGGGATCAGTGTACCAATGACAGAGTTCTTTTCATCTGCTTCTCACCATCCTATATTGTTTGTTTACACCTATTAGTCAGAGACAATATTTTCTAGTTTCCCAAACGTCTTTGACGGTGCAAAATCATAATTAATTTCAGAATGGTTATCTTTCATCTTCCAAAATGAAAGATAAACGAATATAATCAATTTTGACTAGTATTTCCTTCCATCTTGATTTTCAGGTGCTTCTTATCACAGCTTAATCAGGCTGACATTTTGATGCAATAGGAAAGGAATACTGAGATGAAAGAAAATACTAACCAAAAGTTAATAATAATATTGTTTAGCATTGCTTTGTTTAATAAAAAAAAATATACAGACTGGTTAGTTACTCAATAGAAACTGCCAATGTCTTTTGGCAGCATGTTATGTTAGGGTCGATTGATGGATAAGCCACCTTCTTTCACCTTTGTTTGAGACTCTCAAAAGAGTATGAAATCAAGGGAAGAATCACCTTGGGATGAAGTTTTCGGCAGAGCAAGCTCAACTTTCAAGAACCAGATGATCCCAATAATCCTGATGAGAAAAGTATACAACCAATGCATTCTCCCCATAGTCACTTATGTTGCTGAAACATGGAACCTAACCAAGAGACAGACCTGCAACTGAGAAGTATGCAACATGCACATAAGAGAATTATGCTCAACCTTACATGGAGAGATCACAAAATAGCACAGTATGTAAAGAAGAAAACGGGTGTCCATGACATCATAAAAACTATTAAAACACTCAAATAGCAATGGGCAGGCCATGTTGCAAGAATGAAAGACGACCGATGGACATCACGTCTCACAACATGGATCCCCAAAGATAACATAAGAAACCATGGCTGACAGAACACACGATGGAGAGATTAACTTGACAGATTCAGAAAATACTAGCTTTACAACGCCCTTGATAGAGAATTGTGGCGAATCCTAGGGAAGGTTTACTTCCAATGACGGATGTTAAAAGATTGAGGATGATGATGATGATGATGATGATGATGATGATCATCATCATCATCAGTCTTTTAACGTCCATCGTTGGACATAAACACTTCCCAGGATTCGCCACACTCCTCTATCATGGGCGTTGCGGAGTCGGTACTTTCTGAATTTGTCTAGCTCTTCTCTCTATCTAATATTCTGCCGGCCTCGGTTGTGCAATGTGATCTCTGGGGATCCATGTTTTGGGTTGCAATATCCATCAGTTGTCCACCCTTCTTGCAACATGGCCAGCCCACCGTCATTTGAGATCTTTGATAGATTCTCTGATGTCCCTGGCTCTTGTCATTTCCCAGATAAACATAATGATTAAGAAATATTTGATCTTCATCCGATTATTCCCGTTAAATCAAAGCTTACATAGTCGGAACAATCAACTAATTCAACCTCATATTTTCATCCTGTAATAAAAGATCGATTAAAATAATAAGCATATCTTAGACTAGCACTAGACCATAACAGACAGCCATTCAATTGGGAATACAGCTTGTTGATACGTTGATAACAAATTTGGTACTTCTTGCACTTGTCAGTACGTTTGGTTCTACGCCTCGAATATTTGGTACGTTTTCTGTATTTTGACGAAGTATTTGTTGTCTTTGACTATTGCCATAGCTCTCTCTTACATACATAGATTCCCTCCATCGTTTTCTTTGATGTTGAATCTCTTTCTGTTCTCCAACTCTTCAGTTGTAGTGAAGAGAATATCATCCCTTTTGAATAATATCAAAAAGGTAAATCATGACACTTCAAATTCGAAAGAATGAAAGCCTCAATACACCAATAGAGATCCTTGAAATAAGTTCAAAAGCTATGTTAAATTACGAAAGACAAGAATGGTTTCTCCAGGGTGAAACGTTGTTCCAACTTTCTATTCTGGAGATAATTACCTTAAAATTTTGTTGCATATAAGATAAATATATATATATGTGTGTGTGTGTGTGTGTGTGTGTGAATGACTCAGTTATCGATTATAATCATAACGCTCCTCCATTCAGGGTTGAGCATTCTTCAAGTAATATAACTCATTCATTATAAGCTATGTAGTAATGCTCTTCCAACTCTGGAATAGAGCATTCTGGTGGATGGGGTATCGTGTGTGAGTTAATATATTGCTGAAAGTCAACATTACTGACTGTCCAACTCTGCATAGGTGAAATTCAAGCCTCTGGGTCTGAAGCAAAGATTTTGATTCTATCCCGTGGTATTGGACGGACAATAGATAGCCTATAGCCATCCATTACTAATACAACTGAATAGCTGTCTGCGGTTGACTTGATCATTATATATATAAATATATATATATATATATATATATATATATATATATATATATATATATATATATATATATTAAATGAATGTATTCATATATCCCCCAAAAAAAGTTCATGCGTAATTGCACCATACATATTCGTAAATATATAAGACTTTTCACTTTAGCTCAGTCAGTAAGATAGCTTCCTTGCAACAAGATGATTTCTTTTCGGATCGCAATAGTAAAACGTTTGCAGTGTTTGTTTTTGTTGTTCTTGTTGTTTTTGTTATTGTACAAAAACAAAGTAAACTCCATACTTAGAATAGGAGTTTGACAAAAATGCATTACTTGAAAAATCGGATCAATGAATATTTTACAACACTTGAATAATACACTGTAACAAGTCCAAGGAAACGAAATGGTATAATTCTCGATGAACAAGAACTGTAGAGGTAAGTTTTTAATTATAAACAATATTCCTATCGTATCATGCATGAAGGCTTCGATGAAAGGTTTCAATAAAACTGAAGTACTTAAAATACCCTTTCTAATTTTTATACGTTGTTATTCAGAAAAATCTCATGCTGAGCAAATATTTCCCGGTGACAAAAGTGGATGCTAACTGAATATTTATGCAAATGTAAACTTGAGATTAGTTTTGAGATAACTGAGGCACAGCCTATATTTCATGGCTAATAAAACTCAATTGGTATGTTTTGATATAATACAACTATGATTTCATTTTATGAAGTAACGTACTTAGTTAAGATTTCAAAGTATACTTTGAACCTCTTTGTTCAGTTCGATTTTCAGTTAACTAACACATCACTGAGTATTTTTCAGTTTATAACATCGAAATCAATTGATACAAACAATATCCATTGCGAATGTTTAATTCAAGAACTAAGAAACTTGTAAACAGAAACATTTTCCTGAGGGATTATTTTCAGGAATTGAAATGTATTTTCCTGCTTATAATCATAAATATATTTATGATTTATCCCTGTAAGTTACCAATCTTTTGTGCCCACATTAACTTCCTTTGTGCTTTGGTTGCAAAACCTGATTGTGCAGATATGTGGCCAGTTTAAGGGGGACTATGGTGGGTGCTCCATTCTACTACCAAACCAAATAGTTGAGTCAGGTAACTCCTGTTTTGCAACGGTTCAAAATTTCCGTAAATCTGCTACTTACCATCCGAAAGATAAGTTTAATTGGTTAGCAATGATAATATCTTCATTGCCAATAATATTTTCTTTCATCTTTGTTTTTAGTTGCATGATATCACGAATCTATCTATCTATCTATCTATCGATCTATCTATCCATCCATCCATCTATCTATCTATCTATCTATCCATCTATCCATCCATCCATCTATCTATCTATCTATCTATCTATCTATCTATCTATTTATCTATCTATCTATCTATCAATCAATCTGTCTATTTCGTTTTTATTTTCTTGATCAAATTAGTCGTAAATGATACACTCCCCACACGGAGTTGAACGTTTTGCCTACACACACCATCACTCCTTCTAAAACGCCACACCTTCTACCCCGCCTTCAATTCATTCTGACCTCACCCCTTCCAGTACCACGCCCATCTCTAGCATTTCTCACCTCGCCCAGGTTTTTTTTTTCCACAGGCAATTTTAGTTGGCGTCATAATCACCATATTTCGAAGAGAGAAAAAAAACTGAATAGACGCAAATACCCCTCGGCGTAATTATTATAAAAATAAAGAACAAGAAAATAATACTACCACTGTCCCATAATTGCTGTGTCATTAGCATATATATTTAATTCACTGAATTCAACAACTATTATGGGACAGACGAAGTATCATGATTCTTCCCATTAGGCGATATAAATAATAAACGAGAAAAAACAAAAACAAAAACAAAAAAAAAAAAAGTATTTTTCTCTCGCAAGGAACGAAACTTCGATTTTCCTGAGGAATAGAAAAAGATTTTTTTTAACAACGTTCAATCTTGGCGAATTCATGAAAAATAGTCAAAAGCCATGGTTACGATAAACAATTTTTTATTTATAAATAGACCGTAATGCTTCTCTTAACAAGGACAATGCGTTCTACAAAGCGTGTTGTTATATGAAAAATCGTCAAGTGAATTATTAAACCTATCGGATATCAGTCATTTGTTCAAAATAGAAATGTCAGACCCTTGGAACCTTAGTAATAACAGAGTAAAATATCTAAAATGTAATAGTCTATTTGTATAAATACGGAGAGACATGTACACAATGCCATAAATAGATTAGAAATCCTAACATACAGTGAGTTTATATGCAAATTTCTCATCCGTTTGTTTGCGCTCAACCATCTCATCTGTTGATTTACTTCCCCATTTGGATAAAACAATTACAATTACTTGATAGAAATGGACTCAGCGTAGGGTTATGTATCAAAATAGCCCAAGTTGAGACTTAAAAAAGCTCAAAATTAGGATACTTGGAAAATTAAAAACAAAGTACCTAATTTTAAGAGTTAAAAGCTCCTTAATGCCGATCTATACATATATATCTAAAAAATTTTGTCAGGTAAATGGTAGTCTTATTAAAATTCACCTTATGTTTGTCCACCTGTCGCTCTAGAAATAGACACGTAGATACTAGATATAAATCTCGATTATTATCAATGGAATTTAGATAACTCTGGGTAAGTTTATGGATTTTTTCTCTGTTGCAAACCGAAAATATAGGTTCAAGTAGATTTCTCTGGCAATTAGGACCTCTTGCTAAGGATAAATTCTGTTATAAGAGTCCCACGTTATTTGATGTACCATCTTATATGGAAAGCGTTTATTTTTAAGGGTTAAAGCGATATCCATAGATCAAGCCTATCAGCTCATGTGTAAACGGCCTTATCTAATAAATTTTCAATCTTTGGGGACGGATTTCTGTCCAACTCATATAAGTTGGAGTTGATCCTGTTCCCCAACCCGTAAGAACAAGAACAAGAACTATCATCAACTAATTTTAGGGTAGTAAACTCTTCATTGTATTTTCTATCGGAACGTCGAACCAAACCCATACATAGAATCAACATTTTTCTGACACCATTTGAAACACACAACGAGGTGATTGGTAGGCAGCTCTCCCACCAACTGAGCTACTAAGCTAACAAATCTCATACATCTACAAATTTATTTCTATTAATATTTGGACCATCCTCATCTTGGTTGTTTTTCATACAACGTTTCGGCTGTTGCACTCTACGACCTTCATCAGGTATCCTCTGGTAAAACAACCAAGATGAGGATGGTCCGAATATTAATAGAAATATTAATAATACCTCATCTCAAAAATTCAGATATATACTATCTACGAATTTATTTATTATATGAACAATATATATGTTATAATAATCATCTTTAAAATAGTCGGAAGAGAAGGAGGAGTGGCGTTTGACCCTGCAGCTACCAGGTGCATACTCGTAAAATTCGTTTCGTTGGGAGTGGTCGTACTTCAATGTTCTTTTTAAGTAAAGTTCTTCGTTTGTTCAATGAATAAACCCGTATACATTTGCTTCTTATTAATACACTCTACCATTTACATCTGTCAACGGACTTGAAAAGAGGTATATGTATAAGGTCGTGTCTTTTCACCTGTTCATTAATCTGTCCTCACGACATCTTAGGGAGTATCGAATGAATTCCGATGAAATTCAACGGAAGGCTGGGCATTGGGGTTACAGAGAAATGATAACAATGATTGAGAGATTTTTTCCCCTGTTTCTGTTTTCAATTACGTTAATGGATACGTTCATAACTGTCCACACGATATCTCTAGGAATTCTAAATGAATTCTTATGAAATGTTGTAGGAGGATGAATGACGGGCTCAAAGAATACTGATTAGATTTGGAGTCAAATTCATGCAAACTTATTTCCCCTAGGTCGTACTTATAAGTCAACACGATAAAATATCACCGAAATATCATGTCTGTTTTGATTGAGAGTTATTTTTTCCGTTCTTTTCCCCAATTACATTCATGTATATGCTCATAACTGTCCACACCATATCTCCAAATGTTCTGAATGAATTCCAGTGAAATGCAGTGAGAGGGTGAATGATAGGTGTGGTAACTTATCATATTCTGAATTGGATCCATTATACTCTCCCCTACATTGTAGTTATATGCTAAAACTACTTAACATTGTCGAAATTCCATGTTTGCTCACACGATAACTCCGAAAGTTCTCGAGCTATTACAACGATATTTTGATGTAAAGGTTGTACAAATGGCTATGAAGAACGTATTTCATTTGGTGTTGATCCATGCATACTTACTCCCCTGCCCTGCCGACAATGTTGCATCAATTTTTGTCTAATTCAAGAGTTCAACAATCTGTGTGCCTTGAAGATATGATATGTACCTAATCTGTGGATAATGAATGTACATTCGGATTACCAGCATAATAACCAAAAATTAATGAGGAACTTATGGAGGACCAGACGTTCAAATTAGGGTCATAGTATTTGCGTGCTCTATCTGCCATCAACTCCCTAATACTTCTGCTTAAGACCAAAGTGCACTATCCACGCACTCTCTGAAAATTGGTTTGTACAAAACAATTACGTATATATATATATATATATATATATATATATATATATATATATATATATATATATATATATATATATATATATGAATGCTAATTGCATTTTACATATGAGGATTCTCGTTTGACCTGTTTTGGTCAGGAAAAATTGATGGTCCGACATGTCCTTATCTCTCTAGGATAGGGTGGGGCCAACCCATGACATAAGTGTTCATGGTGGCGCGCAAAAACATATTGTTGACACGTGGGAGATGTACTTTGTTGTAAGTTTTTTTAGAACGATTCTCCATGAAATCCTCTAAAAAAATGAATCATGCTATGTCGGCGAACTTTCTGTAAAGCCAGCGCAACCTTATACATCAAGAAAATCCAATTAGTCTTGAAAAAAATGAGGTTTACAAGCAATCCATCCCTCCGATAGTCGCCTATGGAGCTGAAATATCAAACCAAATCAAATTGCACAGGAAAGAATCATGCTTAACACTACATGAAAAGATTACAAGACAGGAGAGTATATTTGAAAAATTAAAAAAAAACAAAAACAAGAGTCAGACGCATCATAGAATGCATTAAGAAATTTAAATGGCGATGGGCTGGTCATGTTTCAAGAATGTTAGACAACCACTGGACATCACGATCCTCAAGTTGTATCCCCAGCGCTTATATACAAAAATATGAGATGTTGTGACGTGATGTACAAATTCAGAAAATATTGGCTCCGGGTCAAGCATGAAGCTTGGCAAATCTTTGGGAATGTCTATGTCCAACGAAATACGTTTAAAAGCTGGCGATAATTATTTTTATGAAACAATTTTCTATTATTTAGGTACAATATAATTCGAATTTGTATTGTTTGGTTTGAAAACATTGATACTAATTAATTCTTTTGTTTCTTATAAAATATAAATGCGAAGGGTGGATTTTTTCGTCTTTTACAACTATTGGGTCCACTTATTGTTCAAACTTACCTCCTAAAACGTTTAAATTTATATCAATAAATGTATCATATTTTTCAAAATAATAAAAAGTATAGATACATATATCTATATACAAGTACCAAGATTTATCTTTTTGCCTGAAAAATATCCATTATTCTTGTGATTCAATCATTAATTTCATTTTTATTAAGTGCTTGTAATAAATAAAACATGTAATTCCTAAAGGTGTCCCATTCAAACTATTCAGGATTTATTGATTATCCAAGCAGACACCTTTAAGAATGGTTTTAGAGTTTTGTTATTCTCCTCCATAGAATACAAATATAATAGATATGATAACTGTACTTAGAATAAATGAATGATCAGAACGTGCTATGTATCGTAAGGAAATATCTAAGAATATTATATAAGATTATTTGAAAAGATGGATCTTCTTAAACTATCAACAAAATATCTGCACAAGAGATGGAAATCGTTAAAACAGCTAAAAGGCATTCTCTTTCGAAAAAACAAACAAAACAAAAATGACTTTCTATAGAGTGCCTAATGGTGTACCTATGCAAACTTTCAGGTTTGTAACCATAAAGATATGACCAGGAATACTCGGAAATGCAGACACATACTCTTTTGCTGGTCAGGTGGATCATTCATAGGGCTACCATTGTTCGATAATCTGTTGCTTAGGAAACTCCATGGGCAAGCTCGGGACCTTATCATGTTAGAACACACATTCAAACAGGTTCACGATGCCTGACCTGGGAGCTGAAATAGACTACATCGCTGTGTATAGGAGAAAGATGTCCGGGATCTTGTATGTATCATCGCTCTCCACGTACAGCCACTTAGATGGAGTTGGTATTCGCAGGCAGTAATTAGTAAGATCCACTTCCGACTTGCAAGACTTGTCAGCACTTTGTTTTGTTTACGGCAACTGATATTTCCCAACGGTAAGGACCAAGCCCAACGTTGCTTAACGTTGTCAATGTTTCGAGAACCAGTGTTTCCGATGTGATCTTGTAATCCCCGAGCTTTGTGCTGAGTCCTTTGCAGAGAAACATTTCCTAACTCTTTAAAAAGTATTTGGTATAACTTTGCAGTGTTTTGAAACCTGGCCTACTGAATAAGAGGCCAGTCCAACAACTGGATCCCAGTTATTGGTACAGAGTCCAATACTGATACCTCAGGCTATGAATAATATCTCACGATCACTTTCTTCCTCAATCCCTGTCCAAGTCCAACAGAATTGACTTTCTAGGTTTTCAGTAAACGTAAAATCGTGCTCCCATCTACCCAAACCTCCACGAGAACAGGATGTGACACAGGGTCAATTTACTGTACCAATACGACACAGGTGGATGTTTAAGTGGGGAGACCTCAAAAATTTTCTTGGTCTTCGCAACTATTATCGAAAATGCGTGGGTACTGATATTGTGGTCTGGGGACAAACCCTCCCCCTTCTTCCTTGACATGACAACACAGAGTGATACTAAACCTCATGGGGTGAAAATTCATTGGTTACATCATCACATCTGTGTCTGTCAAGACAAAGATGGTCAGAAACTAGTGATTCTGCAAATCTCTCAGACGCCATCTGGTATAGACAGTCCGTCCCAGTTACGTAAACAGAAATAGGAAGGAAGTAAGAAAGAAAGAAAGGAAGGGAAAGGTGTGATCGGCTCAAAAAGTATGATGTCATTCATGTGTGTGACGTCAATAAAAAATATACCCAATATATTTTTTTACCAGCAGTTAATGTTGTCAAAATATACTATCCGAAACCTTTTGTTTTTGTATGTAAAAAAGCCGACAATTGACCCAACACGCCATAAGTCGACATTTACGATTTAAAAAAAAATTGCAGAATATTCAATGTTGAGATATTTTACAAGCATGATAATTAATAAATCAAAGAACAACTACGTTCCTTTCTCCTTCTGTTACTTCTACTCCAGATAGTGGTTGCAGCAACAAACTTATGGTTCCTGTTGTGCCAACGACGAAATAATACGACAATAATTTGAATCGAAAGGAAACTGCCATAATTATTACGTTTCTATTCACGAACAGTGTCATGGGAATAGAATTAATCTGATAATAACAATAAACCACTCCCGTGAACCCCAACTAGACTCATGGTTGACATTATTAAATGTCGTGACTAATGTTCCTTCTAATCTCAATAATCATCATCATCGGCAGCAACAGCTGTAGCAACAGAAGCCATTCAATATCTGCAATTGGACATGAATTTCCCCCAAGATCCACTTGACATCTTGATCGCCAATATCAACTAAAATTGCCTGAATCGTCACGTCATTTGCCGGTCTTGATTTTGCACATGATCTCTGGGAATGTACGTTGTTAGTTGTGATAGCCAGTGATTGTATGACATTTTTGTAGCGTGGAATTGCCATTCGAGTTTTCCAATTGATTTGATATCTATTACTTGTCTATGATATTTTGGACTGTTTTTTCTCTTGTGTACTCAGCAGTTTTGTGGCCTGTCAACGATTCTCTCTTGTCTTGTGCACGTTACATGTAAGTCTCGTTTGCGCATAAAATTTTGAGCAAATTTCTTCCTCTTGATAAAAGTATGTATGTACCAAATGCCTGTCGGGATAAAAACTTGGAATTGTTTCAAAATGATTTTGAAACAGCTCATTATAGCCTATAAAAGTGTATGGCATCTTTGAATATGACACAAGTATACCTTTATTCTACGAAGTAAAGTATTTAGTTCAGATTCTATTCTATACTTTGAACTACTTTCTTTAGTTTGTTGTTGCATTAAATTCAAATATGAATAAAGATTTTAAATTTCTATATGATGCAATGTTGAAAAAATAGCGACTGTAGCCCTCGTCATTTTAATTATCATTATTAGAAATCAACACCTAAAACTGTCACCAGAACTATCAACATAGATTTCCTCAGTTTTTATGTTGTTCTGGCTGCCTGGCTATTTTGCAAGCGGTATGTCTCACTATGTATTTATCATGCGCACAGGCCCAATAGATGGAGCTAAGGGACTAAAAATTACATCATTTGCATCTTATTATGCCCCCCAATGATTTTCTAATAGTCTAATGAATGTTTATGCTTGATTGATCAAATAAATTGTGTAAGGTACGATTCCCGTTGGTTTTCTTTTCTGAATTCAGTGATCACTGCCCAACAATCGTTGAGGCCCAGAGAGGGCAGAAACATGAGCTAGTTTGAGTAGCAAATCCACATTCTACTATTTATTTCCAGCTCTACTTTAAAACAACTTAACTTCACGAGTAAAAAGTTGCATGTATCGAGCACTCTATGAAATAAATCCATTACATATCAGGTGGCTTTATATTATTGATATATTATCATATTATGTTATATTACCCCCAACACGCCATTGTCATGTGACGATTTCTCTCGAGTGATTAACCAGACCTGATATACTTATGATCATAATCAAAATATATATAAGGTTTCGATCCTACTTCGTAGAACTGGATGGGATATTAGATAGACTGTAGCCAAACTGATGATTTTTACCACAATAAAACAACTAGCTGTGGACGACACAATTATTAATTATTATTATTATAATTGACACTCCCTTCCTCGGGGTGGAGCACTCTTTAATTAAGGCAACTTGTCCATTATAAGCTATATAGCAATGCTTTTCCACTTCTGCAATGGAGCATTCTGGGGGATGGAAAATTGTGCAGAAGTGAATGAATCGCTTAAATTCAAACTAACTGTTGAGTTCTGTGTTGGGCATGGGTAAAATGCCAGCCTTTGGTTCTGAAGCAAGGATTTCGTGATACTTGTTAGGATATTGGATAGTCTATAGCTACACTTGAGAGTTGTAATACAATCATCAATTTTATATATATATATATATATATATATATATATATATATATATATATATATATATTGTAGAATGTGGATTCGCTACACAAACTCGCTCAAGTTTCTGCCCTCTCCGGGCCTCATTAGGCGAATCAATGAGGCCCGGAGGGGGGAGAAACTTGAGCGAGTTTGTGTAGAAAATCTGCATTCTACTATTCATTTCCAGCTCTACTTTAAAACAACTTAATATCAAGAGTAAAAAGTTGTATGCATCGAGCACCTTATGAAATAAATCCATTACATATCAGAAGTGGCTTTATATTATTGATATATTATCATATTATGTTATACTGCTTGCCTGATTTGTACCATATATATATATATATATATATATATATATATATATATATATATATATATATATATATATATATATATATATATATTCCACTATGGATAAATACAATTTTGCTCAATTTTATTTCTCAGAGCAAGATACTAATCTGTCTGAATATGAATAAAGATATTTTCTTTTTACTCAGTGTTCCACTTGGAAGAAAACGTCAATGTAAATTTACTAGGAAATCTATAAAAAGACGGGTATAGTTTGTCCCTCAATAGAAACCATCATGCAACCGTTATATTTTGGTAGCATGCGGTGTTGGAAGTGATCAACTAAAAAAATCGAGAAAAGGTGTGATCAATAAATAAGTAACTTAGCTCAACTTCTGTTGAGCTCTTATTACTAAAAAGAGGTCTGAATTGAAAGGACGAACAATCGTCAATGCTGCTGGGTGCAAACTAACGGACCGATTTAGCATAAACTTATGTTGTAAAGTCCATCCCCTCTGAAACCTTTTCCAAGTGTTGGGTTCCGAAATCAAAGGGAAACGTTTTCTTCTTATAGTCATAATAAGGATTATATATTCCGATTTCATCCCTCTAGCTCCATTGTTGTGGCCTGTACACTCGGTACATACGTAGCTAGTCAGTCAGACCAACTTAAAAGCTGAAGAAAACTATGTTGATGTTTTTGGTTTTACATGTCCCTCCCCCAGTAGGTATTTAAAAAAAGCATCTTTCCTTTTTCTCCACGGATATATCATTATAGAGGTTGAAAATGAACAAGAATTTATCCTTGAAAGCAAAGCATTGATCTTTTTCAGATCTTTGTAGAATATATAATTTTCTTTTTGTATAGGTATATCTAAATATATAACATCTTTTTTCTCAGTACGTATTTTGTGAGAAAAGCATTTCCTCAATCGATATATCTCAAAATATACCTTTTTTCGCATTATAGATACATCTAAAAAGAGATAATCCGTTACACCTAAAAATACACGTGTTACACAGTACATAACCGTAAAGATAACGGTACAACTCATGTACACATGAATATAATGTATGACAGTATGACTAAGAAGAAACAACAGTACATAGCAGTTTAAGTAATTGCATCATGCACCGGCCTCATTCGAGCATTCATTCTTTTCTTTTGTTTCAACTATGTCATTTTCTAATGTATTCAAACGTTTATGCAATGAAGCAGGTGTTGATCTCCAACCAGAGTGAAATAAATCACTTCCAATGTCTTTTGTGAAGTTAGAATGAATATGTAGTTTGCAATATTCTTTAATCTTTTTTCAAAAAGATTTATCTTTAAATGATGTTTTTCGATTTTAAATAGCTTAAAAACAAGTTTTCAAAACGACAGCTACATCTTTTTAAAACTCCTTGTATATGTAAAAAGTGGATACAATTTTGCACAAGTTCTTCTCGCAAAAATAAACTTTGTCTTTCCAGCTATGACATTTAAGGTTGATTGCGATAGAAGGTCAAATTTAATTTGTGACCCCATACATGTACATGCGAGCAAATTCAAACATTTTTAATCCTCCATGGTCAAAACTGCAAAGAATTGTTCAATCTACGCTGTTTGCCTGTATGTATGTACATCAATTTTGCGATCAGCACAGAAAAAATAATAGGTGTACAAAAGGTTAATTACTAGTAATCATGTAGTACAGTGAAAAACTTGTAATAAAGAACTAACTGGGGGAGGGTTTTAGTCAAAGCTGAATTATCGTTATAGTTGATGGTTGTCCCTATTTCAGTAGTTAAGAAATGATTTCAGTAATCTGATAACAGTCCAGTTGCTCCATTTTGTATTTTCTGTTTTCGACCCTACCTTAAATCGCTTTGTAAAAAATAGTAGGGAAGCTCTTGACACTATTCTCGTATTGTGGCCGAGCTTAGTCCGAGATCAAAGAGTGGTATCCCTCTTTTTTGTTTTAATGTTGTTATGGCTGCATTTTAATTGTTTTTCTCCATGAAGTTCGATTGAAAATATTTTGATTTTTTTTCAATCGACAAAAAGTTATATCATTGTTGTTTTTTAATTGTTCATCTTGAAACGTTTTTTGAATTACATAAAACAATAATTCATATTCAAAAAAATGATTTAATTACAAAACTAAGAAACAAACAATAATCTATTTCGATACAGAATTTATTAATAATTAATGAGTTAGAACGAATAAAAGAGTCTCATAAGTATGTATAATAAGTTGATATGACTTGATAAAATCGAAAGACTTTTTCACCGTGTGAAATGCAAGTTGAGTAAATAGAAATTCAAAACAGGAATAGTGTACCATATGGTTTTCAAAGACGACCAAAGATAAGATTTATAATAACTTTTGTTTTTGTCCATTAGAATAAATCAAATTTTATCTAAATTCACGAGGAGAAAAAATTTAAAAAAAAATAGAGTACAAAGTGTATACTGGAAGTCGATACTGTTTCGTTGTCATGAGAACAGATTCTGCACTTTGATCTTGATCGAAAGACTGGACCACCAAACTTGGATAACGTTGAGTTTGTTATGGTCCGAGTGTTGGGTGGATTTATCAAACTTTGTTCGGTAAATCCGAAGTTAGTTCGAATGTTATTTAAAGCTGAAATTCGTTATATCTCGTTTTAGGTTTATTGTAACTGACGATCGTACTCGAAATTTTATTTAAAAATGATACTAATAACAACAAACTTGTAGGAGAGAAGGGGAAAGATTGATTCTATACAGATCACGGCACTACTGGGGTCTGCATGAATACTGAAGAGAGTACTTGAAATATGATACCTACGCCTCCACTTGTTAGCCATGGCCTATCAGCCAAGGGAACTGTTGCTGCAGTAAGGACAGTATGAGAAGAGGTCTTGAGTTGCCCAGTGGTTATTGCTGAAGACTAAGTGACAGTAGGTCCCCTCTGGTCCTCAGGCCTAGATTTTGTGTTGTCTTCACCTGTCACAGGCAGCGCTGTGATTTTTGTCGCATTCACTATGCCATTTTTGTTGGTAATTACAAAAAGCTGGGGGTCGTAGATCTCATATTCCCAGTACCCTTCCTCGCCTCTTCCTCCTCCCCATTATTATTATTATTATTATTATGATTATTATTATTATTATTATTATTATTATTATTATTATTATTATTATTATTATTTGGAATCACACACCAGTTGCCTGGTGGTAACCGCTGGAGTTTGAGTGACAGCAAGTCTCCTCAAGTCTCCAGCCCTCCTCTCCTAGTACTCATAGGTCGCAGTAATTCTACGATTTACAGTTTCACACCGGTTGCCCAGTGGTTATCGCTGAAGGCTGAGTGACAATAAGTCTCCTCAGGTCTTCAGCTAACGTCTCCTCTCTTTCGCATATCATGTCAGAGCTACAATTCGTTGCAGTACTTATATCTCTAGCACCTTCCTCAGTATCCGTGCAGTTCCCAGTAGTGCTGTGGTCTGTACGGTCTCTATCCTTCCCCTAATCCCGATCTCCTCCAGTCTCTTCCTCAGCGTTTTGGTGACAGTTCCTAGTGCGCCCACTATGACCGGTACTACCCTGGTTCTCATCTTCCACATTTTCCTTAACTCCCTTGCTAGGTCCTGGTATTTTTTCCTTTTTTTCACCCTCCTTCTTTTTTACTCTATGGTCTGCAGGTACAGCAACGTCTACTATTTGGTTGGCCTTCCTTTTTTTGTCTACTATTACTAAGTCCGGTCTTTTAGCCTGGATGAGGTGGTCAGTTTGGATTTCAAAGTCCCAGAGTAGTTTGTGTTTGTCATTCTCCAAAGCTGCCTCTGGCTTGTGCTGATACCACTTTTCCACATGGTTGAATCCCATTTGTTTGCTTAGTTCCCAGTGTATCATCGTTGCTACTCTATCGTGTCTATGCTTATACTCCTTCTGGGCGAGTTGACTACATTCATTAGTTATGTGGTTTACTGTCTCTATTATTATTATTATTATTATTATTATTATTATTATTATTATTATTATTATTATTATTATTATTATTATTATTATTATTATTATTATTATTTGGAATCTCACACCAGTTGCCTGGTGGTAATTATTATTATTATTATTATTATTATTATTATTATTATTATTATTATTATTATTATTATTATTTATTTATTTATTTATTTATTTATATCTGTCTTTTACAATGTATCGCTGAGTTGTTACCAACAACCTAGGGCAAAAGAAGGCGGTAGTAATGTCAAGTTTGTGAGTGTGTATATGTGCTTGGCAGTCTTTTTGTGTCCATTACAGTTTTCTGTTTTGTAGTACTGTCTGTTGCAGTCTCTTGTGAGTTGCTCTCTTCTTTTCCTTTGTGTTGCAGTTTACATAATTGTACAACAAATGATAGCGCTCCTCTGAACGTGTTGGCAGTGCCTATAAGCACTATATTCTGGATTTCACTGAGAGTAGAACAGCCAGGGATCTGGCAGGAAGTTTACTGTTATTGTAATCAAGTATTTGCATTTTCATACCAGTTACTTAGTGGTCACCGCTAAAGGTTGAGTGATAGCAAGACCCCCAAGTCTCCAGCCCTTCTCTTCACAGTTCACGGCAATTCTGTGGTTTACAGTTCCACACCAGTTGCCTTCGCAGTTGTTATCGCTGGGAATAATGAGTGACAGTGGTCTCAAGCCTTTCAATCATATCCTCCTCACCTCTCAGAGCCGTGCTTTGGTTTGTACCGTTTACGTCATTACTAACAGCTTGGAATCGTAGATCTCATATTTATACATTATTATTTGCAATCTCACACTAGTTGCCTGGTGGTTACCGATAGAGGTTGGGTGACAACAAATCTCCCAAAGTCTCCAGCCCTTCTCTCCTAGTTCTCATAGGTCACAGTAAGACTGTGGTTTACAGTTTCACACTGGTTGACCAGTGCTCATTGCTGAAGGCTGAGTGACAATAAGTCGCCTCAGGTCTGCAGCCAACATCTCTTCTCTCCTTCGCCTATCATGCCAGTGCTGTGGTTCACATTTCCGCTTTCATTTCCCTTCCCTGGTTAGGCTACTGCTAACAATTAGTGCCGCAGTCTTTATATTCCTAGCATTTTCCTCATTATCTGTGCAGTTCCTAGCAGTGCTGTGGTCTGTACAGTTTCAATCTTTCCTTTTATCTCGATCTTCTCCAGTCTAGCCCCGGTGTATTTTGGACAGTTCCTAGTGCGCCTACTATGGCTGGCCCTATCCTGACTTTCATGTTCCACATCTTTTTCAGTTCTCTCGCTAGATCCTGGTATTTTTCCAGTTTTTCATCCTCCTTCCTCTTTACTCTATGGTCTGCAGGTACAGCCTAGTGTACTATTTGGCGGGTCTTCCTCTTCTTGTCTACAATTACCAAGTCCAGTTTTCTGGATGAGGTTATCAGTTTGGATGTCAAAGTCCCAGAGCAATTTGTGATTTCCATTCTCCAGGGCAGCCTCTGGTTTGTGCTGATACCACTTTTCCGCATGGTTGAATCCCATTCGTTTACTCAGTTCCAAGTGTATCATCGTTGCTACTCTATCATGTCTGTGCTTATATTCCTTCTGGGCGAGTTGACTACATTTACTAGTTATGTGATTTACTGTCTCATCTTTTTCACCGTACTAGCAGCACTTGCTGTTTGTTTGTGTTCTGCCGATTTCTGTGTTTATATAGTTTGTCCTGATGCTTTCGTTTTGAGCTGCCCCAATGAGCGATTCCTTTTATCGCTTCAAGTTTCCATTTCGTTACCATGTCCATGATTTCTCGTCTGCCACATCTTGTATCTGTCTTTTAAAATCTCTGTACATTTTTCTTTTCCCATTTTTCTTTCCTTGTTTGCTTTGATAATAATAATAATAATAATAATGATAATAATAATAATAATACTAATTATTATTATTATTATCATTATTATTATCAGCAATTTCACGCTATTTGCCTGGTGGTTACCGCTGGAAGTTGAGCGACTGCAAGTCTCCTAAGTTGTCCAACGACCCTCTCCACATTCTCATAGACCACAGCATCACTGTAGTTCACAGTTTCACACCAGTTGCCTGGTTGTCATCACTGAAAGTCAAATGACAGTAAGTGTCCTCGTGTCTTCAGCCCACATCTCATCTCATCTCCACCTATAACAGAAGCGCTGTGGTTCATACCTCCACTAATGTTCGGGTGCTTTTTCTTTTTCTTTCTCACCATCATCATCTAGCGATGTTCCACATGGAAAAAAGAAATGTTCATCGATGTTCTATTCAATGAAGAAATA
The DNA here is from genome assembly GCA_963457665.1 of Thysanoteuthis rhombus. Lineage (NCBI taxonomy): Eukaryota > Metazoa > Mollusca > Cephalopoda > Oegopsida > Thysanoteuthidae > Thysanoteuthis > Thysanoteuthis major. The sequence continues at coordinate 10,537,966 of OY735241.1, read as the reverse complement.
AACAACGTGTAGAATAAAACCGTAACTGAATTCATTTTTTTGTAAAAAGTAATCATTTTGTTTTATATTCAAAGATGCCAATATATCTATTTTTGCTTTGTAAGTTTGCTAACATTATGAGTCATTGGCGACACTTACTGAGTGAAACTTTTGAATAACTTGTTTTGAGGTTGACTGCAGTCAACCGAGGTCACAGGAAGAGAAGCCACGCATAATGGACACCAGTGTGTATATAACGAAAAAAGAAGGCCTGGTTGCTGCAGAGTTAAATCCTACTCCCATTTTCCAACCGAAATTCATTACTACAACTTTTGTATAGGGTACAGCCTGAATAAAAGAATGCGGAAATACATAATTTTTAGTATGAGTGTATTCATTTATCAGAATGTAATAACCCCTCGTGTATCTACAATATATATTTTCGTTGATATGTAAGGCTTGTCAATCTAGCTCAATCAGTGCGAAAGCCGATTAACAATTTATTGGTCGTGATTTCAAGCAAAAGGCTATTTTTAACATATGGCTTCGGTTTAACGTGACAGGATAGGCAAACAGTGAACAGTTCACTCCTCTAAATAAGGCGGGGATTCTTTTTGTTCTTTTCACGGGATTAAACAAAGACAGTCTTCGAATGGTATCTGGCAACTAACAACAGAAAACAAAAAAGAAAAGAAAAGTATTTTTCTGTCGAAGAATATTTATCTAAATTCTCGTTTCTCTTAAAGCAACACTCGTCAACCCGAATCGTCCCTGAACCAGATAGGTTCAATTTCCCTAAAACAACACTGAGCAGTTTTTCATCTATGCAACCTATAAATGACTCGATCTTCAGGGAAATCTCATTTCTAAAAATAAGGCCCTGATGTTAAACACCAGTGCTGTTATTTGAGGAGTGGTCTCACTCACTCATCTCACAAAAACATTCAAGCTGTCGAAGCCGCTACAAGAAAAATTGGATTAGAAATCGTCAACAAAAACTGTCATGAAAAAATGTCAACATAGGTTTCTTCAGTTTTAAAGTGCATCTCGCTCTTTGATTGCCCAGCTATGTACTTATGTGTGAATCGCGCGTAAAAAACTCACCAGAAGGGCCAAAGGGTTAGAAAATAAAACCTTTTCTATAATAATTATCTAAAAAAAAATCTCTTTGTCCTCTCAAAAATCTAACCGATAGGTTTTTCATCAAGGATTCATTTACGCTGTAAATGTATGCTAAATAAGTTGCTTAGTTGGTGTCTATTGATTCATTGATCACACCTTTTGTATTTTTGAAATTGATCACCCCAAAGACGACATACAACCAAATACGTTGGTTATATGACGGTATATATTGAGCGAATAACCTGACCTGTTTCTCTTTTTAATGTAAAGTAGAAAGTGTCGACTCTTGGCTATTGTAGTCTGGATTTTAAATTAAAAAAAAACGATTTTAGGCTGATGAATCGAGGCTATGAACATCAATCAAATTCAGTAGTTATCTCCCTTCCGCTCCGGTGTTTTTGCCTCCTGTGTCAGCCGGACTATAAGACAAATGGTTCACGAAGGAATTTGAAGGACAATCTCTTGTTACAGAGATTTCATGAATTCTTTAGTTTCAAAATCAGTGCAGTAATGTTCAACAAGCATTGATGCTCACCATCAACAAAGAAATGAGTTCGATCCTTACCATGTGCTTCTTTACTGTTGCCTTTTATCAAAATATTTTATTCCTACACTGTTAATGTTGCAACGAGCACATGAAAGAATAATCTTGGATCTCATGTGGAGAGACCACAAGAAAGCGTAGTACATCTGAGAAAAGACAAGAGTCAGGGACGTCATAGAATCCATTAAAAATCCCAAATGGTGGTGGGTTGGCCATGTTGCAAGAATGGCAGACAACCGATGGACATTACGACTCATGACATGGATCCCCCGAGATCACATGCGCAATCGAGGCCGGCAGAATATTAGATTTAGAGACGAGCTAGAGGAGTTAAGGGAGTACTGGCTTTGCAACGCCCATGATAGAGAAGTGTGGCAAGTCCTGGGGAAGGTCTATGTCCAACGCCGGACGTTAAAAGACTGATGATGATGATGATGAATACTGAAGCTGATCATCACCATCATCAACATCATCATCCTAAGCCTTTTAGAGTCCGTTGTTAGACGTAGAGCTTCCCTAGGGATTTGCCAGACCTATCTATCATTGGTGTTGCGGAGGCAATACGTCTCAACTTGTCTATTCCGGCACGAGATCTTCTTCGCAGGGAGGGGGACAGGGTTCGCAATCTTTGGCAATCCACGTTGTGGGTCATGACGTCCATAGGTTGTGTGAAAATCATGCAACATATCCAGCCCTTTGCCATTTGATTTTTTTAATGTATTCTATCATATCCCAGGCTCATGTATTTTCACTAGACAAGGCCACAGTAGTTGGGCACCTACTGAGGGTCAAATCTATTACAGTAGTAAATGACAGCATCAAAAGCCTGTTAACCATAACTATAATAACCATAGCTCAGATCGCAATATAAGGTAGTAGGGTCATAGACATCAACATTTTTGCTTTTACTATCATCTGCCCGTCCAGAAAATCATAGAAAAAAATCCATAAAAAAACCTTACTCGAATGACTAAAATATTAAATTTTTATTTGTAATCAATAATCATTCAATTACATTGTGTCTTACACATAATTTCTCTGATTTTTAAAGAAAAAAACTTTATCCACTGGTTAACTTGTTTTAGGTACTCGAAATTGAGTCTTATCAACAGTAGTCATTTGTTGACCCCAATAATCAGGTTATAAATTAGGTGTGCTGTATTCATTTCACACAGGTTGAAAGGAATCGAGATGAACCATAGGATTAATAGTCTACTAAAACCTCAGTTGAATTTATTACTGGTAGTAAGTGCCCTTACACTGGCCACGGCAACATTCGTCTCTTAATAGGCTTAACATATCAAAACTTTCAGATTTTTGCAACATATGGAATAGACTTGGAGGCAGCAAGCACCATACTAAAATTTACTATGTAAGATTGATTTCCCTCGGTGCTATCTTTCTTTCAATGTTTTTAAAATCATGCCAAATTTTACCCGCAAATGATTACTCGGATAGGTGGATGAATTCAGTTATATTCGTAAAAACGACACATCCTTGTATTTTTCAGACCTTCACTAGGAAACAAAATATAACAATTATATATATATATATATATATATATATATATATATATATATATATATATATATATATATATATATATATATAAAGCTTTACTGCTTTGAACTTTAAATACAAAACACACTTTTTCAAAATCTTTTTTGAGTCACTTCCGTCATTCATTTCTCAAAATCTGTTAACGTAATCTATGTGATTTTCTTCAATGTTTTCTGATGTTTTACAAATACTTCATCATTATGGTACAATGTATAAATTTTCACCGGTTGAGATCGTCAGTTGTCTGGCATGCAATAGTTTCGGGGATTTTAAAACGAAACAGTCAAACCAAAATGCCACCCGAGCAATGTTCATCAAACATCACTCCCTTTCCAGCAATGATTTAATATATAACTTATGTCACATATAGTTTGTTATCTTAGAGAGGGTATTATCATACGGCATTGTATATGGATATTATTTCATGTTCCACACATAATTTTATCATTTTTTGAAACAGGGCTTACTTATGTATATTATCCAAAACGCATACTTAAAGATGAGGGGTCTGTAAGTATAAAAATAAACATGACTCGCTCCTTGTGAAATTTCTATTGCAAGTTCATCCATGTGAATGTTGAATTTGTTGTGTTTAATCTCAGACTTCATGCAAACCAACTTTTGATATCATCTTCAAGAATACTCGTTACACAGATGAACTGAGTTGATTCTCTACCAACATATTTAACCTTAGAATATGACAAATTTTCACTAAACTTGAAGTTAATTTTTCTGCATCGTATACCACCTTGAATTCATCAAATTTTTTTTTCTTTAAATCATCAAGTGGAGTATCTCTGTTCACAAGTTTGAAACGAAACGAAACCACTTTCTAGTCGGTGGTAACATCCCAATTGGATAATCAAATAATCTACTCAACCAATTTGTTACTTGGCATTCTATGTTCGATCTCCCAACCAACCTATCTTTCAAACGAATGGACAAAAGCCAAATGTTTTCTCCTTTTCCCTGGTTCCAGTCAGAACAATGCTCGACCATGCCGACGAAGACTGGACCCATCTCTTTCGCTAACCTATTTCTCATTACACTAATACAATTTCATTTATTTTGATATGCATTTTTCATTTATTCTAATTTCATACTAACGTCAAGATATTTTAGTTTTTGTTGTCATTTCACTATCGTCAAGCTGGTAAGTTTCTAAGAGACCAGGTTGTCTAATCATAGCTTTATCAAATTGTCGAAAAATTTCACTTGATTGACCAGTCTTTCAATTGAAAGAACAATATTCGGTATAAAATTCATAAATCTAAGAGTAGCTCTAACTATTCTCAAACATTCTCATAATATACTTCCTTAAATATATAATATGGAATACTACTTGTTCTAAATGACATACGCACAGTTTGAAACGGAAATGAGTCACGTTTATCAAACGATTTATGGACAAATATTTCATTGTTGATTTTAATATCCAAATCTACGAACGTCGCATGTATTCTGATATATTCATATTTTGTCTTGGATCCTAAAAGCATATATTTCTATACGATTCTATCAATATCAAAATTCTCCTCAATCCTTAAAAGAACATGTCATCAATAGAATAGGCACAACCTAAAAATGAAGAAGCTCGTTTTATATTAAATATCATCCGATTAGAGATGTCAAGGATATATATTCGTATCCGTGTGAATACAAATATACCCGGTAGGGGGTATGATCATTTTTCCATAGGAACATCTATGATCTCATCAAATGTTTTCTTTCCTGTTTGAAAGTAACATTCCTCAATAAGATGACTAACAATCGCCTTAAAAGGAAAGCATATGAATAAGTCATGTCTTTTTTTTATTAACATCAGAAAGCTATAGATTTTGCGAACCCAATATATTTATTATTTCCTCCTGCAAATGCTGAATCTATTATTCTATTTAATTCTTTAAAAAAATCTTCATGAGAGATTTTTGTTTGAAGAGAACTAAAATCGTAGGTTGATAGAGATTGAATCCCTTTACAGGTTTTATGATATTAAATTTTCCTCTAATGGGTACAGAATCATTCACTGCCCGAAAGATATTTAAACTACCATCGAATTTACTTTTAATAACGAGATTTCTGTATCGAATTTTATATTGAATTAAAAAAATTAGAAACGGCTTTGCTAAGAGGTTTAGTGCTATGAACTGTAAAGGCGACAATGAAGCGAGCACCAATACGATTTTATGCATTTCAGGTATCAAGTACATAATTAGGAACTTTTGTATTTTTCCATCCATTTTAGTTGCTAATTTTTCACATAATACGATGCAATTGAATATAATATTATCTGATTCACAAGTAGATACTTTACACGCAGATGATGGAGTTCCTATTAAGCCCACGCAAGACAATATCCTTTGAATATAATGTTTTTTACGTATCAATGCTATGTTATTCGACGCTCTATCAATCGGGACTAAAACAAAATTATATCGAAGTTCCGCTGATACTTGGGAATTCGTTTGTGCTGGACTCGTTTTAAAGGGTGTTAAAAGTATACCAACCGTTGAATTTTTTCCTTTGCAAGTCCGAGTATTTTTTCTTTCCATCCGTCGAACGCTAAGTCTATTATTTGATATTTATTTGACATTGATGAAATAAAAGTATCTTATGCTTTTTAAATTCATATAAACATTTGCTGTAATCTAAACACTCCGGTTCTTTATAATTTGAACCTTTGGCGAGTTTTTAAACTTGGGATTTTTTCAATCTCGAATTTACCCGTCGATATGTTGTCAAGATTTTTATCACGTAATTGTGAGGTCTGGCACTCATATTTTTGAATTTTGATTCTGCCATCTTCATTTACTGTAACAGATTCAGCTGTTTGTTCCTAAATAAATATTTTACTTTGTATCATTAGTCTTAATGTATATGTTACCAATAGGTTGCTCTTTCGTCTCAATTCACGTGGTAAATTATATAAGATTTCCTTGTGATCTAAGGTTTTAGGTGAATTTATATCATCAAGATCTTTATTTTCATAGAAAACAACTCAAACGAGGTATACTTTTCTCTTTCTCGATTGTTGTTTATATAACTATATACATATATGTTCTAAAACTATCACCACACAAAAATCTGTATATATATATATATATATATATATATATATATATATATATATATATATATATATACATATTCACCTTAGCCAGTTATACCTCCTGTCCAAATCATAGCCAACATATTATTGATTACTTGTAAGGTTGATACTAAATAGCTCCTTGACCTCACCACCCCTCCATTTACACTATCCCTAATATACCCCTAAAATCTAACTCCACATCACTTCCCTCCTACCCTGACACACTCTGCCCTCTCGAAGACGAACTGCTGCTGCTTAACCAAAGACTTGATACCTAACTGGACTTTCTCTCACTCAGCAGGAGGCCTCCAGCAGCCCTTATAACATATTTTACCCACAATGCATAGCTCCTGATAGTTGAGTCTGGTTTCACATGGGAACTTTAAATTCATACTCACACAACACACACCACTGATGATGGGAGGAATCCCGAAACATGTCTGGCCAATTAACATCCAGGGATTAATAAACCTTACCTCTACACACTTTACTACCAAGTCTGTCTCACTCTTTACAGCACACATTATACATATAAATATGAAAAATAGGGAAGGAGACAGATTCAGGAGTAAAAGTATATGGAGACAATTAATTAATTCATTCATTAATGAATAAATTAGTATAGTATACACGTTTTGGGAGGGGTTCCCATTTTCAGTCGCATATGTGTACCTTTCAGTAGTCAAGAGGTTTCCGTAGAAACAAAATCAGCTTCAGTAGTTTTTATTTTGAAGCAAAAATGGAAATCAATTAAGAAGATTCCTTTTGGATCATCGTGATGAGTTAGAACTGTGTTCTGTCTATGGTGAAACCTGTGTTGGTATGTTTATAGATATCTTTGTCACAGAAACATAGGGTCTTGGGTGTTGCTACTTAGAAGGGCCATTGCTTGTCATGGATATTAAAGAGTTGGGTGGTACTTCAATATTAGACTGTGTGGGTGCTTGAGAAGTTGGGATATATATATATATATATATATATATATATATATATAGTGCTATTAGAAGTGTTTCTCCGAGAAAAATCGACATTAGGCTTATCATCCGCTATTCAACTTGATTAGATATATCGAGAAAGCTGCTTAAGACAGCTTGTCTCCTGACCATGTATCCCTGGAACAGCAAGTTCATCAGGTAATGAATTTGAGAACTTGTCAACTTTCTATTTGAATGAGCTTGTTCTGACACCAGTCATGTGTTTGATATGTGGCATAAATCGTTAAAGAGTTTACGACCACATATAGCAAGGTCATTCTCCCTCAGTCTGATTACGTTGCGAGTGTATCTTTGATATTTTAGACTGATTATAACGCAATTTCCACCTTGCCTATCACTTGATGGGGTCTTGACTGGGGTCACAACAATATTTGGATGAGTATCCTCCAATAAACATCGGAATACTTGTACGAGCGTATATGATTATAAATTGCGTCATATCATAAAGAAACTTATTCAAAATGATCTTTCGTCATAACACGGTAAATGTATCACTGGGATTTTGCAATACCAGAGGCTGAATAGCTCAATGGTAAGAGCATTGTGACACTGAAGCTGTCAACCAGGCTTGATTCCAGCAGCAGCCTCATTCTCTTTAATTGTATCTATTTACGTTGTCTAGGTTGAGTGATGATTTAATTGTGTAATGACGGAAGATCATTTCAAATAACTTTATCTATATAATCTAACGCCATTTATAATCCTTCTGTAAGATTAAATATATCGATTCCTTGATGAATACGTGTATATATAAATTATGTTTCATATTTGAAGAATCAGCAAGTATTGTTGTCATGTCTAGCAGTTATTTCTACAGTAAAACCAACTACATATATACGTCTACGTGTATTTCTTTAAAAAATCCCCTCCTATCACAGTAGATATGGATATAAATATATTTTTTCCTAAAAGATCAACTCATAGAAATTCAATAGGGTAACTTATATCTTTTTCCTAAAAATCATCCCACGGAAATCGAAATACGTATATATATGTACACATATATTTTTTCCCTAAAATTCATTTCACAAAATCCATTACGTATATATAACCATATATTTTCTTTGGAAAAATTTATATAATTGAAATCCAGATATGTACATACTTGTATATATTTCTTTTCTAAAAAATCTTCCAATAGAAATTTAAAAACGGGTACATGCTTTTTCTCTGAAAGATCATCCAATAAAAATCCCAATATATATATATATATATATATATATATATATATATATATATATATATATATATATGTATATATATAAGTACATATATATATATATATATGTATATATATACGTATATATATATATATAAATATATATATATATAAATATATATATATATATACATGTATATATACACACACACACACACACACACACACATATATATATATATATATATATATATATATATATATATATATATATATATATATATATATGTATATATATACCCCCAAATCAATCTCAAAGAGATTGAAATCTGTGTATACATGCATTACAAACCGTATACAGAAACTGTAATGGAAAATGTCAATATAAATTTCCTCAGTTTTCAAGTCAATCTAGCTGGCTAAGAATGTTTGTATTTATCATCACACCAACAGGCTGCATCGATAGGGTGAGGGATTAAAATTCAAACATTTACCCTTTTTTTTTTTTAAGAAATATTGCTGTTTTTCTATTCGAAAAAATCCTAGAAATTCAAACATATCCTCGGAAGTTTTCTCACGAGGAATAATCAATCGAAAACGTAGTGAGATGTTTAGATTACCAGTCTTGGATGTGACTGCAAGGGAGATTAGTCATTTAACTACCACTCCACGATTCGCAATGTAAGACAAGGTCAGTTTTAATTCCGGTCTCCCATACGCCGTGTGGACAGCACTTGCTCACTAATGTTTCAAAGTAGGACCAATCAAAGTATTGATTAAGCTCGACACTGTTTAACTGTGGTTATCGAACGGGGACCACTGATTTCAGCGTAATTTGATCGTAAGCAGAGCAGTGAGTATGATATTCCTCGGATCGGACTACATTAACTTCATTAGATAATTTATCCCTCTTTCTCCCATATTCATCAATTCTATTCTTATTGATTTTCTCACAAATGTAGTTAATTAATTGTCTCCATTCTAGACAATTATTGACATTCCCTCCACTGGTGTAAGACACCATATATTTCAGAGAATCCTTGTGTGTCTTTATCGCATCGTTCAGGGCACCTAACAAGTTGTGTTCGATTGCTGATTCACTATAGAGCAAGGCTTTTTTTGTCTGTCATTGTTTATTCTGTAGGTACTCTAAACAAAGTCTGACTAGCTCCAGGTCTACGTCCTTCACGTCTGTGTTTGCCGCTAATTCTAATTGCTGATGTGTTGGTCATGTTTGATATTCATAATGTTCCTAAGATGACGTTGTTAAATTGTACGCATATATGTTGCTTATTCTTTGAGGATAGTAAACACTCTTAACATATTTCAACATATTGTGCAGCTTGGAATGATTTCTAATTAATATTATTCTTTTGCATTGATGTCTCGCCGAATCCATAACGATGCCACGGAAATATCAAAGTTCTGATACAACAATGTTTAATTGTGAACATATACGCATTTTTTCTTGAAGATATCAAACACTGAAAACATATTTAATATATTCTGCAAGTTTGAATGATTTGCAGATGACTAGATTCTTTCGCATTTACGTCTCGACAAATTGTTCACGTTGCAAAGGAAAAGTCTATGCCCTGATAAGACATTGTTGGATTACACACGTATATACTCTCCTTTCAGCTGATAATAAACGCTCATAATAGGTTTCAACATATTTTGCAAGCTACAATGATTTCTAATTGATTATATTCTTTTGCGTCAATGTCTCGGCAAATCTTTAACGATGCCAAAGAAAAAATCTATACGATAAACAATGGAGTCTTCATTTCTCTCATAAACAATACCACCTTCCCCTTTCTCAATGGTGAGTGAACAGCGTCTATTCTTTATTTTACCCAAAGGAATAGATTTTTAATCATTGCATACCATTTGATGGTTTATTGTTTTCAATTCTCTGGGAGATATCTCTTTGACTTCGTGCAATTAAATCATGGATGCCTATTAATAATTTGGTCTTTTAAGTGCAAAAACTGGATCCATCCGTGGCGTATTGTGCTGGATTCTTTTGATTCGATCTCATCAATGGATCGAGTTTATTCAGGATTTTCTGTTTCTGATCTTTGTTTTATTTATCGATTTGGCTGTATTTTGTTCTTCTCTTCAATACGTCTAGGATCCATACGGAAAATGCAAGTATACTTTGATTATCAAAAGTAATGCAGCGTTTTCAGCTTGTACTCGGTTACATCCATTTGTAAAGTGATACTTCAATAATACCACATCATTTTTGAAAGAAGTGTTGTATCGAATCACTATACCACCATAAATGGCCCATCAGACCGACCAGCCGCTAGTCTATGTCTATGTGTATTTCAGTGTATGGCAGGGAGCTTCTGGTCACATTTTTTGGACTAAAAACCTCGACAATTTCCATGAGAATACCACTAGACACCATTTGGAAAGCTATTTCTTTTTTTTTTTTCAAATTATGCTTTTTGCAGTTTCTATGGTCATTTTTAATTAACAGTGCTCAAATCTTGCGCTAGTATTTCTTCGTTATCATTTCAGATAGAATTACTTTTTCCAGATGATTTTAGATAGTATTCTTGATAATTACACCTGATGCATATGCTAGCTACGGTGATTCATTCATTCATTGCTCTCTCTCTCTCTCTCTTCCTCTTTCTCTCTCTCTCTCTTTCTCTTTAATCAAAGCTCGACTTTTTATTGATCAACGTTTATTCGGAGCCGTAAAATACACATACTCACCACGGACACAGGTTTGTGTATGTGATATATATATATATATATATATATATATATATATATATATATATATATATATATATATATATATCCCTCTCTCTTTCTCTCACACACACGCACACACACACACACACACGCACACACACACACACACACACACACATATATATATATATATATACATGATATATATATATACATGTATATATATATATATATATATATATATATATATATATGCGTTGGTCAGTGTATGTTTGTGTCTATGCAGCCTGTGTGGATGTAAATGTGTGTGTGCGTATATACATTACATATATATGTTTCCTCATGATAAATGTGTACATATGATATGTGTGTGCATATGTGTGCATATTCATGTAACTATGAATTGGTATGTATGTGCATTTGTTAGTATGTGGTCTGCCTGCGAAAGTGTATGTCCATGCAAAAGTGGCTTGTTTGCACTTGTGGATATGAGTATGTGTTACTTAAGTATATGTGCAAGTGTGTATGTATTAAGTCCGCATGTGCTGATGTGGAATGTCTGTAAGTAGTATGTGTATGCATGTGTATATTTTTGTGTTTGTATGTGTATGTGAGTAAAAGGAACCATAAACAGAAACCTTCAATAGAACCATCGAAAAGGTTTCTCCAGTTTTCAAGTCAGTCTTGCCGGCTGGCTATGGATGAATCATATAAACAATCCATACCAAAGGAAGTAAGTGAATGAAAATTACCCTTCTCCCTGAATAGGGTTATAAGGGGGTTTAATCTGTAGTGTAAATTTATTGTAAATTGATCCCAAGTTTGTGCCAGAATCAATGCTTATTTTCCTTTTTTTAGACTTTCTTCTCAAAAGGCAATAGAAACACCTCATGCATTGTTCCCCAATTTGTTAATGGATTCCACTTAATACAGCATGCTGTCAAAAGACCAAAGTCACATGATGGTTTTTATTGAGCGACTAACCAGACCTACATTTTCGATTAAACATCATTCAATGAAAAGTCATTGTACCCTTTTAATTATGTTTATAATACTTGAGGAATTCTCGCTTTTGAAATATTTTCATTCATTAATATCCTTGCTCTAAATATAACAATAAATATAAATAAATATAACTCTGTGTAACGATATATAATAAAAATATTAATAGTTGCTATGCGACAATAACTGAATAATGAATGCTTTTAATGATACATATGTGTATAATTTGGATATAAATATTATATGATAGAATATGAATAAATATAATTAAATATAAGATTAGAAATATTTTAATTCATTAATTTCCTTAGCTTGGAATGCTTTCATTGTCGTCCCTCTGAGGTAATCATAATTAGAAATAATCCCTTCTCTGATTTTTATTCTTTCGTTTTAGCTTTTAACTTGCTTATCTTTTTTTACCCTTTTTATTGAAACACTTCTCTTTCTTTGGTCTTTTTTAACCTTTTTTCTTTTCAGTTTAAATGATTCTCTCTCATTATTCTTCATTCATTCTTTTTTCTCCGTTCAGTTTCTATTCTTGCTTCACTTTTTTCATTCCTATTCTTCATCTTCTCCTTTTCTTCAGTCATTCTATCTCTTTCCCTTTCATTGAAAATGTTTTTTTCGTTATTTATCATTCATTTTTTTTTCTTTCCAGTTATCATTTTTTCCTTCGTCTTGTGTGTTTCTTCTCCTTTTTTCCTCATTCTTTTCTCATGGCTTTTTTAAAATCTCTCCCCTTTCCAGTTTAAATAATCTTTTCATTAACGTTTATTCATTTCCATTCATTCATCCATTTTTTCGTTTGTTTGTTTTTTTTTCATTTTCGTCTTAGTTTTTTTCATTCTGCTTTCATTTTCGCTTGGGTTTCTGTCTTTTTTTTCAATTAAAATATGGTTTCCATTTATCAATTCTTTCTTTTCTTTACTTCTCTGTTGGTTTAAAAGACATTTTTTTCGTTGGTTCAGGCTTTTATAATCGCGTTAATTTTCCCATTCCCTTTCTCTTTCCCCTTTCTTAGGGCTTTTTATATTTCTTCTATTCAGTCTCTTTTTCCTTTCATTCATTCATTCTTCCACTTCCCTTTCCTTCGTGGCTTCATTCATTCAATTGTTTTTTTTTTCTTGTTTGCTTTGGCTTTCATTTTGGTATTATTTCCATCAATTTTCTTTTACCTTTCCCCTTTTTTTTGACTCTGTGTTTTCACTTTTTTAATCAATTTTTCTTTCAAAAAAATTTTATTAATTCATCCTTTCTTTGATTTTTCCCGTTACTCTATTCACTCATTCCTCGTTCGTTTTTCCCTTTACTTTTTTTTGTTCCTTCCCCTCCTTCTTTTCTTCTTTTTTTTTTTTTTTAAGATGTTTTTCTCTTTCAGTTTCTGATTTCTTTTTTATTGCTACATTCATTCACTCTAGTTTTCTCCTGGGTCTCCTGTATTGTGTATTTCTATTAATTTTTGCATTTTCTTCCAGTCATTCTTCTTTTCTTTCGTTCCTTTATATTAGAAATCGTCCGCCAAAACCATCAACATTACCATAAGTTTCTTCAGTTTTCAATTGGGTCTGGCTTTCTGGCTATCTGGATAGCTGGTTATGAATTTATCACGCGTATAGATCGCATCGATTAATCAAGAACACTGAAAATGTGAACTATTACGAATATTTTTAAAACCCTCTCGCTCTCATCTCAATGTGTTGTCAGTGAGGATTCAAATCGAAATGTAAGATTTTGCAGAAATTGATCCCTACTTTATGTCCAGCAGCATTCACGTTTTTTTTTTTTTTGAGGATTCAGACTTCTTCAGTGATCATCGCTCGACAAAATGCGAGAGAAATAACTTATCAATTGATTTTCCCCCATTTTTTAATTGATCACCCTAACAGGGTATGATGCCAAAAGACGTTGGTCACCTTTTTTTTTCTCTTATCAATCCTTCCCTGACTTATTTGTGCCACCACAACTTTTTTTGCCCGAACCTGTGGATCTTTTCTTTTTTGCTTCCATTCCATTCAACATCTTTTCTTTTCATTCATTTTCCATGGAAGTGTGATTGGCCAAGTCAGTGACAGTGCAGATAATGGAATCGGCGACCCGTGTTCAAACTCTAGTCGTGGCCGTTTATGCGCACATTACACCAATGCACTCGGACAAAGGCATAAATTCATCTTTTTTTTTCTCAGTGGGTAAAAAAAATCCTAATAGATCTCTCTGGCCGCGGAGAATGACAACTCAGATTCCAGAACCAGGCGGTTTTTGCATTCAATTTAACATCCTTTCGGCAGCTCCTGCAATCTAACTGATGTCAGAGGGATCGTTTTCTGCTTTCATTTTGACTAAATAAGGTTGAGCGGGAGGATCTCGGCGACTGGCATAACCATACGCTTTGCCCTGGCATGAACCCTGGAAGGGACGTTCAATTATTCGTAGAGACAAAACGAAGGCCATTTATTCAATTTTCTGATGAAAACGTTTCGTGTTGGATTCTGCCATTTTATGTAGAATCACTTCACTTCCCCTTCCTTCTTTTTTCCCCCGAAACTGATTCAATTTCCCTAAGATCAATGAAACATTAAGAAGCGATCGTTCGTATTCGATCTGTTATCAATCATCGGAGAACGAAGTTCGTAAAGTCCAGGTTTGATTTTCAATTTCCAAAATCTATTCTTCAGAACGATTTTGAACTTAATTTGATCACGTTTCCAGGCATTTCTCATTTCTCATTTTAAATGATTTATATTTTGTCTTTGCTTATGAATTTTTCCTTCCTAAATTCTTTCTTTGGTTATCTTATTACTTCTCCTTTCTTTTGTTTTTAGTTTCGATAACAGAAATTATCTTTGTCTTTTTTGTTCTCTTCCTTTTTTTTAAATTATCTCTTCATTTCATTCCCCTTTTTCCTTTTTTCTTTTCTATTTCATTATTCTTCCTTTCTATTTTTACTTATTTTTCTATCGTTTTTTCCGTCTTCCTATTTATCCTATATTATTTCCCTATTTTGTTTACTTCTTTTTTGTCCTGTCCACTTTCTTATTCTTTCTCTCTCTTTGTAGCTTCTTGTTTTTCTTTCATATTTCCTGTCCTTATTTTCCCTTGCTCCGTTCTTCTTCTCCGATGCATTTTCCCATTATCTCCATCTTTGTCCCTTCAAACAAACACTTTTTTATATTAAAGGCATTCTCCTGTATATTTTTTCATCATATCATTCAATTATTTCATGGCCCCTGGAATTACTCCCAGACGATCGCTTGATATTCCCAAGTCTACTCTCATCCATTTTAAAATCTCTTCAAACATTTTCATTTTTTACTTCTGTCTAAGTTTCTTTGTCTGCTTGTTTGATTCTTTCTTTGTTCTCCTCTTTATCCTCTTCTTCTAGTCTTTCTTTCTTTACTTCTTTCTTCATCTCTTCCTCTACTCAATCTTTTAAATCTTGTTCATTTTTACCTTTATTTCTTCAGATTGTTCTTTGTCTCTTTCCTCCGTTTCTGTTTTCTTATTTTTTTTGTTTTTCTTTCTTTCTTTCATTCTTTCTTTCTTTGTCGATGCTGACTTGCTATACTTTTCCCCTTTTCATCTTCTTCATTTCCTTCCATTTGTATTTCCTTTTTTCCCTTTCTTTCGTTCTTTTTTCTTTTTCTCTTTTCTTTCCTTCTTTCTTTCTTTTTAGCGACTTTATCTTTCAATTACTTAACATTCCTCATCTTCATGCATCTCCTTCCATCGTTCTTTCCTTTTTCGCTTTTTTATCAGTTGCATTCATTGTTTATCTCTTTCCTTCTTTCATCTCCTTCATTTTGTCTTTCTTGCTTTCTTTCCTTCTGTTCTTTGTTTCTTTCTATCTTTAATTCATTCATTCCATCTATCATTCTTCTATCTTCCATCCCTTCTAAAAAAACAAAAAAATACGTGAAACCGATCCAAAAAGGGGAAGTTCTCTCTTCATGATGAACTAGATCGATCCAACAAGATATTCAAAGACAGAGTCTGGGAGAGAAATCCCGGAAATTCTATATCATACGCCAACAATAGCACTCTGTACTGACAAAATAACAAAAAAAATAAAAACCAGAAAAAAAAGCAAATAATCTTGAAAGCACTCAGAGAGCATATACCTCTACCGACCCAATTGTCACTGAAAACAGCACCAAAGCCAGTTCACCAATAGTTATGATGCAAAGGGGGTAACTGTGAAAAAATTCCTTAGTCTGTAGCAAAATCTAATCACTTTTATTTTATCCCATGGTGTGTCATTTGATAAATGGTCTTTGGAAACCACAAAAAAAAAACTCTTGAAGATATTCTACAGAAAACATCAGACAATGTTTAGATGCCTGGAGAGAAAGGAAAGGAAAAAATTGTGCGATCAGGAAATTTTCTGGATCCATCCCTAAATACAATTGTTCCTTTTTATTGTCAATTGAATTCTTCCATAGAATTCTATCAAACTTTATTGAGATCGTTTGGATAGACTTAGACCAGTGAATACGTATACCTCTTTTACCATTGGTAGCAGAGGTAAAAGAGAAGAAAAAATAAAACAAAATATAAAAAATTTCATTAGGTCATCGGGGTTATTAATTCAAAATCCAAGCAGGGAGATTTGGAGAGGAGAAATTACGTGCATGTGCAAGTGTTACATGTTTAAATTGCATTTATTCTCTCTGGTTTGTGTATCCTCTCATTTTTTGGAAATAATATGAATTTCTTTTCATCTTTTGTTTTCTTTCCATGGATCACTTTGACAGTGGCTATTTGAATATCCAACGTAAGGTTTGTTAATTGAAGGTCTCTCCTCCTAAGGCAATCTCAGGCAAACATGTTTATTGGTAAAATCTCGTAATTTGAAGACAGCAATTGAAACTAGGAAATATATAGGAATAAATTCATTTTGTTAATAAAATTGAACAAGATTTTAACTCTCATGAATGCATAAAATTTAGATTTGTTATCTTTTTGAGAAAGCCAGAGAAGATATTGTTCATTCATATTAATACACGAATTTGTAAAAAGTGTCATTTTATTGGCCAAATAAAAATGATGTTCTTCCCTCATATAAAAGCATTAATTTGTAAACGGTTAATTTTATTGACCAAGTTGAAGAATATATTGTTCTTTCATCTGAATACATCAATTTATAAACGCTTTTTTATTATCAAAGTAAAAGTGAAAGTGAAAGTAAGATGATATGAATGCAAAATTTTTTGAAATAACCAAATCTGTTATTACACAAAGATTCATGTAGGTATTCCTTTAAAAATCGCGCTTGCAGCCTTGCATCTCCTTAACTTATGTTTATTATTATAACAGTCCCGGAAGTCTGTGCAGGCGCAAGGTTCAATGCTTATGCAAAATTCAGTGAATGATTGACAATCTTGCACTAGGGTTTCTCCAAACATTTTATTCTTTTTTTTCCTTCCTGTTAGTTTTGTGTTCCGTTTCATTCTTCCTGTTATTCTATATTAATTCCATATTTCTGTTTCTTTCGTCTCCTTTCTTTCCTCTACGTCCTCCCTTTCTCTTTTTTCTTTCTTTTTTCCTTCTATTCACTATAATTTTTGTTCTTTTTTTATCCTATGATAATTCTTCTATATCGATTTCATTTTTTTCACCGTTTTTCCTCCCTCCTTCCTTTCTTTCTTTCTTTCTTTTTTCTTCTCTCTTTTTTACTTTCTTTTTTTCCCTTTTTTTCTATTTATTTATTTGTCAATTCCCCCTTTCAATACCTTCACATTTTTCATCTCTGTTGTTTTCAGAGTCCTTTTTCTCGTCTTTTTCATTTCTCCCTCTTCAGTAACATCAGATGTATTCAAATATTTGATGGATCATTTTCAAATTCTCTCAACTGATAGGGATCATTCGAGCGCCCCACAATTAAGATAGGGGGTCCTTTTAATGATCATATCTTTCATTTCTGCATCTTTTTGCCTCATGAAAAAAGTATTATTATATACTGGTTAATTGGCAAAGAAATCTATCATTAATACTATAAAGTGGCTGGATATGTAAATATATATAACAAGAACAGACCACGCCATTGGAGGTACAGGGCTGAAAATTTAAACTCTTACTTTTTATGTCTAGAAATACCCCCGAGATGGTCCTTACTTATGGAAAAAAAGGATAAAGAGGAGAACAAAGAAATAATCCATCTATGTAATGTAATTTTTGCTGTAAATGATCACTGCCAAACAAAAGACAGGAGGAGTAACTTATTCGTTAATCACACTTTTTCAAATTTTCTAATTGATCATCCAGAACACAACATGCTTTCAAAAGATATTTGTCACATGACAGTTTCTATTTAGTGACGTCCCAGATCTTTATTTTATCTTATTTGTTTATGAGTTAATCAATGCTGTCGAAAGAATGACGGGTGTATTTCCGTGATTTTGCAGTTGCATTGTACTTGGTAATGTCAACACTTCGGGGTACTCTGCATTTTCTTATTTACAGTGAACCAGAATGAACTCGTATTTTTAGGCATCAAAAAATAAAAAAGAACAGTGAAAAAGAAGGAAGGCGGCTTAGGCATATCAGATGCTGTATGAATGTACGAATGAGCAACACAACATCGCCTGCCTGAGACAAGAGTTACTTGTGATAACAAAAGCCAGGCAAGAACTGATAATGCCTTATCAAGCGCAAGAGAACTAGCTAGCTATACTCGTATTAGTAATAGTAGATAGATATTCAGTTTATGTTATTTCATTCACTTGGATTTTGTTCGTCCTCCTTTTTATTTTCAACCTCAAATTAGCTTTGATTCAGTAATTTAATGCTTGGAAGGAGCTGAATATTATAGAGTGCTGAAAGTCTCTCATGTAAAACTATTTTCTGTTTGTCGTACAAAACTACGGCTTTGAAGTATTTCGGTCAATTCTATTGTGTTACTGACTTGTATATTTTATATCTGAATGTAGATCAATTGCCAATTTAGATACTTTATATATAAATTATGATCTATGATTTTAGATGTAAGATCTATAACCTCCAATGTTGCATTTAGTTTTATTAGATTTTTCAAGAATATCTGGCCAGACAAACTTCAAAGTCAACCCTGGACTGTCTTGTGTGCTAATGAAAAGTCAAATAAATGCCATGCATATACAAAGGCACACAGATATTTTTTCAGTAATCGTTAGACACTTTACAAGTATAGCTCCTTTTCATAGTAAAAGCACCTCTTGTTTTGCTGAAATGGCTACAGAGTGACAGAGTCTGACCTCATAACTTACACCCGGTTCCAGATTACATTGAAATAGCACAGATGAAAAAATTAGCTTTCACTATCTTTGTCGATTTTTTTCTTCATTTTAATTGACATATTTACATAGTTTGCATATATATATATATATATATATATATATATATATATATATATATATATATATATATATATATATATATACATATATATATATATATATATATATATATATATATATATATATATATATATATGACAGCCAGATTATCTTTTATCAAAGAATTTGATCACTTTTTATCAATTTATCGACTTTGTTCTTCCCTCTTGAGTTCTGAGTAGACACTGTATACAATTTAAAAAACTTGAACCTCCGTAATTTGATGGTGAGAGGAGCATTCTAAGGGCCAAGAAATCTGATACTTTGAATTTTCACAAGAGTGAAAAAAAAAACGAACCGTTTGGAAAAATCTTATCAAAATTATGAATACAGTATAAACTTTCCTATACCTATAAACCATGCAGAGTTTCAGACGAAATATTGAAAAAAAATAGCGAAAAAAATTATTATTTTCCGTATGTCATCTAAAAACTATATTGAACTGTATGTACGCTGGAAACGTCGCAATCTTGCCACTCTGTTGTCAGTATATAATCCATTTGAAATTCACGAAATTAAAAATGCGTACCGCCAAAAAGAGAACTGTGTTCCTTTTTTGCTTAACCGTTGAATCATAGATTTAAGATTTAGAATATAAGGCAAGAAATTTTAACCTGTTTGTTGAGAAAAGAAAAATCATTTCAAAATGGTTTTGTTCCGTTTTTCCAAATGTCCCTGGTTGTATTTACAAACTGGCTGAAACTATTCCTTCATCTCGAATATCTCAAAGTCAGAGGTACGATATTGGTCTTTACGAAGGAACAATTTCTTGTCACTGACGACTCACTCCGTCAAGTCGAGATAACGAAAACGCTAAACTGCTAAAGATTCAGCAGAAGCAAATATAACAGCTATTATGTGAATTTAGCATAGGTTTGTCTTTTTTTTTTTTCGTTTTAGCGCCCTTTGGAGACAAACCTACAGAGCTTACCCCAAAGATGTAGCCAAGTTGATGATGATCAAGGTGTAATTACGTACATAAACAAATGAAATTAAACATTAGATTACCTTTAACATACAATTTTATTTTTCTCCTATGTCTAAGCTACAACCTATTAAAATTCAACTCTCTAGGTCTGTTTTTAAGGGGTCTTAAGGGTTTAAACGTCAGTTTATATCCTGCATACAGTTTGTTCAATGCTCTATGTGTAAGCTACAATATAATAAAACTTCAGTTCCTAAAGTCCTTTTATAAAATGGGTTTTAAAGGTTTGAACTTGAGTTTCCATTCAACATACAGTTTGTTCAAAGCTTTATCTCCCAGTTATAACATAATGAGATTTCAACTCTTTTGACATGTTTATAAGGGTTTTTCAAGGGTTTAAATGGCAGTTTACTATCAACATGATGTCTGAGCTACAACTTGATAAAGTTTCATCTCTCCAACTCTGTTTGGAAGGGCAAAAAGATGAACCGAAACTGAATTCATTTGGTAAAAATGATCTTTTCTCCCGCTAATTTTTTTTTTTTGGTTTCTTCAGTTTAGCATTTTCGTTAGCTGTTCCCACCCCGGCCAAGGTTCAAACAATGCATCAATCCTAATCTGCAGTCGACTTCATCACAGAATTGTTTGGGGTCTTCTGTCGGACAAGGCCAAATTTGTACGTTCTTTGAACCACATAAAGTATCTCCAGTACCAAAATAATCAAATAGCTTAAACTGCATGATGAAATAAAGGTTGCAGGGAGGAGAGATTAAAATACATACATTTTATCTACTATTTATTTGTATTTATAGCGTATCATATCAGATCGTGGGTAAGGGATTGCTATCGTTTGTACAGGTTCCTTTAGTACCAAATCTTTGCTTCGGATACTAAATAGCTTTGTTCAGTCTCCTAATTTGCTCAATTTCTGTCTTGAAAAATACCAAATAGCTACCCTGATCCTAAGTCCGAACGATGCAATGGCCAAAATCTTCCGTCTCCTTCATCATTTAATCTCTGTCGCTTCTAGCATATAGATCCGAGTTGTTGGCGTCTTTTCATTTTGTCTGGTTAAGCATTCTATTATTTTGAAATTTGATGCTCAGATGATAATGGCACACGTCTGCAATTTGAATCAAATTACGACTAATCCCCTCTGATGTAGGGACATCGCTTCTCAGAGCAATGGTTCCAAATATAACCATAGAATACACACGCACACATACACATAAAGGCACGCACTGAGACGCACATACTCTTATGGAAAAGGCTACGCCTTATCATTGTATGTGGAGCAGCCTGCTATAATTTTCATGCAAGACAATTTCCTGTCTGTCGTACAAAACTATGGCTCCAAAGTATTTCAGTTACTCCTCTCCAGAAAAGATAATTTAGATATTTTTTTTTCAAAAATGGGTAATTAAATTAAAAGTCAAGAAACATAATTTATTGAAACAACGAAATACGATCTTTAATCTGTATTTTTCTTCCTTTAATCAGATAACAACATGGAACTCAAAATTGAATTCTTTTGTGCTAATGTCAACTTCGTACAATGGTCAGTTGTTGAGTGATCAAACTTCACAAGCACATGCGTACATCTTTCTCAATTGTAGTAAAATTATTTTCATTTTTACTCAGCATTATCAGTCGGTCATACTAAAACAGAACACAATCGGCTGTTTCTTCTATATTTTTATCGTTCTCAACAGCAATAGTACCAGACATTTTTCTAGCTCGGGATACATTTTCAGGTTGCAGATTTTCTATACTTTCCGTTAAACAGTATCGACATTCGTCGTCGATTTTACCTTCTAGTAAGCTTCTCTAATAATCAGATATCCTCCTCCGTCGCTAGTTCGAAATAGTCTATGAACTTTCCAAAATTCATGTCGCATGTGTTTTTTCTAGTTATCATCGTACTTCCGATCATGGTTGGTCTTTCCCAAGGTTTGTTTCCAAGTTGCACAGCTGTTGGTCTCACTTTTCAGATTTTACTGTATCTATTATCTACTCTTACCTACGTCACTTCCGTTTGTTGAAGAATGTAGTTGTATTTGATTTATCAATCAAAAGTATTTCCTATGTTGCTAGTTGATATATATCCTATTGATAGCAGTGATATCTCGTTGACTTGGAAACGTACATAGAGAGAGGCCAGCGATGATTGAAAGTACTAGGATGACTAACACAACATAGATTCTAGAGAATTCATGCACTACTTCAAAAAAGTAATAAATGACAACATTGT
>OY735241.1:10402759-10507759 GCA_963457665.1 Thysanoteuthis rhombus | reverse complement strand
CCCTAATCTGTCTTTGACTCAATCAAATGGTACTGATCATGACTTTTTTCATTTGGATGGTACTTATCAATCCTTGGCTTAATTTACGCAGGCCTGGTCTTTATTTGGTCCAATTGGATGTACTGACTACATTGGTTTAATTGAATGGTACCAACTTTCATCTAGTTCAATTGGGTGGTACTAATCTTTGTTTGCTTCAATTGGATGATACTACACTTTAATTTGTTCAGTTGAATGACACTAATTTTCCCTTCAATCAATTGGGTGGTACTAATCTTCATTTGGTTCAATGTGGTGGTTTTAATCTCTTCTTGATTAGGTTAAAAAACACATTTAAAGAAATGACGTGTACCCAGCTGACAGAACCTCGCTTATTAATATTGTCCTGTTCCTATGATGTATAAAAAGTAAATGGAGCGTAATAGATCGTTGTAAAAACCTTCTGCTCATCCGAACCTTCAACTGTTTCTCGGATGGAAGCGATCTTAACATAGCCTCATTGGGAAGTACTGATCTTCACTTTGATATATTAAATGTTATCGATATGTACAGTGGAACATTAGAGTTGATGAACTTCCCATTTAATGATGCTCTTATAATTCTCGGTTAATTTCAACAAACAGAAATAGTGTCTACCGCAAAGAAAAACAGCAAACAAAAACTAATTGTCAAGTTTTAATCCTAATTATGACCCACTGAGCTCGCATAATGACATACTGTTGCATTTACAATGACTATTTTCGATGAAATTTTGCAACAACCAGGTTGGTCGACATCTTTGAAGACTACAAAGCCGCGATTTCCGTAATTTCAAAAGGGATTGCTGACCGTATGTGCAATTGAGAAGAGCAGGGTAGCAGAATCCAAAAAGAGTTGTATTCAGTATTTTGAAAAGCTGATGGGATGTTCAGATAATTTTTCATGTTATAAGGGGAGAGTTTTGAAGTGAAATAAGGTTCCATTACCAACGTTGGCATAAAAAGAAAAATTGTAATCCCACAGCAGGATATTTGTTCATGCATCTACAATAAGGCCCTTCTAATTTGTCTTTTCCCACCCTCTCAAGGTGTGATTTGTCAGAAATTGCTTACGTGAAAAAAAGGCAGGTAAATATTCATTTCAAAATAGAATTCCCTTTCCATTTTCCTTATATAACAAAATGGGTTACGCCCTTTTGATCAATATTTGAAGTTTACGAACAACGTTTGGGAAGTGTGTTATCGTTTTCTGCATATATTTCCCCAACTTTCAATCGAGAAAGACAGAAAAGTAAAAATAAGAGATGCCTTTGGCCACAGCTCAAAGCATTCCATTCGATAAAAGGACCGTAAACACAGCCGTATGATCATCTGAAGCTGATCTGCAAGAATAAAACGCAACCCATTGCTTTGATCCTCATTCGATTAATTCAGGATGATGACAACCTGTCTCAAAGGTGGAAAGCGGTCATCTGGTTAACGAGTGATCACAAAGAATTCTGAAAGCGTTCGGCATTTGATCTCTTTTGCTCCGGCCAGCTCAAATTCAAACAAGGGCAATGAGACGAAAAGGTTTTCTGATTGGTCCCTGATAGCTACAGGGGAAGGTTGGAATGTTAACGTTAATTTAAATCAATTTTTGGGCGTCACTTCAACTCATTCTAGCTCAATTTACTGACTACTGAATAAACTGGAAACAACTTCTCGGAGGCTTTTAGTTACCATCTTGAACATACAAAGCAAAAGATGGTACCTGTCTTTTCAATAGTAAATCAAAGTTTCTCTTTCTTTCTCTCTCTCTCTCTCTCTACATGTGTATATGTGTGTGTGTGAATATATATACATACATATATCGATACAAATATACATACGGGCATATATGTACATATGTTTATGTATTCAGACATACACACACAGATGATTATGCAAATGTATATCGTAAGAGAGAGAGAGAGAAAGACCGGAAAGAAATTACGGAGGATGCTAGAGGCTTGAAAAGTTCAAATTAAAGCAAAAGTTTCAAAAATTGTTTTCTTGAATTCCTCTAAAGCAAATGCTTATACACATACACACACACACACACACTTACACACACACATATATATATATATATATATCTATATGTATATATATAAAGAATGGGAGAGAGAAATAGAGAGAAAAGGGGAGAAAGAGAGAAAAAAGAGAAGATTAGAGCAATCGAAAAGAAATTTCTCTAAATGATCGAAGTTTGAAGAATTCCAGTAGTAAACTGAAAGTTTTTAAAAAAATCTCCGGAATTCCTCTAAATGAAAACACCCAAAATAACCATAGATGAAAGATAAAGAAGAATAGTCGATGAAATTGAGGATTATGGAAATAATGACACAAAAACTTAGTGATGATTAACAAAGTAATCTCGGTGAAAAATGCTTGCAAAGCTCAGGAATAGTGGAATCCCTGAATTCAAAACCATTCGTCTTAAAATGCCTTCCGATATTGTCATTATATATACGTATATATGTATTAAGAAATGTATAAATGCAATCTAATAGAATTATTATAAATTGCGTTATAGTATATTAAGTTCATTTGAAATGATTCATATAACACAATGCAATTTATAATCATTCTGTTGGATCACATATAACCATTTCTTGATACATAATGGTTGCTTTGAATGAGATAAATAGTCAAAGAATAAGAAAGATGAAAATTTAGTGTGAAATCAGGTATTTTCGCCTTTGGGGTGAGAGTAATGTTTCGTTGAAGCGCTTACAATATCGGTGGAATGTTCAGTTACTGTAGCCCTATTCCCTTCAATCGTTTATTCTATACATGTTGTCAAAGGTGAGTGATACATCAATTGCATAACAGTAGGAGACCATTTGAAAAAAATCATATATATAAACATGATTTATGATATATATATATATATATATATATATATATATATATATATATATATATATTCACCTGATCACCTCACAACAACCTCAAATTATAATTGTTCCATAATCAACAACCTATTTATATGTATGGGTATACTTTTGTTTTCGCGTCAATATTCATTCATTCTTTTTATTCAATCTAAGAAACACTGTAATTCACGCCATCGTAATCAAACGCGTCAAAGATTATTTGCATATCAGAAATACAGTGTGTCAGAAAAGTAAAACCTTGGTTTGATGATTCAACTACAAACTGTCAATGATATAGAACTTTATCAACTCAAAATAGCAGAATAATTCTTATTTAAAAAAGCTGGGTTTCAGCTCCTCATAGTAATATGAAGATTAGCACTAATGCAAAACCCACATCATTAGTATTTCTTTTTGGAATTAAAAGAATAAAAATGCTAAAAACATGCTCTCAGGTTCTGCTGAATATTTTGTTTTTGAATTTTGTTAACGTAGACGGGTGTACAGACATTTGGTGATTTATAGACCGGTGGAAATCAAATCATTATTATTTTGTTCTGAACAAACTCAAAACCTCTCACTATCATAATTCATTTTCCTGGATATTAGGAAGAGTTACGTACAAAAGACGTATGTTAGGGCCAGTTTAGTGACCACGAATACATTAGCGGTCATAATTATAGCCGATCTTGAGTTTTTCTAATTCAGACGAACAAATAAACATTTGGCGATTTATAGATTCATGCCAAGTGAGAAATTAAAATAAAATTCATAAAAATAACAATAGATATCAGCACCTAACGTAGATGAATCATCATAGCCAGCGTGTATACCAGAACTAACCATCTAAGAAAATCATCTCAAATTATCTGAAAAATAAATCTTTTACATAAATTTATTTAAACAAATAGATCTTTTATCTGAAATTATTTTTAAGATACCAGCTCAAATTTGAGCAATGTTGGTCCAAGATCACCATAGAGACATTGAAAATCAGTTCCTTTGGAGGAAAATCTTTTAGACAGCGCCTAGTGGTGTGCCCATGTACATCTTCAAGGTTTTAACCTAAAAAATGTGACCAGGCCCGCCTAGAGACACACACATATCTACACACACACACGTACACATATACATCCACCTCGACATTCATGTACATACGGACACTCCATGAGAGATGAACCTGTAGCTCTCTTAGATGGTTGGTCGGGCAACGGTGATTAGATTACTTCGACTTATGGAAATTCCACGGTTGTTGAAAATTGATATTATACATCATTTCATTTTCTGATAATTTACTTAATGAAATAATAAGAATGGAGGTATACCTCGGATAGTGATAGTTCTGAAATTTCTCAATCTATTCAAAACTTCATTGAACAATGTCTCGATATGCTAGCCACATTAATTTGTTCAGCAATATCCTAACCGTGCTATCAATATCTATACTAATCAAAGCTTCTTTAGGTAGTAATTTTAATGTAAATAAAAACATTATTTTATTTCTGACTGTTAGTTACAGTTCCACATTGTCATCAACAGAAGATGGCACCCCTCCAAGCACTACTGATACTGTCGACCAGTCTCTTTGATGTCAATTTCCTCTCATATTTTCATTTCTTGTAGATATATTACGTCTAGATGGTATGTTCTTTTGGTAAGTCTTGGTCTTATTCTTATCATTTTAACTGTCCAATGCCTAATGCATTAAACATCGCTTAGGATGTCTCTCATTTTGGTCATTTGTTGTATTTGTCTATGTCTGACTGGTTTCCAGGACTGTCATTAGATAGATAATTGATGATTAACCGATTATTCCTCAGCCAATGAAGATGATACTGTCTCGCTTATAGAATACAAAATATAACAACTAGAAGAACGTGGACGATGAAAAACATTATTTTGAACTTCTACCTCTATTTCTTCTTGATTCCTCTACATTTTCAGTAAGAGACATTAATTTCTTTTTGGATTATCGTTTTCAGGTAAGAAAGAAAGATTATCCTTATGTTAATTGAACAATTTCAAAATCCAACATGTCTATCCCTTTCTTGGAAGAATATCACACCTTGATAGCATTTTTGTATCTCCTGGTCTAGTCTTCCCTGTTTATTTTTGCTACTGATGCTTTTTATTCTGCATATACAGTGTTCCTATCCTAGACTGGCTGGTTTTTAGCTTCTCGGGAAACCCATTAGATTGATAATTAGCTGTCTTTTCACTGGCCAATTAAGAGGCGTGTTTCTATCTCAGCCAAACATTTTCGATTTGCATTCACTGACACACAGTCTTTAATATTCTGTCTAGAATTCTTTCTTTTGATTCTAATTTTGTTATTGAAAACCATCGGTTTGGTTTGAATATCAGCGAATGTCAATCAAGACTGTCACCAAATCTGTAATGATAGGCTTCTTTAGGAATCAAGTCAGCGTGCTTCATAGGCTGCAAAAGTGTGTGTCACGTGAACAGGCCACATGAATAGAGACACAAGGATGAAAATTTATATATTTTTTCATATTGTTATGTCTAGAAAAACAATTTTTTACTCTTTCCTCAAGAAGTTTTTTTTGGGGTGGGGGTGGGGGGTCAATTTACAGTATGTGAGTATGCTAAATTGGTTCAATATTTTGTGTATGGCTGTGTTTATGCATGTTGTTTTTTAATGTTTTTTTTAGTGACCCAACGAAACGTGGGCAACTTAACTTCTCAATTGATCATTCCCTTCTCAAACTGATCACTTTCAGCACGATACGATGCCAAAAAACAGTTTCTAACACCTGACTAATAATTAAAGATTCAAATTTGCTTTTACTCGTGTTGTGTATCATTACTATTGATTAATTTATAGATATATGTGTTTTGGGATTTTATCTTCCGTAGATGAAAAAATCAAGCAAAGAATCACCCTCGGTTGGCAACCTCTCGGTAGAGCAACCTCAACATTCAAGAACAAAAAAAAAAATATATACATTAGTCTCGAAAGGGTGTACAACCAGTGTATCCTCCCGATAGTCACCTACTGAGCTGAAGCATGGAACTCGTCAAGAAATACGCCCTTCAAACTGAGAACCATGCAAATCATGCTCAGCATTAAAAGGAGAGGTCAGAAGACACCATGGTATATTGGATGAAAGACAGGGGGTAGAAATACCATAAAATACCCTAAGAAGTCAGAGGGCAATGGGTTGGTCACGTTGCAAGAATGTCAGAGGACCACTTGACATCATGACCCATAACTTGAATCCTCAGAAAACTGCAAAACTTTGGCTTGAAGAAAAGATGGCGCAACGAAGTTCAGAAAATATCAGCATCGCTACACCAATGATAGAGGGAATTCAAACATCGTCTGACTTAGGCTCTCACAGACCCTTCTCATATAAAACCAAATTTGACTCTCATCTTCAAAGATACAAACACTTCTCCCCTTCGTAATAAAGAACAAATCAATATAGAACTATCCCCATTTTTTCTGCAACCTCAAACATATAAACAGCGGAATCTTCTGAGAACCACTGCAATCTTTTGATAATTTTTAGAAATAATCATTTGTTCAATAAAACACGACGTGAATTTAGAAAAAGAAGAAAGTAAGAAGTCAAAGAAGTGTAGTCGTCAAATAGAAACCACATGACCAACATTTTTCCCCATTTTCGATGGAGGGATCAATAAATCAAATATTGGAAAAAGGGAGGATCAATAAAAAAAAATTATTTGACCCACATTTTGGGTGGCAAGGGTCACAAGAAAAAAAAGTCTGTTTATTCACAAAACAAGCAAAAACAGATTGAGGGACCCCTAACTAAACCCTTACTCGTAGGGGGTCCAAACAAATAAAAGAAACGTTTTGAGGCATAATAAAGAGTAAATGCTCATAATCAAATCCCCTCTAGGTCCGTTGCTATGGCCTGTGCACATGATGCATACATCAGCTAGGCAGACCAACTTGAGAACTGACGAAATCTATATTTACAGATTCAATGACAGTTTCGATTGACGCTTTCTAATTTGGTAAATTTCAAACCGGGTTATTGTAAATCGGCGGAAATCAAATTTGCATAAAATCAGAGCCGTTCCCTACTAAAAATCTTTGATCAGTTTTGCTTGAATATTGTGAATTCAAACTCGTGGTTCATTGCCCAGGATTAATAGGTCGAGGTTGGCGGTTGGGGTCCCTATCGAAATTAATATCAAGCCGCCATTTGCGGTAATACTAAGAAGTTCAGATCAATTGTAACCCAGAATTTCAGGTTATTTCAGTGACCCGAAAAAACAAATGACGTCCAAGTCCGGGTTCAACGGATCCGTCTCAATTTCCACTGTTGAACATTCTTTGGAGTCAGGCGTTAATGGGATGTAAAGAGTGGTTGATCCAATTAACCCCCGACGACGAAGTTAGAAAAGTTGAACAGGTTATTTGAAACAGTAAACAATAAACTGTCACCGAGAAGACGATGTAGGTTTCTTTAGTCTTTAAGTTGTTCTGGCTGGTTGGCTCATGATGTATCATGCGTGCAAGCCGCAACAATGGAGGTAGAAGGCTTATAAACATTCACTCCTCATTGCACCAACAGAAAACATTGTTTTTCCTTTCTTTTTCTCCCTATGAGTTTTTAGTTGTATTTGGGGCAATTTAAATGTAGGTCTATCTAAGTCATCTTTCTTTAGAATTCAGACGTTTTACCACAAAAGTTGGGAGGAGTAACTTACTGATCACCCCTCTGTTTAGAAAAGAATGCATCATCATCATCATAATCATTAGTCATATATAAGTCTTCTGCTGGACAAAGGTCTTTCCCATTTCCTTCCATGACAATCGCGATTGCACGAAGATCTATCATGTTTTACCCGCAAGAACTTTTATCTCACCCCGACATCTTGTATTTACCGTCCAATGCAATCCAATCAACCAGCCTTCTGCTTATTATGTTATCATTTCTTCTCGTCAAAAGCCTCACCCATCTCCATTCTGAATGCCCAAATATCTGTATAATATCTTTCACTGTATTTTCCCCTCTGATCAACGAAGATCTGTTATTTAAAGTTATCCACCGCATCGCTCTTTCCATAGCTCTCTGTGTAATTCTATGTTGGCTCTCAGTTCATCATCCATAAGTCATAGCTGGTATACATTGATTGCTCTAGGTATATTGGTAAGGTGGTTTTCAAAATGTTGCTATAACAAATAATTACCAGCCAATTATTCTGTGTTATTTTATATCACTTGGAAAAAATTCCTTCAAATTATTTCAAATCTCAGAAATATTTTTTCGGGGGCACAGATTACAAGAAAAATTACTAAAAGATGCTTATTAAACATTCATTTCGATTTTATTATAAATATTGGAAATGATTTCCGTAACTTGATGGCAAGTTTTTATCCCTTACATTACATAATCGTTTCATTATTGTGAAACGACATAGCTGACCCAACGCAAGGATGCTAGAATCAGAATAGCACATGATGCAATCATTTTAGCTGATAAATATGTTTGTCTTTTAGTACGGTGTTATCATACGACTAATTTTGCTGCATAAAATTATATCCTCTTATCTTTGGGGTTGCATCTTTCATAAATTTCCTTGTATGTGTTCATTTGTGGTGGCTGTCAGTCCATTCAATATCTCTCATCGTTAGGAAAGGTTTTCAATGAGAATCCGTG
This sequence comes from Thysanoteuthis rhombus, assembly GCA_963457665.1. NCBI lineage: Eukaryota > Metazoa > Mollusca > Cephalopoda > Oegopsida > Thysanoteuthidae > Thysanoteuthis > Thysanoteuthis major. The sequence continues at coordinate 10,499,224 of OY735241.1, read as the reverse complement.
CAAGGATTAGTGATGTGCTTAGAAATAATTGATTAAACTCCCGGAGGTGGTTGTCCGGAACTTTTTCTTCTTTTTCATCTCTTTATGTATATTTTCACTTATGTTGTCTGAATATTCACCAAATTTCTCCATTGATTTCAATGACATTTTGTGGAAGGTTGAGTCAAAAGCCATGGGAGCATTGATGTAATTTTGGAGCAGAAACAGGTATTTCTTTTTTCAGTTGGGAGATAATTCTACTTAGCAAGGCAATGTATAAAATAAATAGAAATAAATGTACGAAAACAAGAACCAAAAGTTCGATGAAATGTCCACTACAATGTTTAATCGCCCTTATTGTGGGATTGCATGACCCCAAATAGAGGTAACTCCAGGTAAGTAACCTCTTATCAACAAAAATTTTCGATCCAGTTTCTTATAAATCTGACCAAAAACAGCTGTAAGAATCGATTTCGAAAAATAGAGTTCATACACCACTATTGCAAGATCTCGTGACTCCATGTAGAATACGTTTCTACTTAAGCATCATATCAAGGGAAACTTTTCCTTGGAGATTTGAGTCAGAGTCAAGTCAGATTTGAGTAAATCTGACTTGAAACAGCTAGGTAACATTATGGGAACAGACTAATCGATTGACAGACCCACGGACAGGCGGAATAAGCCTTTCAAAGAGAGGTGAACTTGCCTCTAAAAATGGAAACTAACACAACCATCACCCGCATGTATCTATTACCTGATTTTCATTCTGGTTTAATGTGTTTTTTTGTGTTTTCCAGTTTTATTCGTAAAGGGAAACTACACGGCTTCGATAAAAGCAAGGTTACTGCTTGTCAAAGAATATAAGAGGGGTTCGATTATTGATTTTATGCCAGATTGAGGCACTCACAAACGTTGGTAATCTAATTAACCCCTACTAACTCAGTTGGGGGAGTTATATGTATTCACTTGTCTATTGATCGGTCCGTCTCTATGCATAGTATGTCAAAATGTTCTCAATGAAATTCAACAAAACTATGCAAAAGAGAGGGAAATTAACTAAGGAAAAGTATTCTTACCTTAAAAGGAGCCATGCAAAATAACGTCCCCAGAATCGTAGATATATGTCGACGCCATGGAACATTTGGGATAGGGAAAGGCAGATCCTTTCACAGTTACCATCCCTGGTTTGTAATCATATGTAAACATCACATACCATCACCAAAGGCTTTCAATGAATTCAAATTACATAGAGTTGAAGGCTTAGTCATGGGTTGAGGAACAATTAAGTTTACCGACGGATCCAAGAATTTTACAATTACCTCCCTGCATTTTAAGTGTATGTGAACTGATTTTCATTTATTCCCTTGACAATTGGATTGTTGGAGTTTCCTAATGACTTTTGGGGAGAGTGTATGACATCATACAGCTGAGAGTACACCCTACTCTTGATTGAACCTAAAGGAGGAACCGACGTTCGTACTCGTAGTCATCTCAGATTCTTCTGATATTATCAATGTGAGTTGTGCACATCACTTGAGATGTGCACAAACATACTTGTCTCAATTCATAGAGTTTGATGGCTGATTTATTGGTCAGAAATGTTTCATTTGAGCCAGAAGTTGTAAAAGCTTGATTTTTTTTCTGAATATAGACACAACATGCAGACAAAAGATTGACTTGATTTCGATCCTGCCGAGAGTCTTAAGGTCATTACGAACATCGAATGCCAAAGGATCGACTACATAAATACTGTATTAAAAGAGTGACTGAATAAATAGTTAGGGTTAAGGGTTAGGGCTAGGGTTATTTAACTTTAAGTGCAGAAGGTTTTGGAGAGCCCTAACTGGATCTGTTTCAACTGTGGGCACAAGAACAATTGAAAGCCGCTACCAACTTCCATTTATATTTTTTGGATAGGCACTGTATGTTTCAGAAGCAATGAGTTAATGGTCGTTCCCGTTTATGTTTCAGAAGTACATCTGAAGCGGTTACATTAATTCAAACGAATCTTACATTGTTGGTTCGTTTCAGTTACATTAATGTCACTCTTATGAAATTTGTCTCTCATTTATCACTTCTTTGATAGTTCACTCCTTTGTTAAGCCATTCATTCGTTACTAACCCACCGTGAAGGAGAGAGTTGAGATTGTCTTCTCAGATTTTAACAAAGGACGATTGCATCATTGAAAACATTCGACGCAGTCACTTTGAAAATTTGTCTCTCGTTTATCGTGATTTGATACGTCACTCCATCGTTAAGTCACTCGTTCGTCACAAGTCCATTACGGAGAGGCGAAATAAAGTATCTTATCGGATTTGTCCAAAGGTCAGTGACATCATAGGCAACATCTGACGTTGTTAATTGGCAATTTTTTGGGAATTAAAAGGTGAACAGCTAATGTTTGAAACATCTTTAGTTCGCTTAAAACTAACTTGAATTTCATGGAGAATTCTTGCGGGATATCAATTGAAATTATCCATTAAACGTTGATTTTGCTTTGCTTGCAAGACAAAAATGTTTTTCTTGATATACTTTTACTCAAAGTCTAGTTTTGGTGACAACGACACAATCTGAAAAAATTTGAATTGGGGGAATTTTGTAAGCCTTCAGGAAGCCAATACGTTTTGGTGAATACAAAAACAAACAAAAAAGTAGTCTGGTTATCCACTCAATAATTATCATCACGAGACTGATATATCCTGCCAATATATGCTGGTTCGGGATCGTTCAAATAAAATGACTGAAAAAAAAGGTGATCAATGAATAAGTTACTGCCGCCGACTTTTGTTGAGTAGTGATCACTAAAAGAAAACATGAATGCTACTGGAAACAAACTAAGGCATCAATTGAGCATAAACTCCCATTGCAAATCGAACTCTGACTTAAAAGCCGATAAAATAATACTTTTTTGGGACATAATAAAGATTAAATATTGAAATATTCAGCTCTTTACTTCCAAAGACGTGGCCTGTACCCTGGGGACATACACTGCCTCATGGATTGACAATCACCCCGACCAATTTGAATAATGAAAAAAAACTACGTTTGAAGCTTTGGTGACAGTTTTGGTTGACGGTTTTGAACGATTAAAAGCAAGAGATACGTAATGTGAACATCTATCTGGATAAGCAAAAATATATATTATACTAAGTAAACGTGAAATTATTTGCACTGAACTATGATTTTTCTTTTTTTTTTTCTTTTTGCTCTACACCTCTCCTACACAACTCAAAACATTTCTCCGACCCTTATTAAGATAAAAAAAAACACTAACCGCTGCTAGGTCAAAGTTTACCTCTATTATGACCGAAGATGATTATTGCAATATTTGTATTCTATATATATAGCAAGGAAATATCCGTCAACAATCGCAGGTTTACTTATGTATGGAACAGAACTAAGGTGCCTAAAGGTTATTTTTTATGAGTCAAGCGTTCTAATATCAGTTTGTAGGAGTCTCAACTCAACATAACTCGTTTTGAGCACAGTGTTAAGAGTTTTTAAGACATCATTTTCATAATGTCATAATAGGAAGGTAATTGAACCTACGATATCATTTTTGATATTTGAGCGCAAACAAACAGACGAGTAAATAAACAGAAATATTTGCATATATTTCATCGTATTGTGATATAGATAGGTTATCAAATATATAATATTTGTCAGTTTGATTTAGATGATGAGAGAGCCAGCTCCCAATCAATTGGTCGTGGTTCCGAATCAAAGAAATGTTATTTTTTATATATGTGTTTGTTTTAATGCGATGGGACAAACAATAAAGAGTTTACTCCATTAAATCAGATGAGGATTGTTTTTTTTTTATTACAGGAGGAAACAAAGTAATCTTAAACGTGGACTTGAGTTTTACTACAAATTTGGTGATGAGAATGTTCAAGTAAATAACTTCTAAACCTGTTCAATTCCTTGAACTCTAATCGTCTCCCAACACTTTTTGCTCTGTGTTCCATCTCAGAAAATTGATGCCTTCTTTGCTGTTGTATGTCCGACTCCATATTCTTAGCTGAGATCACACATCTCAATAAAACACTTTTCAGTCAGTTGCCGATCAGTCCAAATTATGGTAAACAACAGAAATTAGAAGGAAAGACGGAATATGATGTCACCAAAAGTCTGATCTACTTGGGAAACTAGCGTTCATGATGACATAATACAATATACAATTTTTGTATTTTCAAAGAGCCAAAAATTGCCAAATACATAGAAAAATGCTATTTACGATTTCTATTGGAAATTATACTCGGGCTATTTCCATATTGTAATATTTCACAAGTATGAGGACCAACTGACTCAGAGGAACGCTATTTTTTCTTCCCTTCTTCTTCTGATAATACTACCATAGACGGTGGACGAATCGTTGAACTAATGGTTCTTGCCTATGTACAAATGTATTTTTTTGTTAGAATGAAATATCATCTCGCGTACCTGTAAGTCCTATCTTGGTTAATACCTAAGACTTGACAATTGCGATACGGGATTGTAAAGTTTCATATCAAGTTACCTGATAGATTTTAGTGAACATTTTCTTTTGTTCTTTTCCGTGTTATGGTTGAAGAATAGAGTCAATTCCAGTGTTGACATTTTATAATAAAAGACATTTGGTAATATAAATAAATAAATTCTTAGTCTCTGTCATTACTTGCATTATAACAAGACTAAATGGTTGGAATTTATTTGTGATGCCTTATTTTAAAGAACAGTTTATTCAACTTCTAATATCTCCGAGAAGAAAGCAATTCATTCCGATTCAACTGCTTGGGGGAATTTTAAATCAAGCCAATTTCATTTCCCTCAATGTCTCACGAGATTTCAGTGTTCTGGGACCCGTCCTTTGTTGCAAAGCTGGAATAAGCGATTTAATTCAATCGGACAGAGTGACCAGTTAATGAATGTAACCCATCTGCGGGGCTTTGGCTGGGGTCCCGAGGGGTCAAACCCTCCGACCCTGTGGCGTTGTGATTAGAATTAGTATGGAAGTAATATTGCGTGCTGTGTGGCTGGAGAAAGATCACCTGGTCCATACCGGATGTTCACCGATTCCTTCAGCTAAATATGTGAACCATTCGCGGATGATGTCGTCGACGGAATGATGGTTGAATTACGTTGTATACACCCGTTCTCGTACGATCACCGAAGTTAAACAAATGTCGACGTTGGTCAGTACCTTAGCAGCTTGGGATCAAGTAGAGACACTCTCCTGACGATCCCAGTAATCCCCCTAAGGTGCAGACCAATCTTTACGCTACGCTCAATAACACATGCCAAAGGCACCTCTCCCATAACTTGCTTGGCTCTGAGCGATTGAAAATGAATATGGAAAGGTAAACAAATAGTGGAATGAAGAACACACGGTCATCACTCAGCCAAATGGTTCAACAAATGTATGAAATTGTGATACTGCATCATGATTCCTTCTATGCTGTGCGCACATTCACATTTCGGAATAAGCACCAAGAAATTAATGTGTACAAAACAGTATTTACCAGAAATAATGAAGTGATTAATAACCTAATCAACTAATGATTAGCAATGTGCAGATGTCTTCTGTCATGCTAAAGGATACAACTGTCATAGTTAAAAAGAAATATGTTTATGCAGCTGAGGTAGAGGAATGAGTATAATTCATTTTCTGATGATGTTATAACAATTTTGAATTTAAACAATATTGTAAAATTAGAAGATGTGATTTTTAAAAAGTCGTTTGTGGTCTACTGAACTATTTCCCGAGCTCAATACAATGCGAATATATGTTATCCACGCATATAAAATGCTGTTATATGTCTATGCATTCAATTTTTGACGGCATGGATGAGCTAGTTTTGCTTGTAATTATAAGTACAAAAATATATTGAAAAACCATAGCCATCAAATACGTCAAAAGATTCGATCCTCTCTCAAATGTGCATATGTTTGCTTGTTTGTATTTTCTAGGTCTGTACCCATGTCAATTTTTCAGCAGACTTGAAAATAGGCACCAGTACTCCACTAAATACCTCTCAAAAATGTGTATATTGATTTCTGGAAAGAAAAAAAAGCATTTTTTACTTTTTGATAGCTTTTGATATTTTGGGGGATTTATTGAAGATATCCTGATTTTCGGGAATGTAAATATTTGTAGATGTTTTCCATGGGAATCATCAGTGATATCATTCATAGAATTCATTCTTACCATATTTATTTTTCGATGGAATATTTTTTACATGACTCCAAATTTTGATGCCACGGTTGTAAAATTATTGACTGTGATGGCGAATTGCAGTCACAATCATTGGAAGTGAAACCTTAATTTATTTCGACATTACACCACATGGAACAGAATAGCAATCTTTTTATTTTATCGAAAACAAACTGAACGAAGTAGCTCATAGTGTGAATTAAATCTGAACGCATTTTGTTAGACACTCTCTTATAAACAATATATGGCCAGTGACAAAGTCTTGGTTTTTGTTTCATGTATCAGCTCAGCGATATTTGTCTGAGCCCAGGACTTTATACATTTTTTTTAATGAACATCCCCTCTGGCAAGTTCATCAAAAGGGATACATCAACTCTGATCATAGGATGCACTCGATTAGCTGCAGTGTCCACAGGGAAATTTGTCTCAATGAACAGTTTTATGCACTCTTTGCTCATACCGGGGAAAAGAACCGATTTTTTTTGTGGCAGATGTGCTAACCATTGCACTATCCAAATGGACTGTTTGATAGATTAACATCAATGAAAAAAGTCTAAATTAAAGGAACAACCCCCCTTCAAAAAAAATGAGAATGCTGCTGGGCACATATGATGGACCAATTTGGTATTAATTAATATGTGAAATTGAACCTCGACTGAAAATTTATTGATCGCTTGGATTTCAAACAAATTGAAAAAAAAAGAAGATTCCAGACTTGAATAAATGTCTATAAATATTAAGCCTCTAGCTACATTAGAACGGTCTATACGCGTGATGAATCCATAGCCAATCAGTCGTATCAACCTGAAAACTGTTGAAATCTATTCTGACAGTTTTGGTTGACGGTGTTTAAACGTTTCTTTGTAGAATGTAATCACGTTTGTATTGTATCAACGCACTGAAATATACCCGTTAAAAAAACGACAAAGTTATCTATATACGGATCGGCACCAAAGATCCTCAAGCTATTTCATAGGGTAATTTATTTTTAATAATTCAAGTATCCAGTCTCAAGTCAACTCGAGCCGTTTGATGTGTGATCAGATATGAAGTCTAAAGAGTTTATACGATGCTATCTACGTTGTTCTTTCAGGATAAGAAAACGAATTAACCAATGAGAGGCGTGAATGAAAACAATCGTACGTTTATTAAATGTATAAATGTCTATAGAGTCTTTTAAGCCGTGAGGCTGAATAAAATTATCTCAAAACAATTTTACCTCGTCACGAACGTTCATTAAGCACGTATTCTTGTCATTAGAAAATAATCTTCGCACAGTGACAGCTAAAAGTCAGAAAGATCATTGCAACCTATGCACTAAATAGATTTCAAAAATATAAATCAATCAGTATCCAAATATCCATCCATCTTAAACCTACAAGTGTCTACGGGATTATTTCAAACCAACCCGTTATTATGCAGTCATTATCAGCAGTGCCCCTATTGTGAATATCATGTTCGTATCACCTCAATCATGGACTAGATCAACGATATTCAACCTGTGTTTTGCAGAACTCAAGGATTCTGTAGGACTTTTCCAGGGGTTCAGCAGAACATAGTTATAATTTCGTTGTATACTTGATAACTTTTCATTACATAAGATATCCGTTCACTTTTTTCTTGCAATAGTTTATTGTTTATTGTGTCGTTAACACATTACGCCTCTTAATTAAATCCCAAATACTTTTTTAATAGTTAGGTTGAAATTGGTGTCACCTTGGTTATTTACTTGACACGTTCAGTCCCTAGTCGCTAATATGTCCATTTTCCTCGGTAAACTTCGTTTTTTACACCCGGATAATCTTATAAACGAGGCCCAAACTCAACATTAACTCCAACACACATGATGACATTTTATGGGTATAACAAAGATTGAGTTAATAGGTATTTATTCATAGACATTTTGTGGAGAATAGCTCGACTTATTCAGCGAAGTGGGAAAGATTAAAGGAGAAGCCTCTATGCCGTAAGAGATTAGAGTGGAACTGTGCTTAAGGTCGTCAGTGGATGGGCAAAACCTCCTTTGGGTGTGAGTTTGTATTTCTCTTATCAAGCTATCTGTTCATGGGGATAGTTCCAGACTGATCCTCTGTATTTTTCTCCGTGAGGGGATTTCGTGGCCTTAGTGTGTGTTCACGTACGTGTGGGTGTGCAAACGCCGGAAAGTATAACATGTATGATCATAAAAATGATTCAGAAAGCATAACACAGCAAAAATACTATCGTACGGCAATGCATATATATATAACATACAACTTATAAGACACAATATGACCACTTAATTGTATGTCGGAATCGTATGCAGTTTCCATGTGTATAACTATTAGATACTGAATTATATATATTTGAAAGCCCTTACACTAAATACTTAATGTTGAAGTTCTAAAAACACTGTTCTAGATTGGTGTCATTACAAATATAATACATCTATTCTATCAATAACAGTTGTCCCCCCCCCAAATCCTGTTCTTACTGACAGATTTCTCTCAAATGATAGTAAGGTTGTTTTTTCTGTGTTTCTTTAATTGAACAAAAGTATTTGACTGTTTGTACTGCCTGCAGTGTAACCACAGGATAGAATTTTAGAGCATAAAACTCAACGGCCTCTCTTTTTGAGATAAAATCTCCAGTTCGTTCGCCGTTTTCTATGATGGGCCGATCTAGTAACTTAGATACAGGCCAGTGGTTGATGATCCTTACCTTTTTAAGCCGAACAAGATTATGAGCGGACATTTGAATTTCTTGAAACTCCCACACTAGTTCATTGGAAGGCCACAGGTGGCGGTGTGAATTGAGCCATCTCCTAATTGTTTTTACAGCGGTAGTTGTTTCTGCTCTATCGATTTTGTATCCCTCCCAGCCAGATTTGCGTACATGTAATCCTACTTATGGTTTCGGAGCAAAGTGCAAGTGACAGTTGTCTCACGAAGCGCAAGGAGAATTCCATAACGATTTCAGAAAAGCCTGAAGTGTTGAGAAAACTGTTCCGAGACAGAAAGTTAGTGGAACGTATTGTATATTGGATTATTAGACTTTTTTCATTGATCTTCATCGATCGAAGAGTCCTTTTGGATAGTGTAATGGTTGGCACATCTGCCATAAGAAACTGGGTTCTCTTCCCGGTATGAGCACAGACTGCTGGAAACACTTCATTGGGACGAATTTTCCCGTCGACTCGGCAGCAAATTGAACACACCATATGCCGTGTGATCAGTGTTGATATATCCCTTTTGGTGAACTTACTAAAAGGGTTGTTTTTTTTCCTTTTCTCTATTTTTTTGAAATTTGTTTGAAATCCTAGCCATTAATGAATATCCAGTAGGGGTTCAATTTGCAACATACGTTTATGCTAAATTGACCCATTATTTGTGTTCAGTAGCATTCTCATTGTTCTCATGGGTTCTCCTCCAGGTACGAACAAAGAGTTCAGGAAACTCTCCATTGAGACAAATTCCCCCGTGGAGTCTGCAGCTAAGTGAGTACAACCTATACCGTGTGATCAGAGTTGATGTATCGTTTTCAGTGAACTTGCCAAAAGGAGTGTTCTTAAAAAAAATTGTATAGAGTCCTGGTCTCAGACTGGAGACTTGCAAGGATCACTAATCTGACACATACAACAAAAAACAGGATTTTGTCGTTGGCCATTCCTTAGAGGGTTGTATCTCAAGTGACGTTACACTCTACCATACTCAACAGAAGGCGGGAGAAGAAACTTTTTCATTGATCATACCTATTTGCTGTTTCTTTATTGATCATCCCTAACACAGCATGCTGCCAAAATATATTGTTTCCGAGCAAAGTGCAAATGCCAGTTGTCACGTGAAGCGCAAACAGAACTCTGTAACGATTCAAGCAAAAGCCTGAAGTATTGTGAAAACTGTTTCGAGCCAGAAGGTTAGTGAAACGTATTGCATAATGACGTATCGATTGTATGTGTTAATCTATTTTTGTTAATACTGTTCGTATATATGTTTCTTTACATTATTAAAGTTCTTGATATATTATGTAGACGATACGGGAAATACAATTTAAATTAAGTTATTCTTACCATCATGTTTTGCCTATAGGCTTGGTCAATGTAGTAATTTTAAATCACTGACAAATATTGGCCTAAACAGGGGATTCTATACAACTACTAGTCCACACTGAACATTTTGAAGTAATGTGAAAATCCGAAATAATTGCAGGAGTGCAGATAAGAGGGTTCAGCGTGAAGCTTGTTCAAAACTATACCAGTAAACTAAGCTAAGCTATAATTGAAGAGTTTGTAATATCATAGCGCGTGAGGGGAAAACGCTAGTTATTTTATATCATGGAAAAAATCGCGATACATCAGATATATAAATGTATTGAATATTAACATTTGATTAAAAACCCTTGGCAAACACTATCATCATAGTTTTCTCCCGTTTTGGGATCTGTTTTTATTTGCAACATATGTATCTGATTTGGCTTCCTCTGTATATATGAATGATAGATACAGTTTGAACTAATCGAGCTATAGGGCTTAGAGTTTAAATATTTACCTCTTGGTATATAGAAAAGAAAAGGCTTTTTTTACCCCCACTTCTAAACAAATACATTTTCAGCGGTGGTTCAATTTGTAATGTAAATTTAGACTAAATCTACCCGTTAGTTTGTGGCATTAACACTTGGTATTCAAGTTTGATTTTTCAGTGATTATTTTCTAACAAAAGATGTAACTTATTTATTGATCACCCCTCTCCAAATTTTTTCTAATTGAACATTCTAAACAAAGCACGTTTCTAAAAGATGGTTGTCGAGTGATGGTTGTGGGACAAACGAGCCAGACGAGTCAAATATATTTAATGTTTCGTATGTAAGCGTTTAATTCTTATTCAATTTTTGTTTGATTCAATTTTCTAACAGACCTCCTCTGGAGACATGAGAGGTACTGGGTCTGGTGTTTATTATCGAATTGTTTACACGTAATGTCTGTTGAATCCAACTAAATGGACACCCACCACATTCTTTGAACGAGGGGTGCTGTAGAATCGATGCCGTACCTATGGTATAAAGGCAAAAGTTATTTATCACTAAAGATTACGAAATATGCTCATACAAATTCCAAGGTGGATTCCTCAATGTTTACGTGTTATTTCATAGACCAAAAAAAACCCAATCCTAATTGAAAAAGAGATTAATAAAGTAGTGACATGAGTATCATATAAAAGGAGTGACATCATAAATGGTTTGGGTCAAGGTTACTTTTGGGGTTGAGGTTATTTTAGTGAACAAAAGTTGGACTGCTCCAACTGCAATTGTTTCAATTGTGAAAGGTAGCATAGCTTGGAAATTAATCTTTGATTTGTGCTACCTTTGTTCTATCAGTTGTTCTTTACTAACTAAAACGAACAGCAGCAGACACCGGGACATACAGTGCATGACGGGATAGCACGAATAGGAAGTATTGTTCTTTCTTTATAATTTGGAACCATGTCTAAAGAGAGGCTGATTTCCGCCTTTTCAATTGTAAAATACAGACTGTAAATTGATTCGAGTGGGTGAAATTATAGACGACATTGTTCAATATCATGATAATAGAATTTCCGCTTGGATAAAGGATTTGTATGGACGCAATATATATATATATTATATATATATATATATATATATATATATATATATATATATATATATATATATATACATATATATATATGTGTGTGTGTGTGTGTGTGTGTGTGTGTGCGAGTGTACGTGCGTGCATGCGTATTTGTGCATGTTTTTAAACTTATAAAAGCATGATTGCCCAAATACACAAGCACTTAGAGAGAGAGAGGAGAGAGAGAGAGAGAGAGAGAGAGAGAGAGAGAGAGAGAGAGAGAGAGAGAGAGAGAGAGAGAGAATACTACATTAAATTGGTCTCCCTTCTAGGGTTTACTATCCACATTTTCGCTTATGCGCAGTCAACCCCAGAATTAAACAATTAATTTATTTCACTGCAATTAGTCCTGAATACTATATTCATTATGTTTCTTTCGATACACACATAAATTCATGAATTAAACACAACCACAAATCACAAAAAAAAATCGGCAAAAATAGAACAATTATAATTAGTTTGACTAGTTACTCAATAGGAACTGTCATGTGAAAAGCGTCTTTTGACAGCATGCTGTGTAAGGGGTGATGAATCAAAAAATGTAAAAAGACGTGATCAATTAATGAGTTGGGTAATGATCACTGAAAGGGTAATGTTTCTAAAAACAGGCATGGATGTTGGAATAAGGAAGTTTAATTCTATATAAACTTACATTGTAAACAGAACCCTGACTGAACTGAGGGTATTTTTAAAAGAATAATCAGACATGCTGAGCAGTTAATGTTGAAATGTGAGCCCTCTACCTCCCTTCATACGACTCTACATTGTACGTCATAGATATATAGCCTATCAGCCAGACCAAGTTGGAAACAAAAAGAAATCTATTTTTCAGTATGGGAGACAAGTTCTCATGTAGCAGACACAAATTTCCTCCTTACCACAGAACATCATCATCATCATCATCATCATCATCATCTTTTTAGCGTCAGTTGTTGGACATAGATCGTCACAAAACTCACCTGACATCTCTATCATTGGCATCTCAGAGCCAGTACTCTCGGAAATCGTCTTGTTTGTCACGTCATCTTTTTTTTATCATCCACAACTCAGCGTATGATTTCTGAGGATCCATGTTGTAAGTTGTGGTGTCCATTGGTTATCTGACATTCCTGCTACATCGCAAGCCCCTTGCCATTTAAGTTTTCTTATGGATTATATATCTTTTGTCTAATATACCGTGCTGTCTTATGATCTCTCCATGTGAGGTTGAGCATGATTCTCTCTTATGCACACAGGTTGGTTGACAGTTTGAAAAGCATTCGTTTGGTTAGGTGCCATGTTTGAATCCCTTTGGTAACCATCAGGAATGCAATAGTAGCTAATTCTAGCACTCTGTTAGGCTGAAAACTTTCACCTTTCAGGTCAAAAGAAGCACTCTTCGATATCTCTTTGGTATGTGCGGATAGCTAGCATCACTATTGATAAATTTTAAAACAATCAATAATCAAATGTTCATTTCTGGTAGAGACTAAGGGTAACTGACTCCGCGGTAAGCGAAACTGTGGATAAAGGATCTACTGTACATGATAGGAAACCTCGTGGCTAAATATAAAACAATATTTTCAGGGTACGAGTGGTTCGGATGTGTTTGTGTACAAAAGTGAAACTAAATGTTTTCTTGTTCGATCTTTTTCAATTTGTCTATGGAATTTGGCCCAGACGATCCGGCTCCGATATACAATCATGGCACCCGTGATCGATGGTAAATGTTCCGATGAATTCGGCCGCAAACCCCCGAAACTACCCGTCTGTAGACTGACCTTTACCCAGTGACAGGCAATTTGCCAGAGAAATCAAGCTGTGTGTGCACACGTATTCTAGTTTATGTGTGTGTGTGTGTGTGTGTGTGTGTGTGTGTGTGTGAGAGAAAGAGACGGGTGAGAGAGTAAGACAAGAAAGTAAGACAAACAGAGTAAAATAGGATATAAGAGAGAGAGAGAGAGAGAGAGAGAGAGAGACAGAGAGACAGATAGACAGACAGATAGACAGACAGACAGACAGACAGGCAGATAGACAGACAGGCTGACAGACGGATAGAGCAAAACAAGGAAAGGGTACAAGAAAGAGAATGAGAAGAATAAACATGGAAGGGAGGAAGACAGAGAAATTGAGAGATAGAGATATACAAAGAAAGCGAAATACATAGAGGAGAGGGAAGAGGGAACATAGAAGAAAAAGAGCCTAGAAAGAGGAAGAGAAACAGGGGAAGAAAGAGGAAGAAACAAGATGAAGAGAAAGAGAATAATTGATTTTTGTCGGTGCATGTGATTTATATTGTTGGAACGATGAGAAGTTACCCAAAGGGAAGGAAGGGAGTGAAAAAAGGCGAAGGAATTAAAAGCTATTCAAAAGATCAATACAACAGGTTTGTCACTCAATAAAAACCGTAACGAAGCAAAGCTCTTTCGGTAGCATGCAGCGTTTGGGATGATAAGTTAAAAAATTGAAAGGAAAAGAAATCAATGAAAATACAGTATAAATTTCTCATTTACTCTTTTGCTGGTCGATGACCTATATAGAAGTTCAAATTTTCAAAAAAATAAATTTGAATACTGCTATATAGAAACTAAGGGGCCAATTAAACAAACAGACAAATTGTGAATTGCCCCTGCTTCACAGAAGGAAACTATCTTTAGGACAGGAATTGAAACAAAAACAAAAATAAAAACATAAGATCATTTTTCTAGACATAATGAGAAACTGTTCCAATTTTCAGCCACCAAGCTGAATTGGTGAGGAGGCCTCTATGCGTTGCACATACCAAGATTATCAATTAATACGTCTTTGTTTAATTTCAAATTTGTGTTTCAAGTGTGGACAATATTCAGATGTCTTATCAATATTTCTATCGTGTTTTGAAGTCAAGTATTGCCAATTTTTCAAATTTGACAGTGACTGAGAATCAGAAGATTGAAAAATCATATCTAAATTGCCGTCTCTGATACATTAATAGCCAGCCAGTCAAAACTGAAAAAACTTCGTCAAAAATTATGTTGACAGTCTGGTTTTCTCATTTTTCAACCCCTCAGTTATTTCCAACCCCGCTTGTTGAACAAAACATATCGATAGATTGACAAACTTTTTTTCCCTTGTCTTTCTATACTTTTTCCCGTGTCTCTTTCCACTCTATCCCTCTGATTCTTTCCCTCCTTTCCCCTTCTGCCTATCTTCATTTTTGTTTTTTTTTTTGTTTTTCTCATTCTTTTCAGTTAAACTATTGTCTAATTCAGAATTAACATCAAGGAGAGCAAAAACAATTCTTGCTTAAGAGAGTAATTCTTCACGTAACGTAAAAATTTGACATATCCCTACTGTGACCAAATGATTAGTAAGCAACTTTTTACCAACTGAGTCAAACTGACAAGTCATGTCACCGAATTTATTCGTCACACATCTGCAACGAAAGTTGCTGTAATCATCTTAGGTTGGAATAAAACTATGAGTTGATTTTGACCCTTCAGCAATAAGGCATTTTTATATCAAATAACCATAACATCATAAATGGGTCATTCGACCAACCAGTCAAGTGGGCTACTTATTCTTCACTTTTTGCTCTATATGAATTATGTGTGTGTATGTGTATGTGTGTGCGTGTGTGTGTGTATGTGTGTCCAGATTCCCCTTGGCCCCATTTCTAGGGCTACAGCCATGAAGGTTTGCAAGAGTAAACCATTAAACATCACGTAAAACTTTTCAAAAAAATGCTCTTCTGGGTTTCCATAGTTATTTTTACCAACAATGCTCAAATATTGTGCGGATATTTTTTTCGATAATCTCAAATAAAAGTCCAATTTGTTTTTGATAATTTCGTTGATAACTATTCCTGGTACTCGAGTAGGCTACGGTGATTCATTTGGGTTAGTTACAAATATTCTATTCCTTTTCTCTCTTTCACTGATTCTCTTTATCAGTTTTTTCCTCTTGTTCCCCCTTTCTTCTTCATTTATATGTCTCTTTCTCTTTGTGTCCCGCTTTTCGTCTATTTCTTTCTGCCTGTCTTTCTCTTTTTCTCCTTCTGTCTCTTTGAAAGAAATGGAGAAGGAAATCCGTGAAGCAGGTGACCAGAAAGATGGTGATAAGAATATCCAGCGATTGGCTCCGCTAAAGATAACACTAAACTGATTAACCGATAAAAATTCACAGGGAGCAAAGATAATCGCTAATCACACCTTGTCATTATATGTACTTAGGTTCGGTTCATTTTTTTCAGTTCTGAAACCCTTAAAAATATGTCTATAGAGCCGAAGTTCTGATATAATGTCGCTCAAACAGAGATTTTTGAATGAACTGTACGTTGAATATAAACTAATTACTAATTTCATTATTTATGTACACTTTGATCATCATCCGATCTTAACATATCATACCAGTTGGGAAAGTTTTATCGCTATGTTTCTAAAGATTGGGGGCTTCGTCAAATTCCAAATCAACCTTCGACATCCAAAATGGTGTCAAGCGAAGAAACTCTTGCTGTCAATTTGTAAGGAATGTATAGAGCGTTTCCAAACCCGGATACACGATAATGATCTTTGTTAGACTGAATTAGAAGATTCCATTTTCATAAAATACACCGTAATATGTTTTGTCACAATAGAATGGTTAGCGATTTTTCCATTGAAGTTAAAACTAAACGCTCCAACTGCAATTACCCAACAAACAAAGAAATGATTTTGTGGGTTTCTCCTTACTATAATTGCCGCTAAAATCAGTGCTTCGGACTTTTCCCTTTCTGTTGACGAAAGACTTCCCACGCGTCTGTGTTTGCGATGCTTAACATGCTTTCTTACTGTGCTCGTCGTACAATTCCTAGTTTGAAAAACGATTAATCGTATCACAGTACAACATAATAGAGGGACACAGGTGTCAGAGATATCCTTGAAGCCATTAGCAAACTCGACTGACAATGCTCAATTCACGTTGCAAGACAAGCACACAACCGTTTGACACTAGAACTCACTGCATGAGTCCTTCGAGATCGTTAGTGAAATTGTAGCTTGCTGGTTGTTTATAGCTTGTGTTGATAATTTGGATAAGATCATAATTTTTCCTAGTGATGTCCGCTAACAAAAGACCAATGTCAAACCTTTGGGGATGGTCTGTGTAAAAAAGCCTTCGAAGAATTCATTATGGAGTGATGGAAGGTACTTTATAGGTACAAGTTCAGGTGGTGTAGTGGTTGAGAGCACAGACTGGGATCGTTGTGCTACATTAAAATTCCAGCTGAGACTGTTTAAATTCATTTTACATGAATAAGAAAGCATGAACTCTTATCTATTGGTAAAAAAGCGGAGGAGACTAGGCTCTTTATCCTGTATCAGGAAACCACTGTAGGAGAAGATTGCAAAATTTGATGATTTTTTTCCGGGGGCTCCAAAGTGATAACGAATGTTTCGCACCGTTCATTTGTATGGAATATATCTGAGGGGAGGTTTTATCAGCATGGCATCCAAGGATATGTAAATGCTCCCCCAAACCTGACACGCCTGGGGGCTTCTCCAGTGTCCTCCAATTGCCTGTTGAGATAGAAGGGGGGTTCTTTTCCAGGGGGCCATCTTGAACTGACTGAAAGAGTCAACCATCTAGACAAGCACGAATTTGATTGCAATGGTGAAAAAAGAAATGGAAAATTAGATAAAACAAAGTTCCAAACACGCATGTTATTAGCAAAGAACTGGACTATTGGAATGTGGAACAGTCTGTCAAAATTTTCATTTTAAACATTTTTTCTGTCTGTCGTACAAAATTACGCATTCAAAGTATTTCTGTTACTTCTCGTCTTTGTTGTCTATTTAAATATTCTATATTTAAAAGTAAATAATTCAAACTGGTAGGACTGAAGGGAGATAATTTACAAGGGAAAATAAGAGAAATCTGTCATCTGTAAGTTTTCATTTGCTTTTATAAAATTTCACTGAAACCGTCGATCCAAACAATTTCCAACTCGACACTGCACTTTTTAGTGTACTGATCAACATATATAGCAGATATCAATCACGTAAAATGGTCAATTGTTGAGTTATAGTGACTCACACGCACATGGCAAAGTCTTTGATTTCTTCGATCGGTGTTAAATTAGTCGCATTTGTCTTTGGTCTATCAACTAATTATTCCAAGTGAAGGTTAATTGTTTTCTTGTAATGGCGGTCTTTGGCGATAGATGGGTGAAGTGCCAAGAGGGTGTGACCAAAAGGACGGGCAGGAAGGAAGAAAGACTAGAATTCTGAGGGGTATTTCACTTACATTTGCTGCTTTTTACCTCGTAAATTAAGCTGTAGTGGTGATATAATCAAGTTACTTTGATGAAAATACTAACAGTATGGTTTCAATTAGAGCTCTCATTGGTTTGAATCATAGATCTATAAAAGCAGAAAAGTTTAGTGAGTCGCTCGATGGGATGATAAATTAAAAAATGGGAAAAGAATAATCAATAGATATCACTTTTCTTGCGTCTTTGAGGCTGTGATCACTAAAAATTTAGTTTTAAGCAATAAGCCGACCATTTCCGACTATCTCCCATTCTTCAAAAAGAAATCCTTGAATTCGTGTAAAGAGATTTTGGTGACATGTTACCAAATCTGGCTTTTCAGACATTGTGAGAGGCAAATAAATAGACCATCGTTTAGTTCTGCGTGTATGCATACCTTTTATCTCATTAGGTTTGAATCATAGATCAAAAAAAGCAAACAGGTCTAGCAAGCCATTTGATAGGGTGATCAATTAAAGACATGGAAAAAGTGATTGATAAATGACATTTTCTTAGATATGATCACTAAAAAGTATAAATTTTCAACAAAGAAAAAAAAAAACAAAAAATAAACAAATGGGAATACTGCTGGGCACTAACTAAGGGGCCAATTAGGCACCAATTCTCATTTCAAGTTTC
This sequence comes from Thysanoteuthis rhombus, assembly GCA_963457665.1. NCBI lineage: Eukaryota > Metazoa > Mollusca > Cephalopoda > Oegopsida > Thysanoteuthidae > Thysanoteuthis > Thysanoteuthis major. The sequence continues at coordinate 10,480,542 of OY735241.1, read as the reverse complement.
TGATATGAGCGTTTGGAGCTGGGCGAATAGATGGATAGATAGATAGATAAATACCCAGATACGTATAAATACCAGAATACAAAAATAACCTAAACCCAGCCACAGTGTTCAAACCGGTGCATTGTGGGTAGCATTGATTAAAAACAAATACTAAAACTCCCCAAATCAAAGGAAAAAATCAGCCGTTTCATGTCAATCCAATATGATACGGCTGAGAAATTTACGATTACTATTTAGGATAGTAGTTACAAGTAAAAGAGGAAGAGGTGAAAGGAGGGGAATATGAGGATTTTATACATGAGGGATTTGACAGAGTTTCACATCAATCCAACGACTGTGAAGATTGAATGGGGAAGAATACTGGAAGAATCGAAAATTGAAAGTGTCGGCCCATATGTTAGGAATGGAAAACTGCCTCAGTAATCCTAGCATTGAAATGGATACCATATGGGAACCTCTAATAATGAAAGACAGGAAACAATAACATCAAATACCAAAAACTGTCAGCTTTACTTTAAGGCTCCTAAAAATTAGCACCAGTTGTCAATATGGACACATAGCGTAGTGGTTAAAGAATCAGACAAAATTATTGCAAATAATCTAATGGTTCTAGGTTCAATCCCAGTGTGAGACAATAATGATACTACTAATGCTAAGAGGGGAGTGCAGTCAATATACCCCCGTCGGTTGAACAAACACCTACCAGATGATACCTAACGAAGGCCGTAGAGTATAACGGCCGAAACGTTGTATAAAAAACAATCAAGATGTGGATAGAAAAGGGGAAATCTGGACAAGAAATTAACGAAAAAAAAAATGAGATAAGATTAAAACGCTGAAAGGTTGTTTTACAACAAGAATTCTCTGGTTCAAATTTTGTAATTTTCTAACATGTTGAGAAAATGTTTTTGAAATGCATCAGATACTTTTTGCATTGATAGATAGGTATGAACCAACTTGGTATTTATCTATCTATGTATCTAGATATGAACCAACAACAATAGGTCAACGGACAGATACGGACAAACTGACTCAAATATACATACAAATATACATATATTCACAGAATGAGAGAGAGAGAGAGAGAGAGCGTGTTAGAAAAAGAAAGACAGAGACAGAGGTGGGGAGATAGATAAATGTTTGCAATGGAATCATGACAAATTAAAAATGTGATAATGGAGTATTGTATCCACATTAGAATTTTGGCCTCGGTGACATTTTTCTTCCAACTTTCGAATTCCAACGATGAGTTGATCATTTCCAACGATACCCCAACAGGAGATTGTTGATCCAAAATAGAGAGATTGTGGTGTCATGTCAACAGATTCAGTTTCTCAGTCATCGTCAGAGGTCAAACAGGGAGACCATCTGCTGGTTCTTCGTGTAAACATGCGTGAACACTTCCTTCCCTCTCATCGGTTGGATAGCCCAATAGACAATCGCTTTGTGAGAATTTTAAGCCATTAACTGAAATTACAGGAATGATACATTTGAATAGCAGTTTAAACGTATGGGTGGAAGTTGGTAATAATTCCCCGATTGTTGTCAGACTAGCTTTATTTGCTTCCGTACAAGAGTGGAATTCGCCTTTTAAAATTCAACGTAGGCAACTATTTCTGTAACGTGCCAGTATGTCCATAAATGACTTTGCAGGAGGTCAGGTGGTATGTTAAACATGATACGTCAAAGACATTTTTCAAGTTGATCCAGAGTTTTCGTTTTAGTGCGTTACCCCCCTACTTTGCATGGCCCCACAATCGCGGGAATAGCGCAATATTTACTCAAGTTATTCATCATTTCTGATAGGGAAATTAATTCTCATCCACCCAGTATGAATGATGGGAATTTTTTCTGCTCAAATCTTTAATCATGAAATAGAATTACAAAAACCAAGCATGCTGCCGGGGTAAATCGAAAAAATACATCCTTACTTCATCTTTGATTTCAAGAAAATAATTTATTCGGCAAATTGTCAAACGCTGAAACTGGAATTGACTTTCTTTTTCTACTGCAACAAGAACAAAAACAAGAGCAATCTTCACTGAAATGGGGTATGTAGACTGATACGTTTAATTGTGATTCGAAATGAAGACCAACTGATTACCAGGAGGTGATCTTATTGACTGAGTTGAATTGACAAGTCTCAGATAATATTTAAATATTGTTGTACAGATACACACAAGCTTATCATTCTGATAAATAAATACAAACACACACTCGTGCACACAAACACATTCATATGTATATATGTATATGATTAAAAATAAATGAAAATACGACTGTTGAAGGAATTATTTATTCTATTCATGTTGTCTGAATTGAGTGGTATATTAATCGTGTGATGACGGGAGATCATCTCAAATGAGTCTCTTTCCAATTTAACACAATTTGTAATTCATTTTGTCAGATAATATATAGAATTTTCTCTAGTGTATATATTCAATATACAAATTCCAGTAAACATCTTCACTCGGGATGAAAGTTTGAATGGAGTTCGACCTTGATGGAGCAAGTTCAGTTCTTAATGACATTTCACTCGTTCTTACGACACAATTCGATGACACATATATTCTATTGGCACGTTTGCTCGCTTATCTACTCGCAAGAATATTATTTTGGGTCAATACAATCCATTTGAAAACCCGTAACCCGTATATGAGGTATCAAACTGTGAATAGGTAATGAAAAGCTAGTTTTGTCTGTATCATTTCTTTCCCTGGATACACTTCGTATAAAATCTATCTCTTATAACAGCAAATTCGTTGCAACAGCAAATTTGCTCTCACAGCATTCAAATTTCAGATGATGCTATAATAACAGGAGTCCACTGTACTTTTTGTGTTCAGGAAAAAAAATTATTCGAAACAATGTTTCAAATTTTTTCCACTTTAAATGTAAACAAAAATAATTGAGTTGTAATTAAATTATTCTACAGTAATGTTTCATTAATTTTTCCACTTAAAATGTAAACTAAAAATCGATTTGTAAGGAAATTATTTTACAGTAATGAACCATTAATTTATCAATTATTGCCTAGATCTCATCAGAGTGAACTTAACCCATTACCTGCGACAGGAGCAGCTCAATCGCTGCGTTCGAAATGAGGTGGTGACTTCGATACAGTGCTTCACAAAAGAAGATGAACACATTGTTTTCTTTGTGAACAATGAATCAATGATTCCACTTAAAGTAACAAAACACATAAACGTAGAAATTCACCCACATGTACGGAGAGGGTATAATTAGAAACTATCGACCAAATCAACATAATAAACATTAATTTCTTCAGTTTTTAAGATGATCTGGTTGGCTGGCTGTATGTATCAGGAGTATAGGCTGCATCAACAGAGCTAGAGGGCTGCACAACAGCCTAACACACAAAAGGTTATGGGTTCGATCCTGATATGAACGAAGACTGTGGAAAACACCTCATTAGCTGCTCAGCAGCTAATTCAATACACATCATGCTCTGTAATTACTGTGGGAGTATCCCCCTCATGAATAATGCCCCTAAATCAGAATACTACACGAGTATCACCTTTCCGAAATAATCAATTGAATAAACTGCTGTTGAACTCGTATTCAATGTTTCATTAGTGGAGAAGAAAGAACAACAATCTCAACTTAGGCGTCTCTCTTATCAACTGAGCAAAACCAGCAAGTCTCATATATCTTGAAATTCTTTCGTTATGTATACAATACAATACAAAGTCGCAGTAATCATTTTCAGTCGGAACGGAAAAAGGAGTGGAGTTGACCCTGCGTCACCAAGCTTGTTACTCTCTTCAGTGATTCTGCGTCATAGTTGGGTATAAACAAATAGGCGCCTAATTTTATCCTTCTTAAACATGATTTCTAGTTGTTTTTAATGTGTTTTCTGGTGGGTATGAACAGGAATTAAAGCCAATACTAAATACATTTTGTATAAAATGATTATCCGTTCATATGGGTCTTTTGCAAAAGTTGAAGGGTTTGCATTGTAGTGATAATATATATATATATATATATATATATATATATATATATATATATATATATACATGATTATAAATTGCGTTGTATTATGTTGAAATGATCTTCGTTACTAAGCAGATAATGCATCATTTGGCCTAAGCAACGTTAATTTTCCTTGTAATAACGGAAAACAATTTCAAATAAGAGTTTTAATATGATCTAAAACAATTTATAATCATTCTATCGAATCATACATCCATTTCCCAGTTACTTGTACATACATTTATATATATACCAAATCAAATGACAGTCCTGAAAATCAGAAATCCTGAAGTTGTGTGATAGATTTCAAATCCCTAAATTTTTGCTCTCAACATTTAGCAGACTGCAACAGTTTGTTGATTCCACAATTCACTCTATTGTCACTTCTTGTGATGCCTTCTGATAAGGTAAAAAAAATCCATATAGTTTCATCTTGATAAGATTGGAGATCTAACACACGTCTCAATGTTTCATCTTTCTAACTTATTCAATACTAGTATATATATATATATATATATATATATATATATATATATATATATATATATATATATATATATATATATATATATATATATATATAGGTGGAGGCTGTATTTCGAACTTCTTTGGCATGTGTCCACGGTCAGTACCACTCTCCTTGATTGATAGTCACAAAGGAGACATAAAATTGACCGCCCAGAATGTAACTGGACCTAACCTCTCCGAATGATGGACGAATTACTTGGCCCATTCTTGAAATATTTCTTTGTTTTATATATTTATGACGTGCATGTGTCGACTTGGTTCGGACGCAACAATCACTAAGGGGAGATAAATCAGACACGTGCCTAATGCATTTTGACTCGACAGCATATTAGTCAGGATTTGCTTTAGGGGACACATACATGCACACACATGCACTCACGCATGCACACGCATACGCAGATGTACACACATGAACACACGCACACACAAACGAACATGCACAAACGGATATACACAGACACACACACAGATACATAAACACACAGGAATGTACTCATGGATACACTTACATGTACATAGAAAACACCCACGTGCGCACATATAAGCATACACATACTGACACATATAACTATGTGCATACATATACACCAGATAACGCGCACATATACTCAGTCATAAACATACATATACTTAGACACACATCAACATACTTACGTATACACATTCAAACTCATACATGCACACATACAAATACAAAGGCGCACATACACGCATACTTCAACAAAAACAAATACACAAATATACACACTTATACTCACACTTATCCAAGGAGAAATATGAAACTGGTCTTTCAATGATAAATTGAGTAATTGAATTATCGCGAAGAAAATTCACAAATATATTTGAAATTTTATTATTGATTTTTTTAGGAAAGAAAAACCTGAAGACCCCTTTGTTTCCAAAGGTTGGTGGCCAATATTTTTTGAGGAGTAAAAGCATTCAAATCGATGAAACTGTTTCTTTGAGTGGAAGAGTCCAATTGAATGGATATAGAAACCAAGAATCACACAGTTCATTATATGAGTAGATTGAGGATTACCTTTCTACAGACAGAGATTTTAAAAGAATCTGATTCATCAAAATCTATCTCGATGAAAATCAGTAGCTTTACATCGAACTGAAGAGCGTTAAACACTCCGATGGATGTTTTTAATCTCTTTCCAGAAATATTTGTCAACGTTTCAAATTCCAATTTTCCAAGCAATTTGGTCCAAACGAGTCGAATTGTTTCAGCTACATATTCTTTCTAGTTATTGAAACCAGACCTACGCAATAGTGGAGCCGTAGCCAGTAGGGTTTCACCCAGTTAGGTGTGGTACTGCTTTATGAGACCTATGTTCAAGGGGTTCAAGATTCTTTCTGGTACCCAAAGTATAGAGGGTTGAGAAGAAGAACAATCAGTAAGGTTGAAATTTACAACAAAGGAAATTATTTGAGTCTTTGGAAAAGACAGGACTGACGACCTCATGAAAACTGAACAAAGAAAATTTTAGTTGATTATTCTGAAAACTTGGTTTCGTCATTTGATTTCCAGACCTGCAAGTCGTATCCTGGTCTCTAGACCGTGAAACGGTGATAAAAAGCCATTTTTATCTGTACTTTATGAATACACCCGTTATATGCACCCGTTATAATAGCAAATTCATTCCAGGAGCATTCTTGAATCCTCGAGGGTGTTGTAATAACAGGAGTCTACTATGATGTAGAGAAAGATAAAATCGATTTTTCAAAAAAGGTATGAAGAGGAAGATAGAAAGAAATGGAAAGAGACGGAAATATGTGGAGCATTGAAATCAAGACGAATGAATGTGAAAGAAAAACAGAAAAAGAAAGAGAATAAGACAGACAAGAAAAAGAAAACAAAGAAAAAATATATGTACCTTGCACATATGAATCTCCAAAGCTCGCTCATATTGCAGAAATAAGTGCATAATTATCTAAAATTATCTAAGAAATGCACATTGTTGGTTTTCAAAATGACAATAGATACCTCCAAAACAAACGTTTTTTTGTGGTATACTCATACACCCCCAAAACGTGACTAAGGATTCCTGGTCAGCTAGATCAGTGATGAGACAAGAATGTGTAGCCCAGTAGGTTTGTTAATTTTGCCTGCCATCCGTAGGGTTGCGATGGTTTGATAAAGAGAAAAAATGCAAGGGAAGAAATAAAAGAAACAAATGATATAATTAGTCAGTCAATGAATCACGGGATTAATGCCTTCTAGGTACATGCTGGGTCGTTGGGGATGAGCAATTAAAAATATGGAAAATGAAATATCTTCAAACGAGTAAATTCTGTTACCTTTTGTTGGCGGTGATCTAAAAAGTACATAACTTCAAACGGATAAATTGATCACAGAGAAGCACTAAATACAATGAAAACGTTTAGAGATATTGTAAGGACGAGTATGGATGATTCCAAAACATGGGTGTATGTAAAAATGGAACATTTTTCCGTCGTGGAAAAGTTCCTGGATCAATCCTCAGATTTGATCATTTTTTCCGTAGATATTGCCAGTCCTTTGACAAATTTTGATGGAATTAACAAGGAGATTTTTTCAATACTTTGTGGTACAATCAAATAAATGCTATACAAAGGGGTTCTCCTGCATACGCCCCGATGAAAAACTCTTATTTCGTAGTTCACTGCCGACACTTCCACGAAATGTCATTGACATGCATCTGGAGATCTTCAGAGATATTGTGTGATATAGACATGAAGTTGCATGCAGGGATGGAAATATTCCTGGATCCGCCCTCATATTTAACTCTTTCGTATTCTACTGCGCTACATTTCACAAAATTATATTGGAATTCGTTGAGAGACAAGGACAGTGGTCGAATATATATATATATATATATATATATATATATATATATATATATATATATATATATATATGTATATATATATATATATATATATATGTCCACACATTTACAGAGTTAAACCTATAATATCATGGCTTAATGATGCGCGAATATTGGGATCTATATTGATAGGTATAAGATAAGATGCCACAATCAATAATTGAACAATTGTAGGAGCAAATTTGAAGCCAAACAGGAAAATCTATGGGAGAGTCAATATGGTCAGTATGAATTCTATTGATGACATCACTTTATTTTTTCTACAAAAAATTTCAATAACAAACATCTAGAAACATCTAGATCTTCCAGTATTAATAAAGCCGTAGGAAAGAGGCCCAGAAAACGTTAATAAAGCTTTTTTCCAAGAATTAAAAATATATTCCTAAAAAAGATCTAGTGGTATACTGATGTTAACTTTCAAGTCTGTAGACAAAACAGTATGGTCCTGAGCACTGAACACGCAAACAAACATATAAACAAACAATGGAAACACACACGTATAAAAAAAAAGATTAAAGCCTTTGCCACTTTTGATGGCGATGGTTATTCAATAAATGGGTCATAACAAACTGAGAAATAAAGAAAGAACCAGCAGAAATAGAGGGAGAATACATGAATGAGAATGAAAAAGAATGTAAGGGAAAAAGATCGAGAGGAGAGAATAAAGAATGAGGGGAGAATGAAAGAAAGAATGCGATAGAGGGGAGAGGAAACAGCACCTAGATGGAAAAATGAGTGAAAAAAAAAGAAAGAAAAAAAAGAGAATAAAACATGAAAAAAAAGTAAAAAGTAAAAAAGGAAAGAATGAAAGAAAGAGAAAAAGAAATAATAAGATAAAAAAGTGTTGAAGAATTAATGAAAGGAAGAAAGAAAGAAAAGAGAAATGAATGGAAAAGACGAAAGAATAAGAATAGAAATACCGGAGGAAAAAAATCATGAAATAAAGGAGATAAAAAAATTTTCAACAAGAAAAATTGTTTAAAGAGGAATTCAAAAAGATAAATAGCATAGTTACTGAATCGTCACCATCATGTGACCATTGCCTTTTGGCAGCATGTTGTGCTGGGTAAGATCAATTAAAAAGGTTTTAAAAGGTTAATTAATGAATTAATAACTCTTTCCACCTTTACTTGGGCTGTGATCACTGAAAATGCCTGAATCTCTAAGAAACCAATCTAACACAAAGTTCCATTGTAAATTGAAGCCCTTGCGGTAAACCCTTTTTTAAAGTGTTTTTTTAAACCTTGAGAAACGTTTAGTTTCTCTATACATAGTGAATACTAAAGTTTTATAGCCTTTTAGCTCCCTTGGCGGAACGTGTACGTGTGATACATACATACATAACCAGCCAAACCAACTTAAAAACTGTAAGAAACTATGTTGACAGTTTTAGTTGATGGTTTTTAATATCTATTAAAAAAATGTCTGGAAGAAAGAATTCTCGATGCTTACTGAAATGTCATATTGCGTGCGTCTCTGAGAATGTATTCACATTGATTCCGGTGAGAATATTATTTTTTTCCTTTCTTATTGTCTCTCCACATCTAGAAACATTTCTCTATCATCAATCATTTTCAGTGATGGCACTTTTCGTCTTGGTAGACAATCTTAACAGCTTCAGGACTCCTATGCCTGGGCGCTTAGTATGGAGGAATTGTTCCGCCCAAGATCCTCCTCCTCCGTCACGATCATTATGAAATCCTTCAAAGGACAAGAGTAATCAATACGCTTAGGGATCAGTTTGATCGCAGGAAATGACCCCCCCAGCCGATTACGCCACCAAGTATTCAAGGGCGGTGATTTATCTAGATACTGACCAGGCATTACTTTGCTTTACGTCGTTGTTTGTACAAGAGTTGGTGTATCGAACGCAATTCTGCTGTAACAAACGACATGTGAATTTGACGATCCCAATAATACTAAAAAGAAGAGTATACAACCAATGCATCCTCCCGATAGTCACTTATGGAGCTGAAATGTGGAACCTAACCAAGAAACAGACCCACAAACTGAGAAGCATGCAACATGTGCGTGTGAGAATCATGCTCAACCTTACATGGAGAGATCACAAGACAGCAGAGTATATAAGAAAAAAAAACGGGTGTCCGTGACATCATAGAAACTATTAAAAACTCAAATGGCAATGGGCAGGTCATGTTGCAAGAACGAACGACGGCCGATGGACATCACGTTTCACAACATGGATCCCAAGAGATCACATGCGAAACCGAGGCCGACAGAACACAAGATGGAGAGATGAACTAGACAGATTCTGGAAATACTGGCTCTGCGACGCCCATGTTAGAGAATTGTGGCGAATCTTGGGGAAGGTCTATGTCGAACAACAGACGTTAAAAGACCAATAATGATGATAAATTCATCATAAATGGAATTAATCAATAAAAAAAGAACCTGGTATACTGTGTTGGTCACCCATCTAGATACTAGCTAGGTTCGTTGTTGCTTACCTCCAGTGATTGTACGAGAACCGATATAGCCAAAGTAATTTGGGCGTAACATCCATCATTTGGACTAAGTAAATTCAGGCCAGTGCCAAGCTGTTAACATTCCAAGGTCAGATCGGAAATGTAAGCCGTGTTTTAAACTGCTCATTAAGTAATTTTGTAATCAGTGCTGGATAAAGGTGATTTATGTATGGGTATATATATGTACATGATAGGTACATGATGTACTTTCAAGTAACAGAACAGAGTAAACAAAAACGATTTATTAAAAAAAAAGTAATTGAACGAAGATTTATTCGGAAAGTATCTAGTCTATTCCATTCAGTCTCTTTTTTTGTCACTCGCAGCCAGGCCAGTCGGTGCCGGCTTTGGCTCTATTAACGGGAGTGAGTTTCCCACGAAATTTCAAAGACGTGTTAAATGGCCTCTATGTCCCCTTTTTCTTCTAACCTACCCATCTATCTATCTATCTCTCTCTCTCTCTCTCTCTCTCTATATATATATATATATATATATATATATATATATATTCGAAGGAACTTGTTTTCCCGGCATCGATTTTACGCAGTAACAAAACGTATCAAAGATCATATAAAAAAATCAAGGAATGAGTGTCGTGCGGGATTCCAACCTGCATCCATCTTTAAAACAGATCTATCAGCAAGCGCTGCCTTTACCACAGAGTTTATGTCACTCTCAGGGCGAAGTATGAGTCTGAGTGCACTTAGATTATATTGATATCCCAGAAACCGGTCGCACAGCCTAAATGTAGGTTGTAATCAGATAGGACTGTATTGACCTACGTCAACAAGTAAATCACCCAGCCTACAGACTTGTCTCTCTTTGTTCGTATTTATGTTTGTCTGTCTATCTCTGGGTGCTCCTGGTCACTTTTTTTTGTGCTATACCCTGGAAAGTTTGCACAAGTGCCCCAGTAACAATCACCTAAACCTTATCTTTTTTTCTCTTTTTTGTACGAGCTTTTTTTTCTCTATGGTTATTTTTAACCGACCATGCCTGGACCTGGTGCTGGTAATTTTGAAAAGAAAATTCTGATGGAAAATCTATTTTTGGATAACTTTAAATAAAACATATTTTTTCTAAGTTGTTTTTTTCCCCAGATACTTTTAGATAATTTTTCTAAATGACTAGTTCGGGTACAAGCGTGGCTCCGATGATTCTTCGATGCAGTCTGCATATCTTTCTTCTGATTAAATCTTTTAATTCCGCCAATTCTTCTAATTATTGATACAATTGTGTAACAGACATTATTCTCTAAATACCTCTAGCTAGCGAGTTACCATTCTCTAAAAGGATCAGTGAATTTCAATCTATGTTATTGATGTACTTGAGAATATCCATAGCTGTCTTTCTTGAATGTTTCAAATTGTTATTTTATCTCATTATATACATATCCATTCATCTACTTATCTATCTATCTCATTCTGATCATCTCTCTCTCTCTTTCTCTTTCTTCTCTCTATGTATGTATGTTTATCACTATGCAATCACATTCTATTCATCTCCGTCTCATCCTATTCATATCTATCTATCTATCTATCTATCTATCTACCTATCTATCTACCTATCGATCTATCTATCTATCTATCTCAGAATGTTCACAACTATATATTTATCTTCTATTTACATCTGCCTCATTTTGATATCTATCGATCTATCTATCTATCTATCTATCTATCTATCTATCTATCTATCTATCTAGTTTCATAAATTTATTATATTTTTCTGTTCATACTTATCAGTCCGTCTGCCAGTCCTTCGATGGATAGATCTATCTATTTCACCAAGTTCATAAGTAAAAATCTATTTCCTTAACCATCCCATTCAGTTCCGAACCTATAGGGACCATCAACTAAAACTTTCACCAAAGCCGTCAACATAAGTTTCTCAAACTCTTAAGTGAGTCTAGTTTGCTTGTTCTGTATGTCACGCATCCAGACCACACTAGTCGAGCAAGAGGGCTGAATTTCGAACATTTTACCCCTTATTATCTAGAAAAACACGTAATTTGTTTTTTTGAAACTCAAATAGTTGGCGTCTTCGGGGGTTGGGATTAGGGCTTTAAATATGATTTTCTCATTAGGTTTGTCTTTATTTTCTGTTTGATAACATTCCAGGGTATTGTTTTCGAAAAACTGGACTTTTTTTACTGATCACTGTCCAACAAAAGCAGGAAAGTAACTCATGTATTGATCACCACTTTTTAAAAATCTTTTGATTGATTACCCCAAAAGATATTTCTGACCAAACCTGTTTATTTATATACCTATCTATCAGCCTATTTATGTATCTTTTTCGTCCAATTCCCTCCATCCCTTCGTCTCTCTATCTTTTTTCCATCTCTCTCTCTCTCTCTCTCTCTCTCTCTCTCTCTATATATATATATATATATATATATATGCATATGTATATATTGTTTTTGACGTTGCTTCATCTAATATCACAGATCTCGATATTTTAGAATAGTACGTAAATAGTTAGATGAGTATTTACAATATTGTTTCGCGCAGTCGTTGCAATCGACGGACAATTGTTTCTCTTTTGTCACTATCGTGGTTTGTTGTTTTCTTTCACTTCATTTTCCTGTATATAAGAGTTGCTGATTAGGGATGTGTCGTGGTCTTGTGCCATGCTGATTGGGATTCAGGTCAGGGGGACGGCTGGATGGAATATCTAAATGTTTGTTGGATGATATTGTCATGTGTTTTGATGCCTTTTCTTAATTGTTGTGGTAGAGAACTGATCATTGCTGTTTTGTTTTTAGTCATTAGAGAAACAACCTTGTGATATATAGCTTCAGTTATGAATAAATTGAAGCAACTTTTGGGATCAGTCAACTTCGATGAATTAATGAAAAGCCCGAAACCTGAATACAAAATACACAAAATTACAAATAGAATAACACAAAACAGCAATCTCATATTTATTCACTGATGTAAATTCAATCGAATTTTACCAATATCAATTCATTTCATGCCCAATCCATTAAATTATTTCAATCCTCCCTATTCCATTATTAAACTCATTCCTATAATATGTCAGAATGTTAATCCATTTTAAAATCAATTTGGTTCATCAATACATTAATCCTACTTATGACTACATCATCGTCTTTGCTGGGAACCTTCACGATTTCCAAATAGTGCTGGATAAACTATACGACGCAAACAAGAAAGTTGGCTTCTATACGAACACCAGCAAAACAAATGTCATGAAAAACAAACGTGTTTAAGGCAAAAGTACAACAATCGAAATCGAGGAGACAGAACTGGAGAAAGAACACCACAAGGTTTACCTTGGATGACAAATCTCCACTAAATCTTCAAGGGGAGAAGGAATGAAGAGAAAAGAAACTCTCGGTCGGCAAGGCTCTGATGGAGCAAACTTGACTTTCAAGAACAACTAATGGAAAAAGAACTGAGTGCAACCAATACATTCTCCCAATAGTCACTAATAGAACTGAAACTTAGAACATAACTAAGAGACTGACCCTTAAACTGACAACCATACAACGTATACATGGGAGAATCATGCTCGATATAACATGCTGCGATCATAAGACAGCACAGTATATTAGAGATAGAGAAAAAAAAAACAGGAATCTGAGACTTTATAGAAACTTTTAGAAAACTCAAATGGCAATGAGCTAGAGATGTTCCAAGAATATCAGACAACCGCTGGACATCACGACTTACAATGTGGATCCCCCGAAATCATATGCAAATTATTGCCGACAGAAAGTAAGATGGCGTGACGAGTTAAATCAAATCAAAAAGTATTAGCTTTGCTATACCAATGATAGAGAGATCTTGCAAATCTTGGGAAAGGTCTATATGATAGAAAAGACAGAATTTTTACTACTTGGGTCCATAATCAAAAACTAATCTCATTTATCAGTATTATTTTCATCTCACTCAACAGTTAACCTTACTGTACTCGTGGGTGCCTTTAGAATTCTCGATCACAGAAAACATCACTCCCAAACCTCATCCCTTAGGATAAAAATACTAAACATGCAATCACGTCACTCAACAGTGATTTTAAAAATCCTCCCCAACAACCAACTAACGCTGAATCCTAGCCAGTATAGCAAGGAACTACAACCATTTTACTGAATTATAATCCCGATAAATGGGGAAAAAAGGAGGAAGAAAGGAAAGTAAACCATGAAAAGAAAACCCAAGTAGTATATAGACACAAAAGAAATGCAGAGAGAAGTTGTCAGTTGATCGCAAGGACTGCACGAAACAGATCAGTTATGACAATAATTGTAAAAATTAGTCAATCTACCTATCTATCTGTCTATCTATCTATCCATCTATCTATCTATCTATCTATCTAAAGGGAGATATGCATTCGTAAATCTTATATAAGATATAAAATACGTTTGAATAATGAATATATACCATGAAACAGACGTAGATAATGTGGTACAGGTGTTAAAACATACGTACAGAATATCATACACACACACACACACATATATATATATATACACACACACACACACACATGTATATATATACACACACACACACACACACACACACACACACACACATATATATATATATATATATATATATATATATATATATATATATATATATATATTACGTAAAGTCGATATACGAAATAGTCTCCCACTGACTTTTATCGTGTTAGTAGGTACCAATTCCCAAGTGTTTAAAAAATAAATTGAATTTTACAGTTAAATGGATTTTTTTTTTACTTCTACTCAATACCCACAGTCTAGACATAGAACGTTCAATGAAGTTTATAATTAAAAACACTACAGGGTATTTCAATAAGGATGCAATCGTATTTTCAAAAACATTTATCTAAACTATTTTTAAATTTAAAAACTATTTTTAATACAAAAAATTACAAAAACCTCATAAAATGCTAATTACGCAAAGATTTCAACTATACAAAAGATGTCTTAGTTATTTCGTTCAATATAGATGCAGACTTGCAGGAGCTATATCATATAAATATTTCATTACACGGGAAAACGTAGCTAACACAACGCAAGGAATGGATGCCCAAGCGAGGTTAGCGCATGATCCGATCATTGGAACAGCTAAATACGATCGTTTCTTAGTACACTGTGTGACTGATATTGCAGCATGAAATTCATGTGTGCATAAATCTTACCGTCTCATCCTTTGGTAAGTGTCTTCTACGAAACATCTTGTATTTTTATGCACAAATGATTTATTGTGGGTCTTCGATTATACCTTTATCGAGGTTTTTCACGGGTTAAATACATATAGGCAATTGTTAGCAAGATCCTCTTCTAGCTTGCCAGGCCCTTAGGAGCGTATCCCCAAATGGTTGTCCGTATAGGGTCGAAATTGCTCATCTTTACTATTCCCATCAGAACCAGTGTATCCAATGAAATCATTCTGTTGCCAAGATAAGTTGTCATTAATCCCAGTCCTTGAGCTTATGAAGGAGGCATTGAATACCATTTTAAATGTGATTGATATGATACAGAAGTGGATTGAACCACTGCCTAACGAACTGTTGGCGAATACTCTATCCTTTGGCGACGGTGATTGATCTTACACTCGAAATACCTGCTTGAATTCTGATAGACCATAAACTTTCATGATTAATCGAATCAGTACAGACATAGGGATGAAAGGTCAGGTTTAAAATACCACAATTCTTTTTTCCTTTCAGTGTAAAGATTATCTGTGAGTAATATATATATTATCATTATTGGCCTGATGGATTCGCCAGACCTCTTCATCATGGATAACACTGTACTTTCTAAACTAATCTCATTTTCTGCCGGTCACAGTTTTGCATATGACCCCTGGGGATCATTGTTGTAAATTGGGCCTTTGGTCCTAATGAGAGATGAAAAAACACATTTGATGACGACGACGATGCACTTGGGGAGCACGATTGAGACATGCACACTTTGTCATGATCTGATAAGGACGGTATAAAAATCCAATCATCCAATTTTAGCCAGACAACAATAGAACTATTTCTCAAAACAATAGAGAAATATATAAAATACAGCCTTAACAGCCAAATCACCCTCATCATCAGCAGCAGTCTCTTAACGTCCGTCGTTTGACATAGACCTTTCCCATGATTCGCCACACTTCTCCATCGTGGGCGTCACGGAGCGAGTACTTTCTGAATTTGTCTAGCTCGTCCCTCCATCTAACACTCTGCGAATTCGGTTACGCATATGATCTCTGTGGATCGAAGTCATGAGTGGTAATGTCCCTCTGTTGTCAGCCATTCTTGTGATATGACCAGCCAATTACCATTTGTGATTTTTAATGGATTCTGTGATGTCCCTGACTCCTGTCTTTTCCCGGGTGTATTGTGTTGTATTGTGATCCATGCAAGGTTGAGCACATTTCTTCCATGGTTACGTTGCTTGGTTTTCAACTTGCAGGTTTGTCTTTTAGTTAAGTCCGATGTTTAAGCTTGATAAGTGACTATTGGGATGATGCATTGGTTGTACTCCCTTCTTTTCAGGATTAGTAGAATAATCTGGTTTTTGTTTTCGAAGGTTAAGCAGTCAAATAATGGACAAAAATTAGGAGTAAATGAAAGTATAAAGTACTGCTTGGTATAGAGTCTTGCAATAGAAAATTAAGAAAAATTATTTAAAAAAAAGAATGTCACTCACTTATATAAAAGTAGCATGCTGGATTATTTTTCAATTGTATTGCCGCCGCATTAAAGTCACGCAATTGAGGGTACGACTTGAGCAATAAAATATGTCTCATCCAGTGATAAACGCAGTAACGTAAAGAAATGTGTAGCATTAATCTCAAAACACAAATAAGCTTCAATCAGTGCCGCAGAAAATTTTTCCGTTTCTGATTGATGAATATGAAAAAAGATTGCAACCATTATTAATCCTTGGATTCTTAGAATCTGTAATGAAAAGTAATTTCATTGATTTATCTAGAAGCACACACTGTGGGCAAAAACCTCATTGCAAATCCTAATAAATCTATTGTTGTCTCTTCAGTTGAAAGGTCCCAGTCTCGAAATCCGGTTGTTAGCATAAAAAAAAGGTGTACTCAACTCCTCGAGCAAACACAATATCTCATGTCCATAAATTGATGATTTCAATTCTCTTCTTTTCACTCAACCGTAAGAAAAGTCTGTCTCTCCTTTCCTCTCTTGAACAGAGCACTACCCCATAAATCGACCAAGAAGGCCCTGAATCGAAAATCATCCAAAATAAGACATGAGGCGGTGAAGGTGAAGAACGCAACGTTAGCTTGATAGCCATCACTGATTTTGCTAAATATTCCTGAGTTCATTTATATATATATTTAATATATATATATATATATATATACGTATATATATATACATACATATACACACACACACGCGCACACACACACATATATATATATATATATATTTATATATATAATTCCCTTGAAGAAAGTCATTGGTATACTTGTACCCCTATTAGATGATCCCCCTCTTAAAAAAAAATACTGTAATTATTTCTATGAAAGATTTCATTTTTCCAATTAGTTGGTCGGGGATATTTCTACAATTAAAAGAGGTGAAGATGAAAATTTAATGGATATGGATAGAGAAACAAACAGATGAGAAAACACTGCTAATTTATATATATATATATATATATATATATATATATATATATATATATATATAAATATATATATATATATATATATATATATATATATATATATATATTGATTTATGATAGCCCAACGAATGGCATGTGAGATCTGCCAGCTAAATTGGCTCCAGATTTTTTCTCTCTCCCCACACGCGGATCCATGTTTGTTTCTGGGGCCCTACAAATCCCATTTTGGGTGCGATAACCTTTAAGATCAGCATGGGTGTCATCTCTATGGTCAGTTTCAAACAACTTTCAATAATTATAGATGTTCTTTTTTATTTTCATAATTAGTCCTGATACACGTTGGGTGCGGATATTAATTCATTATTGAAAATACCTCGTGCAGAATATTTTATCTTGCAATATTTTACATCTCTTAAAATCAATTGAATTAAATAAACTGTTTTCCACATCTTTCTCCTTCTTATGCTGCAACTAGAAGGGACGTTGCACTTATCGTTGAACTTATGGATCTTGTTTATCTTCCCCTTAAACTCAAGATGTCGACAAGAGGTAGAGATGACTTCCACTCTCCTTGTTCTGATGTCAGCAATCTACAACAATCCCCTTCCGGCTTGCCAAGCCTGTCGAATGGATGTTGGTTTCCCTTTCCACGAATAAGGAGCTGGGCTCGGCAATAGCATTGCTGTCTCTGTGCTGACCCATGACATTAGTCAAAAAGCTGAATACAGGCATCAGTGCAGAATGAACTTAAACCATCTCAAACTCAACATTTCCTACAACCTTGACTGGTTGGCCAAGCTTTATCTCCTATGTAAGCAAATAAGGGAATAACAGGCTGCTGCAGGTTCAAATTTCACTGTAACTGCTATCCTGACTGAAAATGCTCATTGCAACTTTTGTATCTTATATATGATAATTCTTAATATATATATATATATATATATATATATATATATATATATATATATATATATATATATATATATGTAAAGACAGGTTTGGTGAGTCACTCAATAGAAACTGTCACATGATCTTTTCGCAACAAGCCGTGTTGGGGGTGATGAATGAGAGGGAAATCAAGTAACTTTTCTCACCTTTCAATTGGGCAAGGATTGCTAAAAAAATAGGCGCACGGAATATAGGGAAAAAAATTAGCATAAATTTGCATTTTAGATTTAAACGACCCACCAAATGATACTGAAAATTCGAAGAGCATTTTTTGTAAACATCTAAAGGAGTAAACATTTACGTTTCCAATCTCCAAACGCTATTGGTGCATCTTGTACACCTAATACATACATATATATATACGTAGCCATCCAGCCTGATTTGAAAACGGAAGAAACCTAAGATGGCAACTTTTAGTTGACGGTTTTCATATATATTTTTGTATAAATGTATTTGTTTAATCCAATCTATGAATTTCAAGGCAGTTAAATCCATATGATGAACTTTCATTGGAATCTAAGAAGTGCCAGTTTAGCCTAATCTGTAAGACAGCCTCCTGGTAATCAGTTGATTGTTACTTCCAACCACGGTAGTAGAATGTCTATTTTAACTATCGGTTCACACCACTAATTTTGTTGAGAATTGCTGTTGTTGTTCTCGTTATTGTGTACTAATAAAGTTAATTCGTATTTTTGAGTTTGACAACTTATCCTCCTACTTAACTTAAAATTTCTTGAACTACTATTTTAGATGGCACTTGGTAAGCTGTTCTTTTAGAATAAATAGCAGTTAGTTGGAGAGTGGAGACTTTAAATTCTTGAAAAATGAAAATCAAAATTGACTTATGAGGCCGGAATGTCTTGAAGTTGGACAAAAAATCACCTAGAATCGGGCTTCCTTTTTGAAATGTTGGCAATATTTGGATAAATACGTTCTTCATCAACAGAAGACGCCGATGAAAAAACTTGCCTGATTAGAGCCCATTGACCTAGACCGGGGATATAGTGAATGCCAGGACTGGATAAATGTTTTCTCATTTGAAGCTGATAAAAATCTCAAGTTAGATACAACGAGCAGCGATTCTTTCGCACATGGCAACGTAATTTCGTCGGCCATCGATCCAGGTATTGTTGCTCGACGGGCCGAGGAGCAGAAGCTGGCCAAGTATCGCACCCTGACCGACAGGTACAAGTTTGTACCGGTCGCAGTTGAGACGTCTGGTGTGATTGATTCAGAAGCATTGAAGCTAATATGCCGACTCGGTTCAAAAGCCACCCGACCTCGCAACGAGCCACGAGAGACCGCCTGGCTCTTCCACTGCGAGTCAATGGCGGTCATCCGAGGAAACACGTTCTCTAAAGTGACGCTGGGAGTAGACAAGGCTGACCGTTGAAATAAAAATGTCAGAATTCGTTCGGATTATATTGAAGAGATGACCAGCCCAGAAAGTTGCTTAGAACACCAAGCATTTTTCCTCTGTGGAAACACATTTATCGTGAATTTTTCTTTCGGCCATATAACTTTCTTTCTTGTATTTTTCCTCCGGCTTAGCTTTCATTACCTAAATCCTGTCCACAAGTTTTCGTTCCGTTTTCCGCCAGTTTGATTCTACGCCTGCTGACAACAACGTTTTTATTTCCTCTGCCTTTGCGTTCGTTAAGTCATTTTCCCCCGGTTTTGCTCTGCTTGCCTAATTCAGTCCTCAAGTTTCTGTGAGTTTTTTACACCACTCTGGCTTACACTGATTGAAAATTGTGATTCTGTAAGCATGAACTCTACTTCCATAATCCTTTGGGCATCAACTCTAGCTTCATGATCCCTTGGGTATTAACTCTAATTTTATGCCCCCCCCTTAGACATTAACTTTAGTTTCGAAATCCCATAGACATTGACTCTATTTTCGTGATCCTATAGTCAATAACTCTAGCTTCGTGATCCAATGGGCATTAATTCTAGCTTTGTGATCCTGTTAGTATTGACTCTATTTTCGAGTTCCTATGGGTATTCTCTCTAGTTTCTTGATCTCATGGGCGTTGACTCCAGTTTTGTGATCCCATTGGTATTATCTCTATTTTCCTGATTCTGTGGTCAATAAATCTAATTTTGAAATCCCGTGGGAATTAATTTTAAAATTGTGATCCCGTGGGCATTAAAACTACTTTAATGATACCGTGGACATTGACTCTATCTTTGGATCCTATGGGTATTGTCTCTAATTTCTTAATCTCATGGGCATTGACTCTAATTTTGTGATCCTGTTAGAATTGACTTTATTTTCGTGATCCTAGGGGTATTCTCTCTAGTTTCTTGATCTCATGGGCATTGACTGTAGTTTTGTGATCCCGTTGGCATTATATCTATTCTCCTGATCCTGTGGTCAATAAATCTAATTTTGAAATCCTGTGGGGATTAACTGTAATATTGTGATCCCGTGGGCATTAAAACTACTTTAATGATACCGTGGACATTGACTCTATCTTTGGATCCTATGGGTATTGACTCTAATTTCTTGATCTCATAGGCATTGACTCTAATTTTGTTATCCTGTTAGAATTGACTCTATTTTCGTGATCCTGTGGTCAATAAATCTAATTTTGAAATCCTGTGGGAATTAACTCTAATATTGTGATCCCGTGGGCATTAAAACTATTTTCATGATACTGTGGACATTGACTCTATTTTGTGATTCTATGGGTATTGACTCTAATTTCTTGATCTCATGGGCATTGACTCTATTTTCGTGATCCTAGAGGTATTCTCTCTAGTTTCTTGATCTCATGGGCATTGACACTAGTTTTGTTATCCCATGGGCATTAACTCTAGTTTGTGACTCCATGGGTATTTAGTTTCGTTTTTCCATGGTTGTTTACTCTTCTTCCATGGCCCTGTAGGCATCGACTCAATTTTTGTGATCCTCTGGCTATTAGCTTTAGATAATCCAGTAAGTTCTTTTATTCGTTGAACCACCATTTTAGAAAAATATGAAGAAAATGATTTCTATGGTTATAATAAATTACCACTGTGATTCTTATTTTGGTGCTTGCCACTGATTGTAACTGGACCATTTTTCATTGTATTTCCTATTTAGTTAATGTGAATCAGTAACTCCCCAAACGATTCCCTATATGAGCTCATGAAGAGCAATCGAACATACCGTATGTAAAAAGAGTTGTCTCCATGCTGAATCATCCATATAATAGTCGTATCCCGTCATTAACACTGGTGTTAATTCCTTAATCACTGACAACTGAACGACAGTAGACCTCAAAGATAGTGAAAGCTTCTATCCTTTTCATCTTAATTCTTTTTTTTTTTTAGATATGTACGTCTGTTTGGATAAAGGTTTAATTATCTGTTCTATACCGTTTTGCTAAAACGATAGCCCCTTTCTAAAAATGTATTTTCCAGTTTTAAAAATCAAAACGATTTTTTCTTTTACTTTTTGGGTGGTCGTATTTCAACGGGTCTAATATTAACACCTAGATTCTCCAAAACATAAAATTTCAAGAAGTTTTTAAAAGAAATCTATTTCAGTTATTTCCCAGTGGAAAACAGCATTGATGTCATCTATAATTTTTATTCTGACCATATTTCATCTTTGATGGATTTTTATTTTACACTACTTCACTTATTGACGTTGGAGATATTCAATTATTGAGTGTGATAGCAAATTTAAATAAAAATTACCTAATACTCTTCGTCTGACGCAGACAAAAAAGTTCGCACAAAAAGATAGACGATTCAATTTATCCAGAATATTCCATAAGGGATGCCACCGTAGGGATGAAAAAGTAAATCTTATCCAGGCCTGAATTCAAAGCAACGATATTAGACCTTTGGCAGCATTGTACTCAAATACAACAATATTCAGCAGTTGGAATGGGAGTTGGCATCAGTACACCACTTCTTAAATCTTATTTCAGTTTTTAAATCTTCATTTTTTATAGAACTTTTGATCCTCCAGCTGTTCTTTTTACTTTAAAAAGATGTTTTCCCAGTTGAAACTGCAGTGATGTCATGATTAGAATTTATTCTGACCATATTTATTCCCGAAAGGAATTTTTTTCCTGACTCCATATGTCTTTCTCATTTCCATTCCATATTAAGTCATTATCAATTCATTTACATCATTCATATGATAACCCAGTACTCCAGGTAATGCTTGCATTAATCCCTGACTACTGATAATTCCTTTCGTCTTGATTTTAAATAAATTTTTATTGTAAGATTATTATCAAATCATTACATCCACTCATCTGGTACACTGCGTGATAGTCTATATTTTCAGTCCGTAGCATTTACCAATGGAGATAACTGTCAATAAAGTAGTCCAATTTGCTATTTTTTCCTTTTCTGTAAATCCTAAAAAATCCATATTTATTTACGTTGAACACGAATGAGAAATTCAGAGCGACAATGTTCGTGATTTTTTTTGAATAAGTGTTATTGAAGAATTATCATAATTTTCATGACGTGAATAAATTGGTTTTACGTATAAAAATCCCGTTTGATCACTAATGCGTGCAGTAATCCATGACCGCTGACAATTTCTTTGTTCCTAATTTTCTATCCATTTCTATAGATAATGTGGTACTAATGTAGATACATTGTACATATAAGAGACATATTCTCTTGGTAATGCTCATATTATTTCTTGACCATTGATAATCCCTTCCTCCCTTATTCCAACCAGCATATACCCTTAAAAAATGGGCTTCTTTATTTATTGACATGAATTGATTTTTGATAACCAAACTATTCTTGTTTTAATTATTTTCAATCTCAAAGACTATTTTAATGTATGATCTGACATTAAGTCTCATGAGTTTCTGTGGCAAAATATTCATTTTTATGTCTTAAAAGGAGGGTATATGAACCAAGGAAGCATCAGAACAAAGAAACGAAAAGGAAATGTCCATACATGCATTTTAATCTTTTTTTACATTGTAAATCTTTACCCCAGCACTTATAAACATTACGTTTTTTTTGCCCCGTAACACTAAAATGGTCATTTTTTATTATTTGTTCTTATCTAATTAATTCTTTTTCACTCTGAATGCAAGGGTATAAACATCTTCAAAAATCCTGTTGTTTTTCTCTAGTCATAATTAAAATTGTTGTACATTAAGTGGGGGATCAATACAATGGCGGTCATTTATTTTTAATGTTGATAAACAATAAAATGATTACATGAATAACATTCACATGCTCTGGTTCAACTGTCATTGCATAAAATATCTATCAAAGATCATGCTGGCTTCGATAACTCCGAACTTCAAGACAAAGACATAGCAAAAAGCTTCAACCCCCCTTCTTCTCTTCCAGAGTTACCAGTCAGTCCAACCGTCCAAGTGAGAAAAGAGCTGCTTCCAAATTCCAAAGTCTATAGAATTAGAACATACATACATAAATTTGATTCCAATGTTGATGCTCAAAATGCCAAAATGAGGAATTGCTTTCATCTATCTGCAGAAAAACCAAATGATAGGGCCATAAACTACAAATTCAGACTTCCACTGGTTTGGTAAGAAATTTTTTTTCCTGCGACAGTAGCGAACGTATGGGACAGCCCGAGGGAACAGACAGCCAAATCAATTACAAAAAAATTCTTGATTTAACCACCAATTTTTCTTATTAGTTTAATCCGACCCCAACTAAACTGAAACTGGTTTAATGGGAGAACTCACAACTGATCTACCTAAATTTTGACGTTTCTATCTTGTTGCATCATCTTATAGAAAAATCGATTTCCTTTCGAATGGTTTCAATGAAAAGGCTTTTGAGAAAGCTATATTATGACCGGCAACGTTTATAAATAGAGCACAACTTACAATGTGACATCAGCAAAAGTAATATTTCTTATTAAAAAAAAAATTGTTTATATCATGTTAGTATTGTATATTGTATAAATATTCAATATCAATATTGTATGTAAAGTATAAAAAAATGTAAATATTTTATATGATGTTGGATGAATAAAAGTAATATATATGAGATTTCACAGTTAAACTTTAAACTTGATTTTTTCAAAACAATATTTTACCAATTTAGGTGAGCTGTTTCTCTTATTTATAAACCGATTTTCATAAAAAAAAGTGTTATTTTTTGGGGAACTATGTTGATGTGGTATTTGTGGAAGTATTTTTCTCAATTTCTTTTTTATAAAATAAAAAAGATTGTTCATTTATTTTTTAAAAGTATCTTGCGCAAAAATGTCTCGTTTTTTTCTCTAAAAACTCCCCCAAATAATTTATGAATATTTGTGGATAACATATAAAAATTCCAAATCTGTATCTTTTACCAAAGTTGCAATGCTGCTCACTCGAAAATATCCGAAAATCACCCGAGATTTTGAAAACAAAAAATAGTCCCAAATAGTAAAATTGTTTTTCAAGGTGATCAATGATCAAAACAATTGTGGGAATTTCAGATAGCTAGGACAAAGAGATCTGATAGGTGTGAATCCCTCCGATAATGACACAAGTTACTGCTGTCCAAAAAAGAACATACATTCTAGTGTACAATATAATGCGTTTTTGACATCCATTCATAACTGAATTTTTAAGCTTTGGAAAAAAACACTGTGGTTGGTTGATATAACAATTACGTCAGAGTTGCACGTTTGAATAACTGTTATAAATCATTTTGCATGAAGTAGAAAAAAATTATCTTTTGTACATTCGGGGCTCTATTCTGCGTACATTTTGTGGAAGATAATACATACATACATATATATATATATATATATATATATATATATATATATATATATATATATATATATATATATATATATATCAATTTACCAACTTTTATGAATTATTAACATGATATTCGCTTAATCTGTTTACACACTGAATGCAAGAAGGAAATTTTGACAACTGATCATTTATTTTCATATATATGTTAAAACCAGAACTGTTATCAAAACTATCGTCGTAGATTTCTGCAGTGTTTTTAAGACGGTCTAGCTGGCTGGCTGACTATCTATGTATGTATGTGTTATGGGAATAAACTGTACAAACGGAACTAAAGGATTGAATACTCAATAATTCACTCCTTATTGTGTCTGGGAGGAAAATTTTTCTTGATTTTGAACCATCTTTAAAAAAAATTGTTTAACGGGGTTCCATTTGCAATGTAAATTTTTGCTGAGTTGATATCTTACTTTTTGCGTTACAGCATTCACACTTTTTTTTGTAATTTAATGATCACTGCCAATACAAGTGAGAGAAGTAACTTAATCATTTTGCCCCTTTCGCATTTTTAAATTGATCGTCCCAATATTGCATGCTGCCAAAAAGCTTTATCTACATGAGAGTTTCTATTGAGTGAATAACCAGACCTGTTTTAGTATTAACTGTATCAATATATATTGTTTCCGATGTAATTTTCTTGTGAACTCCCAATTCAACCAACCACTCGGCCTACGCCACTCATGTTTATTCGAATAAAGATAAGGAAAAAATATAGTGGGTATTTTGTGTTAGAGGAATAGTTTGGGCAAATATTTACTTCAGATTTTCCAATCTTTCAAGGGGAGATAATCAATAACGCTGATTAATGCCGCTTACTGTTGAAGCACTAATTACACCACCGATTTGGAACTTTTAAATAGCTTTTCACAATTCATTTGCGTGGATTTATCAGAAAAAATAGTATCAGAAGTAACAGGGGAAACATGTTTTTTTATAATTTTTTGTTGAAGATATATATATATATATGTGTGTGGGTGTATATATATATATATATATATATATATATATATATATATATATATATATATATATATATATATGTATATATATATATATATATATATACATATATATACATATATATATATATATATGTATATATATATATATATATATATATGTATATATATATTTTTATATATATATATATATGTGTGTGTGTATATATATATATATATATATATATATATATATATATATATATATATATATATCAGTTTTAAAATCATAAAAAAAATCTAAAATGCAACTTCAATCCTAATCCTATCCCTAACACTAACCTTAAACCAATCTCTAACAGTAATCTTAACCCTAATCCTAATACTAATCCTCACCCTAAACTAACCCTCATCCGAACCCTGGTCCTACCATGAACCAAACCTTGACCTGAAGGAAGAATATCAGTAAGATTTGAAACGTATTGAATGAGACACCAGCAGCAAAAGTCACAAAAGTCAGCGTTATTGATTGTCTCCCTTTGAAAAATTGAACTGGATAGAAGTTTACTGACTGAAAGCAAATATCTGTCATGGTTTTATCATTTGTTAATCGTGTTCTGACTTCCACGGCTGCGTAGTTGAAAAAAAACTTGTCAGTGAATTTGTGCCCTTCCGGGCTCAATATATCACTAGATTTCCCTAGTTCTCCGAGGTTTACTGAATGAGAAATAAACTTAAAAGTGACAAACGCCTAAAGAGCCATTACTCACTCCACCCTATTCAACTATAGCTAAGGGCGAGAGGAATTGATCAATACCTTTACCAAGGGCATTTATGCGAAGTGAACGCAGACCTCAGTCGGAGTTTAAACTGCACACCGATTATATTTCCTGTGCTGCAAATTGCTTAGCCAGCAGCACTTCCTTTCAGCTCCTTACGACTGGAATGAATATCATTTAGTGTAGATGGGAATATTAATTTTCAAATATGGATAATTACGTCTGATTAAATATCCATTAATTAACTTTTCTAATTATGTAGTAAAGCATCATTAAGGTATTTATTACACAATGGATTGTGGCTATTGACGTTATTACGATTTTCAGAGATATAATTTGCACTGACAATTATTTTGCAATGAAATCCAAATGGCTAATTATTGTTAAAGCCACGCTGACAGTATTTCTACAAACATTTTTAGAAATATTAGAAAATGTCAATGAAAACTGGCTCCGAAACTGCCAATAAGGTTTCTTCAGTTACCAAGTTCGTCTTGCTGGCTGACTGGCTTTGTATGAATTATATATACAGACGTCAAAATAGGAGCTAGAGGGCTGAATATTTAAGCAACTTTTTCAGGTCTAGAAGAAAACATAGTTCTTTTAACGCCCACAGATATTTATAGAGAGCATTCTATTAATAACGTAAAATTGATTTTTTAGTTTTCCTCTGGTTCCAAATTTGTTTTTAGAGAATTGAGGATTTTTTTAAATAATCACTGCCCAACAAAATGCGAGAGACGCAAATTATTTATCGATCGTCCTCTTCATTTTTTATTTGATCACCCTAAACACAGCATACTGCCAAAAGACGCTGGTGCCATAATGGTTTTTATCAATTGACTGATCAGACCTGTTAATGTTGAAAGCTCACTGCCATTATTTTCATAAATGAATTCAGAAATATCTTTCTTTGCTATCTTCTTCCTTCAAAATCTAATCTCTCTGTTCTCGTATCAATGGTGTGATTGCAAAAATGCGAGAACACGCTATTTTTCTTCTGTCTATCCAAATTCAAATCTGGAGTTGATTTTCTTTTTTACCGTGAAAACAAGAATGACAAAAAAGCTAATTGCTGCATCATCAAAGTTTAGTCCAACTTCTATTCCGACGGAAGGTCATGGTTGTAACTTTTGTATTTCACCCCTGATGAATGAAAAACGTTTTTTGTATATATGTTTCTATTTATTGGAATCCAATAAACTCAATTTGTATATGTATGATAAAGTTCTGTTATTATCTACGCCTTGTCAATTTAGCTAAGTCTTTGAGACAGCCTCTTGGCAACCGGTGGGCTATACGTTCAATTCACGAGAGAGAGGTTGATTTTACGAATACGTTTACGATCCTATTTTCCTAAGGATTTTTCTTGTCGTTTTTGTTCTTATTATGATAGGAAAATAAAGTCGACTCCGGTTTTGGAGTTTGACAACAAGAACAATCCTCGACAAATTTAGAAGAATAAAATATCAACTGTTTTTTTCTATTCTGGCGCGTTAAATCGAACCGATATATAAAGCGAGCATTCTCCAATTGTAGTTATGAAATCAAGACCTAGTGATTGCTTTGCGACTGCCCTTACTGACTGAGCTGAAGTGACAAGTTTTTATCTCCGAAGGAAACTGTTCATCAGAAATACAAAAGGGCTTTTTCCTCTGGATATGAATACGTTTATAAAATTAACATTCTCCTACCATAATTTCTAAGGGGTGTATCACACTGACTCGGGGAAACTAAAAAGTTTTATCTATTATGTTTGTTAAAAATACTCAAGGGCTTGTTTCATGCATATGAATAAATACATCTATGCAGAATATTTCAGTTTTATAATTTCAATTCATCATTTGCAATACAAAAGTTGTATCAATCATTTTCAATCAGAATAAAATGTCGGATGGTGTGAGGCCTTGCAGCGGGGAGGTCTGTGATCATTCATCCTAATTACACTCAGTTTGGGCGCCGCTTCTTCTCTTATAGTTCTCGAGATATCAACGCCATTGCAATGCACATTGATGTATTGTGAATTGCTCTTCCGTACAGTTTTGGAAACGAATATTTCATCCAAGGTTGGGTTCTATTCACAACATAACTATAATGCTAAACAAGACCCTTGCTTTCAAACATTGAAATATCTACTTGGGGAGATCTTTTTGGTCAGTC
The DNA here is from genome assembly GCA_963457665.1 of Thysanoteuthis rhombus. Lineage (NCBI taxonomy): Eukaryota > Metazoa > Mollusca > Cephalopoda > Oegopsida > Thysanoteuthidae > Thysanoteuthis > Thysanoteuthis major. Next base: position 10,451,461 of record OY735241.1, on the reverse strand, counting down.
TGATATATTGAATCAGCCTAGCCCCACAAATGACCAGCCCATACAGCTAGGCAGGTGCACTTCAGTGAGTTTGTGTGTGTTTGTGTATATGTGTATGCGCTTATAGGTGTTTATGTTTGTATTTATGTGCGTGCATCTATGTGTGTGCACGCTTGTGTGTGTATATGAGTGTATATGTATGCGTTTGTATGTGTCCATGTGCGTTTATGCATTTGCACACTTGTGTGTGTTTGTATGTGTGTGTGTGTGTGTATGTACATGTGTGTGAGTACTTGTTGTGTGCATGTGTGTGTTTTGGGGCTTTCCTGGTCAGATGTTTTGGGCTATGGCATCAAAAATCCCCATCAAGTTTTTTTAAAATCTTTATTGCCATTTCGGCCTAACCAACAATGTCTGGATTTGAGATATTCTTTGAGATATCCTTTTCAGCTAATCTTACAAAAAAAATCTTTTTTTTCAGAAAATTTTTGATAAAAGATGTTATTTTTAAAACACAATTTCAGATGAATGATGTAATTTTTGCAAGTTGATTATTTTGATAGTTAGTTCTAGTACTTGTGCCGTCACGATGATTCCTTTATGCAAGGTACAGATATCAACGATGTCGTCGTATGAGTTGAATTGCTTCGGGAGAGCCATAGACCATAATTTGGGTGTCTTGAAAAAGCTGCCTGTTTTATTGCCGTCTGGTCGGTCTATGCAATCATTACGCCGGTTCCTTCGGGGAACACACACGGTCTAGTTTATCTGATATGCGTACATAACTTGTCAATATCCAATCTTATTTCAACGTTAAAAATTTTTTTTCAGAAACTTTCAAACAAAACACATGAAATAGGTTTCTGCAGTTTTTAAGTTGGTCTGGCTTGCTATGTATGTATGACACATGCAGGCTGCACTAATTGAGCTAAAGGGTTAAACTTTTCAATATTCACATGCGTAAAAAATGTTTTTTTTGTTTTTGAAAAAAAGCGCTCCTACAGTGGGTTTTAGAAGGTGGTGGGTGGATTGAGATGTAAATTTATGTTAATTAATCTACGTTTGATTTTATTTTTGAGAGTTTGGAATCTTTGGTGGTGCAACATAAAGCCAGAGAATGAGCTTTATCATTGATCACCCTTCCCTAATTTGTTGATTTATCGATCATAACAGGGCATGCAGCAGTTGTCAGTAACAGTTTCTATTGACTGACTAACCAGACTTGTTAGAATTTCTTCCTTAAAATAAAATGTCTGATGGTCATTGCTTGGTAATAATTAACAGCAAGTCTCCAATTTCTCTGTCTATCTCTGTCAGTCTTATTGTCCCCGTTTCTTGCTTTGTAATCATCATGATCAGCAGCAGCATCAACCATTAGAAGATCACTGCTGAACAAAGGCCTTTCCCATCTTTTTCCATGACAATTGCAATGAACTAACCTCTGCCTTGTTTTACCGGCAAAATTACCTTCCATTCTGAGTTTGGTTGTTTCCTACTGTGTTTACTGTCCATTTTGAACGTGCTGCATGGAGCTTTACGTCTTTGGTGTTCTGTGTACTACAGATGCACAAAAATGTAAAAAGATTTCAGTGTTTGGAAAAAGCTATGGTCAGTTGAAGCTTTTTTAGAATAATGTAGGGAAAATAGTCCCAATTGTAGAATTTCGAGAATTATTGAAAAAACAGCTTTTGATTAGACACAGTTACTGGAGAATAATTGTGTTCAATCAATATAAATTATCGGATAGTTAAAGCTTTTTTGGTACAATGTAGGGAAGATTGTCCTGATGGAGGTTATGAGGGTTCACACCCTTGCTTATTAGATATTACAAATGGAAAATAGATAAAGGAGATAAGAGATTCGATAATATATATATATATATATATATATATATATATATATATATATATATATATATATACTGTAGCACCTTTGGCCTTTTCCTCCTGGCATGCAGCACCGAAGAGACGACGTGCAGGTTTCGTCGAGAGGATTGGATAGGCAATTCACAAGAAGAGATGATAACAGATGTTGCAAAGAGCTAACCTGTTTGTATTCACGAGACAGTGAACGCAGTATGAAGAGACAAGACACAAAATAAAGAAAACGAGGGAGAAACACATAGTGGAGATTAGTGCAATCGCTGTCTCTATTGGAGGAGATTTGAGAGGTCTTTTTCCTGCAGTGGTTTTTCTTATAGGCTAATGATGATGATGATGACGGACATAGACAGAAAGAGGAAACTTGCTGCTGATTAATTTCCAGCTACAGCCACCAGACATGTGATGTTAACCAAGAAATACCAACAGGTCTGGTTAGTCATTCGATAGAAACCATCACGTGACAAATGTCTCCTGGCAGCATGTTGCGTTGTGCATCAAAGGCAAGGCACACGTTTGCGTCGTGTAGCATTTAATGCATTTATCGTCTTTGTGGGAGTTCTTTTTTTGCGTAGCCATCGATTTCGAATACTTATCGATCTAGGATGATTGAAAGCCTTTCAGTACTTAGAACCAGTGAATATCAACTTTTTTCATGTCAACGCCCACCTTTTGGACATTTATGTTGGTAAAATGTTCGTACCGCCCACACACACCTCAGACATAGTTAACCACTAAACAGCTATCTTAAATTGTTGAATTAGTCAAAAGGGACAAAAACTGCGTAAATTCCATTTCCATTGATTGTATACACTCAAAAAATATGTACAAAGACTCCAAACAGTAAATATATAAGTTGTTTCTCATATGCCAAGACAATATTGATTATAATAACCCCCTTTCCAGATCGTAATTTGTGCAACTCGCAAATCGTGTAAATCATCTTTCGGTGTTGACTGCATGGTGGAGGGAGTGAGATAGATCAAATACCCTTTTGACCCCGAAATGAGTCAATCACCCATTTAAAAGCCTAAATCATCCATAAGTGGGTGGTATTGTCCAAATTGCCAACCAATAAAAAAAATATTCTTTTGTTTTTCGACACTTCCCTAAATAGAATTTTAGTGGAAGTTCAATTTGTGGTGTAAATATATGCAAAATCGGACTCAGTACATTTTATCGATAACAAGTAATTCATTTATTGATAACACTTTTCCAATCTTTGAATCGATCATCTCCAACTAGACATGGTGCCTAAATACATTTGCTAAGGGACGGTCTCCTGTGTTCCCCCCACCCAGATCCGACCTACCTTGACTTATTTTCTTTTTTTACCACCAGGCCCTGCAAAAGGGTTTTATGCGCCCTGGGCAGAAATTTTGTGCCCTCGGTTGTATTCTGAAGATTTTTTTTTTACAGTTTTGTACTAGCTCTTAGAAACGTTGTGCTTGAGGCGACGGCCTACGTTCGCCTAATGGGTGGGCCAGCTTTGTCTACTATGCCTACGGATACTATCCTCTTCTTTCGTCATTTTGTTTCTGTATTACTTCTTCTCCTTCTTCTTCTTTTTCTACTTCATTTCTTCTTTTTCTTCTTCTTATTCTTGTTCTTGTTCTTGTTCTTCTTTTTCTTCTGCCTCTTCTTCTTTTTCTTCTACCTCTTCTTCTCCTTCTTTTCCTTCTTCTTCTTCTTCTTCTTCTTCTTCTTCTTCTTCTTCTTCTGCCTCTTCTTCTTCCTCTTTTTTTCCTTCTTCTTCTGCCTTTCCTTCTTCTTCTTCTTCTTCTTCTTCTTTTTCTTCTTCTTCTCCTTCTTTACTTTCCCCTTCCTCTACCTCTTCTCCTTCTTAATTTTTCTTTTCGATCTTTTTTGTTCTTTCCTTTTCCTCTACTTTTATTTTCTAGTTTGCCATCTTATCTTCTTCCCTTCCTTATTCCTCATTTTTGTCTCCCCTTCTCTTTAACCTCTTCTTTTTCTTCTTCTTTTTCTTCTACCTCTTCTTCTTCTCCTTTTTCTTCTTCTTCTTCTTCTTCTTCTTCTTCTTCTTCTTCTTCTTCTTCTTCTTCTTCTTCTTCTTCTTCTTTTCTTCCTCTTCTTCTTCTTCTTCTTCAACTTTTGACTTTACGTACGTAATAACAATAACGGATGAAAATGACCACACCAAAAAGCATCCACAGCCACAATTCTAATGTTAACCAGGAGATACGAAAAGGTTTGATTAGACATTCCAAAGTTTCTGCGTGACCAACATCTTTTTGCGGCGTGTTGTGTTGTGGTTGATGAATCAAGATTTTAAAAAATCAAAATTAAAATCCAAAAATCGATGATAAAAAAGGGATGATCAATAAATAAGTCATTTCTCCCGATTTTTTTTAGATCATTAAAAAATTTCCGAATCTTTACGAATAAAAATGACAAAATGAGAGGCGAGAACTGATGATGAATTCACTCCCACTTATAATACCCAACTAAGGTAGATTTGTTTTCCCAATCGGAAAAACTAATTAAGAAATTGAAATGGGATGCATAATTTTGAAATGATATTGTATGGAGAAATGAACTGTTTTCGTTCACCTCTGGAGCAAAGAAATTGACCCTAGCGTAACCAAGCTTTTTTCTTCTTGATTTTCTCCAGTTTCAATTTGACCCCATCTTCTTCAATTCTTATTCATGGGTGTTATTTGTTCACCCACGTTTTTCTCGCAATGTTCTTTTTCTTCTTCTCCTTCTCTCTGATTTTTTCGTTTTGTTGTCTATGTCCATTTAATCTCAGCCCAAAACTTTCCTTTCTAGATACCAGATGAATCCCGTTTCTTCTTCTTCTTCTTCTTCTTCTTCTTCTTCTTTGTTTTCTTCTTCGTCTTCTTCTTCTTCTTCGTTTTATTCCCCAAGATCTATCAAACCCCTCTTCTCCTTAAGGTTTTTATCGTTGTTGTTGTTGTTCTTCTTCTTCCTTTTGTTCTCCTTCTCAGCATCCCCTCTATGTCTTCCTCACCTCCAACTCCTTGCCCTTGTCAACCTTTTCCCCTTTGTACCCAATTCTCCACGTCCTTTTTTATCTATTCCAACGTCTTTCCCCTCCTCTCCACCTCCTTTCATCTCCTATTGTCATCGACCTTCCTTTCATCTTTTTCTTCTCCTTCTTCTTCTTCTTCTTCTTCTTCTCCTTCTTCTTCTCCTTCTTCTTCTTCTTCTTCTTCTTCTTCTTCTTTTTCTTCATAACATCCTCTCTATCTTCCTCCACCCATTTCTCCTTCTTCTCGGTCCCACTATCTCCTCCCTCTTCCTCTCCATCTTTTCCTACCCACTAATTTCAACGTCATCTCCATATGCCCCTCCCAACCTCCCTCGTGTCCCCCATCTTTCCTATTTCCCTTCCACCTTTTCTTCCTCGTCCATCCTTTCTATCTATTTGTCCACCCTGCCTCTGGTTTTTCTCTCTCCCCCACTTCCATTCCTGTCATGACTCGAACTGATTCCTCCCCTCCAACCTCCTCACATCCCCCTCAAGCTCATCGACTCTATCATTAACTCTATTATCCTTTCCTCATCACCAACGTTAGTTAATATCATCTTTCGTGAATGATATTTGTCAGGATAATCAACATAATTACTCTGGTTATTAGGCGTAAGAAAAAAAAAAGCCGAAAATGAAAGACGGGTCATTCATCCTAATTATCCAACACTCGACATATTTGTTTTCTCTTTTATTTTTTCAATCTTCTTATCTACTTTCTCATTAAAATGATTAATTTCTGCCCAAACAAAACAGACAGACTCTCTTTCTTGGTTTTCTTTTTAAGTTAAGCGCTTATACATACAAGTTGCTACCGTTTAGAAAATGGTTACTAATAAGTCTTACAAACAATGGTCCATCTCTTTTTTTTTCCATGGAATCCTCAAAAGGGGAAATTGGACAAAAGAATCACCCCCCATTTGCCAACGTTAGGCCGAGTAGCTCAATCTTCAAAAGACAAGGATATCCCATTAGTTGTGAAAAAAGGGTCTACAATCAATGCATCCTTCGCTTAGTCAGACCTGAGACAAAGAGCCTAACCGAATGATTGGCTCTGGAACGAGGAAACATGCAACATGCACAAGCGATGATCACAAGAGATTATCATGCTCAATATCTATGGAAAAATCGTAGTAGGAGATATCATAAAATCCATTAAAAAACTCCAATGGCGATTATCAGGCCATATTAAAAGAATGACAAATACTTGCTAGACGTGATAACTCACAGTGTTGATTCAATGAGATCATATGCGAAACGGTGACCGGAAAAAAGATTCAGATGATAATGGCATCGAAAGGACTCGCGTATCATTCAGGGAATATATGTCTAACAACGGTCATCAAAAGACTGGTGATAATGATGATTGTTCAGAAAGATCTCATGTTGTGTAGCCTTTTTCTATGATAAAAGTATGCACTCTCTAATTAATTGCGTAAATGTAACCTTAAAAATGTTTCAAGACAAATTTGGCACAGCCTATATTTCATGGTTATTAAAACTGTATTGGCTTTTAAGAAAACATAATACAAATATGATTGCGTTCTACAAAGTAACGTATTTATTTGAGATCTTATTTCATATTTTGAACTACGTCGTTCAGTTCGTTGTTTTATAAAACAGAATATAAGCAAGTATTTCCTATCTTTATGTGATGCAATATCGAAATGAATAATCAAAAATAAGACTCAGCAGTTCACATACAATTATTATTAGTATTACCAAAGTTTTCAGGAACCTAAACAAGATGTTAATAGGAGAGTTATTGCATGTGCGCACTGACTTCTTGTGCAAATGTAAAATTGGAATTGCTTCAAGATAGTTCTGGCACCACCAGTCTCTTATGGCTAATAAATTTATAATTGCATCTTTTAATATGATACAAGTATGATTGCATTCTACAGGGTGACGTATTTCAAGTTCCTTCCAATGAAAATCAATGAGTGTTTCTTATTTTCATATGATGCAATGTGTAAATAAATTAATGATGATAACGTCCATCATGAATGTGAAATTTGAAAAATGGACTAACAGAAAAAGTTTGCTGATGTATTTTTTTAAAAAATAATTATAATTACTATAGTTCAAATAGATGGATAAACGTAGACTGCGCTTGTACTAAAACTATTATTTAGAAGATTATCTAAAATTATCTTTAAAAATAGATCCATTATCCAGAAAAATACCAGCACAAAAGTTCGGCATTGTTGGTGTAAAATGTCCATTGACACTAAAAAAGCATTTTTTGAAAGAAAGAGTAAAAAAAAAAATCTTATATGGTGCCATTGACGTACCCATAGAAAACTTCAATCTTATAGTCCAAAAAGCATCTGGAGGCATCTGCATACAGACACACAGACGAGGAAAGAGAGAGAAATCGGTAACCCATTTGCCCGGTTTGTTGAGCGCGCCCACTGTGGGGCTCCGATGATTCGATACGTTATTCTATTCATAATTAAAATATTCGAGTCAAATAACCAAGTACAACCTTATTTTTGGTTGATAACCTTTTATGTTAAAATTAATTTCGTTTGAGCGCTGGTTGAAGCGTAAAGGGAACTCTAGTTATTAATAAGCCTGTAATAAAATGATTACTGTGGGATTTAAATATCGGTTCAAATAATGCAGGTCGCTTTCATGGTACATGAATTGGTATCTGTCTCCCCCACGATAGCAGAATGAAACAAGGTCGAATTCAGTGTTGACCCTCCATGTGCATAGAAGCGGACTGAAAAGAAACTCTTTATTTGCAATTCGTAATAACCTAATTATTCATTGGTCGATTGTACTTAAAGTACTTTTACTATGGGCCATACGATTGTAGAAGTAGCCTGCTGTGTTTAAATTTCTGCATAGGTTCAAATTTCTTTGTTTTGGTATGACTTAGAGATATACCTTTGCAGGTATGCTGGTGATGAGATGTCGAATGCACTGCACCCGTTGATCCAGAGTTCGTGGTTTGGTCTGATTCACCCACTGCAATGGGAAAAAAGTCACAGGATGTAAGTTCAGGGCTTCTTGAAAGCCATAATTTGTAATACAGAGTTAATTTTCATCAAACCTGTGTCTGGGTTGAGACAAAAATTGTCCCAAACCCTCGACGCCTCCTTTTGCAATCGGTCTTGACCCTGTTTTTTTCCAAGTGCAACAGGGGGGTACAGCTTGGTGGGACAACTTTCTTAAACAGGGGTTCATATTTTGGGAAGTGAGAGGACAGGTGAATTATGTAATCGTATAATCGGTAAACATGCTAAGCCATAAGATATCAGAAACCGTAAATCGAAACGGCCCACAATAATAAGTTCTACCAGGCTCGATGGCATGCTGCTTGGCTTGCTATATATATATATATATATATATATATATATATATATATATATATATATATACAAAGATAGATGAATAGATATAGATATAAAGGTTGCACCAAGGGAGCTGATGGATTGAAAGTCTCAACATTTATTATGTTTAGAAGAACCTTTTTTCTGTTCTAGGCTTTTCAGTGGCTGGTTAAATTTGCGCTGTAACTTCATTCAAAATCGACCTTTCAGTTATCCAACTACTTTCATTCATTACTCCTAACATGGGGCATCCTATGGAAACTCATAAGACACGCCATGGTCTTTACTGAGAGACCAACCTGACTTGTTTATCAAAATCTTTCAAAATTGTTGAAAGACCACCTAAATAGAGTACATCATAAGGATCAAGCCTCGTAAGTAATTGTTGAAAAACGGCGATAAAAAGTAGAATGTAAATTCTGGACAAGACTTGAACTAGCGTCTTTTTTCTCAGGTTATGTCCGTTCATAAGCAATTTTTTTTACTAATCAAGCGACCAGAGTTATTACGACTTGCACAAGAACAAATCATGCGGTTAAATGTATTATCAACTTCCCTCCGATTGCTCTATGTTATAATAGAGGCAAAACTGTTCAGGTCTACAATCGACTCGCCTTATATCGGGAACAACGCTCTTACTAACAATATAAAAGGACGCTTGTATTAGACGTCGATGGTTCAGGTGCTGACTTCTTGAACGCATAAATGACCACACTCTGTTGAACATTATTATACACAGTCAAAGTGCTCAATAAAAAATGTGACCTACCAACCAAATCGCCTACGAATTGTTCCTTCTTTACTCGTCTCTGTGCATCCGTCTCTTGGCCATCATGGTCATATTTTAGGGGCTATAACCTTGACAATTTTTATGAGTACAACGCTAGACTCCATCATGAATTTTGAAAACAAGTGCTCTGTTAGGTCTCTATGTTTTTCTAAGACAAGCAATTCCCAAAACTCTTGCTGATATTTTTCAGATAATTTCATGTATATTTTTTTTTAATAATTAGTTCTGGCCCGCTTAAGGGCTACGATAAATCATTTATGCGACGTACGGATATTATTCTTTCTATATTTACTCTTTCCAAATACATTAGATTTTTTAATCATTGCAAATTAGCTTGAATTATTGACATTTTAATGATTTACGTCTGTTTATATATACTGAATGGTCAAAATTAATCGCACGTACTTTTGACCTGAATGAAATTGAGAGTGATATATATCTATTTCTCCCCCCCCTCTCTCTCTCTCTCTCTCTCTATGTATCTATCTATTAATATATTTTTTCCAGTAGGACGGCTTGCTCAGAGGATATGGAATATTCTTGAAATTTTAGGTCTGATCCAGGAATTTCCTAGATTGAACGATTTTTTTCCATTTTTTCATACTTATATGTATTCTCACAGTTCTCAAAGTTCTGCATTGATTTCAATAAAATTCAGTGTAGGGATGGGCTATTAGGTATGAAAAAAATTGAGTGAATTTTCAGGTAGATCCAGGTATTTTTCTGACGGTGAGATATTCCTCTCATGAATCAAGGGAATTGTCCATATATTGAAATGTGCAGTTATCTATCTTGCACAATTGCCCTCTATGAACTGATCAATTTCAATTAGCATAACAGGAGGGTTAAGGATGCATCCCCGGAGAGTCATCTATGGAGCTGGAACTTGGAACCTAACCAAAATATGAGCTCTCGAACAAGGTAACATGCAATGCGCACAGGGGATAACGTGCTCTAGCTCGCACGGAGAGACCGCAACAGGGAACAGTATATAAAAGAAAAAATGGGAGTCAGATACATCATAAAATCCATTATAAAAAACTTAAATGGCAATGGCATAGCCATGCTGCAAGTATGTCTGACAACTAGTCCACATGATGGCACTCAAAGTGGATCCCCGAAGATCATATGCAAATACGTTGCCAGCGGTATCATAACGATTTAAACAAGATGAAAATATAATCGCGACGCAACGCCCATCTTGCGAGTCTTGGGGAATGTTTTTGTCAGACGAGGCTAAAATGCTGCTATTGGAGATAATGTATGATCTTGGCAGAGATGGGGGTACTCTCTGGGTACTATGTAGTTTTTCTTACCGTCACTTGAACTGATTTGGATTTCACTATTTTATAACTCTGCCTGTTCATAAATCCGGCTGTTACACTTTCTGAGTATGACTCATTTTTGCTATATATTCATCTTTTTCTCTTCTAAATCGGTGAAACTCAACAAACAATCTCAGAAAATTTAAATATATAAGAAAGAACCTATCTGAATGGACAACACTGATCTGTCATATAAATCATTCGCCATTTTCCTTCAGTTTAACTGCCGGAAAGGTTTTCTTTGAATTTTAAAAGCCAGAAATGTTGTTTGTACTTTCTATTATCGATGGCCTAGAACAACGAATCTTAATCAAATTCTCAGAAGAAGAAGAAATCAAGGTATGAATCACATCAGGTTGGTAAGCTTCTGGCAAGACAAGTTCACCTTCCAAGATCAGAAGAAAAATCTGCTTGTGCAAAAAAGAAGGGCATACAACCAATATATCCTCCCGATGGTCTCTTATGGAGCTGAAATATGGAACGTAATCAATAGACTGACCCTTAAACTGAGAACCATATGGAGTGCACGAGAGAGAATCATGTCCAACGTCACTTTGAGAGATCACAAGACAGCACAGTGAATCATAAAGTAAACATAAAATCCATAAGAAAACTTAAATGGGATGACCATGTTGCAAGCATGGTAGACAATCGCTGGTCAAAACGACTCACAACGTTGACCCTTAGATTGCAGGCAGAATATATGATGGCTTGACTAACTAAATAAGCCCCGAAAGTACCAGGTCAGTAACAACTAATTTGAAGGAGGCTGGCTAATATTTGGGAAGGTCTTCGTCCAACAATGGGCGATAGAAAACTGATGATGATAATACCGACCATTGGCAATAAAAATAATTGGTCACATGGTCCGGTCAAAGTAATAGCTGAAATCTTGAATTTTCAAAGAAATTTTCCTCCAACTGTCTCTCCACACGATATCACCATGAGTTCTCAATGAATTTCTCGCTCTCCCATTACTCTCCTAGGATACAAGAGATCAATGTCCATCAACGCTCTTTCTGCACTCTCTTTTATGTCTCTTCTGATAGTCACTGTCTCTCTGTTTTTATCTAAATGATATAAAAAGATTTATCAGGTTCATATTGCTGGAGGCACTACTCCTAATCAAACGTGTTAACAGTAGTTATAGAACTTTCTAAGAACATCTACAAAGTTCGGGGTCTACCTGCTCACCCCTCTGCTTCATCTAGATGAAACATTCCATTTCCCATTTCTACAGTTTAGCACACAGGTGAAAATGAACAAGAAATCACCGATAGATCAGGATGCTCACTGAATGTTATAAGTGAGACTGAAACACATAAGCAAATACATCTCTACCCAGTCAGTCAACGAACTTTTTTCTCTCTCCTCTCTTTCCCTACCTAACTTTCTTTTTGTCCTATTCTCCGACTATCCTCTTATTAAACCTCCTAACTTTCTTTGCTTTTCTCTTTCTCTTTGTACCCTTTTGATAAACTACCTAACCTTGAGTAAGATTCAATTTGCACTCTGTGACGTGTTCCTCACACTTGCATTTTCAAAAAATCGGCAGTGAGAGAAGTAAATTGGTCATTGATCACTCATTTTTCTTATTTTTAATTGATCATCCTCGAAATAGCATGTTGCTAAAATACGTTGATCATGTGACAGTTTCTTCTGAATCTTCAAGCATAAGTTTTTTTTTAATTTGTGTCTTTTAGAGTCGTTGAAATACATGTTGTTAAAACGAGAGATTCTTTTTTGAAACACCCTGTATATACACATTTTATATTCAATATCTATGCTTGTAAAATCTACACAGTCGCATAAATTTTCATTTTTCGGTCTGGCGCCACGTGAGAGATGTTTACAGGCAAACATTAGATATACTTAAGTATTTATCAATTTTTTCAACTCATAAATATTTAATCTAACGATCGAGAAAGTCATATTTTCACACAGAACTTGAGGGAAAATATTAACGTATACTTTGCCTTCAAATGAGTAACACACAAACACGCACACACACATAAACGTATATATATACACCAGCCGGATGGGCCACAGGTCAATCTACTTTGTCTGTGTGCCCCTGTGTCCGTCTGTGTGTGTATTTTGGGGTGCTCCTAGTCACATTTTTAGGCAAAAACTTATTTGCAAGACTATATCACTGGGCGCCATCTAAAAACTCTATTCGACTCGATGGTTGTTTTGAACCAACCAACAACGCCCCAATTAGGGCCAGGATCTTTCTTTATACAATTTTAGATTCATTTTCTAGATAATTTTAAATAATTCTTTGTCGATGATTATTCCTTGTACACGCACAAGCTACGATGATTCGTTTATCATGGTTTGGATATTTCACTTTATGTCCGGGTTGTATCTTACAATTTTGGGTATGTTGAGAACTGGTGGTTGGGTCCTGATGTAATTTGGTGTTACGTTGCTTGCATAGGTGAACAGACACTCTCCTGTGTAGTTACTCAGTTGGCACCGGATAAAAACGTTCCAGTAACATTAATGACAAGCAAGGGAACCATTCCTTATGTCGTATGCAGGGTTCGAGTGCAAAACATTGCAACACTCGGGTCTGTTAGTCCCTACTCTTTGCAGTCAATATATGCTTATCAGCGACTTTTTGCTATACGCGAAGAGTTTGTGGACTATATATAAGTATGTATATGGAGAGAAATATGAAGATTGATGGATGGATTAATATATTGATGAATAAATAAGAAATATGAAAAACTGAAAGACATGTGTGTGTGTGTGTATATTTTTGTGTCATCCACAGACAGCTGTTTTGTCGTTGTACAACTCTTCAGTGTGGCTTTAAAACTTTCCATTATCTCATCTAGTACCACGAAGCAGGACTGAAACCTTCGATTTAGACCCAATTCCAGAAAACTTCACTGCTTTAGACACTAATAAAAAAAACTCAGTCAGTTATTTCTCAATATCAGTTAATGTAATTTGTTAATTTCTTCAGCATTTTTTCCTAATATGTTTTACACATCATCATCACCATCATCAGTTTTTTGTGGTCCGTTGTTGGACATAGACCTACCCCAGGTCCCGCAACATCACGTGGGTTTTAGAGAACCAGTACTTTCTGAATTCGTCTAGTTGTTTTCTTATTCTAGTTGTGAGTTGTGATGCCCATCTGTTGTCTACCATTCTTGCAACATGACCAGCCCATTGCCATTTGAGTTTTCAAGATGATTCAATGACATGTCAGGCTCATGTTTTCTCCCTAATATACTATGCTGTCTCATGATGCAGGATTGAACATTATTCTATGATTTACACGCTGCATGCTTCTCGGTTTGCGAGTCTGTCTCTTGGTTAGGTTCCATGTTTCAGCTCCATAAGTGATAATCGGCAGGATGCACTGGTTGTATACCCCTTTCGGAAAGGTTAATGGGATCTTCTTGTTTTTGAAATTTGAGCTTGCTTTGCTGAAGGCTTGCCATCCTAGAGTGATTTCTGTTTGATCTCTCCTTCTTTCGAGGGTTTCAGGGAGATTCATCATCCTTGTTGGATGTAGTAGTTTGCTTTCGCCAGTGGTTCGCTTCTTCGATTTTGATAGCTATGTTCTCATTTCCTACGTGATTGTAACACATGAGCTTTGTTTTGCTGAGGTTCATGTGTAGGTCGAATTTCTTGCTTTTTTTTGTTTAGTTCATCTTACATTGGTAGAAGGTCGTATAGCTTTTCTGCAAAAAGTACAATGTTGTCTGCAAATCTGAAGTCGCTCAGATATTGCCGTCTATTTAGATTCTTTTATCTTCCCAGGCTAAGTATCGGAGGATCATTTTGAGGCAGGTTTTGAAGACACAGGGTGAGCAAGTTTTACCTTGTCTCACCTCTTTTTGGAACTGGGAGGGCTCAGAAGCATTATGTAGCCTGATAAAGGAGCCACTTTGACTGTATATATGCTGTAGTGATCTGACTTATACAGGGTCTACACCTCGCGTAGTAATGGACTTCAGGACCTTGGAAATTTCTACGTAGTCGATGGCTTTCTATAAATGTCTATAAGCAAATGACATTTCGTATACTGCTGATTTTTCTTTCAGCTGACTGATTGAATGGGGATTGTCCATTGTGGGGTAGTCTCTTCTAAAGCTTGCTTGTTCCCGTGGTTGGTTTTCGTCTAGTGTTTTAGTAATCTGGTCAACGGTGATTTTTGCAAAAAGTTTGTAGATGTAATTTAGTAAGCTTATTGGTTTGTGATTATTGAAGTGCCCTTGTTTTCTATTTTTTTTTTGTAAAAGCGTTAGGATTGCCGAGTTCCAGTCTTCCGAGACTTTACTTTATTCTACACAGAAATGGAATCGAGTTGCTAGTTTTCTTTTAGAGACGATCTCACCAGCTTTTTTTAATAGATCGACAATGCTGTTATCTGGTCCAGGGGCTTTTCTTTTTTTTTGTCCGTTTGATGACTTATTTCATCTTCCATGGTGTAACATCTTTGAAGTCTTTGAACTGATTGCTTGCATCTTGCATACCCTCCTCGACGTTTTGTAGTCCATATCTTAGAGAGAAAAGTTTCTGGTAGAATTCTTCGGTGCGTTCGACAATGCTGTCTCTGTCTGTTTTCAGGTTTCCATTTTCAAGTTTATAGTTTCTCCCCTATACTGAGAATTTGTTGATAGTTTTGAGGCCCCGACGTTCTTTGGGAGTAGTTTTGATTATTGCAGTGGTGTATGTTCTTCTCCCTTCTTCTACTCTTTTTTGATTTGTTTGGTCTTATGATACTATGTGTAAATTTTCTCTTGTTGCTATCATCAGTTATTTACCATCTATCTGTTCCGAGGATTTAAAAACACAACAGTTTTATTAACTTTGCAGCCAGACAGTAATGATCAAAGACCGTCTCCCTCTCAGCTACCACATGTAGATTTTCTTTCTTTTTTTTATATATGGTATCATTATAATGCATTGTATATGGATGTTACTTTACACGATACAAGATTTATTTCTGTTAAACATGGTGCTTTTTTATCATGTTACGGTTTGGGGATTTAAAAACAAGACGATTGATCATCCCACTCCAACAGTTTAATATACTGCTTCTTAGCTGTGTAGTGCGTTATTTTTATATAGAATACTATTATGATATATTGTATATTGATGTTTTTTTATACTACACATCCTTCAAGTTTTTTGAAATACAAAGCTTACTTACGATGTGGGATCGATATGTATAACAACAGACGTGACTCATTCTTCGTGTCACTTCTATTGAGTGTTCACCCATCTGAATATCAAATGTGTTTCGTCGTTTCTAATCTGTCTGTCTATACACACATACACACACACACACACACACACATATATATATATATATATATATATATATATATATAGAGAGAGAGAGAGAGAGAGAAAGATATGGAGAGATTGAAAAGAAGTTCAGACGGACATATAAGAAATAAACAATGCTGGCCAGAAATACAAAATCAAAATTCGAACGAATACATTTTGCACAAATCTTGACCTTTTAAGGTCAATTTGTAGATGAACTCCATTTATTTTTCAGGATACATTGTTTTGTTGAAACTTTGCCAAAGTCTTGTTTGCCATAGATATATCATCATCATCCATTATAAGTCTATCACTGGACCAAATCATATCCTATTTTCTTCCATGACAACAACGAATGCGGTGATTTATACCAGTAAGCCCTTCAATCTAACCCTCCATTCTGTGTTTGGTCTCTCTCTACTGCCTTTGCTGCCCAATATACATCAATTGATTAGTCTTTTGCTCCATTATTTGCCATCTTTTTTTCGTTAGTGGCCAGCCTATCTCAATATTAATAATTACTTTCATGATATCTTCCACTCTAGTCCCCCGTCTGATCCATGTTGATCCTTTCGTATCACTTACAGTTATTCCTAGCATTGCTCTTTCCATAGCTCTCCGTGGGATTCTAAGATAGTTTTCATTTTGTTTTGTTGATTCCCATTATTTGCATCAGTAAGTCATAGCTGGTAATATGTATTCATGGTTTATTCTACGCTTTTTAAACACTTTGCTTAGGTGCCTCTCAATACATCCCTATTCATACTAAATACTTTTCCGAACGAGCAATACGGGCCATTCTATTTTTACTTCCATAGTCTTTCTGTACCTTCATTATCCGACATAAGAAAACATGTTTGTCTAACTGTTCTTGAGTCTCCTTCATATGCTTATGCACATTTTGTTGACCTTATTGTTCAAGATTACATTTGTCCTTGTACTATAAATATCCAGGCCAACTTTTTAGACTTTCATCATTTTGATCGAGTACTGCCGGGTACAAAGTAAGGGACCAGTTCAGTATAAACTTACATTGCAAATTGAACAACCCACTGAAAAATAAATCAGAGGTAGAATTCTCATTTGATAGCCCATTAAAATGTGTTAAGGATGAAAGAATGGTTTTTATCTAGACATTATAAGAAGTGAGTGTTTTATATTCAAGCTTCAGCGGTGCAGATTGTTCGTGTGATGCCTGCCAAACCAGCTAGGTGAACTTGCTCAAAAACTGAGAGAAACTAATGTTGGCAGTTTAGGATGTCAGTTTTTAATAGATGGGGAAAGATTGAGAGAGACAAAGGAGCAGAAACAAATCTATATTTCCATAGTATATTTTTCGATCTTTGTATCTGTGAATTTTGTTAACAGCTCACTATATACCATGAATTATTTTCCCCTTCCACCATACTGTTTTCTCAATATAATTTTCCCTCCAGGTTGGCTTTCTTTATGTAAATCCTGTCTTCAAGTTTTCGTTCTTTTTTTTTTTCACCGTTTTGATTTTCGCCGACTTACAATCGTGGTCCTATAGGTATCAATTCTAGTTTTGTAAGAATTAAGTCCATTTAAAACGGTCAATCCTTTGACTCAACAAACCCCTTTAAAGAACAAAGACTGAAGACATTGATTTCTTATTGGGATTCACAATTTTGGTGACATCCACTTGTTAATATCTTACGACTGCCCATGAAGTTCAAGAGCTATATGTTGTCTGTAACATCTTTCCGTGTGTGCCTGTGTGTCTGCCTTCTTGGCTCTCCATGAGGTATCAACAAAGGTTCTCCATACATTTCAATGTAGACGCGTTAGCAATGGGACAAGCAAAGAAGTAGTTGAATTAGGAGGCAGATCCAGTGATCATTTTCTGACTGGGAGATATGTTTCAGATCGCTTACATATATACATGCAAATGCTCATGATCATCTGCACGATATTTCCTTAAGTTCTCAAGGCATGTTGATTACGTTTTGCAGTCAGATCCAGTCGTTATTTTCTCATTGAACGATAGTTTTCTAGTTTTCCTCTCCATACATATATGTGTAAGATCATGTCTTTCCACACTAAATTTTCTCAGTTGATTCTGATGATCTTCAAAAAGCGGGCATCAGACCATGTGAGGAGTTATGGAATTTTCGAACAGATCAGTTCAAAATTACTCTCCCTTATAATGGCTTCTGCTAAAATATGCACTCTACGGAGACTTCCTATTTACCAAGGAACTAAGTTTATTGACCAAGAAGATGATCGAGTTGAAAAATCAATATTCTATCTTCAATATAAATGCCTCAGGTTACAGATTTACTGATGTTCCTGTGTACGCATATATACATAAATATAAATATATATAATGTCTATATATACATTGATGTGCATCTATACTTTATGTGCTAGTTTATACAGACATGTATAAACAGAAAAGTACAAATGTTGATGCACGTACGTACTTACTCTCAATACAAATCATCTCCATTGAAAGTCCTTCAACTACGAGTAATAGCATCGATAACTTTCAAGCCCGAACAAGGTTCATGACCTTGATGGTATTGACATCCAAATAGATAAACCAGTTCATAAAAATAACGAAGACCACCCCGTTTAGTCTATTCAGTGATATTGGTTGCTTTGCAGAAGAAAATTCAACTTCCTATTCAGATACTTGGCAAACGAGTACAGGAATATTCGAGTTAACAATGATCTAATAATCTAATATACAGTAAACGAACAGACTGCATTTTTGATAACGTTCTGGCAAAGTCTATGTCTGTAATAAAACTATCTGTTTCCAATTGATTAAAAAAAAGAAGAAAAGAACAAATTCTGTTCAGAAATTGCGATGTTGTTTATACAAGTTTCTACACCATTTGACGATATTTGTTCACGTAATAAATCAACCTGATTCCAGTTGAGATTTCAAGTTGAAAATGATTGCATAGGAAATAAAATGATAGACATCGTCCAAAATCCTGTAGTTATGAATATATATATATATATATATATATATATATATATATATATATATATATATATATAGATAGATAGAGAGGGAGAGTTTAAATGAACACTTCCCTTCTTTCTTTCTCTCTCTTACCCTCTCTCCCCATTTGTTTCTCTCTGTCTCTCTATGTCCCTCTATGTATCTCTATCCCTCCTTCTACCTTTTATTATCCTCGATGCTGGATCTTGATAAAGAATTATATGACGTAGTGTGTCGTGAAGAAGCAGAAAATGGTCCTCCTTTTTGCCAACCCTCTATGTAGTATAATTCTATCTTTACCAAACCTATGGAACAATAAAAAAAAGAATGCTATCTGTATCGAAACACCTTCCATCTGGATCCCTTAATTCCTTACAGATGCTATTAACTGGATTGAAAATTGGTCTTAACATGGGGTCTATCCTGTTCTGAAAATTGTCGACTCTTGTATCAGTTGAAAATATGGTTAGCTGTTCAGAGATAATGAAAAAAGACTACCCGAAAATGGACACTGACTGGTTTTGTCAAACCTTGCTGCTTTTTTGCTTGTATCCAAGAATTGTGTTTCTATTTGTGTTTCCATATAACTCATAGGCCATAGATCTATGCCTACAATAGAAGATACGACAAAACGTTTTACATTCTTAAGTTATGGACGCCTTTTCACGTCACATTTTTTTCCTTGAGAATTGGTATGAAAAAAAAAGAAGTGTCTGACGTAATGTAACACACAAAAAAAGGAAAAATTAAATAAATAGATAAAAAAATATTCCTATTTCTCAACCAGATATTTCTATCGTTTTTCTCGTATTAACATTATGTACAAAATTGGTCAGAACAAAAAAGGTTTTATAGCTATCTAGGTATTTATACTAAGTACATTTATTCTGAAAAAATCTTTATTTAAAAATATACAATGCGAAAGTTGCAATGGCTATCCTTTCAAGATAGACGGAACGGTAGTTGAACCTACAGCAGCGAGGCTTGTCTCAGCTAAGAACTGTTCTAAATTGAGTTTTTTCACTCATCAGATTAATTCTTTGAAACTGCTAAAAATGGTAATCCGGAGATGTAATATCTGGCGATTACGGGAGATGAGTGGAAACTTCCCACACAAGTTATCATAATTCTTCTTAAACACCAGATAAGTATTCAATCTTGCGTTGTGCTAATGGGATATAAAGCTTTTTCTGTGAACTAATTCTTGACAGATGATTTTCGTCTGCATCTTATTGCTTGAATTAAGAGCAGTAGTTTAAATCATCCGTTTTGTTCCCCAAGAAGAGTTCTTAAATGAAGGCTCCCTTTGCATACAACCATATACAGAGGTACAACTAATTTTGATGAAGACTGGTCTTTTGTATGGTAATTAGTTGTTCAATTTTGGTCAGGCGTTGAGTGGGATATGCTTAACATTAAATATACTAAAGTATTTAGAAATGTTTCTTCCGACTCTCTGTCTTTCAAACGTATTTCCTCGCTTTACTTTGACTCCTCCTCTTTTGAAGATGTACACAATTACCTCCCCTGTCATCTATTTCGAAGAAAAACAATCGCATACAATATACATATATTTACTGAACATCTTAGTCTGGGACTAAGCTGAATATTGGGTGGGACTCCAAATACGACCATAGATACAGCTGCAAAATATATAACTAAATCATCCATCAAGCGGCCAGAAATATTGTTTCAGATATAGAATCGTACTGTGTGCTCGATTTATCCGTCCATCTGTGTCAGCATGACCCGAAGGTTGTTTGAGCTGTGACGATAGAACTTTCTGTGTGTATATATAGAACAAAAGATCATGTGTCTACGTTCGAACTCTTTGAGATCATGATAGTCTCATTCCGATCTATGTAACTATCTATCTAGCTATGTATTATTAAAAGTCTGATATCACTTTATCTGAAAGTGAACTCTGTGTAACCTGAGTGAGGCATTGTTACTAAAAGATTGAAATTAAGTTACCGCTGACGGAACAGGTGGATTCATGCCTTTCCCCAAAACAGTAGTGAAAGTTTAGTGCAGACAACTGTGACTTGTGTCTGAACTCGTCTCACCAGATCCATTGTTTGCGCGCTTATCCGCTACGCCAATCACACCTACCTATTTTGACTTCACTACAACAATTATCGTTTCTGCTTGAAAGCGCCTGAAATAGACGGACGTATTTTACGGGGTCAGCAGTCTCCCCCTCTTTCATCAAATTCCGCCCTTTTCAAGTCCAGGCTAGGGAGCTCTATGGAATTTGAAAGTTTAACGGTTCCAGAGGTCTCAGCTCAAAGACTTGTAAATATATGACAAGGAGTCAAACAATAGTGGCGTCCGTCGATAGCAAATACAATGAATGAAATACCGAAATGTTATTCAGGTTATGGTGAATAGTCCGTAGACGTCGGTACTGACCTGGTATAATGGGTCAGCCGTCACAGCTGTTTGCGACAGGCTTCAAGATGTTAGAACTTGTTCTGAAGTTTAGTTTAAGAATTGTGCGTGCCATAGACGGTGGCGATAATGTTCAAGATGGAAAGTTGGTCGGTTATCCTTTTTGTGTATGGACGCACGCAAGTTCAAAGATAAACAACTATTGAATGAAATCTACTTTTACTAGTATATACTTGTAGTCAAAAATAACGAGAGTCAGAGATTGTCATCTATAACTGATACTAATCAGTCAACTTGGGTTTTTTTTCGGTCTCTAATTAGGTCTGGATTACTGGCTGACAAAGCATATATGTATATGTATGTATGTGTTCATGTATGTATGTGTGTATGTATGTATGAGCGTTTGTGTGTTCGTATGTAGATTATCGAAGTTAAGCAACATCCTGTCCGGTCATTACCGAGATGAGTGACCGTCTTTGTATACCGGATGCTTTAGGCGAGCGGTAAGATTGTTCTGCAGCCGTCTCAGCCCATTATGCTCTGTTGACAATTAACTGGGCATGTGATCTTTTTTCACACATGCACTACTCCATGGAAGGCACATGATGATATGCACTTTTGGAGCCTTTATACTTATGTCCCTGTCCCTTTTATTTTTTTTAGCTAAAATCAAATATTAAAACCCCACTGCTAGCTAAAAATCCCAAACGTCACTCCCAAAGACTCCTCAAAAAGGTGTTGTACGTATGCGTTCACTTTAGCTCTCATTGGCCCCAGCCCTGTTGACCAGTCACTCTTCCTCTTTCTCTTTCGTTCTCCCTGGGACAGGTATTATTTCGCCAGCCTTCTGGCCGATCCGAACTTTAACGTTTTTTTTCCACCCTGATGAATCACTGTTTTAAACGTTGCCCATTTTTTTTCACATATGTCGAAGCAACAATCATACGCTCTGCTATTCAATCATATCCTCTTCTCTAGCTCACAACGCGTATTCATCTCCATTTTCGTGAATGAAATGGCAAAGCATTCACTACACAGGCATCACTATTATCTTTCTTCTGATTCTCCTTATTTCAGGAAGTACGCATGAGGTTTAGCCTGTATGCGCTTCCTGATGTCCTTCGTGTGTTTTCCTGTGTCCGAGAATGGCCTCCAAGTTGTTCGTACATGATCACAAATACATTGCCCACATCTTGACAGTTAGGTTTATGCACCGGTCACTCCGACAACTGGTGACCCTTCAACATGATAATGTTCCAACACTTGTATCGAGAAACAGAGACCACTAGAAGTATATGTTTCTTGTGCAATTATCGGGTGTAAGAAATTCATTGTTTCAATCCCTGGCTTGGTTGAAAAGTCACATTCATCCTTGAAAGAGTTGAGTAATTGTACAGGATGACATCGTGTAATGAACATACTCGATAGCAAGATGACAGCTGTCACGTTTGTATTTATCACATGTACCAGTCACAGTGATGGAGCTAGAGGGATAAAGATTAATCATTTATTCATTCATAATGTCAATGAAAACAAGATTTTTAGTTGGGGAGAGAGAGAGCCAATTTGCAATGTACGTTTATGACACGATTTTCCATTAGTAAGTGTCCAGGATTATTCAGATTTGTTTTTAAAAAATTCAGACTTTTTTTCTACTTATCACCACCAGAAAAAATCCGTTGTTCACCCCTTTTTCAATTTTTTTTATTGATCACCCTGAATGTACCATGCTGTCAGAATAATTTGGTCATGTGAATAGGGTCTGAGAAGACTCGTTTCGATTTTATTCTATACTCTGAACTGCTCTGTTGTTTCAGACGTTTTTTTAAAAAAATCGATGAATATTTTTTTTTGTGATGTAATGTCGAAATAAAAAAAATCCCAATAACACATATAACAAGTATAGTGTTATAAGAGCTAACTAATGGAAAGAAACTATTAGCTAGGCAATTATTTCCAATAATTATGATTGTATCCATATGATGTGTTTGGGGTGATCAATTCAAAAGTTGAAAAAATTTAGATCATTGAATAAGTTTTGTAGGGCTGTGATCACTGAACCTGATCTGAATTTTCGAAAAAAAAAAAAAGGGCAAGCAAAAAATAGTGACCAGTTTAAAATAAGCTAACATTGCATACTGAACCCTTTGAAAACCAATTTTGAAGGGGGATCTCAAAGAAAAAAATTGTGTACTCATTGGGAAGAGCGTGTGTGCAAAATTTCAAGTTTCTCCAATGATCAGTAAGGGTTTGGTAAAGTCTTGATAGATATATACATATATACATATAGATGTCAAATGTTAGAACGCATGAATAAACCAAGCCCATTAAAAGTGATAGAACTTGACTATTGTGAGTTGCAGTGATTAATATATTATTTTACTTCAAATCACTAGCTGGATATATCCACCTTTTTAACGTTTCTCCATTGCTATATGGATCTGAAGTCGCTCCATATGGAACTTACGGTAGTAAAACCTTGAAATGAGTGATGGTTAACTATTTTACGGTCATGGGCAAAACTGAACCCCTTGAAAACCTACACAGGAAATGAATTTAAAATAGGGTACAGAATTAGATGTGGGATTGAACTTATCATTTTGTATCGGCCAATTCTTTAAAAGCATGCATCCTAATATTTGGATAGCAGTTATATCGTCTCTGCGATGTTAAACAGTAGTTAAAATCGATACAATGGAATTCGGTCGAGCAGTACTTCAAGTTAAGCGTCAAAACTTTATTTTACGTGTTTATCTTCATTGTTAGAAGTCTACTTCCATCTATTTTTCCCTTGTGAAGATTACAGATGTCATTATAGTAATTTGTTACTGACTCCATATATATCAAATACAAAATAAACAAAGAGTAACTTCAAACCTAATCCGAATGACTACTTGTAGAAGCCTCGGCCCTTTCCTCCTCCAAGAAATGGACAGACATATAGTGTGAAGTCTTGTTAAAGATATATCATCAGCCGGTCGGAGTCATATAAATGAGATTGGGAAAAAAATCTATCCACAGCCAATTAATAAGAGAGGCTGAATGGACTTGTCCTCAACAAAAATCAAAATTCATCTTGAAAGTATAGTTTAAAACCATTGAGAGTGAAATATCTAAGATCTACAATCGTTTTAGTGATGGTTTGGGTGAAACAAAATTTTCCGGAAGAAACATCGTGACAGAGTCTTTTACCAAATCTACATTATATAATATATATATATATATATATATATATATATATATATATATATATATATATATATATATATATATATATATATATATATATATAATAAGAATTCCTAACTTCCTTATTATGTAGTATCTTTCTGACCGATTTGTTTTAACCAAAATCAATAATTACACCCTCAAAGTTGTTCCCAATAGATATTTAAGCTTCAATTTACCCCCGAATCCAATCTTTTGATAACACAAACGCATTTTCAGAGCCTAACAGATAAAGAAAAGAGTTTCAAATTTCGATATATGGAAGTTGATAATGGCGATCATTATCTCATTGTAATTCATTTTATTCAAATAACAAAAACAAAGCAACTTGGAAATAATATCCATTTTCTTTATATTCACTGATTTTATTTATTATGGGTTCTGTATTGTTTTTAGTGTTCAAAAAACATTACATACCAGATGAATAAAGAAAAAATCTTGGAAAAGTTTTATGTATGTTAACAAAACCGATTTTTGACCAAAACCAATCGTTTCCATTCCAATCAATATTTACTAACATATAACAAATAAAGTAACCCATATCCTATCCCAATTTTAGGACGTCTGACATTGAAAAATTGGTAGACGTATAATCAAATTAAACCTAATCTCATTTGAAACATTTTTCTAAAAACGCTACATTTAATTCGCCAGCGATCTGGAACGTACGGCAGTAAAACATTGAATAATTTCCCAACCCGAGGTTTTACGACCATAAAATCCATATTTTACGCTCGTGGCCTACCGGGGATAACTGCCCGGAAGGTATATATTTTCAGCTAATATAAAATAAGTGTAATTATGAAGCACAACCATAGTTAAGGTTGATCAGTTTCTTACACACATATCTTTACTTCGCTGGCTGAGAGACGTATCTGCAAACGGATGCGGACATATCTTGGGAGAATCTTTGAAAACCAGCCTGTTGGCCTCGTGATAGACTTGGCCGAGCTCTGTGTATATCAATAATACCCTAAATAGTACGCATCAGTACAGTAGGAATATTGTAGCCATGGATTTTTTTTTATAGGAATATTATTGATTTCTGTGGGTATCATAAGGGTGGGCGATACAAAAACAACAGGGTGTGATGATTAATGTCAATTTCAAAATAAACTAACAGAACTGTGAAAGAAATCCCGCCAAATGGGCATGATGTCTAGCCGGATGAGGGAAAAGGTTGGGTGAGAGAGTTACAGGTGGGTAAATAAAAAGAGAAAGAGGGTTGGAAAGTTGTGGGATACCCGGGCAAGAAATAGCAGCAAGCTTTCGTCCATTCTTTCCCAACTTAGAGAAGGACGATGCGCCGTTTCCTTAGACAATGAACCGGAAATAAGATGCTTGTTTCTTGCCTGTGATTTGGCAAATAAATTAATTCGATATATATATATATATATATATATATATATATATATATATATATATATATATATATATATATATATAAAGTAGAGTTTGGATCCGCTACACAAACCACACAAGTCTTATGAGGCCTTATGAGGCCCGAAGAGGGCAGAAACATGAGTTAGTTTGTGTAGCGAATCCACACTCTACTATTTATTTCCAGCGCTAGTCTAAAACAACCTATCTCCACTAGTAAAAAGTTGTATGTATCGAGCACTCTATGAAATAAATCCATTACATTTCAGAAGTTGCTTCATATCACTGATACATTATCATATTATGTTATACTGCTAGCCTGATTTGTACCACATATACTATATATATATATATATATATATATATATATATATATATATATATATATATATATATATATATATATATATATATAGTAAGAATCTGGCAAACGAACACGTATACATACACACTGAGCAGATATATTCTGAATCTGACACACACACAGACAAATACACACCCAATCAAACAACCATAGTCACCAGAGTTGGTGGAAAGTTCTACCGTTTTTATGTGGATATGTGTTCTGTGCTTGTATGTTCCATTGCTTTTGGTCATACAGTTTATTCTGCAAACTTGAAAAATGGCATCAGTACTCAGGTCGACCCTCGTAAGACCAACAATCCTTTTAGCCCAATCTCGACAAATTTGATGAAAATATCCGGAATCTAGGTGTTTTGTTTCAAATTGATTTCATGTTTCGCAATGAAAACGTTACTGATGCCATGAATAGAATTTAATCTGAGCTCTTTTATCATTCAATGACATTTTTCTCGCATGACTTTAAGTATCTGACGCTACAGTCGTTTAATTATTGACAATGATGACAAGTTAGTCTGAATCTGACATACACATAAAGTGACACGCAAACAATTATATGAGTGGATTGTTTATATCTTTATAAGTGTGCACACTTAATTGTCTGTTAGTTTGTGTGCACAAATGGTCCAAAAATTCTTCTCGATCGTACCCAGATTCGAACATAGAATCTGCTTGGTGATGGTCCAGCAGTGTAACCACTATCCAATCCATAACGAAAAGAACCGTTGGATATCTAGCTTGATACTCTACGTTGTATAATCAGCAGGTTCTGACAGTTATGTTCTCTAAATATGTGAGAATAAATATGAAAATATTTCTCCCACATTGTAAGTCAGAGCTATCATTTAGTTGTTATTGTTTCTTTCATTTTCCAGTTACGATTCGATTAAGCAAATATAATTCAAATCCACTCCAGTATTGAAATTTACTTAGATTATAGCTGCTATCTCGAAATGGCTGTATTTGGGCTTGATATGAAAAAGAAAACAGAAAACAATATTCCTCAGAAAATTATAATTCAATGTGTGCAAACGTTTCCATTGAGACTAATTATCTGAAAGATTCTTTTTTTTTTTTTCAGAATCAACTCCCACTTTCAATTTCCAAGTCATTATTCATTGTAAATGTTTTTCTTCAAATCTGTTTTCGGATACAGTTCCGTCAAACAAATGTAATTTTAATCTTCAATGTGAAAAAAGTTGCCGTATAAAATTTATATAAGTCTCACTACGTAAACTGATCTTTTCAAATAGCTCCTTAAATATTCCTAAAATCTGACTTGCATTTCTTTTGGAAATAAAAAAAAAGATTTAGTTGAATTTTCTGAAAAGAATATCAGATAACACTAATTTGCGCCAGTAATTGTTTCTTGCTTTCATAATTTTTTTGTTCCTTCCGGAATTTTGTCGATTTTCAGAAAAATTATGTTTCAAGCAAATTTCCAAGGCCAATTTAAATTGTAATTACAATTTTAAACTGAGCTGGTACATTCCAGGCGTCATGTAGAAGAAAGCCTTCGAAGTATTTGCCTCTTCAATTAGTTTCTTTCAATTACTTTCTTTTTTGTTGGAGAAAATCGGGCAAAGCATCGTTTCGTGAATTTACACCCCTGTCAATTTGACATCGGATGCAGAATGGGTGAATAACTATTCTGTTACACCGGGTGATATTCAGAGCCGTAGCGATATGATTTATGTGAAAACTCCTAATTTTATTTCATAGGTTTTCCACACACTACCAGCTAAAGAGGTACATTGTCAACCATGTTTAACGTCGAGTGAAATAGTAGATATGCAGAACTTTACAGTTCACAATCGTCATATAAAAAATTAGTCACTTTCACAGCTTCGACTCAGTTCAAGTTGTGTATTGCTATTTGTGCATTCGTAACCGAATTCGGCTGCGGTTAAAATGTTTGCCCATACAAAACAAAGGATTACCAGATATTGGTCAGAACTGGACACTTTTTTGATAGATTTCATTTCATTGGTAACCTGAACTTAAACATCCATTTTCAAGTATTCTGGTAACAGTCACACGGACTACGATGTCCTGTCTGAGAGTATGGGCGACATCAATGCCGATCTCCGATGGTACAACTTGCCAGTAAGTACACTCGATACACTCGAACAATTTCCTCAAATGTATAATAATTTATCACCTTCCCCAGGGCAATACTATGGTATCCTAGTATATATATATATATATATATATATATATATATATATATATATATATATATATATATTATATATATATATATATATACATATATATATATACATACATATATATATATATATATATATATATATATATATATATATATATATATATACATATATATATATATATATATATATATATATATATATATATATATATATCGTTTCCAATAGACATTAAAGAAAACACAGATTGGGTTTCATAGGTAGTGACCCCCACTTTATCATTGCTGATAATGTATAGGTCATATCGTTCGTTCACATACTTACTCACTCAATCTACCTTTTTTTTCTATGTATATGAAAAGGTTTTTCATCATGATGTTGGATATAACCCATCCATCAAAAATTATATATATATATATATATATATATATATATATATATATATATATATATATATATATATATATATATATATATATATATATATATATATATATATATATATATATATATATATATATATATATATATATATATATATATATATATATATATATATATATATATATATATATATATATATATATATATATATATATATATATATATATATATATATATATATATATATATATATATATATATATATATATATATATATATATATATATATATATATATATATATATATATATATATATATATATATATATATATATATATATATATATATATATATATATATATATATATATATATATATATATATATATATATATATATATATATATTACATAATTTTATATTGAAACTCTTAATCGGGATCTCATTACACGGCAAATGTATCACTTCGCTCGGACAATACAATAGACTATTTAAAAAAGTAGGGCTGTGGCAAAAATCGAACCCGCAACCGAGAGGTTAGTCGTCTCAACGTATGTTCATAGTATATACTACCTCAATAAGTATTTGCTTTAACCATTGGGCTAAACAGCCCCTGGTAATACAACAGTAGTTTAATGGTGAGAGCAATGCAACATTGTTGCAGCTACCTCAACGGTTGCAGGTTCGAGCAGCCTGATTTTCTTTGATTGTTCATATTATTTACATAATTAGGCTAAATGATACATTATTTGTGTAACGACAGGAAAATATTTAAAAAGAGAATTTCATTATAGCATAACGCAATTTGTAATCATCCTGTCAGATCATGTATCAATTTCCTATATATATATATATGTGTTTTCGTTTTATAAATGTCACAACCCTAAAGATAAGAAGTTAGAATTCCAGCATGCGTAGATTTCAAGCAACTACATTAGCCACTTACAAACATCTTCCTCATTGCCCACAGTATTTAGCAGTTGAAATGATTGCATCATATTTGGGCATCACTTTTTTGTGCCTTGTCGTTTCCCAATGCAATTAAACGATTATTTCATGAAACGTGTGCGAACCTGTATATGAGTAAGAAAAAATCATCTCCAACATTTATTGATAAGTTGATATGTATGGGCAGTTAGCATTTTTGTGTCTTTGAACAATAGTTTTAGATATTGTATAGTTTTAAGAAAAGGTTTGGATAATTCAGTTTTAACTTTTCCCAGAGATTCTACATATTCAAGGTCGATTTCACTTTGGAATATATTATAGTCTTTCATTATATACATCTATATATCTATACATCTATACATCTATTTATATATATATGTGTGTATATGTGTGTATGTGTGTGTGCACGTGTGTGTGTGTGCACGTGTGTGTGTGTGTGCACGAGTGTGTGTAAGTATGTGTGTGCATTAGTCTAGGGCAATTACTCAGACGCATAAACCATACTCTCAAGCAATAACTGACGTATTTCATGCAGTTGGTAATAGGAAGCCGACACGCCTGGAACTTTTATACGGTACGTGTACACACACACACACACACACACACATATATATATATATATATATATAGAGAGAGAGAGAGAGAGAGAGAGTTAACATGCCTGGAACTTGTCTTCTTCTCCCTGGAGAAAGTTCTTACTTTTGTTGCCGCAGTCGGCACAGAGGCTAATAAACTCTGCAGTATACATAATCGATGCATGGGCCCCTACACGTGATCAGACACCCCGTTCGCCTCCCCCTTTCCTCTTTTACATCTCTCCGTCCCTAAACGTCTCGCTACATCGTGTATGCTCGGAGTTACCACATTAGCCATTTCCCGGTAACATATGGCTGTTTCTTTCTCCAATCTAGCCAATAAGAATCTACTAAAATGGCTAGACATTGCCCATTTCAAATACTGAGGTTGAATGAAAATTCAATAATATGAACGTAATCTAATCAAAGTTGAGAAATAGAATAGAACTTTGAATGCTAGAAGCATTTTTGTCTGTTAAATTTGGATGAAGAGTGTACAATAAATGGCGTTGTATCTATTAAAGAGCAGAAGAACAGTCATAAGCTATAAGTACAATGGTTTTGTATTTGAGCAGAATTAACTCCCATCCTTCTTCAACGACATTCGATTATGATATACCATCTTAAGATGATCGAATTTGCTAAGTCTCGTAAAAGTAAATGTATGATTTTTTCTCAATAATTTGTCCAAGAGATTTGATATATAGTAATTACAATCGATATGCAGGCTTTAAATGAATAGAATATATATCAAATCTTCGTAGCCTCACAGCTGAATCGACCTACTAACCAATCATGTCTGTCTGTATCTCTGGGCGCTGGGAGTTATATTTTTGGGTCTACAACATTTGGAATTTGCACCAATGCATCGCTAAGAACCATCTGAAAAGGACTTTTTATTTTTTAAGTACTTGTTGGCGTCTCTATGGTCAATTTGAATCAACAATGGCCAAATCTGGTGCTAGTATTTTTTTTAGATAATCATAGATATGAATGATCTATTTTTAAAGATGACTTACGATAAAATATTTTAGATAATGGGTCCCAATATTTGTGTTTGCGTATATATATATATATATATATATATATATATATATATATATATATATATATATAATATCAATGATTGTGTAATCAGCATATAGCTGTTTCCTTGTATTACAACTCTTCGTTAGGTATGGCCGGAATCTTTGCTTCAGACGCAGAGACCAATACTCTATCCTGCTCTACGTGGAACTGAACGGATAGTAGGACCGAATTAAGCGATATATTCACTTACACATAATTTCCCATCTACCAGAGTGCTCAATTCCAGAATTGGAAGATCATTGCTATAGTAGCTTATTGTAGACGAGTGCCCTACTTAAGAGTACTCAACACACACACACACACACACACACACACACACACACACATATATATATAAAATATGTTCAGTTAAAAGCTATTGGGAAATGAAAAAGGACCAAAAGACACTTTGTAATGCCCTGTATACGGAAAGACGGAGGGAGAGTACATTTTTCCACTTACAACATTACCAACGTTATACATTTTGGTTCAGAACATTATTCAGATATACTCTGACTTTCATTCGGGTTATTTGGATTGATTACAATGGATCGATGTGAACTTCAACGAATGCCCAACTTGAGATACCTTACACATGAATATTTATTTAAACCTACACATTTCGCCCATGTCTTCTTTGACACCCGGAAAAAAAGGAACAAATGTCACCCTCTACATTTCTTCCACTAGGTCATCGGATCATCCACAATAATTAGGTTTAAACACTTTGCTGACGTATCGGCAAAGAGACATACGTCACTTCAGTGTACGTCACAGAATGACTTCAGACAAAAGAAGATGCTGAGATTACATACGAAAACGAAGACTACAATTATCCAACAAATTAGTAACGGTACTAATAAGATAAAGATTTGACCAAGAGTGAACGGAAGGTTACTATTCTGCCTAAACTAAAGAATGCAAATTTCGGAAGTACCTTTAAGAGAATTTTTTTTAGAAAAAATGGAAGTAAATTTGAATAAGGAATATTTGAACCCTCCGCAACATTCTGGGGAGACATTGTAATTATGCCAGAAGCATTGGATGAGATACAATGCATACTAATTGATCTAAAACAGGGAAAACTCAGAATATGGTTTTAGATGAACTGAACAAAGACAGAAGTAATGTTAAATAGTAACGTTTTGAGAACGACCATTAGAATATAGGATGAATATCTGGAAAGGTTAAGGAATACATATACATATACCAGTTGATGAAGTTAGTGATATCTCATGAAATCCAAAACAAAACGATGTATAATGATTAGCAGAAAAACATTGAATAGACATAGATTTATATAATACCAGCAGTTGCGTACAGTGTCTTTCAAAAAATGGTAAAACCAAGATAACGTCACGATATTATTGAAACCCTATTTATTCTACTCCATTATTGTTAAATGAATTAAGAAAAGAGTATTTTTCTATTCTTTTTATCAAAGGGTTTCAAGTATTATCAAATTAAAGCAAGGATATTCAGAATAACTATCTGATGGTCAAAGGAAGATAGTTATAGAATTGAAATTTGAAGGAAAGAATCATAATTCTATTGGTAAGCAACTGAAGACATCAAAATCTACTGCTTCAAAGATCTGTAGTCGATATGCAGCCGATATGCAATTTGAAGTTAACAGGGCGTACGGGGAAACGAAAAGAAAAGTATCTAACAACCCTTTCCCAACGGCCTTGTGAGTCAATGTCAAATTTCTCCATTGCAGATAGTTTCAATTGATACGAAGAATCGTATATCGGGAGTATCAGGCAGGAGTATTGTAGAATTTTGAAGGAAACATTTATGACAAAAGAACCGTTTTTTGAGGGTAAGTAAGTTTGTAATAGAAGGGAAGATTGGGTTGATGAGTCAAAAGTTTGCCAGTCTGAGGAATCAAACCTTTATCTTCATGAACAATAAAGTATGCATGTACGAAGACCTCGATGACCATATCCCACCGGTCAACAGTTCATGAAACCAACAAATAGATTTGAGTCGCATATAATATTTGGTGACACTTTGCTGGTTGTGTTCGAGGAAGTGATTTAAAAATTTGAGAAGGTACTTTACTGTTTTGGAGTCACATCTAATCCTGTTCATACACATAAGAAATAGCACATTTTTACAGAATCGTGCTCCTGGCCATGTCGCTGATTGAGTAAAAATGGATTCAGTATCATGGTAATGAGCTTTTGGCCACCAAACACAATTGGCCTCGACCCAACAGAGATGTGGATATTAGGAAAAGAAAAAATTCTCCAATGAAAATCACCATCATGGATAATTAGAAAGAAGCTATAAAAACATTTTGAATAGAAGTCAACAATGATAATGTGTTTATATTCCCAACGTGATACATATTTCTTAACTATTAAATTTCTTATACGATAAATATTATTGAATCGGAGAAACTTTATTTTTATGATTTTTGGTTGAGATAACAAACTTTTGCAAGACACTGTACGCTGGCCGAAATGAGAACTAACAAAAAAACTTTAAAACAAACCCACGATCACAAGAAGATAAATTGAGAGAATTATGCTAAGAATAACTCAAGGAGGGAAAGAAAATTCAACATAGATCCGAAAGCAGACTTCAGAAAAAAATATATGATAGAAGTGGATAAGCAACACAAATAGAGGTGAACAGGACACTCAGCAAGGAAGTATAGCAGACTGAAAAAAGAGTTAGTCAATTGACATCAGATTGATAAGAAACGAGGAGAAAAACCAGACTTAAAAT
Organism: Thysanoteuthis rhombus; assembly: GCA_963457665.1. Classification (NCBI taxonomy): domain Eukaryota; kingdom Metazoa; phylum Mollusca; class Cephalopoda; order Oegopsida; family Thysanoteuthidae; genus Thysanoteuthis; species Thysanoteuthis major. The sequence goes on along the minus strand of OY735241.1, from coordinate 10,417,623 downwards.
GGAGAGATAAGAAAGTTTGCAAGAGAATAATTGCAAAGTTTTGCCATTATTGTTGACATGGAATTAGTCAGGAAAGGCCTTTGTCCAGCAGTAGACCTGTGGCTGGATAAACACCATCTCTGACTAAGTTTTAAAAACCTACAATACTAAAGATTTATATCTTTATTTTCGTCGAATCAGCAAAACATGATATCATGTTGAAGGGTCTTTCACTTTTAGCAATATCATGTATCACATAAATCGATATTTCATATAACAGCTTAATTCGTTTTTTTAATAGTTTGTGTGAAACGCTCAGTCACGATAAAGAATCGTATTTCTTAATTCTAAACAGTGTATGATATTTCCAGTGATTTCTGTAATAAAAAAAGGTATTAATACTTTTTAATATCAACTTTTGTCGGGCCATAATATCGCATTTAATGGACAAAGGCATAATCCGTTTTATAAAGGCAGTTGGTGAATATATTTTGGATTATTTTTGTTGCCAATGAAATACGAAACTAACACGTATTAGGAAACGCTGGAAAATGTCCTGAGAAAGAATTTGCATATCGTAAAGTCTACAATCGTCAATTCTGAGCAATTTCTACAAATTTTGCCAGATTTATTGTCTTCGTCGGTAAGAGATGCGATATCACATTTCTTATTGTGTAGGGAATGTTGATAATAACCTCGCAAGCTGGAATATATTCATGGTTTATAAATGTATGTATAGGTTTGTACACAGGGACACTCCTGGGTTCGATTCCGAGTATAAAAAAGTGGAAAACTGTTCATTACGACAAATTTTCTTGTGCACTCAATAGCTAACTGAGTGAACTGTATGCCATGTGATGAGGGTAGGGACACCACTCCTGCGAAGAAGGTGGTCATGAAGAACTTTGGGTATAAATTCCTGGTTTGGACTAGATTTGTGACTTGCAAAGATCACTAAAAATAATACGTGCTTTGTCACCTGACTCCATTCTCCACTAGGTGTTGTGTCACGAAACAACGCTTTATTGAGTAGAATACGGCCGGCTTTAAGTTTATTTCGTCGTATCGAACAAGTAATAAATACACAACTTCTTTTAGAAACCTGATTGATGGAAGCCTAACTTCACCCTAACATCTATTCCAACTGAATATGATTATTACAACTTTTGTATCATATATATATATATATATATATATATATATATATATATATATATATATATAACTATTGAAAAATATTTTTAGTATAAATATATATATCATTTATTGAAATAGAATCAGCCTTTAGATATTTCTTGCATAAGATTTCAAAGATTCATTATCTGCTTAGCTCAGTCTGTAAGGGACCTATTTGCTGATCACTTGCTCGTAGCCATTTCATATATCGGTTTGGTTTAACGTAACGGGATTAATAAACAATCAGAAGTTTATGCCCTTAATTTGGTGAGGATTACTTTTGCTCTCGTTCTTGTTCATGTTACGGTATGGAAACAAAGCCAACTCCAGACTTGGACTAGACTTCAACAATATCAAAGTTCTGAAAATGTGTGAGAAAATAATGGTTAGTGAGATCAACCTAAGTGGACCAGGTCACCTCAGATAATGATATCATCCCCCCATGGAGAGAACAGGGAAACTTTGCCAAATTGAACGTGCATTTCACAAGTGTCATTTCTTCACCTCTGATGTATCAGGTGGAATTGAAAGTGAAAAGTTGGTCCTCATTGAAACAGTTTAGTAAAAGGCTAAACTCATTTTGTGTGCAGAGTGTGAAAGATGAATTGGAAAATTTCGCTAAATTGAACGAGCATTTCTTAAGTGTCATTTTATCACCTCTGATGTATCAGGTTAAATTGAAAGTGAAGAGTGGGTCCTCATAGAAACAGTTTAGTAAGAGTCTAAACTCATTTTGCGTGCTGTGTGTGGAATACTTTCGTAGAAAATCCAATCCAAGAACTGGTTGAACCGACTTCAATATAATTGCTCAACTTTGTTTACATTTCTTCACCTTCCAAAATTCAGCGCTCGCTGTCTCAGCAGTGAAACAAATTATCACATTTTAGTTATGTCACCATTCTACAGTACATTGGAATTACGCGAAAAACAATCCTATTAACCCCTATTTTTTATTTGAACTAGTGAAAACTATTTGTTTCAATAATACTATTGTTTCCTCGCGTAATTACCACCAAAACGACAACTATCGCCCGGGTGTTGTTCTGTACTTACGTTCTCAGATAAGCGTGTCTAAATTGAAAAGAATCTTCCGCAACAAATATCTTTAGTCGCAATACTGTTAAAACTCTCAAGGAAGAAAGCGGTCCTCACTCTACTCCCAGTGACGAAAGCTTACGGTTCTTCTTCCCCTGAACAACCCTTTGACTATCAAGGCAACTAGTGATAAAAAATGAAATAATGGATTTTTGAATTTCTTTCTTTCGTGAAATTAAGTATCGACTCGTTTATATCAATGAATTTATGTCATATAGTTAATATAAGGCATTAGTTACCATATAGTCTATAGTATGATTTGTAATTACTATCCCTACCTCATATTAATGAATCATCGTAGTTTGCAAGTGTATCAGGACCAATGAACTAAAAAAATATCTATAAAGATGGATCATTTATCTAAAATCATTTATAGAAAAAAGATCTTCCATCTAAAAGTATCTAAAAAATACCAGCGCAAGATTTTGATATTATTGGCCTAAAACGGCCATCATCATCATCATCATCATCATCATCATCATCATCATCATCATCATCATCATCATCACCACTACCACCACCACCACCATCATCATCATCATCATCAGTCTTTTAACATCCGTCGTTGGACATAAACTTTCCCCAGGATTCGCCACAATTCTCTATCATGGGCGTTGCAGAGCCAAAAACGACACTGTTGGAAGAAAAAACAAACAGTTTTCAAATAGTGCCTCGTGATGTACTCATGCTAATTCTCCAGGTTGCATCCCAAATTTTGAGATTAGAAGTGCACGCAGAGACGGATAATGGACGAAAAAATTGAGAAGAGTCTGTAGCCGACTTGGCTGGTTGGTCTGACGGGCCATAATGAGGGCAACAGTGATTTGATAGTATTGCATAGTTAGGAATCCATCATCCTGGCCTTAGGACTATTCACAGAAAATGTTTGTACTTTCCAGTCGCAATCCTTCAGTGCTCTGTAATATATTCAAATCATCCCCTTTGTGGGGCTTGAGAACTGAATTCAGAATCACTGAACTAGCGTACACTAGATGTTTCAGAAATTCTATTGTTTCCTACTGTAATCACCTCCAAAATAACATCTCCCTGGTGTGTTGTTCCAGTGTGACGCTCTGAATGAAGTTTATCTAGATGGAAAATAATCTCTCATAAGAAATATTTCACTCGGTGCAAAGATGAATTCAATCATGGAACGTTGCAGTGAAGAAATTGCCCCTGGAGTAACGGATGGATGTCATACATTGATTGGGGGGCAATTGGATTAGTTATTTGCTTTCTTCCACAAATATACATATATATATATATATATATATATATATATATATAGAGAGAGAGAGAGAGAGAGAGAGAGAGAGAGGGAATTCAGCTCTCTTTTTGCTTTTCTATCTATCTTCAGCTATTCATATTACACTGATCAGGTAGCATGCCTACCGTAGTGCAAGCCTAACTTTCAAGGACAAAAATAACCCACGAATCCTAAAAAAAAGTGCCTAAGCAATGCATCTTTCTGAAAGTCACCTATGGAACTAAAACATGGAAGCTAAACAAAAGACTGACCCTTAAACTGAGAACCATGCAGCATGTACTAGAGAGAAACGTTCTCAATATAACATGTAAGGATCGCAAAACTGCACAATATATTCGGGGAAAACAGGAGTCAAAGATATCATAGAATCTATTCGGAAAGTCAAATGGCAATGGGCTGGTCATGTTGCAAGAGTGGCAGACAAACGATTGACATTAGACTTACAACATGGATCCCAAGAGATCTAATGAAGGGAGAAAATTCGATTTGTTATTGTTTTGTCTTTGATCTTTTGCACGCGATATAAATACACTTGTAAAACGAATAGTGTCGTACACAGGCAGTTTGTTATTTTACGATCTATATATCATAAATATATTGTCTTAGGTTTATCTTCAAACAAAAATATTACAGTAAATTATATCAGACGACTTTTCAAAACAAATGATCCTTCATTTCAACGTTTCTCTCATATTTTCTCAGGAAAATAATGTGTAACAAGAAACTAGGTGGTTAATATATAGATGGTCTTCGAGTTTATGGATTATGTGTGTATGGTAAACTTAGTGGCAATAAGTGTCTGGCTTTGGTAGAAAATCTGTCCTTTTGAAGTTTGACATATCTACTACCATCAAGAATACCACACCCATGATCTATCAACACGCTACCACTCCCATCAGATATTACAGACCAACTATATAAAGCACCCAGCTCCTTGTAATAGCCTATATTCTTGATAAATCTCGGTATGAACCAAACATCTAAAATGAAACGTCTTACACCTGATATCTCTTTTAGTGTTTTAATTGTCTTGAGTAACTAAAGTAAAAATTAGTAACCCCCAATGGAACCGTTTGAAGTTTAGTTCTAATCAATTGATTCAAGTAAGGATTAGTTTCGTCATGCTGGACCATATAAGGTTCCATACCACTAAGACGAAAAATATTGAGGATCTTTTTTGGACACTAATCACTGACTGGCAAAAAAAAATAGATTTCGAGAATGATATTGTTCCTTGAACCTGGATTTCATTAAACATTTAAACCGTCCAATCAAACGATATACACGCTGCCTGCTAAAAAGGAATATGAAATTATTTATGCCGGCAATAGCAGAGGAGAGATGTAGGTAACATGAGTACTATTGTTGATTCGTACTCACCAACAGTGTTGTTAGCTCATTCGGTAAAGCAGAGTTGCATTGAAACTGCTTCCTGATATATATATATATATATATATATATATATATATATATATATATATATATATAAAGAGAGAGAGAGAGAGAGAGGGAGATATCAGGAAGCAGTTTTAATGCAACTCTCTCTCTCTCTCTCTATGTATGTGTATATATATATATATATATATATATAGAGAGAGAGAGAGAGAGAGAAAAGAGAGCAGGAGAGGGGTAGGGAGATAGATATATCAATAGTTGAATATGTGAGTAGGCAAATTTTGAAAGCATATACATTTGCTGACTGTAAAATAATGGAGACAACATCTATTTGGTTCTTCTCAAGGGGCAACATACCGATTGAGTGACACGTTAATAAAGTGCATATTCAAATGAGCGACATATTAAATGAGTGACATGTTGACAAAATGTATTGATAATATAGTTACATGCAAAATGAGTGACATGTTGATATAGTACATTGATAAAGGAGTAACATACCAAACGAGTGACATTTTTATAAAGTTCATTGATGAAAGAGTTAAGCACCAAATGAGTGACACATTAATAAAGTACATTGATAAAAGAGCGACAAACCAAATGAGTGACATGTTGATAGAATGCATTGATAAATGAGTGACACAAAATTGGTTTCTTGTTGATAAAGTGCATTGATGAAGGAGTGATACAACAAACGAGTGACATGTTGATAAAGTGCATTGATAAAAGAGTGACATAAATACCGTTTCAAAAGATACAAGTAAGACACGGAACGAACAAATAGTTCACAGAAGACAGAGAATAAAAGAGTACAATTATTAGATTATTAACCATTGCAGTGTAAATCATTGTTGATTTATTTTCGGATATCGTCTAAATACTTGTTAGAGTATTTGTGCAAGATGTTGCACAAGTCAACTCAGATAGTCTTACCGAGTGAGAACTAATCTGGGATTTTAAAATCAATATACACGAATGCAAAGATATACATATTTGTAGTAAAAATAGCAAGTTCAACAATATGTCAAATGGCAAGGGACTCGAGTAGATTCGAGATGAGCGCATTTGGGAGTATTCATTAATGATCTATCAAATTTTACGAATCATATCCTAGCAATGGTGTTGAAAGCTAACTTAGAACAAGAAAGGACAATCAGAAATATAATCTCTAGAGATCTTCATGTTATTACAAGAGTATATAAGACATTGAATAGACCCCACCTCGATTATTGCATTCAGGATTGGGCTCCAGTACCTGGGCATGGTGACTGGATATCAATTATGAAAATTCGGGAGTGCTCAGCGCAAAGTGATTAAGGTTAATGGATTAGAGAATCCCTGTTACAGGGAAATATCGGAGTCTTCGGGTTTGGCAACTGGGCTTGAAAGAAAAATGCGAGGTAATTTGATCAAATATCAATATTAAATTCAATCCCTTAATATGTAGCACATTTTTTAAATGTTCTTCCTCGTACCGGATATTTTCCAGTTTGGCAACTTCCAAGAACTAAACCCACTCAGCAATAAGATGTCTTTTACTAATATAGTTGAAAATTCATGAAACAAGTTACTTTGACACGTTAGAAATAAGATTTTGGTTTCTGTTGTGGAAAGTAATTTAGATAGGTTTAGAGCGTATGGAAAAAATGGCCTTTTAGGGATTCGTGCAAAGAAAATTTCAGGATCGTTTTGTCTTTTATGTGCACATTCGACACGACATTACAACATTAAATATTTAAATGGTGAGTATCATCTTATCTGTATTGGAAATTTATGTTGGGATACGAGCCAAAATTGTAAATAAAATAAATGTTACTCGTTTAATGGCTCGGGGTGGATAGGTCTCATATCGATCGCCTGATTGTTGCAGTTTGGGAAAGGGTGCTAATTAGGGATCGATAGAATGCACCAGGGGATGCATCCCGTGTGGTCATTTTGGAGAGCCCTGGCTGTCCTCTGGGGCATCATGCAACGAGACGGGCTTAAAACGGGTCGCGTTGAACTCTCGGTATCAATGATGGCTGATCTTATCAGGCTCATGGACGTAACTATTTTTTTGATTTATTTCATTATATATAACTAAGATCTTATTTCACTTCTAATAGAATCAAACTTCGTAGTTTTACTTATTTCAATATTGACACATGATTATCTCTTATATATGAGATGCCCAAAGAGACACAAGATATATATATATATATATATATATATATATATATATATATATATATATATATGTATGTATTGTCATCCACAGCCAGCTGTTTCGATGTATTACATCTCTTCAGTGTTGCAATATACTTTCTGTTATCCCATCCAGTATCGTGAGGCAATATCGAAGCCTTGACTTCAAACGTGGAGACCGATATCCTACCTCTGGACTACGGAACTGGACTGAAAATATATCTATTTACGCAGAAATTCCTCATCCATCAGAGTGCTCTATTCCTATGGAATAGCATTGCATAAGCTTACGATGGATGAGAAACCTCACGTGAAGAGTGCTCAACCCTGAATAGAGGAGCATTAATAGTTGTGTCATCCACAGACAGCTATGTATCAAAATGTGGTAAATTTATCAAAATTGTTAAAATGCTCAAGATGTTATTTCGGAAACCACAAAATCTGTCAATCTTACAATTTATTTACAGTTTCAGATATGCGATGCACACTCCAGTAGCAAAGAGTTGATTGAAATTTCATCTTTTATTCAGGAGTACTTCGGATACGGTTCACGGACATCTCAGCGCAAGTTTTCTCGTCACCTACATTTGAATACCAACTTTTTGGTGCCGGACCACTTGATGCAATGATTACTCAGTGAGCGATAACTGGGTAGCAAAATTAGGAATAATAACAGCTCTTATAAGTTGTAAGTGATCCATCGAATCGGTGTTTTGGTTTTATTTATTTATCCATCTATTTATTTACTTATTTGTTAAATTTTTTTTATTTCAACTCCTGTTGGCTTCTCTGAACGGAGTAAAAAAAATCAAACTCTGTTTCGGAAGTACCAAATGTAATTAATACGGATAACCAAATATACATTTTGTATCTTCGACTAAAGAAATGATTTGATCTATCTAATGAATAATAGTTTTATTACCAATTTGTTCTGTTAAATAATGTAGAATGTAGTTCAATAAATTGTTTCAGAGTTTTTTTTTTCACTCCTAAGGGAAAATTAAATTCTATTTTTATAATAAATTGTTCTAACTCGATAGTTTTTTTCTGCAAACTATAGTTTATCAATTCAGACAACAGAAATAAAATGATGCAGTGAAATGATTTCACGCCCCAAATTAATTTCTGAATCTCAATGAATTATTTTATTTCCATGATTTGTTATTGTTGGTTCTTTTAGCGATAGAATTCACTCAGTTATGGGTAGCTGAGTTATCACTGCACGTAAAAGTCGTGCACCGTCGAGTCGGCGTTCAGTGCCAGTAAGACTCGTCCTGAGATGTCATGTCACGTTTTGAAGCAGTAAAATTGTTTCAGGAGAATTTTACATCGTCACTTAGTGACGATTATACTCAACTCACTCTTCTGAAAATTATCACGCCTATTTATGTTACAATGTTATTTCATTCCTTTGTTACTCATCTTTTACATATAGGGAACATTGACTGATGACAATCTTGGAGCAGGAATCAGACAGAAGGAGTATTCCCTTCAATGCCCTGTGGATATCAGCACCCCTTAGAGAGGAACTGTATTTTCAATGTAGTTTTCGATATATATATATATATATATATATATATATATATATATATATATATATGTATATATATATGAATATATATATATATATATATATATATATATATATATATATATATATATATGGTTCATTCACTGGTAGGAAGTAATTACCTGAGTTTTCGTTGGGAATCTCATTGTATAATGCTTAGCACTGAATTAAATGGATCTGTAATTTAGGAGTTTCTGTCATGTATCGAGAATCTAAACTCTCAAATGAACAAACATTCTGCTCTGAACCCCTTGTATATGTGTTAGCAAAAATCATGTGATGTATAGACTTTGTAATATTGCTAAAGTATCTGAATGAAATCATTCTATATGTAAATATGCTTTTCTAACAAATAGCATATAGATACACTCATACATACACACAAAAACACACACTCACACACACACACACACACTCACACACGCACACACACACACACACACACACATATATATATATATATATATATACATGGGCTTCTACAAACGGTCACGTACACTGAAAAATATGGTTGTCATGATTATATATAAGATTATATATATATATATATATACATATATATATATATATATATATATATATATATATATATATATATATTAGCGTTTTTGTTCTTCAATTGTTATATATTATATTACATTTCTGCTTATATACACACACTGACACACACAAGCACACTCACACACGCACACGTATATAACCATCATAACCAAAGTTTTTAGTGTGTTCAGCTGTGTGTGAAAGCCGATACGTGGATATATGCACGTATATACATACATACTTATTTATATATATATATACACACACACACACATATATATATATATATATATATATATATATATATATATATATATATATATGTGAGTATGTGTGTTTTTTTTATGTGTGAGTGAACGCAATCCCACATAATAATATATATATTTATCCGTATCATAAAGAAGATTCGATTTAATGCAAACCTTCGTTGCTCATCCCTCCCGATAATTTCTCCTTCTACTCCATTTCCCAATGTTCAAAGCTTGATTTAAGTGAAAATCATTTTTTCTTCTCGTTCTTTGCAAATATTCGCCATTTCTACATTCTCCTTTGCCAAGAAATTCTGCTTTTTTCCTCCTCCTGTCATTACATATCTATTTTTTTATTAGCCCTTATTTTTTTATACATCTTTTTCTGGAATCTTCTAACCCACGTTTACATCTCCTTTAGATGTGTCCACATATCTCTATTAAACGCCTTTTGATCGGACTGTCGGTTGTTGCCAGTTATCTAGAACAATGGAAACAGGAAGAAAGAAAAACATCATGAAGGTGTTGGGTCATTAAAATAGCTGTAATCCAATGTTATTTTGGATTGACGATATTATGATAAAAATATCGTATGAAAAAGGACTAAAATCGGCTAAATAACCCACCAATGATGGCTTAAAAAGCAACTTACGATTTTCTTTGAAAATAATATTTGCTATTGTTTCCAATCTGACAATATTTTACAAGTATGAAAATCGATTGAATTAAAAAAAAATACTTGCCTCTCCTTCTTTTCATTGCTACTACTATCATGGACGGTTGACGCATTGATGAACTTATGGTTCTTGTTCTCTTTTTATCCACCCCATGTTTTATCTCTCCGGTTAATTTTCCTGTATACTTCATACTTTTGTTGTTCTCTTTTATTTTGTATTTCAGTGTCCCTTTCCCATTTCTCAACCTTTGTCCACGACCCTTTATACCTTCCTATGGTTATAAATTCTCTTCCAATAGAATATTGTTCAACATGAACATGCTGTTATTGAACTATTCAACTCTTTTTCCCCTTTTCTATCTCTACCATGTCCATCAAACGTTGAGTATCAAGTACTACTACTACTACTACTATTACTAATAATAAAATAATAAGAAGAATAATAATGCCACTGCTAACATTTAATGTTGCAGAAATATAAAGACTGCAACACTAAATGTTAACAGTGGCCTAACAGAGGAAGGGATATGGAAGTTGAACTATGAACCACAGCACTGACATGATAGGCGAAGGAGAGAAGAGATGTTGGCTGAAGACCTGAGGAGACTTATTGTCACTTAGCCTTCAGCAATGACCACTTGGCAACCGGTGTGAAACTGTAAACTACAGTATTACTGTGGTCTATGAGAATGAGGAGAGGATGGCTGGAGGCTTGAGGAGACTTGATGTCACTCAACCTCCAGGGGTAACCACCAGGCAACTGGTATGATATTGAATAATAATGATAATGATAATAATAATAATAATAATAATAACATCAACAACAACAACAACAACAACATTAATAATAATAATAATAATAATAATAATAATAATAATAATAATAATAATAATAATAATAATAATATTAATAATAATAATAATATTAATAATAATAATAGCAATAATAGCTCTGTCATGATATGCAAAAGAGAGAGGAGACGTTAGCTGAAGACCTGAGGAGACTTATTGTCACTCAGTCTTCAGCGATAACCACTGGGCAACCGGTGTGAAACTGTAAATCTATGAGTACTAAGAGAAGAGGCCTGGAGACTTGAGGAGACTTGCTGTCATTCAAACTCCAGCGGTTACCACCAGGCAACTGGTGTGAGATTCCAAATAATAGCAATAACAATAATATATCCTTATCTCAGGTTAAGAACCATTTTCCCAATCAAAAGCATCCTAGGACGAATCTCCATGAAATCATTGAAAAAGGAGAAATCAAACAAATAGCCACCAAACCATCCATATAGCAAGCTCTATCCTGACGGACACACAAATTCCAGCAGTATTAAAAAGAGGGGTTAATCACAACTGCACTCTCTTTATAGTCACCTATGGAGCTGGAACATGGAAACTAATCGGAAGATTGGCGCTCAAGCTGATAGTTACGCAGCGCACACGGATGAGAATCATACTCAACATCACATAAAGAGATCACATAGCAGCACAGTATATTACAGTAAGAACAGGAGTCCGATATCATGAATTTAATTAGAAAATTCTAATGGCAATGGGCAGGCCATGTTGCGTGAAAGCCAGACGAACACAGGACATCGTGGCTCACAACGTGGGTCCCCTAAGATTACATGCAAAATTGTGTCCAGCAGGTTCGAGAGATATTGCCGCTGCTGGATCGTGGATAAAGTCTTTGTCCAACAACGAAAGCTTGAAGGCTAATGAAGAAGAAGAAGAAGAAGAAGAAGAAGAAGGAGGAGGAGGAGGAGGAGGAGGAGAAGAAGAAGATGCTTTGAATGAAACGAACTGTCGGCACTTGCTGTCAAGGTGGTATAGTGGTCCCCACTTTCGGAGTTTCATTTGCAATTAGTTTTACTTAATATTGGTCCCAAAGCGCTAAATTAGTGATAGTTACAATTCAGGTAGACAAATGAGAAGCCGTGAAGTCTTCCATTTAATTAAAAAGGTGAAAATGTTCAATGTAGTAGAAAAAAAAAAAAAGGCAAAAATAGGAAGGTACAATCGACGGTAAGAACAAAAGGTCTATCTGTCCAGAACTCTCAAACATAATATTTTTTCTTACTCATCCTTTTAAGAGTTTTTATTCTTTATTTCATATCTTTTATGTTTTTTTTCTTCGTTTTCATCCCAAAACCTCCATTTTCATAATTCTTTCTCTTTCATATTTTCTTCTTGATCATTTGATGCCTTCTATATTTATTTCCATGTGTATCGTTTCGTCGTCATCCTTCTTCTCCTCACCATTCATTTCATTTCCTGTCGCTCGCAGCCAGGCCTGTCATAGCGTTTGGGGCAGGTTGGGCCTTCCGCTTGCGTTATTTAATGTAGCTTGGGGATCGGTCGCGTCCCTGAATGAATTGTGCTGATCGCCAAGCGAGGATCTTCAAATCATACCCACTGGCTCACGGCAATTCAGCTTTCATTTAAAAAAAAAAAGAAAGATTCTAGGATTTTCCTCTCATTTCTACTTCCTGCCTATTTCTAAAGTATTTTGCAAAAACTACATCACGCCAAACGTTTACAATCTGAACAACTGATAAGCGTGTGGGTTAGTTCACGCTGACACATTTCATTGGTCAACTCATCTTCCTACCAAGACATGACAAACACTCAAGACCTCATGTAAATTTGTTTGCGGACTTCTGCCTCCGTTTTGGTTAATTTTTCTTACACAATGTATTATTTTTTGTAACTTACAGCCGGTCTCAACAGAGGGATGGGTGTTTTTTATCTTTATCAGAAGGATGAAAAAATGCCCGTCTCGTTGGTTCCAGAGAAACGTTTATATTCCATTGTCGAATACTGGGTATGGTTGTTTTTTGTTTCAACAGCTTTTTGCTGTCAATGGTGTCAAAAATCCATGTTTGTCTAGAAGAAATTCAGACGAAAATCCCAAGACATTATGTCCGATCACACATTGAAACTGCTCGAGTTGAGCTGATATTTGAGAGGAAATCGGGATACTTGAAATTTATATACTTAAGAATTATTCAAAAAATGCATTGCCCATTTAAATAGCTTATGGCTCGTTAGTGTTGATCTATACGTATAGTAATTTCTGACTGGTGTATTCTACTCACGTATAGGGACCATCCTCATTTTCATTCTCTGCTTCTACACCCCTATTATCACCATCATCATCATCATCATCATCATCATCATCATTGAGTTGAATCTAATATTGATAATAATCTTTTCCATTTCCTTCTCCCAACTTCTGGGATTTTATTTTATTTCCTCCTCAATCATCACCATCGTCATCATTAACTCCATTCTCATTTTAAAAACTGATATTTGTTCCTTTTTTTTTTCTTATCTAGGTATCGATCCCTTTTCAAGGGTTGGCTCTCCCGTTATTTTTTTCTTTCTTGTGCATTGCTAAGGCCTTTTCGCAAAAATACAGATTTTTCTTTTGCACATTGACAGAAGTAAATAATCACGTATATAAAACACATTCATTTCACCGAATGAGATTATCACGGCCAATAATTCACAACTGACCATGACAGTTATGTCTGTGATTGCGTAAATCTTGGGAAATGACGTCGTAACGCTGAAGCAATATAGAATACATATATGAATATGTATATGCTATATTTGTTGTGTTTGTGTGAATGCCTACATATATATATATATATATATATATATATATATATATATGCATACAATTATAAATATTCTTCCGTGTCTTTTTAATGCTTTAAAACAACCTACCATGTATACATATCTGTGCTCTTATGTGAATGTGTGTTTTTGCATATATATATATATATATATATATATATATATATATATATATATATATATATATATATATATATATGTATACACATATATACATATATATATATACATATATATAAATACATGTATATATATATATATATATATGTATATATATATATATTGTAGCTACTGTAAAAAGAAACACACATATATATATATACAAATATGTTCGTGTCCTACCACTGCACAAAAATGACCTACTACTTCATATATATATATGTATGTATAAATACATTATAATATACATTGAGCTTATGCATACACACATACACACATACATATATGTACACACGCACACACACACACACACATATATGTATACATATATATATGAGAGTTAAATCTGCGGTTGCGTAAATCTTGGCCAACTGACGGGGATAGAGGCAAACAGTCATTTTAGCGTGAGGCATGCTGGGAATGATATATATTTCACAGTTCAGAGGCAAACAGGGCATTGCAAGATAGGGTGAGAGAGAATGAAGGAGAAAGTGAGAGGGAGAATGTAGGTATTTTTTACAGCGCTGGTAGAACACATATATTTCTTATAACATGCCTTTTTTTTTACAGCAGTTGGTGCATATATAGACATATATTTATACGGTTGCATGTATGTTTATACAAGTGGAGGTGTGTACTTGTGAAAAATATGTATGTAAAGATGGCTCTTGGGCCTCATAAAAGTGAGTAACAAACACACACACACACACAAACACACACATATATATATATATGAATATATATCACATCCTATAAAAGAATACTGTTTATCAATTCTTTCTCATCACTGAACTCTTATACCGTGTTCACTTTATATACGTCGATTTTGCGCATGCGTAACGTTGACATTGTTGCCATATTCGGGAGTAACTCGGAATGTTATGTCGTCTTTTTTATGGAGGAAGGAAACAAACTCAATAAGCTCAACCA
>OY735241.1:10347759-10397759 GCA_963457665.1 Thysanoteuthis rhombus | reverse complement strand
GGAAAATATCCTTTGAAAGATATAAACGGCAACTTTTGTCACAAACTTAAAAGAAACTGTCATTCAATCGATGTTTTTGACAGCATGTCGTGTTGTGGTGATCAATCAAAAATGAAAAAAGAGTGATCTGTGAATCAGACAATTATCTCATCTTTTTGAAGGCCATGATCGTAAAAGAATCACCAATTTAAAAAAAAAAACAACGAAGTACGAAATCGATTCAGCATGAATCTCGATGTTCAAATTGAACCTCCCACAAAGAGTCTACATGGAAAAGGTTAAAGAATAACAGTATCAGTAGCAAACATTTTTTCTAGATAATATAAGCAGTAAATGATAAAAATCCCAGCCGTCTAGCTACGTAGGCACAGCCTGTGTGCGTGTACATCAGTAAACAGCTAGTCAACCAGTCAGAACAGCTTTAAAATGAGAAAAACTTATAGTGACAGTTTTGATCAACGGTTCATAATTATACTTAATCTTGTGACATACCTATAGACCATCAGTGACAGACTAACGCGTCACGAATCAGTCTGTCAAACTCTGGTTCAGGGTTGTAAAAGAGTGGGGCTTTGGACTTAGGTTGTTGAGGGTAGAGTAAAGATCAGTCACTTCCCTTAGAGGTCTGACAGGATTGCCAAGGGAGACTCTCCAAATGATCTTGAGCTTCTTACAGCACTTGGAATTTCCAGATTGTTACTTTTTATGTTAGTGGCCAAACTTGGGATTGCTTAACTTTGGTATGCTTTACACAATTTAACTGTAACTGCTTACCTAGTGAGAACTATGAAAGCACTCAGGGATCGCACTCCTCTAAAAAAGGATTGGCTACTTGGAATATGTTTCAGCAAATTGTTTGATAAGCACGAGTGATTACACGGATGTATGGGAATAGAAGGAAATATATCTCGATCGAAGACAATCAATTGTGGATCCGCTCCAAGCCTACCATTTGAGAAAATTTCATGAAAACTCAATGAGAAATTTTGGAAATATTGGGAGTATTGTATGGACCTATATCTGCGATGTCTGGGGGATATTCATAGAAAAAATTAATAGAACTTTTATCAAAATTACAATGAAATTTGTAGCAAACATTCTGAAATATTCGATGGAAATATAACTACGACACAAACTCGATTATTTGAGCATTGGTTACTTAGGGATCAGTCTAAAATTCAGTGATGATTATCATTATTATCATTATTGTTATCATTATTATTATTTTTACTTTTATTATTATCACTGTTGTGTAATTGGGAATTAATGGTATCGTATAATTACGAATTAATAATGTATAATTAAAAAATAATCAGTTGAGCCAGAACACGTCAGAGGTGAGTGCATGCAACGTTCAGATTGACTGTTCTCAACAAAACTGGACTTGTGTCTGTTCAAGATGATATTTTCATCTCGAGGAAAAATCCGGAAAGATCTATGTATATGAATAGATAGATAGATAGATAGATAGATAGATAGATAGATAGATGGGTGAGTATACAATATAGATTGTTGACTATATATATATATATATATATATATATATATATATATAGAAAGAGAGAGAGAGATAGATAGATAGATAGATAGATAGATAGATGGATTAATACATTCGCTGATAAATTGATATCTACAAATGAATTAATAGACAGACACATGGAAGAGTGAGGTGAGATACAGGACTAGACGGATATATAGACAGACATACAGACATATAGATAGACACACAGACAAATAAACATATATATACATACATACATACATATTTATATATATATATATATATAGATAGATAGATAGATAGATAGATAGATAGAGAAAGAGATAGGGTGAAAGGTAGAGAGGGAGAGAGGGAGAGAAAGATGGATGGAAAACCATATATCGGGATATCTTGATGAATGGATAGATAGAGGGACATAGCGACAGACAAACAAACTGATCGTTAGATAGTTGAAAACATCATCTCAAGGGAAGATACAAAAACAAGTTTTTTTGTTTCTGATTACCCGATCGAATTGGTATCGCCCTCCTGTTTGTATCGACCAGGGTAATAATCAGAGCCTGTCTTCCTCTACAAAGCAATACAAGGCGTCCATTGGTCGCCGCTGCATCTTTATGGGAAATAGCCAATCCTTTCAGGTCGGCAGATCACAAAAAATGACTGGAATATTTTCGAGAACTCATGAACCCGAGAATATTTGGATTCTCTAAATCAAAAAGGGTACTTGCACAATTCTTCAGCATTACACTTCTGCACAAGATATGCGCTCTCACACACACTCACACGCACGCACACACACACACACACGCGCACACACGTATATATGTATGAATATGTACGTAATGCATATATATATGAGTATATATATGCTTATATGTATACACTCATTTATATAATGAGAGAATTAAGAATGTACATATATATCAGGAGAATCGAAATATATATGTATATATATATACATACAGACACACAGATATATATATATATATATATATAGATACATACATACATACACACACAGATATATATATATATATATATACATACATACATACACACACACATATATATACACACACACACACACACACACACACATATATATATATATATATATATATAGTTCATACTCAATTCGTAGGAACTGAAATAGAAATACTAAACAGATTTCATCCATTGTTGATGTTTAATCACCGTGCTAAATATTTCATACGGTTTAGATTGCTATTAATACATAAGAATATAAAAAGAACGATATATACCCTGTGAATATCAACAATTTGTGCATAAGGCACTCATCAGTAACCGGCAATTACGAAAACAAAAAGCCTAGTAACATTTGAATCTTTTTTTTTTTTTACTATTATCGAAATCTGTTTTAATTGCTTCGGATACTTGACAATACTAACTAATAATTGCTACGTAGGTACGTAGACAATTCATCAGACTTACTATTGTACAAAATAATATATTCAATCTTTGTGCATACTAACTAATCATTGGTTCGAATTGTCACGTTTTCAAAAATAATAAAACTTGATTGAGTGATAGGAGAATACATTAATCAAATATACTTGGGCTTTTTGTTTTCATAATCTATATGTTGATGATGATTGCAGTGGGCACTGAATGGTGACATTCACTCGGCATGTATCCTTGAAAATCTTTTTTATGTTTATTTCTTTTTCTCTCTTTCTCTTTCTCTCTCCCCTCCTCTCTCTCTCTCTCTCTCTATGTCTATATATATCCTGTTCATTCAAGTAAGTCATTTGATAGCAATTTTAACAAGATTTTCATACTGATCAATAGTACTGTAATTAGTTTGATCTTTGTTAAGTGCCGAACTACCGTAGCCTTGTGTCAAACTAAGCTGTATATAGACAATAAATACTAAGGCACAATATATTTGATAATTACTAAGTTTAATTCAGTTTGACGAGGATTTCACAAAATCCCTATTTTCATAATTTTACCGTAGGATATGCATATGTATGATAAATTTTGGTTTTGTAGAAGTCTTCTAAACATATCTTATCCAGTTAGATAGTGACTCTAAAGTTTCAATGTAAGATCTGGTACCAAGATAATAAATATGTCCTTTAACTGCTGAGTGATAGAGGTTCTTGAGTGCAACCTCGTCGGTCCGACTCCCCTCATAATTACTCAATGGGAGTGGCACTTTGGTGGTTTCGGTGACCAAAGAAACACGGTGAAGTCTTCTCCATGCTTTTGATACCATTGTCATATCGCAGGCAATATGAGAGAGTACATTGTTCTGCTTAAAGATGCCATGGTTGAACGATTTTTGAGTTATATGGTCTGAAACAAAGAAATTTTTGAATAAATGATAAGATCAAATGTATCGTAGTAGAACGTTACCCAAACCTTCACACCACCTCCACCGGTCAATTGTTTTTGAATAGAGAATCCCGCTGTCACCGAACCTCTGGAATAACGACCTACAATTGTCTTGCTGCTCAGAGGAAAGCGAGACTCATTGAACGTGGTGACTTTTGTCAACTGATACAAGTCCTCAGTAACGTGAGTTCGAATCTCACCAGGAGCTTCTCTTTATGGTCTTGGATAATTTCTGATCCACGCCACCGTAGAGTGACAGTCTGAACTAAAGTTGTGATAAACAATTGAACAAACAGAGCAAAACAATTAAATATTAGGTTGAAAGTAAAAACAGTGAAAAACCGTTCTGGTTAGTCACTAATTGGAACTGACACGTGACAAACGTCTTTTGGCAGTATGCGTGAGTTTGAGGTGTGAATTGAAACATTTGGAAAAAAACGGGTTAAAAAAACTGAAAAAGCTACTCCTGTCCTTTGTTGGATCATTAAAATATTTGGATTAAAAAAAAAGCCTGAACACTATTTGTCAGAAAATTACAGACCAATTTACCATACATTTACATTGTAAATTGTAACTTTACCAAAAACTTGTCATTTTGTGAAAAAGCACTTTTTGTCAACATACTAAAGGATGAATATCCAAATTTTCAGCCTCCTAGTTACATTGGTATTGCCTGTACGCATGACACGTTGATATATAGATAGCTTGCCCAGACAAACAGCCAGTCAACCAGCGAAAAATCACTTAAAGATTGAGGTAACCTACGTTGACTGTATGGACGGTATCCAACTAAGAGACTTTACTGTTCAAAAACTAATACAAAATCTTCCAAGTGAGCTGAACTCATTAATTATGACTCTCAATACAGATAATATTTCCTTTTGAAATAATACTTATTATCCAGGAGCTAGAAAACAAGTTTTAAAAACTTGCTTAGTGTAGTCATCAAGAGATAGGTTTTATATTTTTTCGCACGGAAGAGGGAGGCTTATCTCTCGCCTTCAACCGATGTATTGACGAAAGCCGATGAAGGGATCAGCCAAATAACTGAATTGACAACATCAAAAAAGCCAGGAGAGATTAGATCGCTGAAATAAAAGTTTGAAGGTTAATGGCTTCCTCCGGATTTTTTAACGATTAAATTCTTTTGTTCCTCATCGAATATAAAATGATAAAAAGGGAAAAAGAACCGAACTCATGATGAACTGTGATTTGGATGCCCCTTTCTTTAAATACAAAAAATTGATAAGACATTTCTCCAAAATGATTTAGAATGCCTTTCACTAAGCTAGAATTCATGCACCGATAAAATCGATTGACAAATCAATCTATGAAAGTCATCAACCTCTGACCATTATTTTTTAAAATTAATTCTCTCAAAAACCAAAAGATAATTCACTTGCTGAGCATTAAAGAAAAGGGTGCAGATTTTTTAAAGAATGAAACGTGTAGGAAAAAAGGATATGCTTACAGCTAGGAAAGAAATAAGACTGAACAAGCTGAAAAAAAAATGAATAAATAAATTAGATTTTCACGAACGATAAGGAATTTGAAGAGAAATACAAAAGGAAATATATTCTGAATTGGTGGATATTATTCCTTCCTAGATGTTCAGTCACCCCATTTGGTAATGACAGGTTCTTCAGGTATTAATCTAAAATGGCCGATATCTTGGAATGCCATCTTCAATATGGATGATTACACAGTGCGGCAAGATTTTTATTTCTGGGTAGAGAATGTTATTTTCTAATTGCTCTTGTGTAGAAATTACAGAAAAAATAGGTATCAATCCCTTCGAACTTCGCTTCTTGGCCAGAACACTTATATATTTATATGCAATAGCTTTTTTTTTTTACTTTATATGATTAAGGACGTGCTCATATGCCCGTTTTCCAATCGAGAATAGTTGGGTTTCAAATTACACTGTCCTTGTGACAAAAGCCTTCTTTGAAGAGAATAATAGACATTTTTGAAAACTTCCCAGGCTTATTCAATCAGAAAATGACATTTATTATCCAGGAACAAAAAAAAAAAAAAAGAAGTTCTATACAAAGGTTGCACGGAGTTATCATCGAAAGAAAAGATTTTTTCGGTGTTGGAAAGAAGAGCTTACCTCTTTTCTTATATTTTATAACTTACAGAAGATAGAAAAACAATCTGACAAACGTTGGGTTGACAACATCAAAAATTTTCGAGGAGATCCGATCGCCAAAGTTTGAATGTTAATGACTTTCTTCGAATTCATAGACATTTAGATTTTCTTGTTACTTGTCTTATACATAATCATAGAAATGGAAAAAAACGAACTGAAAGTGCTGATCATTGTCTGTGATACCAATACCTCTCCCCATAAATATAAAAATTAAAACGACATTTCTATTTCTCAGTTTTTTTAGAAGCGTTTACCACTTTTGAGTATGTAGAGAATAAATTTTCTTTCCACAGATAAAATCATGATACATTTATTTTTGAAAGTCATCTATCTTAAACCATAATTTTTCTGAATAATTCTGTCAAAAAGCAGAATATATTTCACTTCCAAACACTAAAGATAAGGGTATAGATATTCTTTAAAGAATGAACAATACGGAACAAAAATATGCTTACAGCTTAGAAGAAAATCAAACTGGACGAATTTTCAAAGAAATTGAAAGATATTTTCAAGTGATAAAGAATCTGAAGAGAAATAATGAATGAAACATGTTTTACATTAGTAAATGTATTTTATTTCCTTGGTGTCAGTCATCCATTTTGTTGATGGCAAGTTTCTTAGGTGTTAATCTAAAGTGGCCGATATCTCGGAATACTTTCTTGTAATATGTATGATGACACCGGGCGAAACGGTTTTTGTTTCTGGGCATTGAGTGCTACTCCCTAATTGCTCTGCTTGAAAAATTATCGACAATAGTTATTATTCCCTTCATACTTCACTTTGGTGGCTAGGATAGTAATATTCTTGTGTAATCGTTTTTCATACTTCATATGATTACGAATGAGCACATTTGCACATTCTTTGATAGGAAACGAGTAGATTCCAAATTATCACTGTCCTGGTGATTAAAGCTAAGTTTGAAAAGAAATAGCATCTTCTAAGACGTTTCAGACCTAATCAATAAAAAATACACTTATTACCCTGGACAAAAAAGGTTTTAGAAAGAGTTGTACAGTTTTATCATCAAAAGATAAGTGATTTTCTTAGGTTGGAGAAGAAATGCTCTCCTATTTTCTCAGATTATACAACTGACGAAAGCCAAAGAACTGATGAGCTGAGACATTGTGTTGATGCATCAGAAAATCTATGAAAAGATCTGATCATGAGAACAAAAATATGGACGTAAATGATTTCCTTTAATTTATAATCAATTAGATGTTTGCGTGTAATGCAAAATAATGAAATTGGAAAAAAGTAATCACTGAAATCACTGATCATGGCCTGTGATTCAGATAATATGTCCGTTAGATACAAATATTGAAGTGAAATCTTTAGATTGTTTTAGAAGTTTTTGACTACGTTAGGGTATATGGAGAATGAATTTTCTTTCATTTTCTTCCAACGGATAGAATCAATTGACACATCCATTTTCAAAAGTCATCAACCTTTAACCATAATTGTTTTTGGTTAATCCAGTCAAAATGAAAAATATACTCCACATGCAATCACTGAAGATAAGGACATGGACTTCTTGTGGGGATGGATGACATCGTACGAAAGTATGCTTACAGCTAAAGAGGAAATCAAACTGAAAGAGTTGCCGAAGAAGTCGAAAGATATTCTCAAACGATAAGGGATTTGAAGAGGAACACAGAAAGGAAACATGTTTCACAATAATAGATATTATTCGTTTCTAAGGTGTTCAGTCATCCCTTTTGTTAATGACAGGTTCTCCAGATGTTAATCTAAGATGGCTGATATTTCGGAATACTTTCTTGTTACGCCGATGATGACACCGGGCGAAACAGTTTTTGTTTTTAGATATTGAGTGCTATTTTCTAATTGCTCTTGTGTGAAAATTATCGACAATAGCTATTATTCCCTTCGCTCTTGCTGCTAAGATAGTAATATTCCTATGTTATTATTTTTTCTTATTTGATATGATTACGGAAGTGCACTTTTGCACGTTGTATAAGCGGATGAGTTGATTCCAAATTATTACTGTCCTAGTATCTGAAGCCAAGTTTTATGAATAATGCCAAGCATTTTCCAAACGTTTTAGACCAAATAAATAGAAAAAAATAGCACTGATTATCCAGGAACAAAAAAAAAGTGTTTCACAAAACGTTGCAAACTGTTATCATCAGAAGATCAGTATCATTTTCGGTTTGAGAAGAAACGCTTTAGACTTTTTTATATTATACAACTGATGGCACACGAAGAATTTATCAGCCAGAACGTTGCATTGACGATATCAAAAGAGCTCGGAAGAGACAGAAGTTTGAATGTTATTGACTCACAGAGAAATCTATAGCCATTTACTCCTTGTTGCTCTTCATGTAATACAGAATCATGAAATTGAAGAATAAAGTTCTGAATTCTCTGGTTCTATACGTTCTCTGTTTGATATAAATATAAAAGCGACATTTTGCAATATTTAAGAAGCGTTTTAATACGGTGAGATATATTATATGCTGAATAAATCTTTGGAAATAAAAAAGGTGTCTTTTCTACTGTTTTATGCTGAATATGCAGAATAAATCTTCTTTCCACCGATAAAATCAATTGACACATCCTTTTTTCAAAGTCATCAACCTTTAAACATTATTGTTTATCAATCTTGTCAGAAGGCAAAATGTATTTCATTTGCAAACACAAAAGATGAGACAACGGATTTTTTAGAAAATGAACGATATAGAACAAAGATATGCTTACAGCTAGAACGGAAATCTAACTGGAAAAAATCTGATAGATGAAAATGAAAGATACTTTGAAACGATAAGGAATTTTTGATACAAAATACAGAAGAAAAGACTTTGTTCTCTATAAGCAATTTTTATTCGTTTCCTTGAAATTCAGTCAAGCTTTTTGGTAATGGCGGCTCTTCTGATGATAATCTAAAATGGCTGATATTCTGGTATCGTTTCTTGGAATATGGATGATTATCATCGAAAGTGAGTTTTTATATATATATATATATATATATATATATATATATATATATATATATATATATATTATTCAATTTTGAAAAATAAGAGATTAGAACTAAGTAAATTTTACTATGTCTGTAATGATGCAAGAATTTTGATCACTTGTACATTTCCTAATGATAAAACTATTCACTATATTATATAAAATGGTTCTTTAAAATCATGTTTTCTTATAATCACCTTTTACTCGTTTTAAACCCATTATTCTATTACAATTTTTCTCCCCCCATCTTAACTGGTCCCATGACAACCAGTTCCTTGGAGATGTGACCCCTGGGTGCCCCCGAATCACATAAGTCAGTAACCAATTCTCAAGACAGCCATCAACATCACCCACCCAGTTAGCTGACCCACAGCGGCAGGTTGGATGAAATGTTTCATTTTACTGATTTCACGTAACCATCAAATGCCCTACCAACGTTGAAGATGTCAGACCTTTGCGCTGGAGATGAAGCTTTCTCGCTACGAAACATGTTCGGAATAACTCAATGTAAATAAATAACTCCACATACACGAAATGGTCTGGCTTTGCCTCAACGTTTCACAAAACAACTCTCTCTCTCTTACTATATATATATATATATATATACTCAACTGTATATGCCAAGATGAAATCGATCTTGAATATACAGCATTTGTTGAAAAGGATGTGGACGTCTTTTTGACAGCTGATTATAAAACTATTCTGAATTTCAAAAAAATATTGTTTAGATACAAAAATTAGAAAAGATATTTCCAAAAAATGCTATTGACACACACTTTATCTTTACAACAGATGTTGAAAGTGATTTTTTCTGATGTGAATGTCGGTTCGTACTCGTAAGACAATGACTTACTGTATGGTCCAATATGAAATAACAAACTATATGCATAATGAGACTCCCGCAAAACCAATATAGAAAGTTGTATATGAAAATCAAATCTTGAAAGGACGTGGTGTTTGATCAACACTGCTGAGGAACCATGTTAATGTAACTGTTTTATTTACAAATCCCCAGAGCGATTGTATGGAGAACCACTGATGATCCCTATAAAAAGCACGCATTACGCTATTATATCTAATATTAGGCAAAACATAAACTTTTCTGAATCTCAAATTAATTGCTTTGACACGTATGTGAAACAAATCAACTGAGATGACATAAAAATGTATACGAAAAAAGTCTATTACATTTTTGTGTTAAAAAATGGAAAGCTTTACAGACTATATATATATATATATATATATATATATATATATATATATATGTGTGTGTGTGTATAATCAACGCTCCCTTGTTCAGGGTTGAGCACTCATTAAGTATTGTAACTCGTTCATTATAAGCTCTATAGCAATGCGCTTCCAACTCTGGGATGGACCACTCTGGTGGATGGGGAATCGTGCGTAAGTAAATAAATCGCCTGAATTCTCACCATACTGACCGTCCAGTTCTGCGTACCTCGTGGTTATGGATGGATAATGGATAGTCTATAGCCATATCGAAGAGTTGTAATACAACAAAGCAGCTGTCATATATATATATATATATATATATATATATATATATATATATATGTAAGGGATGACACCGTGCAAAGTTATTTTAGTTCCTGATTGCTTAACAGACACTATCAGGTGATAAATATATTTTGGCAGCATGCCTTGTTGGTAGTGATCAATCAAACATGATAAGGGTGATCAATAAAGTTACTTTTCCCGCCTTTTGTTTGATAAACAAAACCAAAATCACTAATTTGGCGTGAAATTACATTGAATCTTTGACTAAGAACCCGATCTGGACAGGAGAGAAATAAAATAGTTTCCTTGGACGTAACGGATGAGTGTTTAAGATTCCAACATTCCTGTTCAATTGATGGAACCTGAACACCTGTTATATACATAGCCAGCCAGACAATCCGTAAGGCCAACTTAGGAACTTAAAAAAAACTTATATAGGCATTTCTAGGTTACAGTTTTTAATAACCTCCACCTCTTCTTTTGTTGCCAAGGTAGCAATACTTATATATGATTTTTCACTTTATATAATGTAAAATTTGTACGTTTGCCTTTCGTACGATTGGAAGTACGTAGATTTCAAAGTATCGCAGTTCTGGTCCAAAAAACAAGTTAAAAGGAAATAATTGACATTTTCAAGGCATTTCAGACGTATTGAATAACAAAAAAAAATATTTATTACCAAGGAACAAGTATAAATGTTTAAAATAAAACGGAAACTTTGTTATCCTCAAGAGACGATTTTTATTTTTTTGCGTTGAAAAGGAAGGTTCACCTTTTTTTTCATTATGCAACTGACGAATGCAGGCAAATGAATAAAACGAAACAACTTGTAAGCATATAATCATCATCAATCTTTTAACGTCCGTTGTTGGTCATGGACCAACCCTAGGATTCGCCACACTTTTCTATCTTGGGCGTTGCGGAGCCAGTATTTTCTGAATTTGTCTAGCTCATCTCTCTATCTCATATTCTACCGGCCTCAGTTGCGCATGTGATATCAGGGAATCCATGTCGCGAGTCGTGTTGTCCATCGGTTGTCTGCCATTCTTGCAACATGGCCAGCCCACTGCCATTTGAGATTTTTAATGGATTCTACGATGTCACTCACCCCTGTCTTTTTTTGGTGTACTGTGCTGTCTTGTGGTCTCTCCGTGTGGGGTTGAACATGATTTTCTCATGTGCACGTTGCATGGTTCTCAATTTGTTGATCTGTCTCTTGTCCAGGCTCCATGTTTCAGCTCAATAAGTGGCAATTGGGAGGATGAATTTATTGTACACCCTTCTTTTTAGTATTAATGGGATCTTCTTATTTTAAAAGGGTGAGCTTGCTCTGCTAAAGGCTTGCCATCCTAGTGTGATTCTTCGCTTGATTTCTTCTTCTTTTGAGGGTCTCATGGAGATTTGTTGTCCTAAGTAGATGTAGTGATGTACTTTCTCCAGTTCTGTTTCCTTGATTTTGATCTTAGTGTTTTTATCTCCGATGTCGTTGTTAGACATGATCTTCATCTTGTTGAAGTTCATGTGTACCCTCACTCAATCGCTTGAGAGCCGCTTAAAAACTGAAGAAACATATGGTGACGTTTTGAGAGACCTTTTTTTAAAAACACAGTAGAACTAGCTACAATACGAATACTTTTCCCGTTAGACATTGAAATTAGAGGGATATTTCTATAAGATTTTTTCCCATATTTTTCCAAGGTTCTTATGTTTTAAATGTTCAAAAGAACATTCAACATGATAAAAGATATTGATAACATCCAAGAATATAAGTTTTTCACGATAAAACGTAATATACGAAGAACACTACAAAAACATAATCGGCAAAAAAATTCCTTCTCACAAAGAATTATCAACAACTCAAACTCAGCCGTGGAGCACGATCTGAATATGATTATCAGAAAAACTGCAAACAATTTTGAGAAAAAATACGAAAAATACACGACACGGAACAAAACTAAAAACCTTTCAAGAAAATAAGTCTTGATGAGAGTGAAGTGGCGAGATATAAGTATTGCATTACCGTGAGCCTCTTTGCGCATGTGCAGGTTTGATTGAAAAGTTCGTTGTGTTTCCAACGGCTTTCAGAGAATGGAGAACAGAGTAAAGAAAGTTTGACACGTCCAAAAAGTATGAAAATACGAAGAGGCATGTTGGGAGGAGAAGAGAAAAGATCCGAAGAAGCTAAATCATTCAGCTGTTTAGCTTTTGCTGCGTAATTAGAGTTGTGGAAATAATATCATCTCACATGCTTATGCTCTGACGAATAATTCGACAGAGAAGAGAGGATTTTTTTTTCGTAAATGAAGAAGTCCTTGATTCATGGTCATTTCCTTGAATAATCGTGAATGAGTTTCTATCTTTGATCACAAAACATTGGGCAACTTACTTGGACTATAAACTTAGTTTTGTCCCTGCTCACACTCAATCGTTCTTGTTTAGACATGCAATGTTTGACTTGACATGGGGAGGTTCCCCTGCACTTTTGCACACACGCTTCGTGTCACGTGTCTGAAAAGATGTAGGTCTCTTCATCAACAGTTGACCTTCAGAATTTTATCAAACCATCCGACCAAACTCTTACTTTTGATTTGTCAACCATTTTTATTTCGAATCCGTTTGTTAGATTGAGTTAATTCCATATACCAACAGCCATCTATGAACCCTGAAAGACATAGAAGATTAATCCGATTAAAACTTACAAGAAAATGGCTTACCGTTTACGCCTCATAGATGAAGCCCTCGCAACTGTGAGTTATAATTATTCTACGTGTGTGCGTCATCTCAGCACCAATAATATTTTAACCATTGACATGCGTATGTACACACATATACACAAATACGTATGTGTACAGAAAAGCATTTGTCAGCTTGCAATTCTCACGAGTAAAATGACAACCAAGCCTTCCATAAAAAAAATTAAGTAAGAAATACGTCGAATACATGACACATAACAAAATTGAAAACCTTTCAAGAAAATAAGTCTAGACAAAAGTGAGATGGCTTGTTGGATCACAAGAAGACATGTGTGCACCATTCTTGCTTGCTGAATTTCAATGTGGTTTTCCATGCGTCAGAACATATATATATATATATATATATAAATGACTGATAAAACCGATCAATACATTCATTTGTGAGAGTCATCAATTATTTTTTTCATCGATTCTGCAAAATTTATACGTCCATTTTTGTCTGAAGGCAAGGCAAATTTCGATTGCAAACAATGAAAATAAGGAAACACATTTAGGAGAAACTATGAAGGATTTAAAACAAAAATACTACTCGAAAGGAAATCAAACAGAAAAAATAGTGTTAAAATAGGAGGATTGTGTGTCGATTTATTATGTAAACATATAGCTAAAACACGGAATTATACTTGCGTGGGTTGGCACAAACTTGAAGTCTATTTCATCTGATATTTGTTTTCTCAATACGGACATACTGTGTCACAAAGAGGGATACGAAAGGTGGTCTGTTTTTGAATCATACGTACAACGTGAATTGATCACCATCTTTTGAGACGATTCAGCCGCTTCCCCAATAAAAGTTACTTTTCTCAAAAATGAAAACTCCCCGGAGAAGTCAAAGAGCAGATTCAGTCAAAGCCATTCAAACTTCATAAGGAAAGATTTTCTCATTAATTTTTGAAAGACATCAGCCTTTAAAGATTTTCTCATTATTTTTTATCGATTCTTACAAAATTTATTTCACTTGCAAACATGAAAAAGGGACTTTTATATACAAATATATTGACTACGAAACTTTACAGCTTTGAACAGAAAATACACTTATATTTTCCAAATATCTATGCCGTTTCAGTCAACCAGATTCTGTTGAGTTATATGTGTATACTTTATGATGGGTTTTATATATCGTATAGAAATGGATATTAAGGTAAGATGTGTGAAATTTGTAGTTTACCATGTAGCAGGTCAAGGGGATTTAGAACAAGCAGAATACAAAAACAAAGATATAAATTTATTTTTCATAAAAATACTGAAAGAAAGAAAATCTCTGCAGAAACGCAAAAAATTTTCCATGATTATATATATGTATATATATATATATATATATATATATATATACATATATATATATATATATATATATTGCATTGGTGCTCAGTGAATTCTGTTGGAAAATTTTGTGAAAATATACGTATAAATCAGACATTGAAGACATGCTTTCAAACAATAAGAAATTAAAGAGACATTGCTATACATCATTACATATATATATATATATATATATATATATATATGTATATATATATATGTATATCAGTATATTTTATTCATTTACTCGATCTTCAGTCACCTCTTTTGGTGATGGCAGGTTTTCCGATGCTAATTTAAAATGGCCGATATATCAGGATACTGTCTTGTAATATGGATGAATATCAGCTGAAGATCATTTATATATATATATATATATATATATATATATATATATATATATACATATATATATATATATGTATATATATATAAATAAAAGTAAAAACTGACACACACACACACACACACACACACATATATACATATATAATTGGTCTTTTTCATGTTTGAAGGGATTTGCTTTCTTTAAGGTTCAATTTCATCTAATTTTTGTTTTTTGTTTTAGCTTGACTCAAAAGATTTTTGGATTCTTGGATTCAGCAGTTTGGAAATATGTATAATATTGATTCATGTGTGAATACATACATAGTTTTCCATATGGATGTAAATATTCGTATACATATATAGATATATGTTTATATAGAAATACACACACACACACACACACACACACATATATATATATATATATATATATATATATATATATATATATATATATATGCTTATAAATCGCGTTACATCATATCAAATGCTTTTTTGAAATCACATGATGAATTTAACATTTGGTCTACTCAACGTAAATAGAATAAACAATTGATTTTTTTTCGTCTTTCAATTCCTTTTTCACTTTTTATACTTTTGTTGTATTCAGTCTTTCTTTCTGTCTTTCTTTCCTTTCTTCTTTTTCCTTCTTTTCATCTTTTTCTGTTCAATAATTCACTTATACCTCCTTCCCTTTTTCTCTCGTTCACCCTTTCTTTCTTCCTTTCATCAATTTATTTTTTATCTGTTTGATTCATTCTGTTTTTCTTTCCCTCTCGTTATGTTCTGCCTCTCTTCATTCTCTTTCTCTTTCGTTCATTTTTTTCAATTTTCTCCTTTTTCAGTCCGCCTTTCTGTCTTTCATTCTCCTAATCCTTCTTTTTCTTGCACGCTGCCATCCTTTTTCTTTCTTTCTTCGTCCTTGACCACTAAAGACCTTTACTGTAGGCCATAATTAAAGTTAATAAAAATATTCTATAAAGTCTTCAGATCTTTTGTAATCGCAAGCATTTTCTATGGAACTCAAAAAAAAAAAAGAATTAATTCCAACGGAGTCATTGAAAGTCTGTGATTAATCATATCAATTCATCCATTTATACACACACACACACACACACACACACACATATATATATATATATATATATATATATGAATAAATTATTACATGTATATATAATAGTTCAATCATTATACAAGAAAAACAAATATATATATGTATATACATGTGAAGCGAAATAGCATATCCCTATATATATATATATATATATATATATGTGTGTGTGTGTGTGCGTGTGTGTATATACATATATATATATATATATATATGTGCATATATATCTTTATATATCAGTGTTTTATGGTAATTTAGTCTATTACAATTGTTAAACGTTATTTCACAAAACAAGATATATTCCTTTGTGGGATAAAAAGAAATATATAAAGCTAGGCATATATCTTTTTGTGCACACACGCGCCCCCATACACATGCATATATATATATATATATATATATATATATATATATATATATATATATATATATATATATATATATATATATATATATATATATATATATATATATATATGTATGTATAGGTTAACATCTAGTAGATACACATAGACGGGAGTAAAAGAGATACGTCTTCCTTCGATGTCTTCTCCCAGCAGAATCATAAAGTCAATTGAGTTTCATTTTGGAATTCAAAAATCTCTCTGGCTGCTGAGCATTGTCCCCGAAGACGGGTTTCAGGGTATTCCGTTCAATATCTCTCTTAGTGAGCCGTCTCCTCTCGGAACGGAGGCGATCATTGTTCACCACAGCTTCCTTTACATTTTGTTGCTTTCAAGGATTATAATCCCTTTATTCTCCTGCTCTTTTCTTCTTGTGGACAGGTTATTTTTGCTCTATTTTCATCGAGACATCATCCCTGTTGATGCTTGGGATTCATCCACCCTTTTATTTTTAATGCAATAGAGTTGCTGACGGCCCTTTTAATCTCCGGAAGAGTTTTGGGTGTATCAACAATCCAACCGAGAAAACGTGGTTTAAATGGTGCCACTAGCTAGCAAACCTTGACCTCAAATTTGGTTAAAGAATGATAAAAGAAACCCATCAGGAAAAAAAATAAACTATTGTCAAATATCAAAATTCGTAAGTTCAGTATAGAGAAAGAGAGATGAACATGGAGTTATCTCCCTTACAAACCATTCAGAAAGGAATTAAGTTATATTTGAGTTCGGTGATCATGGTTCTCTGCAGTGCTTTTCATCGCTTTTAGGAATCCCTGCCCCTCTACTTCGTCTGGTGTTCATTCCTGTCTAACCTGCACACAGTGTAATGCCACTATTGCTGTCAAATGTGATTGTGGAGTGATTTCCTCTTGCTTTCTTCACGGTGGTTCTATGGATACATCATCTTCAGTCAGCTGGGTGATGATTCGATGAATTCATCCATTCATTTACGGGTCTAATCTATAATATCAGAAAGTTGCAAACCACGTGTTTCATCAGTGGGAGCTGGATGAGAAGGCCGATTCTGTCACCGACCATCAGACTATAAAACAGGTTATATTGGTTTACATGATACCAGTAGCGGGAAATATCCTGATCTGATACATAGTTCAATAAGAAGTAAAGAATTATTTCATTTTCTTATTTGAGTTTATTATGCTTCAATGCTAAATAAACCGATAGTTTATGTGACTCTAAACTAAGATATGACATTTTGGCGATATTATGAGGTGTGAACATTGGGGACGATTGTGCATGGATTGGCTCTAAAACTGAACGTCCTCTTTCTGACCCCATTGGTTACCCTTCTGCCAAACTACATATACACCCGTCCAGTTCATGCAGAGAGATTGTATGGACAGACAGACAAAAGGAGAGACGGGGAGATAGAGAGATGTGTCCAAGTTCATTACGTCTCCAACTCTGTTGGTAATAGAGAATAACTAAAAAAAGAATTAAGTAAAAGCTCATGTCTGGGTTTTCTAAGACAATAAATAATCAAGTATTTCACTGCTATAAATTATGTGTCTACCATCTGAGGCAACACCAGGGTTAAATTGTACGAAAATACGTCTGGTTTTAGTTCATCATCTATTCTATCCGGCAGTTAGTACTTCATATCATAAACTGAAATTCATGTCTATGGAGCACAGAGATTTCAAAGAAAAAAATCCACAGAATTTTATCGACGACGGATCAAACATTTGTTTTCCTTTTGGGCAACTGTCAGTGTTCAAGATGGTGAATACATTATCGATATATATATATACACACACACACACATATATATATATATATATATATATATATATATATATATATATACGTGTATGTATATATATATATATACGTGTATATATATATGAATTATTGTCCTTGTATCAGTGGGAGACAGTAGATAATAGCTGTTGATGGGATGTGGCGACAATATACAGTTGTAGATTAAGGATATTGCTTGGACGTTGTTTTGTGCAAGTAGTGACGTCATTGAAAAAGTTAATGAGAAAATGGACGTTCACATGAACAACAAACGCGAATGTAGATATCAAATAGAGTAAAAAGACACGTACAAATATTTAGATGTGACAAATGAGAGGTACGTTTAATGCACAAATGACGAATGTAAATGATATACATGGAATGGAAACGTTAATACATTCGATAACATGAAAAATAGATGAGTAGAGGCCTGTTAGGTTTAAGTTATTCCTAGGCGTGGCATAAAGGGTATAATGTCGTTTCATCTATCGATAGAATGTAGCCTGGTGAATCATGCCTGCTATAATGAGTAACATAGTTGACCAAGCAAGAATCTAAAAAGGCAGTTAGTCAGGATAGGTGCAAGAATGAGCTAATGAGGCGAAATAATGAATGCAGCGTTTGTGCAGTCAAAAAACTAGTAATTGCAGTGTTTGCATTTCATAGGTATGAACTTCTTGCAAATAGTGACATCGAAGGGAAATAAGTGACAAGACAATACATATATGTATATGTATATATAGTCATGGCCAAAGAGAGGACTACGCCAGCTGCGAGTTTATACAGAAGTAGAGGGAGATAAAAAGCTCAAGATGCCACGGCCTAAAAGGTAAAATTTAACCAATGCGAAGACCAGGGCAACGAGGCGTTCGACCACGTGTACTCAGGGTTTTTATGGAAGGTTGTCAAATAGGGTGACATTTTAGATGTCTCTAATTCTTGACTAAGGATAAATATAAATTTAATTGAGCTTTACTTGCATTTCTTTTGATCTCATTTGTGAACAAAAGAAAATACTTTCATTATTAAACAACCGTTTTTATGAGTGTGTGTCTGTGGATGTATTTGTGTGAGGTATTTATCTATTTGTGTTTTCCAGCATTCCTGGTCATACTGTTTTGTTTAGAGACCTGGAAATTGGCAACAGTACTCCCGTAGACCCTTTCTAAAAAATCTTTACTACCACTGAGACTCGGAAATTGGCATCAGTACTCCACTCAACCATTTCTGAAAAGTTTTATTCTAACATTTTCTGCTTTTTTCCAACAGGTTTATCAATATCTTCCAGATTCTCCAGAATATAAATTTTATTAGATTTTTTGTTACCCTATTTCAGATGTTCCCAGTGGAAATGGCCTCTAGTTTCTCCGGATTCTTGATGTTTCTAGATGTTTTTACCCTATTTAAGGTATTCCAAATGGAAATAGCCTCTAGTCTAGATGTTTCCAGATGTCTTTACTCTATTTAAGGTGTTTTCCAATGTAAAACACCGGTATTATCATAAATGGAATATATTCAGACCATATTTATTTTTCAATGAATTTCTTTTATAGGACTCGAAATTTTGACGCTCCGGCTGGGGCTTATCTTGACGCTATTCACAACAAGAATCAAGCCGTTAAATAAACAACTCATGCCAAAATGTGCTGGTAATGTGTTGTATGGTGTTTCGTATCTTGTGTTCTATGGATACACCAAGAAAGAGAGTTGAAGCTTTTCTGGCACAATTGAGAGAAATGATTGAAAATCGGATTTTGATTGGACTCAGCAGCAGATAATGGTGTCCAGTCTAAATTTCGTGTTTCTATTATCAACCCCATTGTATCGTTTTATTTGTTCATTGATTGAAGCAGGGCACCAAACTTTCTAATTTACGGTTGGGACTACCTACCCTTCATTGTACCCCAAAGACTTTTATTGTCCGTTGCTTTCTACAGACACTGTAGAATTTTGCCTTTCGGTGCAACGGTGAAACGTCAAAAATATAAAGCACTGTATACCACTCCTATAAGTTGATAAACACCAGACTGAACGGAAATCTTACACTGTTGGAGCATCTTGACTACTGCATGTGTTGCAGGACCAATTGAATTTGAGAATTAGACTTCTGCAGTCAAATTGGTTAAAGAGACGTAAAAAAGCAAGAACAAAAAATTGGAAACGAGCAGACCAAATACATGATGCAAGTATTTCCTGTCGTCAGCAACTTTTTAAATCTTATTTCCTTTTAACTGCTTTAACGGCAAAAAAAATTGCAAAAGATGTGGAAGCAACAATAAAAAAAACTGTCCTGGCTGCTGCTGGGTGAAACTCAACCATACAGACCTATATACATATATATGTGAATTATACGATGTAGTATATTATATAGTAACTTATTTCATATGATCTCCCATCATTACATGTTTAACATATCACTTGCCTTAGACAACGTAAATAGAATTAACGATCAAAGAGAATGGGGCTGCTGCAAGAGTTTTTATAGGATAAAATATAATTTGAAATTCACTTTTTCAGACAAAATATATCCACATACTCTCTTATATGTATAATTTTATATCCATTATATATATATATATATATATATATATATATATATATATATATATATATATATATATATATATATATATGATAATTTGAAAATGATTGAAAAAACATTTGTAGTATGACTGTATTAATTTTTTTGAAGGAAAAAAGACTTTTCGTATTTGTGACATAATTTTTTGTTCGAACAAGATTTGGATACAAGGGATTTCGCTAATAAAGCCGTTTAAAGATTATTAAACTTATCGAGCAGTTTTGGTATTTTTGAAAATTTCTGGTTTTGCTATCGTTCTTGAACACACACACACACACACACACATATATATATATATATATATATATATATATATATATATATATATGTATATTCATATATATGTATGTGTATATATATGTTCATATATATATATATATGTATATATATATTCATATATATATATATGTATATATATATATATTTATATATATATATATATATATATGTTTATATAAACATATATATCGTGACTGTTAAAACACAATAAACTTTCATAGTTTTTCCCTCTAGGAAGACATTCAAAAGGTCGATTGCGAAATGCTCGTCTTTGTCCGACGAACACATCCAGTTGCTTCTAAATTTGGGGCTTGAATAGTGAAAAGAACAAAAGAAAATATATCAACTGGGAGAAAACTTCTTTTCCTCTCACGAATACATTTGTATACTTTTAAAATCAATGATTCGGCCAATGGGTGCTTTGTTTAAATTGAAAAACAAAAATATTTCAAATACATTTCTATACTTCTAAAACCACCAATGAACACTTCAGATGAATTGCAAAAAAATCGAAAGAAACAATTAAACTTGGGAAAACTCATCGATGTTTGAAAAATATGTTTGTATACTTTTAAAACCGAGCCCCCAGCTTTTCAGGTGTTTTCCCTGAGTGTATTTTAAAAAGTCAATCATGGAACACACCCATGTCTGACATTCGTATACTTCTGAAATCAAAGTTTTCGCCAATTGGTACTTCGACTAAAAGATGCTAAAAAAGAAATATTTCAAATAGGAAAACTTTTGTTCTCATCTGATCAATACATTCATATGCTTTTAAAATCAACGCTTCTGCCAAAAAGTACTACTGTTAAATTGTATAAAGAGAAAAGAACTATTCCAACTAATCCTAGACATAGGTCCGACAAATGCATTTGTATACTTCTAAAACAGAAGTTTTGGCCAATCGGTACTTCGGCTAAATGCTAAAAAGAGATTATAACTATTTCAACTTAGAGCACTCATCAACCGGTAATATACTCGATGTCCCTCTTGAGTGCAACCAGTGCTTTAATTAAATAGTCGTAATTAGTGCTTTTGCTCTATCCTTGGAGTTGGGGAATATTCACTCCTTGGCTCTAAAGATGGATTTGGCGGGAAATGTTGTAAACAACTACAATCACATCCAAGATAATAATCACTTCCATGAAACTTAGTTGGAAGAATGAAAGTAATCGATGTTTTTGCTACTAACAAATATTCAGTAGATAGGTAGTGAAAGTTTGGTTGTTAGAAAATAAGATGAAAGAATGCTTTCATCAAAAACAAGTCCTTGCTTCTATAATATATATATATATATGTATGTATATATATATATATATATATATATATATATATATATATGTATTTATATATATGTATATAT
This sequence comes from Thysanoteuthis rhombus, assembly GCA_963457665.1. NCBI lineage: Eukaryota > Metazoa > Mollusca > Cephalopoda > Oegopsida > Thysanoteuthidae > Thysanoteuthis > Thysanoteuthis major. Next base: position 10,375,376 of record OY735241.1, on the reverse strand, counting down.
ATATATGTGTTTGTATATATCTATATATATGAAGCAAGTGCAAAAAGTATTCAATATATTTCTGGGTGAATATATCTTCATGCTTATACTGATTCAAAATTGACAGATGTAGTATCGAATATTTTTGCATACGCCTTTTCGATGTTCAATCTTGTTTCAATATATTTTGATTTTTGTATTTTTTGATCTTTGGCCCAGATCCTATAAATTTTTCATTGATTTTTCACTCACAGTCACACATTCTCTGTGTCTCTATATCTGTCTGTCCGTATGTCCGTATATATATATATATATATATATATATATATATATATATATATATATACTTTAGAGTAATTTGAAAAGATTGATGAATCTGATCGTCTGTCAAATTACCCGGCATTTCCAGTATCTATTCAACCAGGAAATGAATAATTACACCTTTCCTAAGCAACTTTTTGCCCTTTCGTTCTTTTTTTCTCAAACTTTTTTCCCTCCCAAAGTATATATATATATAAGCACACATATATATATATATATATATATATATATATATATATACATATATATATATATATATATATATATATATATATATATATATATATATATATGTACATATATATGTACATATATATGTACATATATATGTATTTGTGTGTGTGTGTGAGTACGTGTGTGCGTGTTTGTCAGTTTAATGAGTACTTCATCGAGTCTACCTTTTTTTTCAGTGTGGCAAACCATCTTGGAATACATCTGAAATGATTAGTACGCATTACACTTTGATACAAGGGTTTTAGCGTTGTCAACATATATAACAACAAAATTACACAACCACACATGCATACACGTATATACATACAAACACACACACACACACACACACACATATATATATAAATATATATATATATAAAGAGTTATCCATACAATTAATTTCATATATATATATGGAGAGAGAGAGTGAGAGAGAGAGAGGAAGAGAGAGAGAGAGAGAGAGAGAGGAAAAGTGATTGAGCGACAGTTACACACACAAACTTGTATATCTACGTAACGATGTTGGGTATATAAAAACAAAACAGTTGTATCAACATGGCTCCCAGGATTGGTGATCAAATATTCCCCCTAGTTACCTTAATGTATAACTTTATTTTATTATTTTTAGGCCCATGTAGCTTGTTATATATATATATATATATATATATATATATATATATATATATATATATATATATTAAAGACATAGATAGTAAATGCAGAGACAGAGAGAGAGAGAAAGAGAGAGAGAGAGAGAGAGAAAGAGAGGGAGAGAGAGAAAAGGAGAGGATGAAATAAGTATAAAAACAAGCCTCTTCTTAATCCTCAATTTGACAAGTATATATATATAATATACCGATCTTAAGAGAGGATTAACGAGCTCTGATTGCGGATAAATAGCTCAAAATTTGACAACACAGTGGAAATTATATTTTTTATTATATTCTTCTGCAGACATCACAACAAATGGATTATTCACACGAAAACCTCAGTATTTACCTCCTATCTACACTGTTTACTGAATTTAGTAGATTTCAATCCTGTTGTGATCACGAATATTCGACATTCGTTCAACTCGTAAAAGTGCAAACTCTTGTACGATTTTTTTCCAGAAGAAATTTATAGTGCTTCCACTGAATGACACTTTCCCATTTGAGAGGCGTTAGTTTAGGGAGAATATACATTCTTATTTTGTTCGGGCGAGGTACTAACAACGTCGTTAGTTCATTATTAACCAGGACGTTCACTTCATGTCAACTGTGCAATTATACAGCTTTGAAGTATTTAGGTTACTTCCAATGGAGGATAAATTATTTCCAGGATTTTCTCATTTCCAATTGTTTCAGATAAATTTCTGTATTTCGAAAAATGATTAGGGACTTTTTTGCGGTAGACAGTAAGTGAATTTCTAGCTCTGCATTATAGTTATATTTTATATAGCGACCATCTCAACTAAGAAATATTTCCCTAACAAGTGACTGACGGGTTATTTATTGGAAAAACAATTAAGAGAAAACAGCATTTTTTTTATTGCTTTTACAGGTAACAGGAATCATAATTTGTAATCAACTAAATAAAATAGAAAAAATGATTTTCTATTTGCAATCGATGTTTTACAACCTGTCACTTGGTGTTTGAAAAACAGTTGGCATTTATACGAATAATCTTTGGTCATAAACTTAGTGCAACTGTATATTAAAAATACTGAATATAATAGAAAGGAAATGTGCATCCAGGAAATTATTGAATATCATTACGTCATTTCACAGTAAGCACCAATGAAGTAAATATTTGAGTAGATTAAAGCAAAAAAAAAAACAAAAACAAAAACAAAAACAAACCCAGAAACGAACTCTTGTAATATAATTATTCGCAACGTTTTTGATTTTCCTTAAGAGGTCTAAGTCATTCGTTTGAGGAGCACTGGTTTACAATACTGTATTTGATAAAAATAAATATGTCGATTCTTGCTACTGATCTCAAGTTTATTTTCCTTACCTTTCCCCCTTTCATATATATATATATATATATATATATATATATATATATATATATATATATATATATATATATATATATATATATATATATATATATATATATATAATTATATATATATATATATATATATATAATTATATATATATATATACATATATATATATATATATATATATATATATATATACATATATATATGCATATATATATATATACATATATATGTATATACATATCTATATATATATACATATCTATATTTATATATATATATACATATATATATATGTATATATCTATCTATCTATCTATCTATCTATCTATCTATATATATATATATATATATATATGTATGTATAAATAGAGTGATAGGGATTGGAGGAGATAGATAGATAGATAGATAGATAGATAGATAGATAGAGAGATAGATTGATAGAGAGAGAGAGAGAGTGAAAGAGAGAGAGAGAGAGAGAGAGAGAGAGAGAGAGAGAGAGAGAGAGAGAGAGAGAGAAATCGTGTGTGAATGAGTGTGTTTGTAAATATAGGGTGAAGATAGAGTTCAACAAGTTTGGGAATTACATACTTATACTTCTCGAAAATCCACAGAACTTGGATCAAAAATTTCAAAATGCAATGCATGGTTTCCAATATTCAATTTTCACTCAATATTTTTGTAATTTCCAATCTTTGGTCAAAATTCTGTCAACTTTGAAGCAGTGTTAGGGTTTTTAAATAAATCTCTCGAAATGTATCATGTACATCTTGAGTGAACAGTGTCACTGATTATATCAGGTTGGTTCAAATCTGTTAGCGTTTTTTATAATCTTATAATTTGATGATTATTACTAGAATGAAGCATCATTTAACCATATTCATGTAACATACCATTTTGAAGCGTGAATAACGTTCAATTTATTCAACTCGAACATTTGCTTTTCACTGTCTTTTTTGGTCTATTTGAGGCTGTCAAGTTGAAGATAGGAAAAAGCAAATTTGAGTGATTTTGTTGTGTGGGTATAGAAAGGAACGTAAATCAACAGGTATTGCTCGCAATATCAACCAAGTATTTTGCCTCTGGACTGTCAACAAAGTAAGGCTCACAATTGGATGAACATTAGAAGCTAAAAACGTCTTTTTGTAATTGACAACTCTTGAGGGCAATTATTAAGGCAACCCCGCGCAGAACGACTTGAGAAGTTGCAGAGTAATTAATCACTGACCATTCAACAATTGTTCAATATTTGTAAGAAACTAGAGGAGGGAAAGGGCTTGGTATCTCGCACAAATGACACCGAATAAAATGCAAAGCAAAAAATCAAACAAACCAGGCTACAAAACTCTACCAAAGATACTTAGCAGACTTAACATTGACCGACAATCACTTTTAAAACATTTTTGACCACTTACCGAAAGGGGAAGTCTTCAAAAACCATGCAGTAGCTGAAAAAAAAATTAGAAGAATTGATTAGTTCCAGCATCCAATATATCGATGCTTCTGGAATAAATGGATTTGTCCCCAGTCGGCAAAAATGTGTAGATACTGAAGGTTCTTAATTCGACTGATATCTTTTAATCAAAGTTGAGATGTACTGCTTTGTAGATGATGGTGGAAAAATGCAATTATTTTTGCACCAAGCTAATAGTTATTTTCTCCTGCTTTAGGGCGAAAGTTTCATCACACATGGGAAGACAATCGATTTACCTTCAAAATTTTCTTTTCAATTTTATTCTCCATTCTTGTGGTTTCCGTTATTTTTTGTTAAAAGTATTATTGTACAAAAGTATATACTATTTATTGATCTTTTTTGGCTTGGAATGTCATTCCTCCTGGCACACGCTTGCCAACGATTTGACTGAAGCCATTTTATTAAATTAAATCCCACCAACTCCAAGAGAAAATGGTTTTGTTGGATATAAATTGCAAAAACAATGATGGCTGGCGGAACAGATACTGTCACAGAATACAAAATCAGCGGATCGGGTTCAATTTTTGGTCGATGCTGTTTACGTCTACTTCGAACCGATACGCTTTCTCCACGCTGCTAACTGTGAGGCCACTATGATGATTAGCAGCACTTTGATGTCCAATTATGTACATAGATATTCCCTAAATGTGCGAAATTCTCTCAATCATGGGCCTCAAGGAGCCAATGCTTTTTGACTTTTCTAATCACACTATCTTATCTTTTGCTGACCACAGTTTTGTATATGATATTTGGAGATCCATGCTGCGAGTTGTGAGGTCCATTGGTAGTGTGTCAATATTGTAACATGATCAGCCAATCGTCATTAGATTTTCTTATTGAATTCTATGATACGTGTTGCTCTTGTTTTTTTCTCCAATATATTTAATTGACTTGTGATCACTCCGTATGATGTTAAGCGTGTTCTTCTCTTCTGCACATGGCATGGTTCTCAGTTTGAAAGTCAGGTCCAATGACTCCCACAACATATGCTAAAATGAAAGCACTCCTACGGTGTGAGATTTCCATTCAGTCTGGCATTGATCGGCTGATAGCAGTGGCGTGTATTGTTCTCTTTTTCGGATGTCATATGTGCTACGGATGTACAAAAACGTGTTCGCGACGGACAGTAAAATTTTTTCAGGTACTGTGCACCGGAAGTGGTCCATTGAGCATGAATCTCCCCTGTGCACCATCCATGATTCTCAGTTTGTGGGTCAGTCTTTTGGTTGAATTCGATGTTTTAGCTACATACGTGACTATATTGAGGCGACATTAGTTTAGACCTTTTTCTTTAGAACAAATAGAATTTTTTTTTGTTTTTTTTAAAGGTTAAGCTAGTTTGATTCTTCCCTTGATTTTATTCTTTTGAGCAGTTCATGGAGATCAGTTGTCTGAAGTCCATGTAGTAAACAACTTTTTTTTTACTTCTGCAATTTAGATTTTGATTGTTGCGTGTTTAATCTCCACCACTGTAGGAATATAGACATTAAATAACCGTTTTGCGGAAATTACAAAAAAAAATCTTATAAACTGTTGATAGAAAGTTAGATATAATTGGTCGCCCAACTATCATGACTTTGGGCCAAACTATAGGAATTTTAGGTAATTTAGTTGAGTGTCTGCTATAGATATCATGAAGGTTAATCTCTTGAATAATTTGGTGCAAGTTTGAAACTTACTTAGTATCGCCACAAGATCGTGACGGTGTTTCAAAATAAGTTGAAATCATCAAACATCTCCTCACATTTAAATTTGCATATGTATACTCATTACCTGAAGAATGTAGCAAGTGTACTATTCATCGTTTGCAAGATAAAATCCCTGACTCAGGAATAGAGGTGAGTTCCCATCGATCACAATAAAACTAGAGTTCTTCGGACGTCGAACAATAGTTGCCATATGTCTTTTGCGGCACAAGACCAGATTTTTATGGTCTTAAGGCCAAATTAGGTTGTATCAAAACAATTAAATAAATTCAAATCCACCATAGGACTGAGTTACAAGAGAAATAGTTCCAAGAACAATTTTTAAAAAACTTACGATTCGTATAGATTTATGTTGTATCAGGAAGCTAATGACTGAAATTTCCGCCATTGACTTTTAATGGGTTACCGCTGTAGCTGAGATACAACATTAAAAATATTAGAATACACAAAGTCATATTGTACATTTAGAGATATATACATACTTTGGTCAACACAAAACATTTCATCGCGCACAAGATCTCTATATGAAAAAAAAAAAATCTTTAACATGATAAAAAGCACAGAGGACACAATTGAAAAAATTAGATTAATAAATCTTTGCGGTATTGGTTTGGTGTGGATGAAAAGGACCCCTGGGATAATAAATAAGTTAAGAAAGAAAAAAAAAGAGCCAAGAATATATGCCAATAAAAACAGAATAAAAAAAATAGATTCACCTTTTCTGCAAATGAAAAACCAAACACTCCAACTCCAAAAAATATATTAAAGATGATAAAATGAATATAAATATTTAGAGGAGAAATGCGAAAGAAATAGACACCTCAGCAAAAAAAATTAACGGAAGATGATAAAATTGATACAGATATTTAGAAGGGAACGATAGAGGAATCAACACTTCACGTCCCCCGAAAATATTAACGACGATAATAAAATAAATACGGATATTTCGTAGAAAAAACAAAACAAAAAGGGGGTAAATAGATAAAAAAAATATATTATGCACAATTAGCAAGAGGAAAGCGAAGCGAAAAAGAATACATTCACCTTTTCTGAAAATGGAAAAATAAACACCTCACCTAAAAAACAGTATTAAAGATCATAAGATGAATATTTAGAAGAGAAATACAAACGGAAAAAAATGAACACATTATCAAATTATGTGTAGAAAAAAAGACCGAAGAAATAGAAGAAAAGGTCTTGGCGGGAAAAATTATCAACAATCAAATATCAAAATGGCGAACAGTACGGAAAATCAGCTTTGTCAAGATGATAGATTTGATTTTAATAAATATTTTATTTATAAACGCTGCATCGTTTTCCCTGCTCTAGAATTATCTAATTAAAGCAAGAGCGGCAAATTATTGATAATTAGATCAAATATTAAACTCATCAAAGCAGGTGAAGATAGGCGTGCCGAGTAGAAATACAAAAAGTACAATGCAATTATCATGAAAATAAAAGCTGAGGTGCAGGTCGCCCGCCACGTCGATTAACTGAATAGGAAATGGAATCAGCGACCCGGGTTCAAACTCTGCCTGAGACAGCTTGAGGTCTCTTAAGATACGAATCAACTTCTCTATCAGATGTTTTCGGGTAAAGAAAAACTAACAAATCATAAAGGCTGCATCACTTGACAGTACAGTGTATTAGAGAATAACAGCAGTTATGTATAACATCAATTAAAACTCAAACAGCAAAGAGGACGCCATCTTGCAAAAATGTTCAACAAATACTGGACATCATGACGACGTGGATCCTAACATATCATATGCTAAAATGAGACCGGCAGAAAGTAAGATGAAGTGACGATTTAGTCAGGTTCAAAAGATTATTGCTTCTACGCCTGCGTTAAGGAAACTTGGCGATATTTTGGGGCAAGGGGGGTTATGTTCATCGATGGATATCAAAATTAGATGATGATACCTCTATCTAAAAATATTACCCTTCTAAATCCCCCACTTTTTGTATAACATTAGTATGATGTGAAAAAATATGTATGTATGATGTGAAAAAATAATGATACAACAAGCATCGTGTTTCAAAGACTGCAGTCTCACCAGATATTTATCCCAAGACCATTGGATCCAATTATTAAAACTAATTCTTTCAAGTTGATGTTTCTAGAGTAATCGAAATATAAGATCGAAAAAATAATAACAACAACCCCCCCTTGAATAGCAATGGAAATTGTTAAGACGTCTAATATGGCTGTGATATTTAGAAAAAGTATTAAAATAGTGAGAAATTTCAACCAGAACTTACATGACTCGGTTTCGAGGGAATGTTTCTTTGTTTCATTGGTTGGAAAATTGATGTGATATTTCTGCAGGGTCACAAATTCAACATGGTTTTTAGGATGGTTGCAATTTTTGTGCAATTTAGCAATGAAAGCCATGACTTTGGAATCAGAAAAGTTAGAAAGTTGATTTTTGAGTCAATTCTAATCTTTTGATGGTTGGCCACCAATTTCAACCAGTTATATTGTGGCGCTATCCATGATTCGTTTCCAAAACCAAATAAAGCTCTGGGAGCAATCATATCTCTCAAAATTCCAGGAGAAAAGACGATATGACGAATTCAATATACTTATTTAGCTGAGGAAATTAGCATTTTGATAAATCAGGGCCAAAGGAACCCCCCACAGAATTTCAGGCATTTTTCTTTGCTACAAGATGTGAATCCAGAATCTTGTCAGTATGCAAAACAGAGTAGTAATTGGGAGCTGGGCTTCCATGATATTTTTCAAATGATTTCTTTGTCACATGTTACTGACTAGGATTATGGAGATTCTGATCTGATCAGCTCTACATCCACAAAATGGATGACCTCGAGAAAAAAATTTCGTCAAAAGATGTTTTTCTAAATTTCACCAAAAGAATTCTTTCTTACTGTTTGAACAATTTTGGGGGTGGACATTTCTCTTAGCAGTTACTAGAACAGCTTATGATGTTGCTCGAAATATCTGGGGTTATGAAACGAATCCGCCGAATCCCAGACAGCACCATAAAGACGTGGGTTCATGCTCTACCTCAAAGTCTCCTAGTGTCTGGTGTCACTCAGTCGAGTGTGAGCTGTACCAAGTCTTGAAAGCATATAATAAGGCACGATAAAAAAAGTATTTCAATATCATAGTTCAGTAGTAACACACTTTTCTCCCGTTTACATCTCTCAGCTAGAATGTCCTGGTGAACATTGCGAAAATTGTGATAATACTCATAGTATTAAAAGACCTGCAGCTCAAGTTATTACAGAACAGTGCGTCGGTGAAATCAAGCTCTGCAGAAGAGATAATAGTGGAACTAACAATTCTTTTCATGTCCGTTGCATAAATGTAGATGGAGACCCTCCACTGCTTTCGTTAAAGTTTGGCCAATAATGCAGCATCACCTTTGTAATGAGATGGCAAATCAGTCTCATTTTTTTGACACAGAAACTCTGTTGAAGCCTCAAAAATGTCCTCGGAGCTGCTATAAGGGTAAGTATATCTGGAAGGCCTTTTCATTAATACAGTGGTGGTCACCTAATTCACGTAATAACAAGGTGAACTGATGGTCAACACAGTGATGTTCTGGAGGAATATGTATTATTTAAAATAAAACAATATGGTAAAAGTTACTTTGTGTTGCTTGGTGATTACACGGATTTTAGCAACGTGGCAACGTCATATCCCATCCTCATCAGTAAAAATATCGTTTAAAACAGACATGAATGTTACTACTGCCAAAACTGAGTTCTTGGAAGATAGAAATAATAAATCCAATCTCATCCAATTTCTCAATTCCAAGGAAACTGTGTTCTTTACAAACAACATCATGCAGCTGCAGATTACTTGATAGTGTTTCTGGAAATGGATGAAGCCTCTAAGGAATCAAGAGAAGTTATATTGGAGGGGGCTGACAACGGCTTGTTAGGCATGCTTGTTGCCCAAGCTTAGCAACTGAGGGAAATGCACATAATCCGTCAAATACAACCCAATAAAATTTTACTGCATCAACGAAATTCAACCAGCCATAGACCATAGCAACACCTTGTAACTATCTGAACAATGACTGGCAGTGACATAATCTCTCTCTGGAAAAAAAAGAAAGCAAGCATTTTGTCTTTTACTGTTGTCCAATGACTTTCAGTCACTTGAGACATTTACAGATCCCAAAACTTCCTATAAAGTTTGAGTGGCTAAAGACGCTCATCTATTGAAATTCTATCGGGCTAAAAAGTTTGAATGCAAGAACACCTGCCATTCCTAAGATATAACGGACAAATTAGGCATATATTTATTTGTCCTCGATTCAAGCCGAAATCATTCCCTGTTACAGAGGCAGTTGCAAGTCTAGCAAATAGCCCAGCAGTGCTCCCATGAATGGAACTAGATTGACAATTGTACTGTACTTGTGCCAATTGAAACCTTTCAACAAGTTGCCCTAGAGGTTCTGAATTCGATTGCTTATGGCTGACAAAAAGTTTTTCTAAAAATCCTGGGGTTGCCAAAAAGTTGAACGATATTCCTTTAGCGATGTGCAGGCATTGCAATCTCTAGTAATGTCAGAATATCAATAATAATGAACATGCCCCCAATATAATGGGATGAAATCGATATGCCAAGCCAATGAAACATAAAAATCAACTCAAAAAAAACTTTCCATCTGTTCTTGTTTTTAGGTTATTGTATTCTTTACAATTATGCCCAGGAAAGCCATGTTGAATTTGTGAATCTTTACGATATAAGCCTAAGTGTTTTTAAAAAATTCTAAAACATAGGGATTCACCACAAAATATATTCATATCAGATATATTTGCCTTTTTATGACTGTTTCAGCATTTAATGGAAATACAGTAGCCAACTCAGATTTCTTAGGAAGCTCTATTTCGTTCCAAAAAAGTTTTGTTATTGTATTTTTGATGATACAATGCGACCATCCTATAAAGAAATAATTGTTAAAATTCATTTTTATGTTTGGACCTAATGCTCTTGGACTGAATATATGGCACATATTGCCGTCATTAAATCACTGTTTAATTTCTGAATATCTCAGAAAGCTCGACTGGGAAGTCAGGGGATTTTTGATATTTTAATCGACAAAAAACTAATTGTTATTAGCGAAAAAATCAGCTTGTTAGAAAGTATTTTAATGATTGGACCTGATGCCCTTTGAGCTATTAGAAAAATTAGAAAATACTTTGAAGCCGTAGTTTTGTAAAACGGACGGAAATTATTTTACTTTGTAATCATGGTAGGTTCCCAAACACGGACCAATGGAACAGGCACTGCTCCCAAATATCCAATATTGGAATATGATATGCATGATAGGTGTTAAGCTGAAATGATTGAGAGCGTATATATCGGACCTGCACAATGTACGGCCTGCTGGTAGCATACAGCCCTGTGAGTATCCTAGGTACTGCCTCCTTTTTTGATAGGAAAGCTTTCAATCGACTGATTCCGCTGAGACATGTCTTTATTCAACAAAGGTTTCAATGCCTCTGGGCTCAATTATCTCCCCTTTACCTCTTGAGAAGAAGAAAACGGGAAACCAACAAAACCAATTTTTTAAAATCATTGTTTATCCTCTTCCCCAATTCTAATCTCGAGTTCATGCTGACCCCGTTGAATGTAGAATTCGTTGCCACCCTGACTCACTTTCTATCTCCTCCTTATGGACATTGGTGAGAATTTTTTTGAACCCCTGCCATGCTATGCAGATAAAAAATTCTTCCTTCAAACTGGCTACGTTACTAAAAAAACAAAATTTTTATCACTTATTATTTACAAATCAAAACTGCATTCCCTTTCCTCACAAGAGGGAAAAAACAATAACATATGTGTCTTTTCCTCCCTTGAGCATTTTCCCACATGTTGACATTTCTACTGACTTTTCTTTGGTCATAGACAGTAACTTCATATATTATTGGTAGTATACTGTGTGCTGTATATGCATATTCAATTTTGCCTCATATTGGAAAGGAAAGGGGAAAAAATAAGAATTGAGAGCAGAGCTTATAATCCTGAATCGGCAAATGAGGGTTATTTTTCATCCCTCTACAGACAAAATAGAGTTTTGGGGGTTGCAAAACAGTATCTATTCGAGAGGAAATATAATTGGAGGCGACAGATTGAAACTACGCATCTTATTCTTGCTAAATTGAATCCGTATGATAAGATAATTACAGAAGCCAGTTTGGTAACAGGTAAAGCTGGTGGGAGATCTGTTTCCAATGGATCCAGAAGAAAAAGCCAGTATAAGTCCAATTGAATGTTTTTTACTTCTAACTTGGATCGCTTACGAAACAAAGCATAGACTCTTCAATACTTCAAAGACGTCTTGACAGTGAAAAGAACAAAATGATACAATATATATACCCATGTAATTCTCGAACATTTCTCCAACAAAACATAGGTGTATACAATAATCTGTGTCGTGATTCTGAAGCTACCAATAATTATTGTTTTATCTACTAATATATAATTGAATAAGTTAAAATTTACCGGGTGATATTTTCATTTCAACGCCTTAATGTGAGAATCTGTCAACAGAAACCGTCAACATGAGATTTTTTTTCAGTTTTTACACTGGTCTGGATGGCTTGCTCCGTATATATAACGTGTACATGCCACATCCACAAAAGCAGAGGGTAGGAATTATGGACAATTATTCATTAAATCAAGAAAAAATGTTTTTCCTTTAAATCTCTCCCAAATAGGTTTTCAGTGGAATCCAATTTATAATGTAAATTTATGCCAAACTTTCATGATTGAAAATTCAAACTTTCTACGCTTGTGAGAGATGTAACTTATCCATCGATCATCTGCTTTTCGAATTTCTTCCTTGATCATCCTTAACATGGCATGCTGCCAAAACACATTGGTCTCATGGTGGTTTTCCATTGAGTGACTCACCATACTTGTTTTTATAACCCTCGTGCAATGACGGAACAAATAATCTAACCGAATTCAAATAAAGTAAAAAAAATATTCGGTTAAAATAAACATATCACCTATTTGTTTTTAAATTGTATGTCACGACAATAGAAAATACCTATAATTAGGCATTCATACAAATTTATTCTCTATTCGTTTGCTCTCAGGTCAATTTACCTCTATAATATGACATAACAATGAAGATTACGCCACAGAAACTTCAAAATCTTTATGTCTGATCAAACATCAGAACAGGTTAAATCTAGGTAAGAATTGTTACCAACAACTTACAATTAAGATACTCAAATCATTGGAAAAAGATCACATGATAAAAAGCAGTAGGTTTTTAGTGTTGATGCCCGCTTAAATAACCTTGTGATCTCTGAATGGTATATTCTATCTTAAAATAAATTTCCTTATGTATGGCTTTTGGCCCTTTATTGCCGATCAAGACATAGATAACTTCGTCGTTTTTTGACGGGTACATTCTTGTAATAACATATTTTTTACTTAGGGATAAAAAAATCTCTTCTTTATCCAATTTTTTTAGAACCAATGATTGTCAATTTATGCTTTTAGGAACCTCTTGTATGGGTCAACCCAATTAAGGTTGCTTTGTGTATGACCTTCCACAATTGCCATCCCGAACACCAGCACGTTGTCAAGCAGATGTCATATGTACTAATTAAAATGCTGTTGCTCTATACGCAGGGGCCAACGTTAATGAAGCATAACTCTTCCCCTGGAAGCATAACTCTTCCCTTGGGTATCTCTTGAAATTGACAGCCGGTCGAAACGACTGCTAATTCGAAACCTCGATATGAATACCAAATGGCAAATCCTTTTCAATATTGGACCGATAAGGGTATTCCTACGCGGGGGATTAATTTTCTTCGGCGGAGTTTGTGATGGCCATGTTATCGTCTAATAGGAGTTATTCACCGGGTTTGTTCGCTTTAAGGCATTTCCCAAAGGATGAAAAGACCTTTAATCATTACTTTGGTAATAGCTATTACGAGGTACACATTATTATTATATTCTTCCTTCTGAACCCAGGGTCTTGCAGAGGTTTGACGCATTAGTTTCATGTAGTGAATAATTCTCTATAACATTCAATAAGCCTTCTAATGTGTCTCCTCATTACCGACCGACAAAAGTATGCCTGTATAATAAGAAGCCAACCACTTGGATGAAGCAAGTAGAAACGTCTCGTAGAATGGACTGAACGTGATGAGTTCAAACTATAACTAGGATACACAGTGTCTACTCGAAACTAACCCGTGTAAAAGGCATTAATCCATCTTTCAAGGGTCCGGGGATTATCCTGACAAACATGATGTACAAATATACATATGTAATTAAGAAAAGAAAGGAAGACAAATGCAGTGATTATATCGGTACCTTTGATGTATGAATCACTGTCACCCCAGCATGTTCTATAAATACTAAGTAAGAATTGTTTGAAATTGTCTATTAATTAGAATATTTGATCTAAAATCATCTAAAAGGACGAGATATTCATCAAAAATTATCTAGAAAATAATACAAGATTTGGCATTTTTGGCCTCAAAATATATTTTCATTAGGAAACCGTGACGAGATTAACACTGTTTGGTACACATGCTCCATTGAACGTGATCAGATAAAAAAAGGGGTAAATGAATAAGTTACTTTTATCACCTTTTGTTGTACCGTGATCACTACAAAAAGTCTTAATTTTCAAACAAATATGCATGGAAGCAGACAAACAGAAGCTGATGAATCAAATTGACATAGATTAAAATTGAAAATTGACCCTCCAACCATTTGAAAAAAAAAAGTTTCTCTTTAAATGTAATAAGGAGTAAATGATTGAATTTGTAGCATCACTGTCTGTACGCACGATGCATGCATACATAAGGAGAAGAAAAAAATGAAGGAAAGAAGTATAGAATGAACAAGAAGGACAAAAAAAGAAGGAAAAAGAAGGACAAAAAGAAGAGAAAAAAAAAGAGAGGGGAAGAATGAAGATTGAAAAAAAAGAAAGAAGAGAGTAAAAGAAGAACAGCAAAAGGAAGAAAAAGAAGAAGAAGAAGAAGAAGAAGGAGAAGAAGAAGAAGAAGAACAACAACAACAAGAAGGCGGAGAAGAAGAAGAAGAAGAAGAAGAAGAAGAAGAAGAAGAAGAAGAAGAAGAGGAAAAAATGTTGGAAGGGGACAATAATTGAAAAGAATGATGGAAGCAATCTGAATAACAATTCAGGGATAGAAGAAGATGATGGATGAAAATAGAACAGGACTTACTACTGAGGGTTCAAACTCAACACGAACTTCTATTCTGACTGGAGATGATTACTGCTACTTTTGTATCGTTTACATGATGAAAGTAAAATTATGGAAACATACTCCGTATTTTTTGTATAAATGTATCTATCATAATTCTATTGTAGAGACGGACATGAAATATGGTGTTGTTAGATGCCAGTGCGTTGAGTAAATCTTTATTAATACTCAAGACTTGCCAACTTAGGTAAGTCATTGAGCCTGCTCCCAGTAGTTTGTAAGTTTGAATCACGGTGGGTGAATATGGATTTTGCATATTTGTTTCAATCCTCCATTTTGTAAATTTCATTCTTGTTCTAAATAAAGTGAACTTCAATTCTGAAGTTTAAATATGGAACAAAAACAGACACTATTCCTAACATACGACTCTGTTTACTCAATTTTGGATAGAATTTGCCAACATTTGCATCTATAATGAAACTGTTTTGTTTCCAATTTCCAGTGAGTTCCATCAACCATTAACCCGTTCAACAAATAACGTTTTGGCATTCATACAACTGTCGACTTTCGTCGCAGTTAATGACCACAAAACACTCAGAGAGCGCTCATCTCCATTAATGCAATTGCAAAAGGGAATAATTGTGCATAGATCTGCTCCAAAACGATCTTTTCTCAGCCAATTGTCAATCATTCCACAATATTTCATATAAATTCAGTCGGTTTTGACATATAATTATGACGTTTAGGAGATAATAGTTCAAAGGTCAACGCTAAAGTTTAATTTTTCATTTTGCAGTGTCCATCTTTTCACAAAATATCATAGAAACTCATTGAGAACTTTCAGAGATAGTGTGTTGATAAGCATCAAATTATGGTGATATCATGCGGTTTGAAATTATAACTGCAGCATAAGGAAGATAATTTTGAAAAATCCCCCTCCATAATTTGATTTTTTTTCCCTTAGCTTATTGTTAACCTCTCTAGAATAGGTCGAAGGCATTAGTTGGGATTTTTAGGGATATCATGTGGACGGTTATGAGCGTATCCATTGAAAAAACAAAGAAAACATCTCTGGATTTAAACGGGATTCTTTTACTTTTTTGATAATTTCACTGCTCTGTTTTTACCAGATTGTCAAACCTCCCAGAAATTTCCATTTAATCAACCAAGGACTTTTGCAAATATAGTGTAGAGGATCTAAAGGACAAACTAAATCTTATATTTATTTTCGAATCTGTTGACGGAGATTAAAGAGGAAAAAGTGTAATGAAAAAGGGAGGGAAGAGAATGAGAAGAAAAACAAACTCAGTGACAACCAAAAACAACGATGACAACAATAAAGATTATTGAAGAAGAAGAAGAAGAAGAAGAAGAAGAAGAAGAAGAAGGAGGAGGAGGAGGAGGAGGAGAAGAAGAAGAAGAAGAAGAAGAAGAAGAAGAAGAAGAAGAAGAAGAAGAAGAAGAAGAAGAAGAAGAAGAGTGGAAGAAAAACAACAGCAACAATAAGAGCAAGATGAGTATTATTTACAAGTACAGGATGGAGAGAAAAAGAAGAAAAAGCAGAAGAAAGAGAAGAAGAAACTCAAAGAAGGAGAACGAGAAGAGCAAAACAAAAAAAGGTAAAGGAAAACACCATGATGAAAAAAAGAACAACAACAACGGGGTGAAGAACGAAAGAAGAAGAAGAAGAAGAAGAAGAAGAAGAAGAAGAAGAAGAAGAAGAAGAAGAAGAAGAAGGAAAGTCACCGGGTCTATTCGGTAACGCACCACAGACCCCTGTTAAGGGAGTTTGAAAAAGCTTTACAAATAGTAGTTCACTCATTGCATTTCTATTAACAAATCTTTCTAAATGTTGCAGGCGCTTCCTGAGGGGCCAAGGTCTTGTGGCCCCAAATCCCCCAAATTTCTAACCACACCCCTGAGTAAATGATACAGATATACCTTTATAATTGCGGTTGATTCATTCAAAAATCCCCTTACTTTTCAAAAGTGCACTGTTCAATGCGTTATCATAATCTGATTCGTTTTAGTTCACAGCTTAGATTTGATGAACACCTCTACACTGGCTACAGCAGCAACTGCTTCTGTCCCAGCGTCATAGATCACAAGTTTTTCAAGTTTTTTCAACATGTTAGAAATACATACAGGCGACAAGCGTTTGGATTGTCATTACTCTTTTCACTATGCTCTAGTTTAACCATAGCTTGGAGGAGGTGGATTCATGCCTTTCCAAAAGAAAATTGTCCAGTTCCAGTCACCCATTCCATTTTCTGTACTCTAAACCAATAGCCCTGGAACCCACACTGAAAATGTGTTCCTTAGGATCAACATAGATAAATACTTAATGGAAAAAAATTATTAACATGAATTTATAATCGAAGTATATTTCCGATTAAATAGGATGAATATTACTTTGAGATAAACAAATAAATTGATGTCAAACAAATTAGAGTAATTTTCTTGAATTTTACAACGTTATACTTTTTCCGGTGGAGTTGAATTTATTTGTTCAGTAATACCTTAGCCAACGTAATACCTCTGTCCTGTGAAGTTGAATTAATTTGTACAGTAATACCTTAGCCGCACTACATGGAAACCAGCACCAATTGAAACCACGCAATTGACGGTATTTCTTTATATTGGACATGAATAAGCCATCATGTCGATGCGGTTGTGAGTTAAATGTGATCCATGAGTGAATACTTGCAAGCCTCTTCCGTGATTCAGCATAAACATCTAGTTCCTTGATCGAATGAAATAACCGTCGCTTTCTACGGCCGTGTCAATCGATCTTCAAGCGTGACTTTGACTTTAAATGGACAAATTCTTCAAGGAGGAAAGACTAATTTCCTTCAGAGGAGTCGGTCATCTTCGACTTGTTTTTATATCCAACTCTGCAATGCAATATGGCAGGGGTCGTTTTTTTCCCACCCTGATCGATAAAAAAAAGTGATTGGACATGGCTTTTTCAATTCGATCAATTCTTATTTAGATCTCTCTCTCTCTCTCTGTGTCTATGACTTTTCCTGTCTCTATCTCTGTCTCTCTACACGACAATTATAGTAAAACCACAATGTTTATATAAACCTACATATCTCGGGAAGGATTTATTAAGTAAACAGGTCTGGTTAGTAACCCAATCGGAACAGTCAAGTGATCAATATATCTTAGCAGTTAGCCTTGTTGGAGGTGACCGATTGAAGTTTTGAAAAATAAAAAGAAAGTTGACCAATGAATAAGTTACTTCACTCGACTTTTGTTAGACATTGATCACAGAAAAGGTCTAAATTAAAAAAAAAACAAAAACAAAAAAGCATGAACTCTGCATGACATAGACTAATGGTTCAATTTAGCATAAACTTACATTCCAAATTGACAGTCCACCTAAAAACCTATTATTATTAATTTAAAAAAAATTCGTGGTTATAATAAGGTGTATATGCTTAAATTTTCACCTTTAATCTATCTCAACTCACTGAAATTGTACTGACTAATGTCAGAAAATGTAGCCAAGAGGGGCATTCTCAAGGGGGAGAACTCCCGTTGCCCCCAAATCCCCCAAATATCTACCTGTGCCTCTGAGTTTAAGATACAAATATACCTTGATTAGTTAGGGCAGTACGTGTGATATAAGCACAGCCAGACAACCAAGCTGGCTTGAAAAACGAAGAAACCTATGTTGACAGTTTTGGTTGACGGTGTCTAATACGGTAGATATTTAATTAAAAACCATCAACCAAAACTGTCACAAAAATTGTCCGCATAGTTTTTTTTCTTTCGGTCTTATTCCGAAATTCCTTGCTTAAATTTTTGTTAATTGGGGGAGCTCTGATTTGTAAAGTAAGTTCATGCTAAATTACTCCGTCAGTTCGTGTCTACCAGTAATCACCCTTGTTTAGTTTCTTGAATTCTCATTTTTTAGCGATCACTGCCCAATAAACGGCGAAAGAAGTAAATTATTCATTGATCACCCAATTTTTCAGTTTTTGTTTATCAATCATTCCAAACATGTATGATGCCAAAGGAAGATGAATATGTTTCTTTCAAGTAACAAACCAGACCATTTTTTTTATATCCCCCTTCGTCCATCTCCCTCTCTCCGTCTCTCCTCCCTAAATCTCTCTCTCTCTCTCTCTCTCTCACTGTTTCCGACGATCAAGGTAAATTGTAAATGTTCGATTAAACCTAAATATGATGTGAACGATTTATTGAATGAAAATGATAAGTGTTTTATTCAACCCCTTGATTACGTTTATAGTTGAAGTATACAGCAAAAATTACAGTTTTCCCTATTCATATACACTGACTTGACTACTCCTCCGCCGCTCAACTGGCTTGGCTATTTCTTACACTGAACTAAATATTTCAAAACATTCGAAGGTCAGTTTTCAAAATTTCTGACCATCTGACATGTCACTGATTCAACCTTTCGTTGGCCAGTGATCACCAAAAGGCCTGTTATTAAAAAACACAAAAACAAAAAAAAACAAAACAAGCCTAACACAAACTATCATTAATTTAGCATAAACTTACATGGAGCCCTGACAAAACCTTATTTAAGATGGGGGGGAAACGAGAAAAGAACAAAACATGTTTGTTGACATCATCATAATCATCATCTTCATCATTCTTTTAACGTCCGTCGTTGGAAATAGACCTTCCCCAGGGTCCACCACATTTCTCTTTCATGGGCTTCGCGGGGCCAGTATTTTCTAAATTCCTCTACTTCATCTCTATCTTTTTTTGTCGTACTCAGTTTTGAATGTGGTCTCTTGGGATCCATGTTGTGAGTCGTGATATCCATCGGTTGTCTCTCATTCTCGCAATATGTCCAGCCCATTGCCATTTGATTTTTCTAATGGATTCTATGATGTCTCTGACCTCTGTTTTCTTTCTGATACATTGTGCTGTTTTGTGAAGTTGATCATGATTCTCTCATGCGCACGAAGGAACGAATGTTTAACACTCCAGTCTACTCTCTCCATCAGGGAGGCCAGTGTGTGTTATACATCCCCAGCTATCCAGCCAGTCAGTCAGCCAGACAAACTTAAAACCTTATAGAAACCTATGTTGACAGTTTTGGTCGACGGTTTCCAATAGAGTAGAAGATATTGTCCATAGTTCCTCAGAAAGACCATTATGATCCAAAGAATCTTCTGGGCTATTGAACCACTTCCCCTCTTGGAAGAGGTCTGGGTTACAGACAGGGATTGCCTTTCGGAAATGGGAAGAATCAAAGAAACCGCACAAATTAACATAACGGCTGAGTGTATGTAAGACTAATGTGAATTTAAACTCAATGAGGCTTCCTCTACTCAAAAGAGACAAAATATGGGAAACCTAGCCAAGAAAATGAAAGGAAAACACCGAAATCCTACATTATAAGCGCTGCTATAATCAAATAGAAAAAAATATAATATGACTGAAGAAAGCCGTAGAATGGATCAGCCGAAATGTCATGTTAATAAAACTAACCACAAAGAGTTCAATCGACCGAAAATTCATTGAAGTACTGAAGACATTTTTTTTCACTTTATTGATCACATTATTAGTAGTGTTGCCGTAACGTTGTGAACAGAGTGATTTCGTGAAACCCCAAAGGATTTTTGTGATATCCCTGAGCATTCCAGGAATTTCATGTAATCCAAATCCCTAATTTTACTATAAATGGTTAACAAACTTATGATGTTGACCATTACAACTGAGATCAATCCTCACGAGATGTCCCCACTATCTTGACCTGGTGTCAAATTATATGTAAACTGTGAATACTGGAAAAAAAATCGAATCATCGTAGCCTCCTAACTGGCTGATCGATAAACCAAACAGGATATAGATTCTTCTCTCTTCCTCTGTCTGTATGTCAGTCTGTGTACGT
This sequence comes from Thysanoteuthis rhombus, assembly GCA_963457665.1. NCBI lineage: Eukaryota > Metazoa > Mollusca > Cephalopoda > Oegopsida > Thysanoteuthidae > Thysanoteuthis > Thysanoteuthis major. The sequence continues at coordinate 10,354,632 of OY735241.1, read as the reverse complement.
CTCCAGTGCTTCTTGTCACATTTCTCCCTTAAAAAAAAGTGCTTTTGTGAGTCCCCATCGTCATTTCGGACTAACAATGTCCATCTCTTGAGCTGGTATTTTTTTTTAGATAAAAAAGAATCCTGGAAAATTTCCGATAAAAAATCTATTTTTTCCAGATAATTTTCAGATAATTTTAGAAGATCTTTTTGATAAATACTTCTGGTTCACATGCAAGATGCATTGATTGACTTATGTAAGGTACGGATATATATTTGATGCTTACTTATAACTTATAGTTTATGTAACCCTCCCAACTAATATTTAAAGACAAATTATCTTCCTCTCGTACTCCAGGTGTCGTTGCGGTATAGTTGGTGGTTGCTTTATCTTGCGTATCCTTTTTTTGAAATTTTATTTTTCAGCAAGTCATCATAATCCATTCCCAGCTTACCAAATCCATCGAAACTCCACAAAAGCCCAATTTACCATATATTTCTGGGAAACAAAACTTCCCCTATCTGTTGGCAGCCTCTCACAACCTTGAACAGTGACTTGACATCCCTGGTTTGGAATCAGATTTGATAGTTTACCAACGGAAGTTCCACCTGTTATGTACCTATGGTGATAGGGATAAAGAAGGGATGGAAATTATGCATTCTCAAAGAGCATTAAATTAACTCTAAGGCCGAATGTCTCTTCCGGAGTAAATGTTATATTTGCAAAGTCGCACATGATAAGTACTCAACGAGCCATTTTTTTTTTTTAAATGTTGAGAAAATCAGATTCAGTGTTTTATGATTTTTCGCACGAAATATTTTGTTATTTCCAGAGCTGCAATGCTCAATTACCCAAATTTTGAAGCTTGAACACACTGCAAAATGGTACTGATACAATAAATCTCATATGAATACCACATTTTATTTGATTGACTGATTCTCTTTTCGTTTAGACTCTTGTGAACATCATGTGTAATCTTTTACCAAATTTCACATGCAATATTTACGATAATTTTTTTCTTACGATTAGGGTGCTCATTTTACTTTTGTTTTGAAGCTTCGGTACTTAGCTTTGGAATTTAATATGCATAACAAAGTTTCTAATACTTATAGCGTGAATAAGCAAAACATGGAAATTTTTGTTTTCCGTTTGGTGAAAAACACGAAAAATCTTATTCTATGCATTGTAATTTTGTAAGTGCTTAAGATTCGTTAATGTAATGCTCACAAAAATAATGATAGAGAGTGTTCAAGCTTCAAGATAAAAAACAAAACTGATCATTGTAACTTAAAAAATAAGGAAAATATCGTGAGCGAAAGTACGTCAAAGATTGAATCCGATTTTGTCAACTTTTTTAAAATGGCGTGTTGGGCATTTACGATGCACTGCCAACACAATGAGTACATTTAATGATAAATGGTTGGTTTTCCGCTATCATAATCATCATCAAAAGAGTTTTTTGTCAGATTCCAGTTCAATTCTGGGGTTGACTAATTTGTTTACCATACCAAGAACAAGAACAATCCTCACCAAATTAAGACTGTTTGTCTTTGGACTTCTGTTGAGCTGAATCGATATGTTAATCATCACTCCAGTTTAAAATTACGAAAAACTGGTTAGTATGCGGCACCTTTACCAACCGTGCCATATTGACAAGTCTTACATGCTTACAGAAATTCATATCAGATATATACAAGAGCTTATTTCCTTTATAAGTAAATACATCGATGATTTTGTCATTTAGTCAGCGTGAATTGTTATCACACTTGAGTGATCAGTAGCCGGCTTGCTCACACAACTAAGCCGAATAAAGAAGTGTTTTATATCTACAAATTTATTTATTATAGATACTTACAAAAGTTGCAGTAATCATCTTAAGTCCGATACAAGTAGGCGTCGTGTTTCACCCTGGAGCAAACAGACTTGCTTTTTTTTTGCATCATACGAAACAGTTTATCACAATTAGTAACAATAGTATTAGTATGATTTCTTAAGTCTTAATCTTCATAATTTCTTTTTAATTAATTGATACTTTTGTAAATTTATTCAAGTAATATTTTTGTGGAACTCAAATCCTCACCTAAATTAGGGAAGTAAAATCTTCACCATTTATCAATCGCGTCACGTAAAATCAAACCGATATATGAATTTACCTCTTCCCTACCGTGACTTGATGTCACGAAGAAGTGTTTGCTTTTACAAACTGAGCAAAATAGACGAATATTGCATAGCTACAATATTTGTTACCATATCTACAATAGATAAATTACAGTTATCATGTTCACTTTGGATAGAAGTTAGGTTTGATTAGCCAGACTTGGACACGCCATGTCTTTCACTCGGATTCATTTACTTCTGTGTTGTAGGATCCCTGAGGTAACGCTTATCTTCTCATTCTTTTTCAAGGACGACCTATGTTAGCTTGGTGCTTAAATAGTATCCACAGCAATTATGAGTCCGTACTGGGCGAGGATACTGTAAGTGTTTCGAAACATCCAATATTCAATAGGACAATCCTATATTTCAATGCATTGACCCATAACATAATAATTTGTAAGCAAACCCTCCTAATCCTACGCATTTCGAAGGAGGAACACGCATTTAAATAAAGTTTCACGCTCACACACATGAAAGAAAATTTTTCACACATTTTATAAGAATGAAATTAGTTTCTTTTAGATCTATTAAATCGGTTTATATTCTGATAAAAATCTTATATTAGGTGAGTGAGGTGTGCTATCAACCCACATTCATCGACAGTATCGATGCTGAAAAAGGGATATATTTTTTAATAGATTTAGTCCTGATTGCCGGATGTTTTGAAATTCAATTTTAGCATCAACGTCATTTCAAGAGATCTCATATAAAACTTTTGAAATGAATTGACTTCTATACAACACTTATTTTCAGTAGCTGATATGCATTGAAACGCAATTCTAGCCAATTTTGGATACGTAATCTAAAAAATTTCCTTTGGGGATGTCCCAAGACTTCCCAAGAAGCTTACCTAATTTTTCTTCCCAAGCCCAAGGATGAAAATTAGTTAAGGGTGTACACATGATTCTCATTCAATCTTAACGTTAAATCTTGACAGGTGTGCGTAAATGTCTTTATGTTCTGATGGTATGTCGTATACAGACTTGCAAATGCAGTTTTATAATTCGATACAATACTAATATATCACTATAGTTTTCACTTTTTTTGTCACAATCTACAGCAAAAACAACATTTTTTTCAGATATTTTCACATTTTCCAACTATTTTTAAAAAAAAACTAAACATTTTAAAGCCATTATCCGGATTGCCAAAAGCAGCAGAGTGGAATACTTTAATTTCTAAAATTGGGCCAAACTATAGCCTGACGCCCAAGTGTGACTGGCTTTCGGGGCCAAAGGGCTCGAAAGACTAACACTCTCAATCCATGGCTCAGAGAAGAGTGGATTAATGGGAAAAGTGAATGCAAACTCCCAGAGCCGGAATTCGAACCTGGTTCACCGTTTCCATTCTCCGAGTTATTCGGCTACTCACATCTCCATTACTTCCTTTGATTTTTGAATTCGGATCTTTTCATCTATTCTAGCGACAGATTCTTGCTGTCATTTCACGTTCTCGATAATTTTTTGATTCGGTTTAGCATAAAATTTCCGGTTGATATGACTATTAAGAACTGTCAAGGAAAACTTTCGCCAAACCCGTCAAAATGGTTTTATTCAGTTTTTAAGTTGGTTTGTCTGGCTTTCTGGCCAAGTTTGAATGTATATATCGCGCGTACAGAGCGCATCAATTGAGTTAGAGGACTTGACATCTGAATATTTACTCCTTCTTGCGTGTGCAGAAAGAATTGTTTCATTTTTTTACCGTTTATAGCTGGTGATTTAATGTTGAGTGTGAGTCTTAAATTCAGTCCTCAGACCAGCAGTATACACGCTTAATTTTTTTCAAAACGTGACTTTTTAGTGATCACTGTCAAACAAGAAGCAAGAGAAGTAATTTATTCATAATTACCAACTTTTCAAATTCTTTAATTGATCACCCCCAACAAAACATACCATCGGTCAAATGGTAGTTTCTATTGAGGGACTATTCATACCTGTCATTTCTTTTGCTAGTTCAACTGGAATATATTCGCTATGCGCAGAAGATGACAGAAACAGAGATATTATGCATACACGTTTGGTCATGTGTGTGTGTATGTGTTCCTAGGTTTTCATAAATGTGTGCGTGTGAATTTAAAAGTATGCGTGCGTGTATGTACATATACGTATGTTTTCATGTTCGTGTGTGTTCGTTTCCATGTTTGTGTGAGTATGTGTGCGTGTATGTGTAAGTGGGTTTCGAATACTTAAACAACTGTTTATGCTCACACGTATCTGTGCATGTGAGAGAGTGTATGTATATAGGTATATACATATGTGTGCATGTATATTCGTACGTGCCTTTGTGTTCGTTCATGTTCATATATGTATATATGCATGTGCATATGTGTATGTGCACGTGTGTGTATTCGTGGGACCATGCATGTATAAGCATCCATGTGCGTATGTGCTTCTCTGTCTCTGTCTCTCTCTCTCTGTCTGTCCGTCTGTCTGTCTGTCTGTCTTTCTCTTTTACTCTCTGTCTGCGGTTGTACCCGCCCATGTATGTGTGTACACGTCTCATAGCGTATTTGCAGGTGTGTATATGTGTGTGCATGTGGGTGTATTTGTGCAGGCCTGGGCGCGTCTGTATGAATGCGTTTGTATAGTGTCTGTATTTGTCCATATACCTGTGTTTGTTCGTTTATATGTGTGTACACGTGTGTAAGTGTGTATGTGCATTTGCACTCGCTAATATCTGTGTATGTTTTTGTCTGCATCCGTATTCACATATGAATGTGTATACGTTAGTAGTGTGTGTTTGTGCATGTGTGTATATGTGAATGTATATGCATGAGTATGTGCTTGTGTATGTATATGTGTGTGTGTGTGTGTGTGTTTGTGTGTGTGTTTGTGTGTGTGTGTGTGTGTGTTTGTAGTGAGGGTATCAAATGTATAGCAAGGAAGAAATTATCAAAAATCTCAACACAACAACGATAACAGCCAAATATGGAGACAGCCATGTTATTGCCTGAAGGGACGTCCATAGCATAGATAAGCGACTTCTCCTTGCAATTGATAAACATTTCTGAACATCCTTTTTTTATTATCTTTTTTCCGTAGAGTGACGTCTCGAGAAGACAAAATTAATACGTTGGTTCACAATACTAAATAAATAATCAAATACTTGCGTTAGTAATACTACTAGTTGAAAAAAACAATATCAACAAGGAGTATGGTGCAAGTATTTGGGGTAAACGGAGAGTTCAAAAAAGTAAGATTTGAACTCTGGCAAACATAAAGCTTCCGTAGTTAAGTGGATATTGCAGCTGGCCGTTATAGAGACAAGCGATTCAATTGCCAAGGGGATTGCCATTTTTTTGTAAATAGCCTCTCCCTTGAAATCGATAAATATTATCAAACATGTTTTACTTACACTGATTATCTTGCTGCCGTACAGTATTGGTCATTATTGAGTTGTAATGAAATGGATAAAAGTTGAAATGAAGCAAAATAATCGACAGAAGTCATAAAGTGATTTACGATACCAAATCAATACCAAAATAATTGCTCTAATAATATTACAAGTTGAATAAACAAAAATAAGACTTGATGTTTGTATTTGGAGTGAAATTAACCTTGGTATGGTTGAGTGATTTTAACAGCTAGGCGTGATTCAGGCTAGACCGATTCAGTTGGCCTGAGGGGATGCACATTGCTTAGATAAGAGGCTTTTTCTTTGCAATTGATGAATACTTTGAAATAAGTTATATTCCCTTTATTACTTTGCTGTCGGAGATTGATGACTTGGTTGTCACGAAATAAACTAAAAAAAAGATGAAGTTAAATAGTAGTTAAAATAATCACAATCACATTTATATCCACTAAGATGACAGAGATGAATAATAATACTAAAAGTTAAAACAAACAAACAAACAAAAAAAAACCTACGAAGATAGCCCAGGAGTTCAGCGTAAAGAGAATGTTCATAAGATTAAATTTGACTTCTGCCAGATATAAAGCTCTCGTAGTTGAGTTGTTATAGCAGCTGTGTTTTGAAAGAAATTATTTTACTGTTGCATTATGACAGCTTGAGTTGAGTTCTTTTGATATGAACTAAAAGTTAGGATTGAAGTAAAGAGAAGTCCAGATTGATATAATACTTCACGTTGCTAAGTAAATATTGAAATAATTGCTTCGATAATTCAACAATAAACAGAAAACGAACATGAAGCACGTATTACAAATAAAGAGAATGGTGTAAAAGATAAGATTAGACTGCAGCTAAACATAAAAATGTTTTAATTGAGTGGTTATAACAGCTGGATGTAAACGAGACAATAGCGCTTTAATTGCCTGAAGGTTATGTTCATTACGTAGATAAGAGGCTTCTTTGCAATTGATAAACATTTTCAAACATCTTTTGCTTTTTTATCATCTTGCTGCCGTAGAGTTACACAATGAATTGAGATAAAATCAACTAGAAATTGAGATGATGGTGAATAGAAGTCATTGTTATTACGATGATTTACAGAAATACATAAATATCAAAATTATTGCTTTGATAAAGCTACTGGCTGGAAAAAAACAATTGATATATTTTGAATTGAGAGACGGTTTAAAGTGTTGTATATAACTTCTGCTAAAGATGAAGCTTTCGTACTTTGGTGTCTATAGTAGCTAGGTGTAAACCAGACTGGAGCGATCTAATTGTCTAAAGGGAATGTCAAATGCATATTCAAGGGGGTTTTATTTGCTATTGTTAAGCATTTTCTTACACGTTACTTTCTCTGTCACTATCATTACAAGAGGTCTTCTG
>OY735241.1:10290259-10342759 GCA_963457665.1 Thysanoteuthis rhombus | reverse complement strand
TAATTAAATTGAATATAAAACCCTTTCGTATAATGAGTAAATGCGCAAATTCCTCCTCTGTTTGTATGGACTCAAGTAGGATGATCTGATTGGTTACTTAACCTTGTTATAACAATGAAAACTATGTCACTGAAATTATCAAGATTTTATGTTTGATCAAACGTTAAGTAGCTTGAATTGAGACTTGAAACAAAAATTTGGAATTAGTATAGTTGAATTACTACTAATAAATCACTTTATAAGATAACGTGAGACTCTTAATGCTGATTCATACAAGAATAAGGACGATATGTTTTATGGGTATATGTTACTTCGTAATCGTTGTTCATTTTATTCTTTTTAGATTGCAACGTAATTTGCTCGTCAAAATGATCTACGATATCTGGTGATATTTTTCCGTCTTTGTTTTTTCTAAATAGTTCTTTGGTCAAGGGATTGGTAGGATACTTGCTCCCAGTCACCATATATGTCCGACTGACCGTACATGATTGAATCTAACCAAGTACTATTTTGAATTCTGTAGCTTGTGTTTACGTCATCAGTCCCTTGAAAAATATATCTGGGGTTCGAATCGTGGTTTCGTTGGTATTTTTTTCTATCAATTCTATCTATTGATTAGGATTAGTGTGACAAGAAGAGGTGGTACATACGCATATCAGCTGATTGTAAATTCCAGGGAAGCAACATTCAAATACTGAGTTCCTTTGCATACACCCTTGAGTTAGATGATGAGGCCTTTGAGAATCTGCGTTAGTAGTCTACTACGTACTTTCTTAAAACATTTTTCCTTCCTACTCCCTCATATATGTTCTTTTTTCTGGACTCTCCAATTAGGATTTAAGTGTAGCATCTGTTCCATGGCATGGCCTGAAGCGCCAGTACTGACACTTGCCTGCTGAATGGGCCAGAAATGGTGTGGTGCTTGGCTCAAAACCGAATGCAATGAAGGGAACACTGAGACTGTGCATTGTTAAGTGCATTTGAAAACTTTGGACTCGTCCTTGGGTTTACTGTTACTCGGCCCAGCTGCAGGAAGGGAGTTTGCCCCGGGATGGCACTGTCCCATTGCACTTAAAGGGACAGGCCGGGCTAGTCCTGACGCCTTCCTGACTGCGGTTGCTTTAGCAACCACGGTTGCTTAGCAATGAAAATTGCGCCGGCTGGAGCTATTTCTGATGGGTTGCTCTTTTTTTCCCCAAGTAAAGCCCTGAACTTGTGTTACATTTTGCTCTGGTGGGAGGGTGAATAAATAGAGCCTAGGGGTGGTGCAGTCCAATTGCACTAAGAGGAACAGGTCGGGCTCGTCCTGGTGCTTTGGCGACCTCGGTAGCTTTTGCAACCATAGTCACATCGGCTGGAGATGTTTTGTTAGGGCACTCCATTCCCCCACGTTGAACTTTACTTTGTGTTGCATTCTGCTCCGATGGAGGTGCAGATCAATGAACCTTCGTACATATTTATTTTTTTCCAGGGGGGGGGGCTGGTGCAATCTGCAATTAGAGTTTATTCAAAATTGCTCACTAGTTTATATTTGTTTGTTCTCTGTGAAATTTGGAAGTTTTCAATAATCCAGGAATGGGAGAGACAAATATCTTATTCATTGATCACTCTTTTCCTATTATCGATTGACCCACAACCCATTCCTCTGAAAATTCAGACTTTTTTGATGATCGCTGCCCAACAAAAGTGTCAAAAGTATAATTTCCTCTTATCACCCCTTTTCGACTTTTTTAATTGACCCCCTAACACTGCATGCTGCCAAAGGCAGTTGTCACGAGACATTTCCATCGTGCTGCCAACTAAACTTGAGTAAGCTTGTTCACACAATGTCTGGATGCCAACACAATGTCTCTGAAAGTTCTCCATGAATTCAGGTGGGATCTTTTCGGGGATATGAGCAATGGGCAGGAAAGAATTGCTGAAGTTTAGAGGCAGATCAATGAATTTTCCGTCCTCTGTGACTTTTTCTACTACGCAGCTGTATTTTCACTCCGCACAATATTTTGAAAGTTCTCAATGTATTTCGAAGAAAAAAAAAGAGAGAAAAAAAATGAGTGGGTTAGGGGAAAAATGATCAAATTATGAAGTTGGTACATGATTTTTTTCACGGTGGCCTCCTCTGAGGCGTAGCAACGTTTCCATACCACACAATGTTCCTAATCGGTCTCAATTAATTCAAATTCAATTCTTCTGAATTGGTTGACAGTGGGATAAGGACGGCTTGGTGATGTTCTTGTGCTGATCTAGGTATTTTTTTTACAGTGACCTACATCTTGCTATATCTAAACTGTTTCCATTCATTTTCCTCTTACATTGGTGTTACCAAAGCATGCATGCAGTCTAAGAGTGCTTCCCAAATTATTTTAGGCGTTATTTATTTAGAGTCGTAGTAAAGTGCAAGAAGCAATGAGAAACGAAAGCAAGTATACAATTTAACAGCTTTTGCCCAGGCAAGTAATAATTCCTGTTACGACAAAAAATAATAATAGGACAATTAAAATGAAGGTAAAGAGTAGAGCTTAGCCATAGCGTAGCTCTTGGTGAATAAAGTATGTTTACTGAGCGATAAGATCATGACCAATACGAGAACTTACGAGATTTCCAGCCAACAATGAATCAATGGATTTCACGATCGAATTGAAATCCTTAGCGCTGCAGAGAATAAATATATTTTTGCTATCGTTAAACTTTTCATTAAATCTTACTGCTTACACAAGAAACAAAGAGTGTTAAAATGATATTTTTATATATTTAACAGTAAACTCGTTACAGTTTGACAAATTGTTTTGATACCTTTACATTTTTTTCATTCAAGGGAAGTAAATAAACACCAACAAATTGAACATTGTTTTTTTTTCAAATTATTCCCTTTTGCACGCGTCACTATCACGTCTCAATCCAAAAGTCATTTCAATGTAAAAAATACAATATATCAAATTGAAGACAAATTTTGGTTAAAAATAGAATGACACTTGATAGAAGCTCACGTAAAAGAGGATTTGAGAAATTGAACGTTTGTTCTATTCTTTTGTTGAAGAGAAATAATCTGAATAGAAATAAAACTAGCTTGGCTGCGCAAAAGTCAAACTTCCTTGCGTTATTAAAATCTAAACGGTAAACAAAACTTCTTTCTACGATACTATTTGTCGAAACTATGAGTCTAATTTAAGGTTCTCAAATGATAGTTCCAGGAAATTGGATTTGGTGACTTGAGCTGAATAAGTTAATCTGATTTAGGCTGTAGATGTGGAAGTGAGTTCAGTTTTTGCATACGTTGCTGTGTCACTGTTATTCGTAGGTGACATCACTTCTTTTTTTTACTGGTAATTGTAATCCATCATTATTATGTACGAAATTTAAAACTCGATAGTAAGAGTGACAAAAAAGGACAGGCCTACTCAGCCAAATGGCCAATCCACCACTAGTATCGATAGCAAGCAAGAAAGGAAGGCCTATTCAGCCTGATGGTTAACATACTTTGAAAATAAGTAAGAAGTTTGATTTGATCCTAAGTTTTCGTTGAAAAACACCCTATCCCATATAGTCACAGGAGAAACAACTAGAAATTTTGATTTATCAGTAACTATGAAGAAAATTTTCTGACGAATAGCTCAAAATCATGGACTAATATCTACTGCCTTTTTAAAATGCTTATCCTATCTTGTTTAATCGTTTTTTTTTTTTCATATTAATTGTTTTCAGAACATCCATAGTTTCAAGGTAAGATCCCCTGAAAAGAAAAATAAAGAAAATATGTATACTTGTTATCATATGGTAATTTTTTCATTCCATAGATTCATTGTTTACAAAAAAGAAATTGTGAGAACTCAGAAATGTGAGATGACGCGACATGACGTCACAGAATTACTCTCTCTTTTTCACCTTCCCCCTTTCGCTGTACCTCTCTCACTTATTAACGTCTTAAATTCACAGTTCTTGAATTCCAAGCCAACCGTGACAATAAAGTCGATTTTTTTTAGAAATTTCGCAATAATGGTGCGTATACGTGACGAAATTGGAACGGTTTTAGGTCAGCAGTGGACTTGTAACGGATTATGCTGATGATATGGCTGAGCTCATACATCATATTAGTCATAAAACACTCACATATGAATATTAGCTACGCGCAGATGTCTTCTATCACGCCAAAGTACGCAACTGATACAGTAATACAGACTCAAAATCATAGTACCGATGTAGTGAAATATAATCTTATTCATGTTCTAAATCGAAATGAAGAATTTAGAGAATAAAACATTTATAAAAAGTACAAGGGATGAAAAAAAAAAGAAAAAAACAATCCGTTTGTGGTCAACAGAAAAGTATCCTCTAAGTTCACATCAGGGAAAGGTTTAACAACGAATATACAAAATGGAATGAGTATCTACATATTCTATTCATGCCGTAATATTTTACAACATAGTTGAACTATTTACACATGAATTAATTATCAGTGTGCAGATGTCTCAAGTTACGCTAAGGGATGCAACCGACGCATCAACAAAAAATTTCATCCATGTTCCATCAATGTAATAAAATGCTGAATATAAATCATAGTAAATTATAAAAAGTGAGAGTAATACTAACGACATATAAGCGAGAAGAGTCACATCAGTCAATTTTTAAAAAAAAACATAGAGTTAGATTTTGAAGTCAAATATAGAGATATTTCTTCAAAGATTAAGTATGGTCAGAATGAATTTTCTTCATGACATCACTGCCAGTTTTCATTGGAAAGCATCTAAAATAGATTAAAAACATTTGGAAAATTCAAGATTCTGGAGAATCTAGATTTTATCAATAAAAACTGTCCAAATACGGCCATCAAGAAGGGTTAACGGAAATGAAATATCAAAAGTGGTATGGTAGAGTTCTAATTCCAATTTTTCAGTTCTGTAGATAAAACAGTATTGCCAGGAGCAAACTCACAAAGAAACACGCACATATGAAAAAGTACATAACCCTGTGGTACAATTATTGGCTACGGTTGTTCCAATAAAGAAAAATCCATTTGTGTTAAACAGAACGCTATTCTTTAAGCCGATGGCGAAGTCTCCATTATTTACGTATATAAAATGGAATGTGTATCCGTTTCAGATTCGCTGACACTTCTGACAGCATTGGTATACTTGTTTATTATAAAGATAGATGCTAAATTGTTTAAAATACGCACCTTATCTCGTGACGTTTGCTGAACAGCAGCCAATCATGGGAGAGTTTCATAACACGTTGAGTTGAAGTCTGAACCATTTTCTCTTAAGTCAACGTCAAGTGATGTCATTATTTGAGGCGACGTCAGTTTAAGCCGCTTATAGATTTAAGCTTGGATCAGGATTCGATTTGCACATGAAGGAATGCGTGTCTAATAATCTCATAATAAAGTCCCGAATTTTGCAACCAGTTTCATATATTTGAGATAAGACTGTACGCTCACAGAACAGGGGTCAGTTGTTATCTTTTCGGCAATTGCATAAAACGGAAGCCATGTTGATGATTCAATATCGATATATATATATATATATATATATATATATATATATATATATATATATATATATATATTCCCTCTGAGTTGTGTCACTAGCGCACCTTTTGCAACTAACACACGAAAAGAATTGATATGCACACAGACGATTATTTATCTAAAATGAATTATCATCATAAGCCTTTTAGCAACCGTAGTTCAATATAGATCTTCCCAAACCTTTTTTTTAGACCTTTCGATCATGGGCATCGCGGAATCGTCTGAAATTATCGTCCAGTTTATTATCATTTGAGTTTCCTATGTTTTTGATTCTTGTTCTTCTGACCAATATACTGTGCTGTCTTGTAATCTTTTCATGTGACGTTGGGCATCATTCTCCCTCGTACACGTTGCGTGATTATCTGGTTGAGGGTCAGTCCTTTGGCTAGGTTCCATACCAGGTCAGCCAAACCTGCCTCGGAATGATCTTCAGAAGCCTTAACTACGAAAATCAGATTAGACAGCAAATACCTAAGAGAGCTCTGATTTGTTGACATTTTTTTGCTCAGAACTTTCATGATCTCCGAAGTATGCTTGACGAACCGAGGGAAGGGAGCAAAAAAGCAAGCCTTATTGAGAAACAAATACTGTGTACAACAAATTTGTAAAGGCCAAAGACACAGACATCGGAATGAAAAATGCAGAGCTGGAGAAAGTTGACCACCATATTAACCCACGACAACAAATGTCCATGAAATCATCAAAATGATAAATCAAGCGGAAAATCACTGTACATTGGCAAGCTTCCAGTATATCAAGCTCAACCTTTAGGGATGTGAAAATCCTATCATATCCGAAAAGAAAAGTTTAATAAAGAACTATCTAACGGTTTTACTTATATTTTGATTTTGAATACTGTAGTTATATATCATGATCATAATTATGGAAATAAACACTCTTCTAACCGTTCCCATTGGTGGACTTTTCAAATAATACATTTATACATGATTATCGTCTTTTTTTAATATGTTCAGCATAACAGCAGCCATGTTTGACAAATGTCCATATTGTAAAATGGCATATAAAAATGAGGAATACTCATAATGATTTATTTTATGAAGAAACAATCGGAATAATATAGTTCAAAGTATGGAGAGAAATCTCAACCATATAAGTTACTCTGTACAATGCAATTTTAATCGTATTGTATTAAAAGATGACAATACATTTTTTTAGGTACCTTTTAACGTCTGTTGTTGGACATAGACCTTCCCCAAGATTCACAAGATCTTTCTATCATGGGCATTGGGGAACTAGTACTTTTTGAATTTATCTAGCTAATCACGCCATTTTATATCATATTAGCCTCTATTTCGCTCATAATATTTGAGGATCAACGTTGTGAGTCGTGACACCCAGTACTCTTCTGTCATTCTTGCGACACGTCGAACCCATACGATTGGTTGTACCACGAGTAATTTCAAGTTTAATGCACACATATGTTTGCCACATAAAAGAAATAACACTTAAAGATTCTTGCACACACCGACGATTGAAAATTGATTTTGAGTTTGGATTTCTTATACGATCAAGTGTCATCCAAGTATAAATCAAGAATTATGTTTGAGTGAGTGCACTGTAATTACAATTGGCCAATGTATGAGGTTGACACTCACCATATATAGAAGTAAACGCACATATCAACGCAGTGTCACGTTTGAATCAGTGGTTCTTGAGAGATCAAATAGAAATATATTGAAAAAAAAACTACACATTATATATCTTTTATCGAAAATTACGCATATTAACATAGATACATCCCCTTTATTTAATTTTTTGACATCTCAATGAATATTGGGCGGAGTCAAAACATGTTTAAATTGTAAAGATATTAATTCCTGGAGAATTCAAATCCGATTTTTCCAAAAGATTATCTGATGAAGACTAATTATTGCCCTAAATCAAATATTCAAAACCATGTAAAAGCTTTTGCCACCAATTAATCAAATAAAGTTTGACCAATTGCCTACCCCTAGTAATCACATGAAGCACCTTCTTTAGATATATATATATATATATATATGCTCTTCCATAGGAATAGAACACTAGGGTGGATGGGGAATTTATGCCTAAATAAATATATTGCTTAAATTCAGCCTTACTGACTGTCTAGTTCTGAAGCTCAGATGTAGGATATCGGCCTCCAAGTCTGAACTGAAGGTTTCAATCCTACCTCTTCGTACTGGATGGGGAAATAGAAAGTCTATAGCCACACTGAAGAGATGTAATAGATTGAAACAGCAGTCTGTGGATGACAAAATAATATGTATATATACATATATATATATATATATATATATATATATATTAATGGACAAAGTGCCTTTTCTTAATTTTTCACGCATTCTTTTTAGTTTTGAGTGGAACTGTATATGTATATAGATACTTTCCAAAGGATAGAGCGCTGTCGGAAGCATCTTCTGCAAGATATCAGGGTGGTGTACTGTTCAATATCATCGTAGAATTGTATCTCTGGCGTTATTTCATGATTTAATTATACTGTTATGTTCGACGTTTGCAGTATATTGTTTGCTTCTGTGTTACAGTGACGTCATTTGCTGGTACCTGAACATAAGAAGTTTTTTTCTTTCCATTCCTAAACAAGAAAAGACACATGAAATATTAAAAAGAAACTCTTTCCCGTCATTTTTAATGGAAAAAGTATTAAAGGAAATATGCAGCCAAATTATAACTTATTTAAGTACATATATATATATATATATATATATATATATATATATATATATATATATATATATATATATATATATAGTCCTAATAGTCGAACAGAAACGAATCCATTGTATCTTTCTCTCATCTCTTCATATTACAGTCTATCAGAGACTCGCCCTGCAAATTGAAGATGTCGCCAGTTGGGCCCTGGAGAATGGAGAAATATCTTGTTGCAAATAAAAAATTCATGAGACATTGATGATTCTGGCTTCCTGCATTATAAAACCTGCTTCTCCAATAGCACATCGATATAGGCAAGGACAGCGAGCGCTACAATGTTGGAATAGTTGAATTCAGTCCTAATGTAGCAAAAGATACTAAAATATTTACCCAGATATTGGATATGGCTTATTGCGTCATCTCAGATTCAGGTGAGATTCCTTGGATTAGTAACAATTTATATTCTTCATAAAATCTCAACTCTGATTAAACTAATGAATAATGGATTGTGTCGCGTACGAGGAAGATCAGATGCGGATGATACGGAGGGTTGTATTAGGGACAAACGACCAGGTGATATAGTTACTGAATTTAGCTTAGTCTGGTCAAAGGTCAACTGAGAGTTTAAAAGATTGTGTCGCACCAATCTACAAACTGTAAGTACAATTAGCTGAGCCAGTCACCGCTCGGACAAGGGGATCCGGTCAGGGCTATCATTGTTCATTCCGCAGTAATGCTCCTTGGAAAGGCATTGCTCTATTTTTTCTTCTTTGGACTATGTTCAAAAACGTAGGGAAGGACTCTGTAGCCCTAGGAAAAACATCTCCAATTCTATTAAAGAGGGTTGGGCTCCCCAAAGGCGTGTGGACAATCGTCTGTCAGCTCCTGTGTGAAGCGCTCTACTTTCTTCCAAGCTACACTTGACGTCCACAACTTGGCATGCAAGAATCTCCATACGCTTAACCCGGGTTTTAGCCAAGGTCAACAATGTATAATAACTGTTTTACCAATTGATCGAGGGGTACTGGTTTGCCTTAGAGATAAGCGACAGAAATTCTTTTTTCCTTCGAGAGGCTTAAACACTGACCATTGGATCCAGTGGTAAATATTCAACTACTGTTTTGCAAAATGCCAAACTTGGATTGATACGATAGTGCTCCTGAGATCAGTTGAGAATGAGGTACTAGTCTTCCATCAAAATCAAGAGGTCCAAAATTGTCGAATAGGCCTAAACAATGACCACTCTATCTATCAATGAATATTTTACAAGTTTGATTCATATACCATTTATTTTGGAATATAATGTGACCTTCAGATGAAAAGAGACCCCAATTCTTGTGTGAACGTCATTACTTTAGCTCATACTTTTCGTATCTGATTTGGATGATTTGATTTTTTCTCCAATGCCTTGATGATTGTCTTATCTGCCGAATTATACTGTATGTACTGGACAGCGTAATGAATTTAGTAAATATATATACCCATGAAATGTTTACCTCCAATCAATCCCATCGTAGATTATCTGATAGAGAATCACTGTAGGTCGACAAGCTTTTAGTAGACAAATCCCAACCTTCAGACAAGAAAGTTCTATTAGTCCTAAAAAGAGGGGAATTCAACCAATGCATCATCGGGTTGTCACCTATGGAGCTTAAATTAGAAAGCTAATCAAAAGACTGATCCTAAAGGTAAGAGATAATCATATTCAAAATCAAATGAAGATATCACAATATGGCACGGTAAATCAGAGGGAAATAGCAATGGGTTGGTCATATTGCAAGAATGGCAGACAGCTGTTGGACCTCACAACTTGCAACATAGATCCCCAGAGATCATACGCGAAACTATGACAAGAAGTCAGAAAATAAATAGGTAGGATCTACTAAAGAGGTTCAAAAATTACTGGTCCCGTAATGCCTACAATAGAGAGGTGTGGTGAATCTTTAGGAAGGTCTAGATCCAACGCAAAAAGCTAAAAGACTGATGGTGATGATGATGATGATGATGATGATGATAATGATGATGATGATAAACCAACTCGAGTGGAATCGTCCATTGTTTCAAATGGGTGAAACACTTTGTTGGCAAAATTGTTACCTCCATGTGGACGAGTCCATGGTTACGGACTGGGAAGAAAATTGTCACAGTGTCAATTATATAAGTCGACCCATCAGTGTCATGGGTAATTACTGTTGCTAGCGCAAGTTGCGAAAAACTTTGTGGATTGAAAGTAAGAGAGTCAGGATCAAACAGAGAGAAGGGTAGAGAAAAATAGAGAAAGAGAGAAAACAAAAGGAGGAGTAAGGAAGAGAGGACCTGAAATAGAAGGCAAATTGATACAGGAAGAAAGGGAGAGAGATGAAAGAGGAAGGTGAAAAAGATAAACAAGGATGCTGGGGGATATTGGGAGAGGGAGAAATGTGACCAGACTGAAGTTGAAAGGAATGAAACCGTGAGGGATGAGAGATAAAAGGAGGAACTAGAGATAAAAGAAATAAAGAGAGAGAAAGAGAGAGAGGGAGAGATAGAAAGAGAGAAGAATGAAAGAGAGAGAGAGAGAGAGAGAGAGAAAAGGAGGAGGTAGCAGATATTGGAAAGAGACAAACAATGATACAGAGAGAAGTAAAGAGAAGAGAGCGTGAGAGAGAAAGAGAGAAGAAAGAAAGAGAAAGAGAGAGAAAAAAGGAGGAGGTAGCAGAAATTGGAAAGAGACAAAGAATGATATAGAGAGAAGTAGAGAGAAGAGAGCGTAAGAGAGAGAGAGAGATGGAGAGGAAGATGAGTGATATATAGCGAGGGAGGGATATATAAAGATGGAGAGAGTGAAGAATAAAAGTGAGGAAAGAGAAATAAAAAGAAGTCAGATAAAAGAAATATACAGAGAGAGAAAATGAGAGAGAATGAGAGTGATTGAGAGAGAGAGAGAAACTCTAAAAAATCACTGCCACTCAAACGAAAAAAAAGAAGATTTATTTCAATTTTAGCGGAGATAACGTCCAGAGGAACATTTCTCTGAAGATAACTCCATCGATATATAACCAAGTTTTTCTAGTCGGTTTTTATCTCTGCATAGAAAAGAAGACTCAGAAATGACAGCCTTTAGATAATCCACGCCTTCAACGGTCTTAAGATAATTCACCCAACACCATGGCCTTTAGATAATTCACCCGCTTCCATGGCACTTAGATAATCCATCCTGTACCCAAACCCAATGCTACTACCGTTCAGTCATTGACCAGTAACCCAAACGTATAATTTCATATTTCCTTTCGAACTATCGCAATTGTTCACTGATGTTGAGCAACGTCGAGCCTGGATTTCAAAGACAGTCACCCATCTATGTATTGACCAGGCTTGGCATTTGTTAACTTCGGTTATATCCATCCCTTTTTGTCTATAACAGGACGATTGTGATTGTTTGAAAGAGTAAAAGAAATTATACCAAATTGAGTCCAATACGTCGGTTTTCATACACTCACCAAAGTTAAGCAACGTGCAGCCTGGTGAGCACCTGAATGAGGGACTCTGTTGTAATATCAGGTGCTTTGAGCAACTGGGGATCATTTCTAGAGCCTCGTGTGGCAATCCTGCTAATCCTCCTAGAAAAGAGACGAATTGTATGCTCCATAACCCAAACCAAAGCCCCTAACGGCTCGACCACTCTGACTGGACCGGCTATGAGCAACAATGAATTAACAGATTTTTGTATAGGAATGAAGTCTTTAGCAACGTGTTTTGGATGATCAAACACTTCCAACACGCTTTCAAAGGAGAAGATCCTGGATGTATAATTTCAAATGCACTTTTAATGAATGGAATGGTGAAGTGAATGACGCCATTCCGGGTGCTAGTTGCTAAACCTCGCAAAACTTTGAGACGGGGAGAAACTTGTGAAGCCAAGGAAGACAGGCTTCAGCCATTGTCACCATAAGGGCACATACTCACTTATTTCAACCGATCATAATTATTTGAAACTGTCAGCATTAACTTCACTTCCTACCCATGTTTTATATCATTCGTGCTGAAAACTTAAACATTCACTCATATCGTTCAAGTTTTCAGTACCTGGCAATGCTCAAGCTTTTTTTTGAAATATTGACTTCTTGAGTATCACAGACCAACAAAAGGTATGATAATTAACTTATTCATTGATCAACTCCTTCCCAATTTTTAGAATAAATAACATACAGATTTGAATACAAGAAATAGATGATGGCTTGCCGTACCTGTGAGAGCTACATATCGAAAAGAATACTTTTTGATTATTCATATTTACCATTTGGTTCCATAGATTTTTGCAGTTTTTCAGGCGACTTCATAAGTCTATCCTATTAGGACTTTTTTCAATTTTTTTTCCTGTAAAAGACTGTTCGAAGTGGCTTTTGCTGTCCGCTTGAGAAATAAAATTATCGATTATTTTAATGGTTAGCAAGCTGTTCTTGCAGATCGTAACGAATGCCCCTTGGCAATATCCAAGGGAGTTAAGTCCTTCCACACAACTGATTGGTTCAACAGTCGAACAAGTGGAGCCATGACACATGGCAAATGGTTTAATCCAGTTTTATATGTGCGTGTGTTTGTTTGTTTCAGTGTTCCAGCGCTCTTGGTTATAGTGTTTTATCTACTGACCTTTTTTTTTTGAATTTTTTCCTACTTTTAGTGAGTATAATTTTGATAGGTTTAATAACTTAATAATAATTATAATAATAATAATAATAATAATAATAATAATAATAATAATGATGATAATAATAATAATGATGATGATGATGATGATGATAATAATAATAATAATAATAATTGTAGATCCTTCAGAATGTAGATATTTGTGGATCTTTCAAACCCTATTTCAGATGTTTTTTCTGCAAAAATGAGAGCTGGATCTTCAAGAATAATGACATTTCAGATGTTTTAAACTCTATTATAGATGATTTCAAGTATAGAACGCAAGTGATGTCAAAAATACAGTTTATTATGAATGTGTTTAATCTTTGTTGGAATCTTTTGGAAATATCATCAAATTTTAACGTTAGGCTTGTTCAATTATTGTCTGTGATAGTTAATCACATCAGTGTCCTGTTGAGCTTGGATCAGATTAGGCTAAACTTGGTAAATATACAAAGAACGGACTGATATTGCCAACTATTTATTATTAGCCCATCTTAGGGGAAAATTCATGCTGTTTTTCAGGACGCAGCGGTTCCCTTAGATGGTAGATTGATGCATCACTATTTTACCGACCCTCAATTACCACTGACCAGACTACAACATCACGCACGTTACTAAGAACATTCATGAGTTCCAGATAATGATAGACGAACTAATTGAAGAAATCAAGAAAATATGTCTTCATATGAATGTCACTAAAACCAATCCCATGTACAACAAATACGTTGGATCTGTGTCGTATACAAGTGAGTCCATGCCCAAATTATTTTTAAAGCACTAGTTACTTAGAATCATTTGAAGAACTGTTTTTTTTTATAAACATTTTGGCTCAACGCAGAGAGAGTAGTTTTAGGTCTTCATCGTGGTGAATAATACATTAACTAAGATCAGGTATTAAACTTAGTGGAAGGCTATGACATAGTATGGGAATAATGGAATGGAGAGCATTTGGTGTGCATATAGACATATTAAAGATCACTTTGCAAATAAATGCATAGTGACAGCAATGAATTACAAAGACAAAATATGGGAACTAACGAATCGAACTGATTTAGAACCATATAGAGATCCACGTAAATTGCTATGCTTTAGATTGAATTTCAGAAAGGAAATTATCAATATGAATCGGAGGAAATAGTGCAATAAAGGGTATCATACTAATAATGAATAAACTAGAATGGAGATGGACTCAGCAAGAAAGGATGACGGATGGGGAAAATGCTTGATTCATTGGTGCTCATGGGACAGTGCGTGCAGTAGGAAAAGACCACATAGAAAGATAACATAGAAAGTTTGTTTTGGTAAGATTTGACAGAAGTCAATGGAATGGTGTTCATTGAGGAAGGAATTGGAAAAGTCCTTTATCCAGCAGGAGACGGATAATGTCTATTGCTCCTGCTGGTAACAATGATATACAAAGGTTAAACTGCGATTGGACTTTGAAAGGACCAGTTAATCTTTAAAAAATACATCAGCTGCTCGGTGTGGAGTGATAGTTTTCAAGCTGTTCTTGCCTAACCAGTGTCCTGAGATCATTTAGCATAGGGTGTCTTGTTATCGTGTGTTGAATTATCTACAGACCGCATATGTACTCACATTCTGTGGGTCACTAAATAGAAACAGTCTCTTGACCATCGTCTTTTGGCGGCGTATCATATTGGGGGTTATCAGTCAAAAAGTGAGTGTTCAATGGATAGGTCATTTTTCTCGTCTTTTTTCGGGTATTGGTCACTGAAAAATCTGGATTAAAGAATAAAAACAGGCGTGAGTATAAGTAGACAAAAACTGAAGGATCAACTGAAAATAGCAATTTAGGCAGGTGATTAAAAAATATTTTAACATGCACAATAAGGAATGAATGTTTAAATTTTCAGCCTTTTGGCTCGATCCAAGCGGTATGTATGCAGGATACACACATAATCAGCCAGATGTACCGATTTAAAACTGAAGAAATGTTGACTGTTTTTTGTGACCGTTTCTAACACACACACACACACACACACACACACACATATATATATATATATATATATATATATATATATATATGCATATGTATACATATATACAACCTATGAGGCTTTATGGTGTAAAATAAAAAAGGACAAGACTCTCTATAAGTGATCTACCCTTAAGGCAATTGTGAGTCATCTTATCTGGGATAATCACTTTAAAAATGGTAATGAATTATTTCATCAGATTATAGGTATTCCTATGGGAACTGATCTTGTGCCTTATTTGACGAATTTGTATTTACATAACTTGAATGTATATTCATGCCGTCTTTGATTAGAACTAATATTAAGCGAGTTTTTTTTAAAGCTGTATCTGGTTTTTTTATGGCTTATGTTCTCTTAAAGAGAAGAATTTGGTAATTCTCTTGTGCTATAATCCTTAAAGGTTTTGAACTGAAGTGTGAACTTAATGAAATGCAAGCAACATTCCTAGATTCTGATATTAAAATCGAGTACAGAATGTTCGTGCATAAACTTTTCAACGAACAAGATTAATTTCTGTCCCATATCGTACAAATGCCATTTAGAATAAGTAATATACGATTTAAATATTCCATGCAACGATATTATCGGGATATTAAAGTATAGCACGAGCTGTACATATATTTATAAATCTTATCCTGAAAATGGTTTCTTTAGTTTCAAAAGTGGTCAATCAAGGCGGAAAAAAATTGTAATATTTTCAGACAATTGAATAAAGCCATGATTGGATATCCTGATCTCTTGAAATTCATCAGCAACTATAATGAAATAATAATGGTAATCGAATGATATGTTAACGAGAATAAATAAATATGATGGAGGAAGATCATTATATCAACTAAAACCAGGAATAGGAGAGAATATTTGGCTCTGGTCCATTTGTCTGACTGGTAGGTTGTTGAACAGGCTGGGGAATACAAAGTATCGAATTGACCAATTATATCAATGGAATTACCTACTAAAGTGTTACTACTGATTAGTTTGGTTTCGTCTCAACGATGTATATAGGACTAATGTATTTGCTAATTTAAATCTTAAAATATTGACAGAATATCAAAATCGACAAAAAAAACAGATAAAATATTAATATGAATGGATACTTAATAGAGGTGACACAAAAACAAATCCCATCTCTTTCCTTATTGAACTCTCCTCGTCGAATACGTTTTTCTGGTAACAAATGTGAGTTAACCCTGTGTTCTGAGAAAATAAAAATATGTGGTATAAAATAACATGCATATACAATATATTATGATAGAACTCTGTATAACATAACAGACTACATGTAGTCTCACATAAGCCATACATTAGAAACATAGCTGATACGGAGTTTGTGTTTGATGAACACTCCGGGGCAGTCATGTTGATATAACTGTTTTTATATCCCTGAAATGGTTACATGTTAAAGGACTGATGATCCCAACATTAAACACGTACACATAGCACCGTAATACCAAAACCTGTACGAAAAAAAAATGAATCACACCCAACAAATAATACATCAATTACATTGACGGATATTGGAAAATTAGTGAATGACACAAGAAACATTTGAGAAAAGTTTAAAAAGAATATATTTGATTTGTTTAAAGTTGCAATGCAATTTTAGACCTTTCCCTCTCTCTTTATATATATATATATATATATATGGGGATATCCTATACATATTCATATATATATGTGTGAGTGTCCGTGTTTGTGTGTGTGTGTATATATACAATTATGATGTCAGAAATCTTTTTCAAGTGAAAACTTCATTAAAGCATAGCTGCAGCTTATTCAATGATTCATCCAAAAGGCTTAACTCAGGGTGTAAAACAGACGTTTTAGTTTGCAAAGCAAATTTTGATGATATATATATCAGATTGGTTAAAAAAAATTGTGATTTTGTCATTTCAGCCTTTGATGCTTATTTTGGAATTAAGTTTTATTTAATTCGAGAAACATACCATTTCAAAGGTTTGTTTTCACTCTAATTATCCTGAGCATTTTTATATCCACTATTTATTTTGGTTTATTCCTGACTATCAAATCAAAAGCAAACCGTTGTGTTAGCTCAAAATTGGACGTAAAGAAGCTGGAACTGCTAGCAATACGAGAACTTGAGGCTTAAAGTCGTTAACTTTTTCTATGAATGACATTATCCAATTGAAAACAATTATTGGTGCAGACCCATGCATAACATCTCCAGTTTCGAAGAACTAGACATAGACAATTTAAAAATCGTTCAAAATTGGTTCCAAATTGGAAAAGCAGAAAAATATGGACGTCTTATGCGAAAGACCATGCAGAGATTGGACGAACAAAGCTACAAAACTATACTCAACCTAACTTACTCATTTTATCAAACATACTACCACTTTTTAAAGCAATTTGACCAGTTTCGCGCAAGGAAAGGTCTTCATCAACCGAGTGGCAACTAGAAAAAGCCTTTGAAGTATTGGTTCGAGGACCCTACAATTCTATGCTTCTGGAATAAATGGATTTATTTCAAATTGGCAAAAATGTGTTAATTTTGAAAGTTCTCATTTTAATTAATCTTTCCCATTTTAAGCTAAGATAAACTATTTTAAATTTGATTGTGTAAAACTGCAATAACTTTTGCACCAACGTAAAATATATACGCGTACGTAATCTTTAGTTCACCATCGAGTCACAATGAGTATAAACAACATCTTGGTATCATTGTGGACTTTGTTAATTAAAAATAGTAGGATCCATTAGTGAATCCCCAGGGTCTGCAAAGGGGAACAAGTCAAATATTTCTTGTTGTCCTTTAATACCATCCTCTGAATACCGGTATCAGACATACAGGAGAGGAAATGAAGAGAAGAAAATGTCCTCTACGGTCAGACATAATGCACAGAGACTGAGAGACAGGATTCTCGCTTCGTGATGTTTGAGGAGGAATGCATGGTGTGTTACTGAGGCACGATGCTGGGATCAGGCTTGCCATTCAGTATTTTTCAGGGGCTAACTTGGTACTTATAAAAAAAGCTATTTAGTTCAGGAAATGAAGGTTTTGTACCGAAGGGAAGATCGAAAGAGATGGAAATTTCTTACACATGAATCATGAGAAGACATAAGTATAAATGAACTACAGGAAAAATATCTTAATCAGTCATTCCTTCAGTCTTAATGTGAGTATAGATTTTAATTCAATATATCATTTTGGTACTGAAACTACCCAATGTTGTCCTTACCTCATACTAATTTGATCTTGTACGACAAATTTTGTTTGGAAATCTAGGCTGTGATACACATCAACAGTGTGATAATATTGTGGCCTTAAAATGTTGCTGACTCTTGACGAATCTTTGAAAGATTTGACTGGAGTAAAGACCAGAATTTGGCAAAACACCAGGATTGTAAACAACGGAGATACGAGATTGCGTCTGAAAATCCTAACATTCATGTACATAGGTACGTAAATCAAATCTATGACAAAATACGCAACGGCTGATTACATTCTAAAGAATGTATATTTCCTTAATAAGATCTGAAATCGTTACCAAGTTATTGGTAGCCTTGTCTCTTACTGACTGAGCCAAATTGACAGATCTTATTTATCAGCGATTTCATTCAATGCAAATTGTATACAATGAAAGTGTTGCAGTAACCATCCTCAGTCCAAATTGAAATAAGAGTGAGGTTCGACCCTGTATCAGCCAGACTCATTTATTCTTTTTCTCCTTTTTGCTAGGAGTTACAATTCAGAAGTAAAAGCGATATAGCTTGTAATGGACGTGTGCCTTTGTTTATCTACGGAGGACCGTACGTGCTAAGATGACTGATTGTAAAAGAATTTCAAAACGAATTATCATTTGTCCACTCCAATATCATTGATATAACATGGCAATGATTGATGGAACATCTCCTCGTCTTTCAAAAGTCCCGATATGTTTATACAGACGACGTAGCGTGAAATGTTGGCGCAAAATTCGATTTTGAGGGTAATGTTTTGGCGCAGGCAGTCATTAATCATTAAATTTTATATGGAATTTTTTTTTGATTTGATATTTTGCATTTCATTTATTTATCTATTTCTGACATTTGAATATATATGGAATAATAATAATAATAATAATAATAATAATAATAATAATAATAATAATAATATTAATAATAATAATGATAATAATGATAATAATAATGATAATAATAGTAATTCCAATAAAACCAATATTTATAACAATAATAACGGTGATAATGAGGATGATAATAACAATGCTGATGATACCAATAATGATGATGATGATAATTATGATAATAGTAATGATAATAACGATGATGATATTAATAAAAATGATAATAATAGTATTGATAATAACAATAATATTAATAAAAAAAATAACAGTAACAATAATATTGATAAAAATAGTAATAATGATAGCGAATAATGAAAAAAAAAGATGATAATAATAACAATGATTGTGTCTATGATAATATTTGAAATACTACTACTAATAATAATAACAATGATAATGATAATGATGATGATAATGATAATAATAATGATAATAATGATAATGATAATAATAATTATAATTGTAATTATAATGATGATGATGATAATAATAATAATGATAATAATAATCATAATAATAATAATAATCATAATAATAATAATAATGAATCATTACCTCAAACCTGCTGCAGTCTCCCTTGAGCCTCCAAAAGTTTCCTACTACCAAATTGGAACTTTTCATCGATCACAGTCTCTTGTCAATCAAAATTTAAAGACGTGTCAAGACCAAGCATCATATATATACAAGACAATTGAAACGAAACCTGGTCGTCCGTGCAAATCACGTAACTAATTGAGACAAACTAAAACATTGAAATTTTTTTTAGATTTTTCAATATATGCAAAATTTTGGTTGGTTCTTGACAATCTAAAATATTATTTTTGCTACTGGGTGTACAAAACAATATCCGTTATACATGAGATTTGCATTCACCACTTTGTGCAGGCGCTGAAACGTTTATATCAACAATGTGAAAAATGAGCCTGTAGGCACTTCAGTAAAAACATGACTTGCAGTTTCGATGATGACATCAATATGAATGTTCTTGAGAATGTTGAGGGAGCTGTGACGCTCTAGCACACCATGAGAGTAAAGGCTAAAAACTCACAAACCAAATTAAATGATAATTTGGGTGAACTGGCTCGTATTCATAACAAACTCTTTGGTGATTGTTCACCAAGATTTAAAAATGCACCACGTTTTTCGTAATATCATTGTATGACTTTTAAGTTATGTTTCGTTTTCCTTCAAGTAATACACATCTCACCTTTTCAAAATGAAAAAAAATCATCGAAAAAAAACACCATGTTTGTAGAATTTGGATGTGTGACAATCGTTTCTTCCTTGCAGAACGTACCATTAGCGTTTTTTTTTTTTTTTGATAACATTTGAATTCTGATTGCCGAATAGATACAATATATCAGGCCTTTCAGTTTTGTTATACGTCATATAAAAGATTCAAAAGACATTGTGTTTTCCCCTTTTCTTTTTCTGTCACGTAATCAACGTTCAACGTGTTTTGGCAACAGGCCACGTTGGGATGATCAATTGAAAGATTCGAAAAAGGGTCAATCGATTAACAAGTTACTTATGTTGCTTTTTGTGGACTAAAATTTTTTCTGAGCTTTGGGAAAGTAAGCCTAAACAGGGATGCTCACCAAGTACATATAAATATACATCGTAAATTGGAAAAAAGATAATGATTAGTACATTTTAAAATTTCTACCTCTTTAACTTCATTAGTGTGACCCATGATCATCATCATCATCATCATCATCATCATCATGATCATGATCATCATCATGATCATCATCATCATCATCCTTTCAACGTCCGTCGTTGGACATAGACGATCCCCAGGATTTCAAAACTTGTCTATCATAGGCGTCGCAGAGCCAAAACTTTCTGAATTTGTCTAGCTCGTCTCTCCATCTAATATTCTGCTGGCCACGGTTCTGCATGTGATCTCAAAGGGTCCATGTCATGAGTCAAGATGTCCATCAGTTGTCCACCATTCGTGCAACATGACCAACCCACTGCCATTTGAACTTTTTAATGGATTCAATGATGTCCCTGGCTCTTGTCTTTTTCCGGATTTTCTGTGCTGTCTTGTGGTCCCTTCATGTGAGGCTACATGCAATGTATACGTGAACAGCCTACTAGACAGATAGACAAACTTTAAAATCCCAAAAACCTTTGTTGAAGCTTTGTAGGGCAGCCTTCTATGAATATTATATAAGATAATTTCGGTCGGACGTACAAAACTATGCCTTCGAATTATTGGGGGTACTTCTTTTAGTTTTGCCATTTTAGATATCTTATTTCCAAACGTAGATCAACTGCCTATCTAGATCTTATATATCTAAATGTAGATCTATAATTTCCGACAAAAAATCTGTAATTTGTTTGTTTGTTTTTTTTGTTTTTTTTAAATTTAGTCTTATTCTAAGCAGTAGCTAAGGTATACGTACGGGCGACTCTTCGATGGATGAGCTCAGAAAACTATTGAAAACAACACTCTTTTATAACGTCATGAAATAACTGACACCGTCTCGACAGATGAACTCAAAAAACGTCACAATTCCGATTGACAACTAATATTTCTTATGACGTCATGAAATGTTCTTTATAGAACGATGAAAAGAAGGAGATACTTGAAAAATGGTACAGGAGTCTTCATAAATCGCTTGTTTTGTTTCGCCTAGACCAGTAAGTTATAATTAGATTCATCGATAATTGCTGATCCAAATAACTTTCAAGTTGGCATTGTTGTGCAATTGTAGTGCATACATCCCCCTCCATACTCACAGATTCCTTCAATTGTAGGAAAATACTCATCATATTACAGAATATTTGACACTTATAAAGTGTTCAATTCACGACAATTCTGGATGTACATTCGTTGAGGTGAGTTTTGTGGTCAAACTCTAGCCCAAGTGTAGAGTTGACTTTGTTTTTCTCTATTGTAACAAAATTAATTCTAATCAAATTTAGAAGAGTGAAATATCCAGTGTTCTTCTGTGCCTTAGTATAAATACAATCCGATGTGTGAAAGTTAACATTCTCGTTCTATGATCTGAAATTTTTAGATAGCTCTCTTACCAACTGAGCTAAATTGATAAGTCTCACATTAAGATGATGTCCAAGGGCTTATTCCATTATAATAAATGAATATATTTATAAGAATAACATTTCCCTATCATGATTTGAAAGCTAAACATTGCAACTGGTCGCCGAGGCCCTTAGCGATCGAGCCAAACAGGCAAGTCTCATATATCTCCGAATTCATTCAGTACATATACAGTACTAAGGTTGCAATAAATAGCTTCGGCAAGAATTGGAGAAAGGATGGAGTTTGTCCCAGCGACAACTAGGCCTATGTTGTTCTAGTAAGTCAACATGAAATTGTGTACAGGTTTTCCCCGTTACCTGAGAGTGTTCTCATAAAAGCCTCTTACAGGCCAATATGGAACAATTTTTAGAGCCTTTCAAGATCCTGGTGTGGCGCACATTGTATTTCAGACTTGGGTTGTGTCCAACGTCCAAGGTACTGTGCATGATTTCCATATTGACTTGCTGCAAAACAAAAGCCGAAAACTATTTTCGCTTTTCCACTTTTTTCCAGAAAGAAACAAGGAAAAAATTTTCAAGCGGGAGATTCCATGGTTAAAATGATAGGTGAGAGATATTCTCACCAGCAAGCTTGTTACCTTTAAGTTGAAAAGATCTTATTTAAGGGCAGAGAAACAAGGAACTCATACCATTCATTGCATAAGCTAGGAAAGCGCCGTCACCCATGTAAGATAGATTGGGTGATTGGAGTTCAAATTTAGTATGAGAACGGCACGAGCACCCCAGGGAGAGGCATGAATCCGATTCCAAACCTGATCTATGAGTATCACAGTGACGCTGGTTCGGGTACTTGTCAATCCTGTCTATTCTCACTTTTCAAAATCATAGAAGAACACCGGGCAAAGAGAGACTTATGATATGTGTAGGGGTAGCTGTCGATGTGGCCAGCTTAAGGACAATTACATAATATAACAACGCCATTTTCTCTTTTGAATCCATATAAATGTTCTATAAGGATTTTTCAAGAAAAGGTTGCTGATTCAAAACAGATTTTAATTGATGAGTATCATATTGTTTCAGAAATTGTTATGAACCAAGCTTTGGTTTTTTGGGATGACACACGTCGGTCCTTCTATTCTGGGGCTCACTTTTTCAGGAAAGAATTCCCATTTTAACTGAGACGATTCAATCAACCCTTTTTCTATTACTGCTATCGTCGTTCTAATTCCTTTTTTTTCTGAGCTGGTCAAATCCACCTCTTTTTTAGTGGTGTACCCTCGACGTAGGCTCTTATCTGCACAGGCTGCTATTACATCTGGTCACTCCTGATGAAGAGCAGAAGTTGCAGTGTTGGATGGCATTGTAGTACATAAAATGTCGTTTTTGACTGATTTAACGATTTGTTGATTTCAAGATGGATTTAAATCAAAGCGAATCGGATACTGTAAATTTGACTCTCAGTTGACATCGAGCAAGAATTTCCATTCACTATAACGTGGGTGTGAGGTTCCAAGAAAATCATAAGGAGCAAAACAAGTTCACCGTTGAACGGATTTGTTATTTTTGTACCACCATAAATGAAATTATGCGTAAACTGCCATGTAAATATCGAACAACTGTTGCCATCAGGGATGGCGAATGATTTTATCTTTTTTATGTGCATTTGTTTTTTTCTGTATGGTTCAGTGCTTCAGGTCATACCGATTTGTCTACAGACATGAAAATAGGTATCAATACTCCACAGAACCCTTCCAAAATTTTCTATTTTTTTTTCGAAATAATCATCTTGGGGACATTTTTTGACTTTCGTTTTCAACGGATATAGTTTGCTAATAACATCCACATTTTCCAGGATCTTGATGTTTTAAGATGCATTTTTTAAAACTCAAAATACAATTGATGTTATAAAAAGAATCCAATCCAACCATATTTATTCTTTGATGTAATTTTTTCACATGACTTCAAATTTTGACGCTACAGTTGCTCAATTATCCATGTTGAGTATATTGATTATTTGCAAATCGAAAAAATTTACTAGTTCAGTCGTATTAGATAGGCATTTACTCTGTTTTCATCCACAGTTTCTTGCTGGATGGCTGGGCCATAATATAAGCTAAAAATCTGAGGTCTAAGAACCATACACCCGCCTTATATTGCGAACAGCACTGCATCGAGGTACGCCTGTAATGAGAAAATTATATTAGAATAATCAAAACATTTCTGGTTGCTACATCTGTATTTTATTTAAATAAACCTCGACAAAATGGTGACCAGTTGGCCCTTATCTTCTCGGTTTGAGCTTCACTTCACACGATTAATATGTTTGTCTCGTCTGTCCACGTTACGGCTTGACCAGACTGTCCGGTTCCGGTCATGCTCTTTGGTTGGACGATAAGGCCACTTTGTCCTTAATGTTCAAACAATGGGGTTGGGATGATCGAATGACGCTGACAAATCGATCAGAACCGATCGATGTAAACGCTTCTGATCTCCATTGTTTCGTGCTCACACAGAATTCCGGATCCCCAAGTACAGGCTGTTCCAAAAAACGACGTTGCCGTCTTTTTGACGAATTCTATTTCAACTATTTTAAATATAAAAACTATTTTTAAAGACGAAAATCACAGAAATGATAACAAACAAGCCTGGGTACAACAGCATCCTGCTCGATTTATTCACCTATTCCGAACAAAGATAATTGCTGCCACTTTTGTATTGTATATATAACAGATGAAAGAATATGAAATAAACATTTCAGTATAAATGTGTCAATCCTTTTATAAGAAAAAAAGTTGGTGTTTCTGAATGTTTAAGATAAATTCTTGTACAGGGATATGCAAGGACTCATTTGATTTTAAAAATGCAACAAATGTTAGTACATACGTAAGGACTGTCGATTTGTCTCAGTTGGTGGGAGAGCCAGTTATCAATCATTTTGTGGTGACTTTATATCATGATATGGAAACCTTAATTTTATAAACGTATTTATTAGAATGAACAATGCCCTTGTGTATTTCTAACACAATTTTTTTGCTCATAGGTAAAATTTGGCTCAAGCTGCAACAGAGCCACTGACCAAACAGTTGGTGGTGATATCCTAAAGGAAATATTGATATTACATATTTGATATCCTTTACGAAATATTGATGTCACATATGATATCCTTAAGGTGATATTGATTCTACGTATCTGATATCCTTGAGGAAATATTGATGTTTCATAACTGATATCCTTAAGGAAATATTGATGTTACATAACTGATATCCTTGAGAAAAAATTGATGTTACATATCGGTTCAGTTTTACGTTACGGGACGGACAAACAGTGACCTGTTCAACTCCCTAAATTTGGTGAAAATCGTTCGTACTTTTTTTTTCCAGTAAAAAAAAATCAAATCAAATTCAGAATTGGACTGTTTTTGACTACATGTTGATGGCACACACATTGTAGTTTCAGGTGCTGTAAGTGAGTTAATTTATCCTGGATGTTCTTGTGAAATGATTGTCAACGGAACGTCCTTTGTCGACAAACATTGTCTGTGAAACGTAATTTTAGTAACATGTTTATTCAGAAGTCTTCACTGTTTGTTCCAAAACTAACAATAAATCGCCGAATGTATGTTTCTCATCACATAACTCAAGGAGAGCTAGAGCTATGACAACAGACAGACATTTGATGATTTACAATAATTTTTTGGGCAAAAAGTAAAGGCTTCAGAATAAACCATATCTTGATATTCCGTCAATGTTCGGTCAGCTTCGTCATTTCACCGAGACTTTTTTCACGGGAGAATGTTACGTCAACAAGACGATATTGTTACGATCAGAAAATGACCTAGAAAAACACACAGTACATAAGTTTCCACACAAACTTGAGAGACATCGAATATTTGAAATTCTGTTGATTATCTGAAAGCCTTTACCGTCGGTGCCAATTTATGAAAGTAGGCGAAACTCAAATAAGATCCGAATATTTTATGGAGAACTTTCGTGTCTTGGGGAAATTATTCAGGATGAACACGATACACACTTATCAGAGATTGCAGACGAGAGTTACATTAAACCTGTGCTGCGTCGAAGGTAAACGGAAGTGCAGGGAGAGGTCTAACTTCTACCCTATCACGCATGCGTGGCAACTAACGGGTATACATTGCTTGCCCAAGCGAGAAAAACGTTTTAATTTTCCTAAGCGCCATCTTGATAGAGACGGGCTGAATTTTAAGAGTTTACAGAATTGAGGTGTGCAGAGAGGAATTAAGACAGGAATTTCATTCGCTTCACGTTTCTCCTTTTCCTTGTGTCATTCTTCCTTTCCTTTCTCCTGTTTCTTTCTCATTTTTTCAATATTCGATTTCTTTTTTCATTCATTCCTCTTGTTCCTTGATTCTTATTCTTATTTTTAAAAATCTTTTTCTATTATTTCTTTCTGTCTTTTTCTCTCCTTACCACTCTTTCCTCTTTTTTTCTCTGTCTTCCACATATTCCTTCTCTCCATTCCTCTTTTTTTCTTTCTTTATCTCTTTCTTACTCGTCATTTTTTTCTTTCATTTTTAAAAAATTTCTCCTTCATTGAAATTCTCTATTTAAATCTTCTCCCCATTTGCTTTCTCTTTCCCATTTCACTTTATCTTTCCTTTCATTTTCTCTCATTTCCTCACACTCTTTCTTTTTCTTTTCTTCCTTTCTTTCTTCTCTCTTTCCAACTTTCTCTCTCGCTTCCTGCTGTTTTTTCCTTTTCAAATTCTTTTTTTTTCATTCCCTTTTCGTTTTTTCCGCTTCAATTCCGCCCTTTCTTTCTCATCTACTCACTTTCTCCCTTTTTTCTTTCTCTTTCACCTTCTTACATTCGTTGTTCTTTCTTTTCTTTCTTCTTTTCTTTCGCAACTTCCTACACTTTTTCTACCTTCCTTTTGTATCCACTTCAATTTCTTTCTCTCTCTATCTCACTTTGTTACTTCCTTTCTTTATCACTTTTTCTTTCTATTTGCACTTTCCTACTTTCTCTATCATTGTCTTCTCCTCTCCTTCCCTCTTTCACTCACAGCTTTTTTTTCTCCCTCCCTATCTATATACATATTTTTCACCACCTTTCTTTTCCCCATCTCTACCATGTAAGAGAATAATTTTAATTTCTCCAAGCATCACCTCGATCCAACCAGGTTGGATTTTAAGACTTTACGGAATCTTTTCCAAAATATAAATACAGAAATTTAAAAAAAACGGGTGCAGGGAATAAAGATGGGAACAGCAGAAACCAATGAATAGAAAAATAAATAGATAGGAAAGAAAGAAAAACAAAGCAAAATGGTTTCTCGCCACTTCCGGTTGAACACCCTCATAAAACCGGAGCCATCTTGCCTCTAGTTTTGTAAACCAATAACATTTAATGTAATTTATTAAAAGGCGGCCAGGGGTAAAAGAATAAATGAAGAGAAAGTGTTTTCTCCACTTATATTTCATTGGCTTGGCTCACACACATGCATACACACGGATATATATGATTGTAAATTGCGTTATATCACATTGAAACTCTATTTGAAATGATCTTTCGTTATACTTCGTTGGATGTATCATTCGGGCAAGACAACGTAAATAATATAAACAATTGAAGAGATCAGGGGATCATCAAAGATGGAATACACATAGATAGATAGATAAATCGAGTGAGAGAGAGAGAGAGAGAGGGAGAGAGAGAGAAATTGTGTTGGATAACTTGTTTCGTGAGGTCACCCAAGTTGAGCGAATACCTGCTGCCGTATGGGCCAACGAGATTGCTCTTCTACCGTCTCAGCATATATTTTGCCTCATATTGATATAACACCTTGTCGTGTCACGACTGGACAAAGTACCTGTCTGCCTTTCACACACTTTCTGCTCCATAGAGGAAACATGACACATGAAATATGCCATACTCAGATCAGGAAGAAACAGTTAAATAGAGCACTCTGGTGTATGAGGAGATTCTGTGTAAATAGATATATTGAATTCGTCCAGTTCCGTAGTCTAGAGGTAGGATATCGGCCTCTGGGTCTGAAGTCAAGGTTTCAATTCTACCTCGTGGTACTGGATGGTAATGGAAAGTCTATAGCCACACTGAAGAAACAGCTGTCTGTGGATGACACAATATATATACAAATATATATATACACACACACACAACTATTTAATCATAAATGAAACAGAATCGAAATTTTTGATTTCTTCCCTCTCCTATTTCCTCGTATTGCACAACCCCCATGATAGAGAGATGTGGCAGATCCTGGGGAAGGTCTATGTCTAATTGGGGATTTTAAAAGACTGATGATGATGATTATATTTCTTCGATCTTGGCTTTTCTTTGCCTCCTCATTCTTCGACTTCGTCTTTTCCTTAACTGTCATTCTTTCCTAATTTTTTCCTTTGTTTTGTCTGTTCTCCTCGTCACTTTATACATTCCTGATTTTTTCTTAGTATTAATTTTTCTCCTTCAAATTTTATGAATATCTTTTTGTTCCTTTTTCGCTTTTTTAATATCATCATTTGGACACATTTTTTCCATTAGTTCGTTTTGTCTCTTAATTTCTCATTTTTTCCTGTACATTTTTTCTTTATACCTATTCCTCCCTCCCTTCGTTTGGTATTCTTTCTTTTTTCATTCTTGATTTTTTAGTCGATTTTCATTTGTCTCCCCCTTTCTATAATTATATCTGTGAATTTCTTCCTTTCATTTTCCTTTCATTCTCTTGTTCTTTCTTACATTCTTTGTTTTCTTCGTGTTTTCTTCTCATTCTCTGTTATTTTTTTGTACCCTCCTCAATGTCTACTTTCTACTATATCCCTCGTTTGTTCTTTTTTTTTTTCTTCTCATGATTTATCCTTTTCCTTTTTCATTATCAGTATCTACATTCTTCTCCTTCTGATGATCTGTGTTCCTTGATTTCATCAACCTTGTTTTTCTCCCATTTTTTTCGCCATTCTTCTTCAAATTTTTTTTCTCGATTCCATCTCCATTTTTCCTATAACTCTTTCATCCTCCCTGTCTTTGAATAACTTTTTCAACATTCTTTAAATTCTCCTTCAATCTCATCCATCTCATTCCTCTCCATTGATATTCCTTAATGTCCATTCATTTTCATATTTCCTTTCATTGAACGCTTTTATCCCATAAGCCCATTTGATGACATGGGTGACCTAACCCTCACACACACCATAAGGGATATATTTGATTTAACTGCGAACCGACTGTGAAAATGAAATGAACAAGCCGGAAACAATCCAGTCGTCTGTAGACAAAATATTGTTTTGAAATTGATATGAGCTTTTCCGCTGCAGGGGCTCAGGAAGGGGGCATTTGAGGGGTCAAAGGTTGAAAAGCTGGCCCCTTTATACAATTTTTAAAAATTCTAATATTCTTCGTGACATTTTGTGTTCATTTGCTCTTGGGTTTTTGTTCACTTCTAAATGTTTCACTTTTTGTCCTTTTAAGCTATTGATTGATGTATGTCAACGTTGAAGTAGAATCGTCAGTTATTGGAATTATCCATTTATGCTAATCTGTTAATTTCTGTATATTTCCCTGGATATGTATTTTTTGCATATATATATATATATATATATATATATATATATATATATATATATATATATATATATATATATATGTATATATATGTATATATATGTATATATATATATATATATATATATATATATATATATATATATATATATATATATATATATATGATGTGTACTGTAGAGAGTGAGACAGACTCGGGAGTGAAGTGTTTGGAGGTAATGTTTATTAATCCTTATAAGTAAATTATATCAAGTAAATATATATATACATATATATATATATATATATATATATATATATATATATATATATATATATATATATATATATATATATATATATATATATATATATGTATTTATATATATACATATGATTAATTCAACTTTATTCGGAATGGTTTCCTCTTATCAAACGCTGAATGTATCATTTGGTCTAAACATCGTAAATAAAATGCGACCGATAAGGTAGCGTTATTTACATTAGTCTTACCGTTGAACTAAATAGCCACCGGTAAGGAAAAGTCCAGGACTGCTGCAAGAATCGAACTCGTCTCACCATTTAGTTGAACAGTTGCTGATAATGTAACGGCCTAAATAACTGCTTTAACTCATAATTCCCGTTTTGTTTATTCATAGTCTATATCTTCTCTATTTGTTTCTACATATTGATATAGATAGATCGTTAAAAATTTCACGGACATTTTACAGCTAGCAAGTGATGAGAGCTGAACATAAGATTTCCCCACTCCATGATACGGATGTCCAAATAGACATATATAGAATATTAAACTTTCACCTCAGATAGACAGTGAGCTTATGTCGGTTTCGGCAGAGTTATCCTGGTCCGGGCTCCTCATATCACAGGTTGTCTCCTACCTCGGTTTGCGATAAAGTCCAAAAGCCAAGACTACTTTATTTATATTTGTGGGTGTACAAAGTTTGATTGCCGGCCTGATGAAGTAAAGTATGAGGAATCTAACTCTTACAACTATCTCTCGGTTTAATGCATTTTTTCATCATATATATGGAAAACATTACACGAATATGATTGCAGAGTAGGGTAACTATATATGATCATATCTCACATGATACTTATCTTGGAAAGATATTTATACCCCAAAGTTATGCTAACTAATTCGTCTAGTTAATTCAGCTACTTATTTTAATCTACTTAGTACAACAATTGATAAATAATGGTCTCAGCTCTTGGACTAACATGTGAAATAGACTCTGCAGCAAAATCGAATTGATGGCATTCTTGCTTACGGCACTCAGAAATTCCTAATTCTTTCTAATTAATACAAATAATGTATTAATATCACAGTGGATTATAATTATAGATTATTTTTTTATCTTCCAAATATTAAATAATGTAATTATTCAATAACAGCATTACAAGCTCATTTATGTACAGATAGAATTTCTAACTATTAAGGTAAGTTGAGAAAAATCAATTAGTTTAAAAGAAAATCTTTACTGAAGAGTAGCTTGATTATTGGACATCATCAAGCAAGGCTGTTGATATAGACAGCAGGTTTACTCTATTTCTCTATATCACGCGTGCAGGCTGCAGTGAATGAGCTAGAGGGATGAAGGAATACATTCGTTTTCTTTTTGATGAGACGGTTTTTTATTGGTCACTGGCCAACGAAGAGAAACTTATTCATTTATCAACTATTTTCCCAATATTTGACTGATCATTCCCAACACCTCTTTCTAAACAAGCTATGTATCGCGTGTATCATCATCATCATCGTCGTCGTCGTCGTCGTCATCATCATCATCATCATCATCATCATCAGTCTTTTAACGTCCATCGTTGGATATAGACCTTACCTAGGATTTGCCACACTTCTCTATCATGGGTGCCGCGGGACAAGTACTTCTTGAACTCGTCCAGCTTGTCTCTCCATCTGATATTCTGCTGGCCTCGGTTCTGCAAGTGATCTTGGGGGATCCATGTCGTGAGTCGTGATGTCCATCGGTGTCTGCCATTCTTGCAACATGGCAAGCCCACCGCCATTTGAGATTGTTAATGGATCCTATGACGTCCCTGACTTTTGACTTCTCTCGGATGTACTGTGCTGTGTTGTGGTCTCTCCATGTGAGGCCCAGCATTATTCTTTCACGTGCACGTTGCATGGTTCTCAATTTACGGGTCTGTCTCTTGTAGGCCCCACCAATTGAGCTTGAGGGCTTAACATTCGAACATTCACTCCTTATTATAATTAGAATTTGCAAAAAAACATTGATCCTGTGACTGTTTCTCGTGAGTGACAAACCAGACGTGTTTATGTTTTTTTTTTTTTTTTAATTTTCCATTGCGAAAATCCATATTTTCTTTGACGTTTACCTGCCTCAAAGGTCGAAGTTTGTTGTCCACTATTTCTGATATGGAACGCCTGTGTGTTTGGTTGCTTGGCCTCACGCATTTTTTAATCGTACAGTCCTTTGTGAGAACTTGCACAATCTTACAATGGTCTCTGCATTTGAACTTTATTGCAAGCCGTGGCAAAAGACAACGTTTGATAAGAGGAGCCCCGACAGAGACAGCTGATGCTAGAACCAGCAAAAGTACAGTAGGTAACTGAGTTGAGAATAGGATATTTTTTTCGATCCAAGTCTATTCGGACATCCGTATTATGGAATAGGGAAATGTTATGTTCAGCTGTCATCACTTACTAACCACCAATATACGAGATTTTCAAAATTAAAGTAATATTTTTGTGTCATATATAACAAAAACCTCTCACAAAACTAGGTTTTTGCTAACAAAGTGCTCTAAAATTTTTCCATAGTGCTTTTTTACCTGTTGAATTAAGCAGTGATTGAGGTAAAATCAAATTATCATGATAAGGCTTCGACCAATATTGTTCCAAGTATAAATTCATTACTTAAAAATAATGGACAGAAACTAATCGACCAATTTGGCATAATTGTAAATTGAAACCCTCAAATAAAAACCAAATATTTCTACCATGAATGATTAGTGTTTGGCAAAGTCCGGTTAGATACGTAGTTAGATATAACTTCAAAACACATGAATAATCCACACCAAGCAAACCCAGTCTTTGTGGATAGCAGTGATTGATTAAGTGCCTTTTTAAAAAGTCATTTGATGACGACTCTCAACGTGCAGAGAGTGGGGGCACCAAGGTCTCAATTATTGTTTAATATTCAACACTTTAAAAAACTGTGTGACCTTAAACGCTTCTTTAAGTCTTACGTGCTGGAACATAGATATACCTGAACTTATATTGTTTTCAGGAATAAGTCCCATGCACAATTTCTCTTCAATTATTCTTGAAATTTAAAATTGCTAATCTCTGACGTTTTGATTTTTGAAGCCAAAAATAATAGTAGTAAAACGTCTGCTGTTGTCGTGTAGTCGTATTACCTAGCTGTATAGAAATTTTGAAAAATCAATGATCCAACTATGCTGGTAAGAAATCTACGTACTGATATTTTTTTCCGAATTTTACGACCCTCTTTAAGAAAAAAAAACCCGGTAAACTTCTAAGTTTATAATATCTGACCACCCTGGTTGTTTTATTGTCGTTATGCTTCAAGAATGGGGTATATTTACGTTCTTAGTGATTGCAAACGTTGAGATCGTCTGTCATCATTAGGAAATCGGTAATATTCGCAACACTGACATTGAGATTCATGAATGCAATCGCGAATAAAACATTGAACCACGATATTGGTTGCGGCTTGCTTAGCTTTTTTCACTCAGTCGTCTACTCTATCGTCTGATAAAAGAAATCAAAGATTACAAAATGGTTAACCAAGTATAAACTATGCATCCTATACCTACATACATGCAAAATATCTGCCTGAATAAAATAAAAGCCAAGAAACAAACACGTTTCTCCACGTACTAATTTACCATTAATTAGATCCCTGCAGGTACCGGAAGTTAAGTCATGACACAACAACTTTGCCACTATATTTCCACATTTATTTACAGACTGATTGTCTGCTCCTGGACCAGTATTTACAAATAATTACCGGTCTCTTCAAGGAAATAACGGCTTCAAAACATTGCTGACACGATAATTGTACTCTAATTGCTGATACATGACAAATGTACGTACAAGACACGTAGAGAGCATATCTCCAGGAATGCATGAGTGTATTTCTCCCCCAGGATGATTAGATTGGGCCGAAACGAAAAATTATGGAAGATAGGGATCTTTGGAAAGAATGAAAGAGATTGGTCCATGCAGGAAAGAAAGGTTATCCTGTGTGCCCAGGGAGGAAAATGACTCGTCTAGATGTTTCTAGGAAGACACAGGCTTTTATTTACGAATATAGCTACATGAAGTATATTTGCTGAAAAATCCAAAGGGTTGAATTTTAAAAAAAGAATTTTATTGTCGTCAAAAGTGCATTTGCTGGCAAACATAGCAATAATAATCAATTATCTACGCTCTCCCCATTTTTGGGGTCAGTGGACTATCATTCGCTGCATAGATGGGGAGACTTTCATTCAAGGGTTCGAACTGGCTATCAGCCATAAAAATTTGAAACAATTTGCACTTTTAGATATTTTTTTCCATTGGCCAAACACATTATACTCCTTCCTTTACATTTAGCCACGGCCAATGCATTACATTTGGTCTAAATCTGAATTTCCCGCTTTAAAAAAAAGCTCTAACTTACATTCTGATCGATTCTGAGTACCCCGGGTACTACCTCTGAAATCAAAAGTCAGAATCTGCATTTCTCTCCTTCTTTGGCAGGAAACTAACACACGAACGCAAGAAGACCATACTGCAATTTTGCTACGCAGCTTGTCTCAGATATATTACTGATATTTACCTCCTAGTTAACTTTGGGGAATGAAAAAGAAAATTAACTAAAATCCCTAAAAGTGTATGATATATAGGTGAACACCTTCGGTTGCACTTGACAAGTATAGTAATCTCTTATGATAAAAACCAATACATCGAATCACATCAGTACTTACGATTCCTGCTCGACTAACCGATACTAATTTCATCTACAAATTTCCTATCATTAGTTGGATAATAGTCCTATAATAAACAAACATCAAAGTCATATCTTAGCTATAAAAAAGATAACACTCTATACCAAAGGTTAGCAAGCCACTCGTCCAGCCAGAGCACCATTCGTGTCCATACCAATGATTATAGACTTATAGAAATAAAAGTAACTACTAGTATATGACAAATACTCATGAATATACGTATATATATCATAAAAGATTATTTGGAAAAAGTGCTACCGATTCTTGGAACCCTTATTATAAAAACTAAGAACAAAAAACGGAAATTATCGTCTTGTGCTCAGGAACTGGATTTATAAAATGCGATGATAATATCATCAGCCAGAAAATTAATTCAAAAATTTGTATTTTGTTTGTGGGTGTTTTTGTCGAATCACGACGAATATCTTTTACAAGCTTGTAATTTTGTGTAGTAAGAAAGAATCAAGCAGTCTTTGTCGATTGATACATTCAAATTTGTGCGTTCTAAAACTCGTAGATCCTGACAAGGTCATTTATTGGGTACATAAAACAGAAAAAGTCAAGGCTGGATTCAAGATGGATTCCAACATCTGGAACAAAACAGAATATACAGAGCTTTGTAGAAACTCTTTTCTGTGTTTTATGCAAGTAATTAGGATTCTTCTTTTGCATATTGTTAGAACTTGGACAAACTATTTTGCAACGCTGCTCTGAACAACTGGCTCATTTAAGCGATGCATTTTTGAAGCAAGAAACCGACCTTGGACCTCACTGCATAATAACTCCTGTGATCGTATTGGAAATATGATGCAAAAAAGATTCGTTGGACATATTCTTTAGATAATACAACTTTAGACTATCAATCATTTTTCTCTAAAAAATACTCTTTGAGTAGTCAGCAGTTTTATAAATTTTAGAGCCGTTCTTGCACGACAAAATACACAATTTAACTGAAAAACGATGCAGATTCATAGAAATACCGAGGACTACATTGATGGCCAAACAATTATGCTATAAATTCATATGATTAATAAATCTTTGTGAAAAAAAGGAGCTAGATGACATTAATGTATCTCAGTATATTTGTTAATGTTCTTATCTGTCTATCGCTTACAGCCATCCACAAGAGACCGGGTTAATCACTGCTACTGGGTTTTGGGTTAGTCATATGTTCTGACATCTATATGTATCAACTTATCAATTAAGACTTCGCCAGACTCAAACCGTCCATAATGTAAAGATTTAAATACACGCAACATCGATGTGTTCGGAAACTTTTTTGTTTTTTTAAATCCCCCAGCTGTATACCTCTTTATTGGTGTGTGGCGGGGTCAATTTGGAATAAAATTTTACGCTAAATTGGTCCCTTAGTTTGTGCCCAGCAGCACGTTTTAATGATCATGGCCCCAAAGCAGCAAGAACATAACTTATTTATTTTCTCACGATTTCTTTTCAATCGATCACCATATCAATTGAGGAACAAGACCTATTTTTTTTTAATTGTCAACAGATGATTCAAACCATACTGTTTGTATTTTCATCTAGGTAACTCTCTGGAGTAAAATGCAGCCTATATGGGTAGAGGTAATTCATAATTTTCCATTGAATGATAGTTTACCCATATTTTTGACAACCTGTTCTTATCTATCTAGCTATGTTCAAAGCAATCACAGATGGAGCCTGACAGCTTCCTATCCCCCACCCCGACCGCAGTGTACTCTCTAGACTGACACCCTATCACATGAATCGTTCATCGCAGAATATGGTGACCTGATGGTTTTGAAATGGCTCCATGCTTTCGGGGTAGACAGAAACTCTTTGATCCTTATGACAATGACAGGAACCCATCAAAGATAAAGGGAAATTCGGAACGTGATTTGAAATCCAACAATTCATGCTCCAATAATGCAGGATGAATAAGTATATATATATATATATATATATATATATATATATATATATATATATATATATAGTTGCCTACATATCAGTAGCGTATGGAACTTTGTACTGTAAGTGTGCTGCGTGCACAAAAATGCAGGTATATTTTAAAGTCTGCGAAAAAGCAGTTGCCAAGAAGGCTTCATCTCTCCATTTCTTTTTATAGGCACTAAAATATTTTTACCTTTATGTGCATCCGTAGCACATTCAAGATGAGAAAAAAAACGAAACAAAAGCACCATTCGCCATCGGTCTCTCTCTCTCTCTCTCTCTCTCTCTCTCTCTATATATATATATATATATATATATATATATATATATATATATATATATATGTATATAGATAGATAGATAGATAGATAGATGGATAGATAGATAGATAGAGAGAGACGGACAGAGAAAGGGGGGAAGGAGAGAGAGAGAGAGAGAGAGAGATACATGGAGATGGATAAATGTTTGAAGAGATATATATTCCGAACGATGAATAGAGACGGAGAAGTTAAACAAGCTCGTATCAAATAACCGTAGTCCCACAAATAGTCTGCTAGACCATCCAGCCGAACGGGATACAGGTTATTCCGTCTTTGCTCATGTCTTTGTGCGTGTCAGGGCACACCTGATCCTTTTGGGGGGCTAGACATTGGATATTCCCATAAATACACCAGTAGTCGATATTTTTTGTTTTTATCAAACGAGTATTTTTAGGGGCGTCAATTTTTCAAAAAAAGGAAGAAAAGACCAAACCATATTTCTTAGATAATTACTTTGGTACATACACGGGCTACAGTGATTTATTTTTTGAGGTTGGAACATATATGTGATGTATCATGAGCAAGAATCTTTTTTTTATA
Organism: Thysanoteuthis rhombus; assembly: GCA_963457665.1. NCBI lineage: Eukaryota > Metazoa > Mollusca > Cephalopoda > Oegopsida > Thysanoteuthidae > Thysanoteuthis > Thysanoteuthis major. The sequence continues at coordinate 10,305,453 of OY735241.1, read as the reverse complement.
AATAAGTGGGTCGGATCTAATTTTTCTCTCTAGAAGTCTCCAATTTTCTGCACGAGAAAGTAAATGAGTTTAAAACTCGCCATCACAGTCAATAATTCTACCTCATGTTAACAATTTCTTAACAAGTAATAAATATGATCAGAATAAATTCTATTCATGACATCACTGTTATTTCCTGCTGGAAAAGATCTAAAAAGGAGTAAAAAAAAAAACATTCCAAAGAATCTACATGCTATTTCCGCTAGTACACATCTAATATAAATTTGAAAAAAATATCCAGACACATAGATATTTTTAGGCTATAAGATGTTAACTAAAAACTTGTTAAAATAAAACTACGAATGATCCCCCAAGCCCCCAGAAATGGACAAGCATTCAGGAGGGTTCAGTGAAGTCTTATTGTCATTTCAAAGTTGGATGACGAAAACTGGAAAGTACAAACATTCACAGACACACACACACACACACACACACACACACACACACACACATATATATATATATATATATATATATATATATATATATATATATATATCCACAGACAGCTTTTTCGATGTATTACATCTCTTCAGTGTGGCTATAGACTTTCCATTTTCCCCTCCTGTACCGCAAGGCAGGATTGAAACCATCGCTTCAGACCTGGAGGCCCTATCCTACTTCTGCGCTACGGGACTGGACGGTCAGAAGGCTGAATTTAAGCGATATATTTATTTATGCAGAAATTCCCTATCCACCAGTGTGCTCTCTCTCTCTCTTTATATATATATATATATATATATATATATATATATATATATATATAAAGGATATGGCAATTGTATACTTTTGATGGCTATGGTCAATCAACGCTCAGTTCCTAACTTTCCCCATGAATCTTACTAGTACATAATTTCGTACCAGAACAAACTTCTATTTATGTCTGAAATATATTTAGATTAAATTTGATCCAAGAGTTGGTGATAGTGGTGACTTTTCAAACAAAGTCTGATTTAATAAATACATCTTCTATCATTGAGGCCACTTTCACCAGTAACTAGTCAAGAACCCGCTTACAGGAGGTTTTCAACAGAAAAACACATTAATACACCTATGAAATTATAAATCTACACGAGTACAATTTATATTCAAAAGATATAAGGAGTGGTTTTAGAGCCAGAAGTTTTGGGATTTGGGAGAGAATAATGATTGGACTTTCATTGATCTATCTATCTATCTATCTAGAATTCCACAATGTTTTATGGAACCCCCCAAGATATTGAAATAAATTAAATTCTGCATATGCATAGTTCAAATCCATGATCTTTTATTGTAGGTAGTAAGAAAAAGAATTAGATGCTATCTGATTAAAAAAAGGCTCTTGAAAAAACTAATATATATATATATATATATATATATATATATATATATATATATATATATATGTATATGTATATATATATATATATGTATATATATATATATATATATATATGTATATATATATATATATATATATAACGTAAGAATAATATATTCATAAATAGATATAAATATAGATAGATATAGATATATATGTATATGTATATTATCATTATTATTACGTTACATGTTGCAGGATGATTCATTTTAATAACCTGTCAATTTGGCCCATAATGTGTTCCAAATCTTTTTATTTTACGCCTGTAAATATTTATACTCCTTTTTCAATTTCCTGTTCTGCCTTCATATCTTTCGACTTACCTCCATCTGCAGTTCTCTTTGTAATGCTGGCATACACGCGTTTTTAGATCCACATATATGTAAGCACACATATACACATACAGTCATCCGTGCACGCAGACACACACACAAACACACACATATATATACATATATGTACATACGTATGCATGTGTATATATATATATATATGTGTGTGTGTGTGTGTGTATATATACAATAGATTTTGTTTTAACAGTTTCATTATGTACATATATATGTATATGTATCAACACATACAAGTAAATATGAACGAATACATATACATACATATGTTAACTTAACAGAGTATATATATATATATATATACATATATATATGTATGTATGTATGTATATATATATATATATATATATATATATATATATATATATATCCATTCATCCATTGACAAATTCACACATACACACACACATATATATTCATTTATGAATATACGTACATTGATCATATCTATACACCTGTATACGCACCATTAGTATAAATATACACAAAACGCATGTGTTTATATGAACGTACATATGAATATCGAACTACACGTGGATATATAAATTTTCAATATGTGTGTATATTAGTCCTTATTCACATATAAAAATACATACATATCTATGTATATACATTAAGAAATGAGTTTATATTGATCATATTCATGTTTTCATCTGCCCGGGCTATCAATGGAAAACATTTTTTCCTACCTCAAATTTTTTTTCAACATAATTTCCTTTCCTTCCATTCTCTCAGTCTGTCAGTGAACATTGATCCCATGGATTGTTGAATTTCACATGGGTAGACATTCAATGAAAATGACACGAACAAAGAGTCACATCTGTTGTTCTACGCTGAACCAATTTTCTTCTAAATCAAAGTCTCTGTTTTCCCCACTAGAACATTATGCTAGCAAAACAAATATCGTCAGGCAACATTTATGGACAAACTCTACAGAACTGAAACTATGTTGCCAAAAATTTTTGCCATCCATAAATGAGTACCACCCATTGGGGAAAGATTATTTAATATCAATATTTAGTATGGGTGCCTTTTTCTATTGCTTCTAGTCATTTAATTCATTAGATGTGAACATACAGCCGTATTCTTCGTTTCAAAGTGTTGCGTTCGATGGTCGTTGTTCTCCTTCTCGTTTCAGTACATTTCAAAAGCCCTGAATCTGAATTGAATCCGGCTACTGTCTATGCCCATCGAACACTTTTATTTTTTCGCTCTTTCAAAAGATTCATCGTTTTAACGGAGTGTTTTGGATGAATGTCATACTGAAACATATCTCTTCTTCCGTTCACGTTTGAGTGGAAGAAACACGTTTTCTTCAATATAATTGTGTAACCTTCAGCTTCATGACTCCATCGATGAAATATAGCTTATTATTTTCATTACTGCTCATACAACCCCGGACAATGCCTCTTTCATCACCATTCTGAATTGTCAATACCGAACTATCTTCCTTGTATGTCTCGTTATGGCGATGCTAGAAAGGTAGATTTTTGTTTCATCTGACCACAGTATATTCCACACAAAAGAATAAGAGTAACAGTTTGTTGGAGCCTCGCAACTGGTTCTGGGGGATAGTAATTCAAAATTCCTGAGATATTGAAAGTAGTTTATACTTTCCTTGGCAGATTTTGCATTTGCTTGGGTGTTTATGTACCTATCCTGACTGTAATACACTTTCGGGAATATGTAAATCAATGAATAAATGGAAATGATATATATGTATGATATTTATATAGGTTTCTGATATCTCTCTCTCCCTCTCTCTCAACTTCTATCTCTATCCATCGACCAATCTATCTATCCACACACACACACATATATATAAATATATATATATATATATACATATACATATATATATATATATATATATACCTATATATATATATATATATATATATATATATATATGTACGTGTGTATATATTTATGATGCACTTAGGATATGGAATTTTAGAACATTCTACATTCTTCACTGAGCTTTGCACAACTGAAATCCGTTTTTCAAACGTTTTAAGCTTTACGTCAAAGATAAAATGGTTCAACAATCAAGCCGTTAATGGAGAGATTCACGTACGTGGAAGATTTTCATTTCAGTAAACACACACGCACACGCATATATATATATATACACATATATATATATATGTACATTTACATATATGTGTATATGTGTACACGTGTGTGTGTGTGTCTGTTTGCCTACATGGATTCGTATTGTGCCGTGATCGAAATACAAACCAAAATAAACAAACACATACCACTTCGAAATCGTATTTGCCAAACTCTTGTCCACAACATTTGCACATTATACAAAAAAAAAAAACAAAAACAAACAACTATTAAAAATGACTTGCCATGCTGGAAGTGCTTATAACCAAAGTGTAGCCCAAACTCCTACAAGGAGTTTTTTAGCCCATTATCTGTCATGGGAAACCACGTCAAGACTCAACATTTGAATTCGTGCAAAAAAAGTTGCACCACAGTTTTTCCACAACCTCGACAATCACTGAAGTTATGGACGAGGGCCTGTCGACCTATTCAACCATTCGGACAATACCTGCATACATTGCATCTTTACATAGATACTCTTATCCGTATCCAAAAAGAGCTAACGATAAGATAAATAAAAGCCCTTGTCAGTTGTATTGATCAATAATCTCTTTAAAGAAAGTTGCTCCAAAATACACATCATATATTGTGTGTATATATATATATATATATATATATATATATATATATATATATATATATATTAGCCTGTTATAACCTCTGTCCAAATCATAGCCAAAACATTTTCAATAACTTTTAAGGTTGATACCTATGTAGCTCTTTGACCTCACCACCCCTCCTTCTACACTACCCCAAACATACCAAAAAGTCGAACTCCACATCACTACCCCCTACCTTGACACACTCTGCCCTCCCCAAGGCCAACTGCTGCTGCTTTACCAAAGACCTGATACCTACTGGTCATTCTTCCATTCAGCAGGAGGCCTCCAGCAGCCCTGACAACAAAACTCACCCACAATGCATAGCTCCTGGCAGTGGACTCTGGTTCCACATGGTACATTTTAATACACACTCACACAGCACATACCACTGATGATGGGAAGAATCCTGAAACATGTATGGACTATTGACATATAAGGATTAATAAACCTTACCACCAAAAACTTCACTCCCGAGTCTCTCTCACTCTCTAAAGTACACATTATATATATATATATATATATATATATATATATATATATATATATATATATATATATATATATATATATGGAGTATATGTGGTACAAATCAGGCTAGCAGTGTAGCATAATACAATAATATATCAATGATATAAAGCCACTTCTGAAATGTATTAGATTTATTTCATAGAGTGTTCGATACATACAACATTTTACTCATGGAGTTTAGTTGTTTTAGAGTAGAACTGGAAATGAATAGTAGGTTGTGGATTCGCTACACAAAGTAGCTCATGTTTCAGCCCTCTCTTGGTCTCTTCAGACGAATGATTGTCTGTGTTTTTGAGGGTCTATTTATTGGGAATTTGGTGAGAATGTTGTGAGTGTGGTAGTGGGTGGTGTGGGGATATTCATTTTGTCAAAGGGGTTTGAACTCCATATAGGGTTCATTCCTGCAATATATATATATATATATATATATATACTATCTTTTAGAGAATGATTACAATAAAAATGTTTCTATAAGCACAGTAGAGAGATGGATTTCCGAATAATCCAGTTCTAAATTGAGATTCAACACATTATAATAATAACTTTATCTTATATAAAAGATGAATTGAAACCCCAAAGGTTTGACAATCATCCCATGAAGACGAAAGCTTAAGATAAATTTCAAACTGAATTGAAAAACTTTGAATTATTGAAAAATAATTTTGATATTCTCACAACGATATAATTTCGTCATTCTTTCTATGAGTTAAATCCAGGAAATGAAATATCTTTCAGTTAATTTTGTATGAGGGGTTCTAACAGTAACTCTAAAAGAAATTAGATCAAAACTAGAAATAATCCATCACTCTTGACAAATGGTTGAATTTACTGCATGATCTAAATACCAGAACAAGAGAAGTTATTACAGAGTACACTTAAGAATCGATTCCGTGTAGAATCTCCTCTTGCTAGAAACCGGACTTTGCTGTGGGGAGCTGAATCGCCCAGAACCCTAACGATGTGTCAGCGTCTAATTAAGGTGCAACTCCTACAGCGCTATGTTACGGTGACCAATCTTGATCCCAGGTTACCCCACTATTCGTCCAAGGAGGCTTACCATAAACTCACCTTGGGGGCAAAGAAGCTGCAGTAAGCTGGAACCAGTTCGATCCTGATTGCCAAGCCCATCCCCGAAGATACCCCAGATGAAGGTGATTGACTCCACCGAAGAAAGCCCTAATGCATTCTAACTGGAGAGATGAGACTTCCAACGAGGGGGCGGGGATGAGGTTCAATTTTACGGAAACCAAAAGAAGTAATTACGGACAATGAATGGTAATCTAATGTGAAACATCAGATTAGAACGTCCACTGTCAAATTATGTCACGCCCTTGATAAGACTACAACGGAAGCGTGACTAAAAGATAATCTGAACCAAGTAGTGGCAGGGGAGTTCTCTAACGATACAAATAATTTGGAGGGACCTGCAACTATCAACCCTGGACGTGCACACCCTCCATTCGACGAGTGACATCTGTGAGAGGTTCCAGCAGTATCTCCAGGACCGCATCACTAAGAATCCTGGCCACTTTGAGCAGGAGTTTTGCAGCTATTTTGCCGACTTCCTGCGACTCGAGTGGGCTGAAGCAGCTAGCTGTGGAAATAGATTACAGAGTCCAAGCTGTGCTGAAACAGGTCTGCTACCTCAAGTTGTGGGGGGCTTGATGGTCTGCCCAACGAATCGTACTTGAGGATGTTGCTCGTGTTTGCACTTCTCTTGACGTGATGTTCAAAAATTGGTGTGACCAGGGAAAGATCCTCGGCCAGGTGACCAAGTTGTTGATCACGCTGTCAAAGAAAGAGCGGATAGATGACTGAAGGGGAACTTAGATGATTACAGCCAATAACTCTGCTAAATCCTGAGTTGAAAATTTGGATCAAAATCCGGTCGAATCATATGCGAATTTTCATTGAAGATTTGGTTGGACCGGATCAGAATTATGCTGTGAAGAGAAGATCGACCCAAAACAATTTGAATAGGACTCACACGGTTCTTGAAGGATAAGAGGACGACACAGGAGCCACTCTGATCAATTTAAATCAGTCTGAAGAGTGCGACAGGATTGACCACCTGTCTGTAAAGACTTTGCTGCAGACTGCTGGATTCGATTAGGAGTTTTGCAAGTTGATCATCCCCGTGGACCAAACCCCAAGTGGTGTAGTTGGAGTAAATGCTGTTTGCAGTCTTTAGCTGTGTCCAACAGGGTTGTCTTTAGTCGCCCTTACTTTATCTCCTCGTGCATTTCTAGCGGCTATTCAGCTCAATGGTAAGAGAAACGCTTCGTTGAAGCGGTATATATATACCGTCAATATGCAAATTTAGAGTTGAAACAGTTATTTCAGCTCTGCATTCTTGGGGTCTGTCTACCTCAGTGTTAAGAGCCATGATATGTCAAAGCTGTAACCCTATGAGTCAGAGATTCCATTCCTGCAGCAGCCAAATTTTCTCTGATCGTTCACTCTATTTACTTTGTCTCCGCCTAATGATATTTTCACATTGTAATAACGGGAGATCATTCCATATAAAAGTTCAAATATAATATAAAGCAATTCATATGTAAATGTATGTGTGCATGTGCGTGTGCATACGTACGTGTGTGTGTGCAACAGAAAATTCAGTTCTTCACCAATAGTCAGACTGTCTCTAGGATGGAGCTCAGGACACCGTGATGAACTGAATTTCTTTGTACACCTATCTACATATGTTGTATCCCTGATATCAAGCGCTCTCCACGCATAGATAACTTTACCCCCAAGAAAAAATTAGCAATGTATATATATAAATATATATATATACATGAGTGTATGCATGTGTAAATAATGTGACTGAGAGGATTTCTGTGTATGGAGTATTTTTCTGCGTATATATGTATGTTTGTGTCTTTGGGTGCATGTATGCTTGTGTGGATGGGTTCATGTGCTAGTGTATGTGTGCATGTGTGTTTGTTTTTCTGTCCTCATCTTATGTAATTACAGAAATCCATGCATTCTTCTAACACACTCAGTTGTTAAACTTTATTGCTTTTCTTTTTCCTTTTTTCAATAGCCAGCTGTCAAAAACAGAGATGGGCCAATATTTGTTCGGTTAATGGTGACAATAAAACTTTTTTCTGCCTTCCCTAGGGTATCTCCCCCATAAGATGACATCATCAAGTGAAAGATAAACCAGTGATTCCCAAAGTGAAGACGGTGGCTCTGCAGGGCACCCCAGTTCGTTCCATAGGCAGAATGATATTTTTGAAAATTTCAATTATTCTTGGCAATCATTATTCAATGCACAGATATACTGTCACCAAGATGATAGGAGGCGATATCTGACTGGCATATTGTGAATCACTCGGTCCATTTAATGTTGAACTAAACAGTTTTCTTAACAACGTTTACATTCTGGATCGTTCTACACTGTAAAAAGTGTTTCTTTAGATCATTTAAAAAAAAGTTACTTTGTTGAAAAAGGATTTGTTCACCTAAATTCATCGTCTTATCTCAAAGTAAATGCTTGATTAAATATGAGATTAAGAGATAAATTCACTGGGATTTCTTTAAAGTTGGTCAGCGTAACACTTCTTTCAGTTTATCTTGAATATTTTTTTCTTGGAACCCTCCAAAGTACTTAACGTTGGACTTCAAAATTGTCATTCTATTTTGAAAACAATATGGCATGCCCCTTTTCGAGCTGCCGCGTCAGTTTTTTTAATTTTTTGTAATCTCGTCCACGGTCTAAGATTATTCTTAACTGAAAAACATATTTTTTTGGACAGACTTGAAAAATAACTTCGTTGAATGGATAATTTTTAACCTAAATCCACGTTGGTTTTCTGTGAGTAAATTTACAATTAGATACAATAAATATTTCTCTGATATAAACGAAATTAACGTTCAACAAATCAGAATCATTATTAAAGTTTGGCTTATAAAAACATTTTTCGGTGTGATTATAACTTCTAATCAAGGAAAATGTTCTTTTTTTTGTTACAGTAAACAAAGTCAACCCTAAATATGGACTCATCTTTGATGATCTGATAGCTGATCAATAAGTCCATTGCCTGACACGTACATAGCAAACGTTTGAAAGTTTCACTGCTAAGTGTTTGATCTATGTGATTGATATCCACCACTGAATTAAGTGCATTGACAAGGAATGAGTTATGAAGAATAAATATCTTTTGTGTAAAATAATTTTTCTTTCATCGTGGGACTTTAGAACTCATGATATACCATGTAATAATAATTAAGTACATTTTAGTATGTTTTGCCGGAATTAAGTATATTTGAATCTTGGTAGTTTACTGATTCTGACTGGGCGTTAAGTTCTATATTAGTATCCCATTAGTCAAAACTGACTCCATTGGTGTTGCTGGCATATCCAAGTAAAGCCACTTTTTGTTTCAATACTGGAAAAAGTTTTACAAAAGTAGGAAAATGTGTTTTCATAAGATCAAATTCAATGAATCATTATTTTCTTTTTACCTACTTTGAACACATGAACGTGTTTGTGATTGTTCGATGATTTTCTGGCTTACGGTGCCGTGAAATAAATTCCCATACACCAATTGATCCGTGGTTTGAAAAAGGTTTGGAACAATCGAGTTAGATGTTCTGAAACCTGTTTCCCTACTCAAGCAGCTAGTACCAACAGCACAGAAAAGAAATTGCAGACTATTACTACAGTAATGACCCCAATACTCACTGTGAGCTCAACGACTGAGATTTTGAGTCAAACTTACCAGTACATACACTGTAGTTACAGAATCAGAATATACTTTATATTTACGGAGTATTGCTCACTTTGATACGAAGTCATAACAGTGGGGAACCCAATGAATGGAGAGCTCATTACAATGGTAATTGTCAGAATTCCAAGATAGTTAATCACTACTATTCTAATTGTGGAACTAGAAATATCATGAATTGATTATTTTCAGGGATTTCATAAAATCTAACGAGACTTCACAAAATCCCTAGAAATCTCGCAAAATCTCTTGCGATCTTACTATAACACACGCACTATCTCACACACTAACAGAATGAAACAACGAAAATCTCTTCGACTGAAAAACTAAAATCAAAACATGTTAAATGAAAGAAGAGAATAACCCCCAGGAAACGTCTCGCCCAATCAAGCAGACTAAAATTTTCAAAATGTCCGAACTACCCAAGCGGGTGGAAACAGCCTGGCACTTGGCCAAACATATGTTTAGGGAGCCAGAAAGACGTTTATCGAACGATCGATTCAATGCAAGAACAAAGAAACAAAAAACAGCTGATCTATAATCAATCAAAAGTGATCATATGCATCGACAAATAGACCGACACGCCCTTTGGCGGAATGGGTAAACAAAGTCAGCCGACGGGAAGAGGCCGTCCAGAGCAGCAATGAAGAGCAGGAATCGAATTTGGATGGTGGGTATGGATGTTGGGTTTTTCCCAACGATAAAGACAAATGAGGAGATATTCTCTCTATATATATATGTGAGTATGTCTATCTCATTATCCTCCTCACACACACACACACACATACACACACACACACACACTCTCTCTCTGTCTATCACTCTCTCTGTCACTCTCTCTGTCCGTCTGTCTGTCCGTCTGTCTGTCCGTCTGTCCCTCTCTGTCTATCTGTCTCTCTGTTTCTGTCTCTGTCTGTCTCTGTCTGTCTCTCTGTCTGTCTGTCTGTCTGTCTGTCTGTCTCTCTCTCTCTCTCTATATATATATATATATATATATATATATATACATATATATCAGAAGGCTTCAGACAGTAAACATTAAAATTTTTTTTCTTGTATCACTTCAGTAACCTATTTCACAGCGTGTTTCAATGCAATTCATGTGATTTTCTTCGTTGTTTCCTCCCCTATTTTGGAATATATATAAACATGTATATATATACGCGTATACAATTAATAATTGTGTCACTCACAGACGGCTGCATTGTTGTATTACAAGTCTTCAGTGTGCCTACCAACTATCCAATGTCCCATTCAGTACTACGAGGTAGGGTCATAACTTTCGCTCCAGATCCAGAGACTGACATTTTGTCCTCGCCTTACGCAGAACTGGACTCTCAGTAGTACCAGATTTTAGCAATATATTTACTTACACACAAGTTCCCATCCACCTAAGTGCTCCATTCCAGAGTTGGAAGAGCATCGCTATGAAGCTTTTATTAGACGAGTTGACAGCTGTTCTGTTGTATTACAATATATATATATATATATATATACATATATATATATATATATATATATATATATATATATATATATATAAAGTAAAAAAAGCAACTTTACAGCTTTAAATATAAAAAAAAACTTTCTCCAAAAGATGTATCACTCAAGTCATCTATTTCCCAATATTTGTCGATGTGATGTGATTTCTTAATCTATTCCCTGTTTCATGTACACTTCGTTATTACAGCACTATGTTTGAATTGTCTCTTGTTAGGATCATATATATATATATATATATATATATATATATATATATATAGAGAGAGAGAGAGAGAGAGAGAGATAGAGGGAGAGGGAGAGAGAGAGACAGGGGGAAAAAAGAAAGCCTTACAAATTTAAATACTGAACATAAAAAAGATTTCAGAATTTCTTGGTGTCACTCCAGTTACTCATCTCCCGATATCTATCCACGCAATTCATGTAATTTGCTTCAAATGCTTTTTATCCTGTTTCATATATACTTTATTAGAATGGCATAGTGTATAATTGTCTCTTGTTGGGATCATCAGTTAATCATCATATAATCGTTTCAGGGATAAAAAAACAAAATAGTTCTATGAACGCAGCACCCAGCAGTGTTGAACAATGACCACCTCTTTTTTTTTATTCAGCACCTTGTGTCATAAATGTAGTTTCGAATTTTAAATAATCTTCTATGTGTATTGTATAGTTATCTCATTTTATGGTACATATTTATTTTTCGAAACAGGGCTTACTTACGCAGGTTATGAAATGTGCGTTTTTATCGATTTGGCATCTGTGAGTATAACAGCAGACATGAATCTCTGTTCGTGTTATTTGTATTGAGTGTTCACCCGTGTGAATACTATATCGATTGTGTCGGTTTTAATCTCAGACTGCATGCAAGCCAACTAATGATATAATCTTTGAAAATACTTATTACACAGAAAACACTTCCTCTAATCAATTCTCTACCTCCGTATTCGACTGAAGAATTCGACAATTTTTTCCACTGACTCTAAAGTTAATTTTTCCGCATAGTATAACATCCAGCTTCAATCAAATGTTTTTTTTAGCAATTTTAATTATCATGTAAAGTATTCTTATATACATATAAGTAATTTTATATACATATAAGCAATCTTACATACATTGAATATGCGCATATTTTAAAAAATACTGATTTCTTTGAGAAAAATTTTTATTAAATGTTTTTATAACTAAGTACAGTAGCTGAATTTCTGTAAAATCCAGTTCTAGATTGAAAATCAACTTATAATGATATTACTGTTATCTCGTATAAGAGATATTTTTTAATCTTAAGAGTTTGACAATTAACTCATGAGAATAATAAAATAAAATAAATTTCTAACTGAATTGGAAACGTTGAATAATTTAAGAATAATTTTGTCATCCTCGTGATGATATCATTTTGTCATTCTTTTCATGAGCTAAATCCACGTAATGAAATCTATTTCGGTTAATTCCAAATTATGCATTCTAACAGAAACTTTGAAAAAAATTACATTAAAGCTAAAAACAATCCATCACTCTTGACAAACAGTCGAATTTACTCAGCTCTGATTTAGACATCGATCCAAACATTTAACTACGGACTCTAGATAGATAGATAAATAGATAGATAGATAGATGGATGGATCTGGTTAGTCACTCAATAGAAACCAACCAAACCAAAATCTTTTAGCAGCATATCTTGATGGGGACAATCAATTGAAATATCAGAAAAAGTGGTGAACGATTAATAAATAAACCTCTCTCACTTTTTTGTTGGTTACTAAACGATAAACATAAATCTGAATTTTAAATAAAGTGAACAAGTGTAAATCCTGTCAGACAAAAGCTAAAGGGCAAATATAATATGTATTCTGATAGCCAATCGGACGGAAATTCAAAAATATATTATGTCAGGGGCCGATTTAGAAAAACAGTTTTCTAAGCATTTTAGGATGCAAATGTTTGAATTTTACATCGTGTAGTTCCGTAGATTTCATACATTGCCAACGTTTCAGCAAGTCAGCCAAACCAACTTAAAACTGAGGAAACCTATGTTGACGTTTTTCGATGGCAGTTCCCTACTGACGCAAAAGCAATCAGTAACATTTGAACGAAAATACGTATTCATACTTAATACTCATTCTATGTATCATCGATTAAATATGATTAATACTAATATTCTAAGACAAATTATGAATCCCAACCACTTACATATGCCGTGTTAAGGGTGATCAACTAAAAATTGGGAAAGGGATGATCAATGAATAAATTATTTTTCTTGTCTTCTGTTGGACTGTGATCACAAAAAACGTATGAATCCCCACCCCCCAAAAATCAAGTGGGTATAAAATGAGAGCAGTTTAGTATCAACGTTCATTACACAGTGAATCCCAACAAAAAAAAAACAAACTTGGAGGGGGATTTTCTTACAAACAAGACGGAATTTTCCCGGACACATCAAAAAGATAGTGTGTGTGCAAAACTTCAAGTTACTGCTATAATCGATAAAGGTTAGATGAAGATAGACGTACATGTAAGAACACATGAAAAATAATTTCTTCACTGATCCTGATACTACCTGCTGAATTAAAAATATGGTCCAGGTGATCGATGTGGGGATTTTATTTTTGATATGTACTATTTACGTAGGATGATAGTCCGATTAAATAGTGCGATAAAAAAACAGTGAAAAAAAATCAAAATCACAAGAAATTATTATAAAATCCATCAGCTTTATCATCATCAGGCTCTTGAAGCCAGTCGTTGGATATAGACTTTCCTAAAAACACACGGAATCTCTTAACCATAGTGTCACAGAGACAATATTTTCTGGACTTGTCTAAATAACGATGGTGCCTCATTTTTACTGGTCACAATTTTGTACACGATCTTAGATGATCCATTTTGAGAGTTGTGATGCTCAGCTTTTTTCTTACAGTATGCCAGAGGTTCTTTGTATTGCCATTTGAGTTTCATATGTCTTTTATTATACACATCTGGCCCGTTCTCTCTCTAATATTATGTGCTGTCTTGTGATCTCTCCATACAATGCTAAGCATAATTCTCTCTTGTGCATGTTGCATGGTCTTTAGTTTAAGAACTAATCTCTTGGTTGAGTTCCAAGTTTCAGCTTTGTTGGTGATTATCGGAATGACGTATTGATTAGAGTTTCTAAAAAAACTAATGATATTTTCTTGCCCTTGGAGATCAAGTTTGTTCTGCCTATCTGGAGTAATTCTTTGTTTTAGAAACCCGAAGTATTCTGACGATTTCAAAGATAAACTCTTCTGTACACAAACCTTTACATCAGTTCCAGTATGTTGCAAACTAAAATTGTCCATAAAACTGTCAACATATGTTTCTGCAGTTTTCAAGTTGGTCTTGCTGGCTAAATATGTATATATAACGCGTACAGGCCACACCAATAAAGCTGAAGAACTAAAAATTCCAACATTCACTCTTTATTTTATTTTGAAAATTCAGGTTTTTAGTCGGATTCAATTTACAATGTATGATTTGTGCTAAATTGATCCCTTGGTTTATATCCAGGAGCCATCAGACGTGTTCTATCTTAATGATCTCTGCCCCACAAAAGGTAGGAGGAATAACCTACTCGTTGATCATCACCTCTAACAACAACAGACCGATATACTCAGTGTTGCGTGGTTTAGCTAATCCATATGTTCTGATATGTATATATGATATCCATCCGGACTTTGCCTTATACAAACTGTCCATAGTAAAAAATTGGAATTTGGTGCCCCCACTCAATAAATAGAGACAATGTTTTTCCCTGTTTTTGAAAATTTCTCTCCTCCTAAATAGTTTTTTTTTGGGGGAAACTAACAATTTACGATGAAAGTTTATGCTAAATTGAGTTAGTGTTGACCTTCTCTTCCATATTTTAAATGATACTTGTTCATTTCGATCAAAGTAACTTGATATCATCTAGACCACTGCAGCATATATTTGTGTCGATGATTCATAATTTTTC
>OY735241.1:10260259-10287759 GCA_963457665.1 Thysanoteuthis rhombus | reverse complement strand
AATGGAACACCCGTCGGAAATGCAGTGGATTGCGTAACTCTATTTTCGCTGGAAAGCACTTGGCTATAGACATTAGATATTTGTCTTCCGGATAGATTTTGAACAAGTCTTGTCAATTTATAGGGCTTCTTTTGAGAGTACTGAATAGGGCTGTAGTCCTATAGACCTTTGGTATGGAATCCAGTTCGCTCTGGAAAATTTTGAATAGAATTCCATGAACAGAACTTTGATAATACTGATTTCAAATATACTATGATGCCTATAAACGAGATCACTCCAACCACTTTTCGGAAAATACCAACCAAATCTGTCAACTAAAACTGTCGATATACGTCTATAATATTTTCAAGCCGGTTCGACTGGCTGGCTATGTATGTTGTGTGTGTACAAGCCACTCTGATCGGAGTCAATGGCATAACTCTCTCATCATTATCTCCTTATGACGAGGAGAGGATCTAAAGAAAAAAAAAACTGTCACGCCCCAGACAGGTTGGTAATTAGGGGAGGGGCCAATTCAATATAGGTTCATGCTAAATTGGTTCTTTAGTTTAAGTCCACCAGACTATTTTTAGTGATCACTGCCCGACAAAAATTGAGAGAAGTTATTCATTCATTGATCACCCTTTTTCAAATTTTTTATTGATCACTCCCAACAAGACATGCAGTCAAAATAGTCATGTTTCAGTTTCTTTTGAGTGATTAACCTGACTTGTTTTTATAGAAAGTTAATTTCCTTTGAAACTAAAGATAGCAGGATTCAATTATTTCAAGTGTAACATTACACTCAAAAAACGGATATTATAGGTATTATCTATTAACAAATTTTATAGCACCGAAACTATGTAACCAATAATATTTTTGGTTAGTATGTTCTTATCAAAGGGGTGATCAATGAATAAATCCCTTCTCTGTCCTCCTGCCAGAGACAAGATTGCTAAGAAATAGTCGAATTGTGAAAAAAAAAAAAATTAAAAAAAAAAACAAAAAAAAAAAACAAACATGAATGCTACCGGACACAAACTAGGGGATCCATTTAGCAAAAAATAGTACATCGCTGATAGAACCATCCATTGAAAACGTACTGGGAGGGAGAGTGTTAAAAAACATGTTTTTGTGAGCATAGAAAGAAATAAATGTTGAATGCTAAACTCCATTGATGCAGCGTGTACATCCATATATACATAACCAGCTAGCCAGCAAGCCAGCCAGCCAGCCAGCCACACCAACTTGAAAACTGACGAAACTTATGTTGACAGCTTTGGCTGACCGTTTTTTTTATAGGCTGGCGAGCTGCTACATTGTCTGGCTAACAATAAACTGCTTAGTTAGTGTACTGGCAGACTGGCGTACACAAAAAAAGATAATCACAATATATCCATGGTCGTCTAATCTCTATCCGTGGTTCCGCTTCGCACAGTTTCAATAACCTGCAATCAACCCTTGAAATATTCAATTCATGAGTGACTATCTATAGTTTTGAGAACAGTCATTAACATTCGAAGAGTTTTTACGGACGATTGAACGTCTTGTTTTTTGTGCGGCTAACACGATGTTCTGGCCGAAATCTTTCCCTTCAATTGTAGCAACGCTTCTAATATTGGATTCAATGTTTTTCTTCCTTTTCTTTCCCTCGGTGGGCTTTGATATCTATTCTTTGTTCTTGTTAAGAAGCAGAGATCACATTGGGTTAAACTATGTCCTTTTCTGGCTCAGTTCCCAATAGTGTTCCCTATTTTTGATGGGGAATTCTTCCCAGAAAGGGAAATGTTCACATATTCCTCTCGGAATACGCTCAACAATCCCAGATCTGTCCATTTCTTTTCTCACTGGGAATAAATCCGTATTTTCTATCCAATATGTCGTCCGTTACTCAATAGGGACAAAGTATGGAAATCCAGGCCTATCAGAGAGACAAAAAGAAAAATACATCACCTTGATACAACGTTTTAGTGTTGCTACCATTGGAAAAAATCTATTTACCTCCTTAACATTTGGATAGTACTTCTGAAGAAAGCCGTTGTATAGATCGACAGAAATGATGTCATAACAACAAAAATAACAAGGAGTACAATTCGTCCAAAAATTTTTTGAACATAAATATATAAGAATCACCTGATAACGACCGCCAAGCAAAAGTTTAATAATGATAGAAAAAAGACGTCATTAAGTGAAAAGGTGAGAGTTTCCAAATTCAAAACTAAGAACGGACTGTTTTGAACCTGTCCTGTTGTTAACATAATTTTCGATAACGATTGGCCACATTTGATTCTATGATAAAGCTGTATATCCCTGACCGATTGAAAATAGTAACGTAAAACTATTTGGAGATTTAAAAAATGACTCTCTAAAAATAAACTCTGACTTGTTTTCGCAAACCTTGCTATATTTTTCGTTTGTATTCAAGAAGTGAGCATCTATTTGTGTTCCCTATAAGTTATAAGTCTCAACTCCTCGCTTACAATAAAAGATTACCTTTGGCTATGAACGTTTTTCCTCATACCTCAGGTTTTTGGAGAATAGAATCATATGACGTAGTGTGATATAAAAAAGGGAACCTTATTCCTATTTCTTCCTTCATCCTTCCCAACCCCTTCTCTCTCTTAAGAACACTATGAAGCTTTTCAAATCTGGCCTGAACAGAAACATTTTTGGCAATCATAGAAGTGTCACCCTCCGTTGCAGGTGAAAAACATACTATTTATAAAATCATTACTATCTGTAGTTTCAGACATTCATTTGGGGTCTGGAACTCATACCCATAGTATAACAGATATGACTGTATCACGATTCCTTCGAGAAAGAATCTTGTAAAAAACATGCACGATCTTTTAAACGTAAGATGTAATGAATAAATAATAAGTAATAAATTTCGGGATAAGAGTTTAGTGTCTGGAAAAAGATGGCTGGGGAGAATATTCACCTCGCCTCAGGACTGGACAGGATTGATGGAAAGCGAGACTTGAGGCCCCACCCCAACCAACGAGCATCTTGTTTTCTAAACCACATATCTCCTCTCTCTCCCCCTATCCCGATCCCACAACCCCTCATCGATCAGGTGCGTCCACACCGTTACACTTCTTGTCTGGGAGCTGCTTATTTGAAGACGTCAATCATTTATGCACAATATACGTCACTGGGTGAATCTGCAGTTACTTGGTCGATAAATCGTGATGTTTTTCACTTGCTGCTCTCTTGCTGTCTACCGGGCCCCTAGACGGCCCCGCCCTTCTTCAACCTACCCACCACTGCAAGCGTTTGATGTACGAGAACAGCTTAATCTACCGTAGAAGATATTTACTGCGTCAGCTTTATATCATGTTAACTAAATAACGGCGTCTATTTGCATACGGTTGTAGGCGAAGTAGTCTGTGTCATAAAAACAGTTGGGACGGAATTACTAATTTTCAAGGTTTTTTTCTGGCTAGGACTGAGTCAGACAGAGATTGAATGGTCCGGACGTCACTAGACCCGAGTTCAGAAGGTACAAGCGAACTAAGAACATAGAGAGAAAAAGTCATGGCCTTATTACGGGCGTCTCTCGATAAAACGTGGTTCGTTATAACGCGGTTAACAACAGGTGGCGGATGGGTGTTGAACCGGATAATTTTGTCCGAATAGGTACTTCCTTTTCCGTAAAACTGCGAATAAAAACAGAACTCAATAACAAGATTTAATATGGATAAAAGGTTTTCTTCAATAATAGTCAATTAACATGTAATTACATGATATCAAATCACTGTAACCCCACAAATGGTCAGCGCGACCAAACAGCTAAGCATGCCATAGATTTTTTTTCTTTGCTTGTTTGTGTGTGTGTGTTTGCGTACCCCTGTTTTCGGTTCCCTCTATCTCTCTCTCTCTCCCTCTCTCCCTCACTCTCTCTCTCTCTCTCCCAACGCTCTTAATTGGATTTATTGGGGTGAAAATCTCGGAAAAATTGCCCAATCACTCTACCAAGTACAATCTAAAAACTTTTTAGAAATACTTTTTTTGATCTTTATGGCCATTTTGGACCAGCAATACCCAAATCTTGCATTGGTATTAAAGAAAAACTAATTCTACATAAAAGATATATTCCTTAGATTATTTCAGATAAAAGATATACTTTGAAAAAAAATTGAATAGAAGATATATTTTCAAGCAAAGAGTATTTTTCACATAATTTCGGATATAACATCTATTTTTCTTGATAATTTCAGAAAAAAAAAAATTTATTATATATAAATTTAGATGAAAGGTCTACTTTTCCGATAATTTCAGATAAAATATGTTTTCCAAGAATATTTGAGCTAGAAGCTCTATTTTTTAAGATAGTTTCTGATAAAAAATCTATTTTTCAGATACTTTTAGATTGAAGATCTATTTTCTGAATATTTCAAGATCTTTTCAAAGTTAATTTTAGATGATAATTCTTGTTGAATCAATGGCGATTCATTTATACAAGTTATTTCCTCCAATTTTGTGATGGAAATAACCTATTCATTCAACAGTGTATTTGTGTTCGACTTTTGACTATCTGCACTTCAGTTATACCCCAGTCATCCTTCGAAGATCCAAACACCGACGTTCTCCGGTATCTCTTTAGTTATTTTCCAATTCAATTTTTTGCCCACAATTTATGGATTCAGTCTATGTTGAAGCATCGTAAATCATTGATCATTTTTGACTGGTTATTAAAGCATCTCAATTTTGGTTAGTTCATAT
Source organism: Thysanoteuthis rhombus (assembly GCA_963457665.1). Lineage (NCBI taxonomy): Eukaryota > Metazoa > Mollusca > Cephalopoda > Oegopsida > Thysanoteuthidae > Thysanoteuthis > Thysanoteuthis major. The sequence goes on along the minus strand of OY735241.1, from coordinate 10,283,055 downwards.
CTTCATAAGAACTTCAGCAAAACTGAAATCATATACAGCGAACATGATAGAAATCGAAATGCAAAGCTAGAGAAAGTAGCTCACTGCGTCTAAGATGACGATTCTCCAAAGAATCCCCAAAATGAAAAGAAATCAAAAGGAGACTAACTCAAAGGAGCAAGTCTTCGCTAGAGCAAGCTCACATTTCAAGAACAAGAATATCCAATAAGGTCTGAAGGGAAGAGTATACAACTAATGTTTTCGTCCAATAGTCACCTATGGAGCTGAAACACAGAATATAACCAAGAAACTGACCGTTTAACAGAGAACCGTGTAACATGCACATGAGAGAATCATGATTAACCATACATGGACGGAATAAAAAGCAGCATAATATATCAAAGGAAAAACAGGATATATCATAGAAACCATTGGGAAACTCAAATTGCAACGGACTTGTAATGCTGCAAGAATGGCAGACAATCGTTGGACATCACAACATACATCCCTGGAGATTAAATGCAGAACCGAGGCCGGTAGAATATGGCGGAGAAAACTGAACAGATTCAGAAAATATTCGCTCAGTGACGCCCACGATAGAGAGGTGTGACGATTCTTAGAGGAGGTCTATGTCTAACGAGGAACGAGAAGAAACTGAAGATGATAATAATGATGATGATGAAGATATTTGGCATCACAAGATACAAAACGTTACGAAAAGTTACCGAGGTAAGATGGATTAAATCCGAAAAAAATAATGCAGAGCATATCGACCCACAGTATTGGCATGAAAGCAAGATTAACGAGATGGAATAAACTAGTCATACATTGATAGTGATAATGAAGAGGATATCGACCCAAAGTACCATGACAAAAACAACGACAATATGACGGATCGAAAATAGGAATAAAGTATTATTATAATAAAGAGTATATCGACCCAAAGCATCATGATAAAAAACAACGATGATATGATGGATTAAAAGTAGGAACGAAGTATTACAAATAATGAAGAGCATATCGACCAAGGATGTTCAAATATGGTGCAAAACTGATAAGATTGTGTGGAGCTAGTCTTCAGATTATAGTGAAACGAACTAAAGTGTTAGGATCGAGAGAAACAACGTTAAGATGGAAGAAAATAAGACTTAAAAATGGTCGTGATGAAGAGTCTATCAGCCAAAAAAGCTGTGACATGGAGCAAGAAACTTCTGGTATCATAGGTTTACAACCCCCAGTTGTGGAGAATGGCTGGACAGCCGATAAAAATGCATGGTGAAGACGGTGCATGGCACAGCACTACTGTGATAGGTGATAACCATATGAGAATATGGCTGGAGACCTGAGGAAACTTATTGTCACAGCCTTCAGCGATAACCACTAAGCAACCGGTGTGTAACCGTAAGACACAGCACTGTTGTGAACTTTGAGAGTATGAATAGGTGGACATGAGACATAAGGGGACTTGCTGTCAGTCAGTCTACACTAACTGTTGAGTGTCCTAATAGAGGAAGGGGAATGAAAGCAGAAATGTGAACCACAGCACTGGTATGATAGGCAAAGGAGAGAAGAGATGCTGGCTGAAGACCTGAGGAAACTTCTTGCTACTCAGCCTTCAGTAATGACCACTGGACAACCAGTGTGAAAATGTAAACTGCAACGTGGCCTGTGAGAACTAGGAGAGAAGGGCTGGAGACTTGAGGAGACTTACTGTCACTCAGCTTTCAGCAATGACCACTGGGCAACCGGTGTGAAACTCTCAACTGCAGTATTACTGTGGCGTATGAGAATTAGGAGAGAAGGGCTGGAGACTTGAGGAGACTTGCTGCCACCCAACCTTCAGCGGTAACCACCAGGCAACTGGTGTGATATTGAAAATAATAATAATAATAATAATAATAATAATAATAATAATAATAATAATAATAATAATAATAATAATGAAACTAATTATGAAACTAATAGAGTCCAGGGACCTTAAGATCGAGGTGTAAAGCTTGTGACATTTAAAGGATAGAAACTGAGCACTCGGGATGATCAAGAAAGGCACTGAAGAACATCTCGTCAAAATCCCTGGCGATCTTTCTCTCTATGAAATTCAGAAGATAGAGTTTACAGGCACTTCCCGTAAATTGAGAAGAACACAATCATCTGTTGTGTACTCACGTAAAAGGCAACGCACAAAAAAGGCAGTTTTCTAATTACCTTTCCCGATTCGTTTCTCTCAGTTTGTAGAAGCTGATTTTAAGCTGTCAGGGTAGTTGTAACTCTGAAGGATATTTCTTTTACTGATATTGTTCGTAAGTGTCTAAGTCGCCATTCATGAATTTTTCTCTATGTCATTGGTGACAGAAATCATTGTCTCCACACTGAGTGAATGATGGTGATACTAATCACGGTAGACTCCAGAGGAAGGCAGGGGGTACGGTCAACAAAATATTGTTTATATCACAACTAAGTGGAGGACACTTGTAGGAATCAATTTATTCACGCGCAAACACGTATACATTTATATTATCATTGTAACTAAGAAATTGGTATATAATCCGATGTTAGATTATAATTCTGCGTCTTGATAATAAAATTTGTCTTCGTTGAGAAACAATGAAGCAGATATGGGCATTGAATGAACAAGATGAAAATTGAAGATAAAGTATTCACTTAGGCCTTCAGTCTACCGCCAGTTCACTCAGCTCTATACTGAAGTTGAATCTGCAGTCACCAATTTGTCCTTTATAGCTTTTTCTCCTTATGCTGTCATGGCCAATTGATGTAGCCATCGTGTATTAATAGGACATTATTTCAAAGAGAGTCGAAAAATAATATCAAATTATACTACATCAAATTATACTACATCAAATTAACGATATATATATATATATATATATATATATATATATATATATATATATATATATATGGTGAAATAATGGATTCGCTAAACAAACACTTTTATTTTTCTGCCTTTTTGGGCTTCATTTGAAAATACCCCATTATTTCACTAAATTTAAAGCTCTACTTGACTTAATGTCGAATGTATTGAGCGCTTTATGAAGTAAGCCCACAACACATTGGATTTTGAATTACTGATTTGTACTTTACTCTTTCTGTCTGTCTCTGTCTGTGTGTCTGTCTGTCAGTTTGTCTGTCTGTCTGTCTGTCTCTCTCTCTCTCTCTCTATATATATATATATATATATATATATATGTGTGTGTGTGCAAGTAATGAATAAAACTCTTCCATTTTAATTGTTCATTCCTTGCCATCATATATTTATTTGAAATCAATTTTATTCAGTGATGATTATATTTTTCGATTGGATGTATTTCAATGGTGCAAATATATTTGTATTGGCTGAAGTTACAGTCTACACCGGATCGAATATTCAGGGAGTAAAAAAAGGAAATAGCCGCATATCCTTTAGCCCTGAACTAAAACGATTACCACGCCGAGGAGACCAGTCTACCCCGCTATTTCACTAATATTCGGGGAATATTGCTTCCTCAAAAAAGTGAGTCCGTAGTATAAATGTTCAGTCTCAAAGCATATTCATAGAAGGAAATAAAGTCTGACCAACCACCAGTTCAGCTTTTTTTTGTAATTTAGCAAATAAAAATGTAAGATGGATGAGAAAAATATTTAAAAAAGATTTTTGAAAAAAAGTCGTTGGTTTGATAAAAAAAATTACAACATGTATTACTTCGTTCTGGAATTTACAGTTATTTTATTTTATGAGCAAACTTTAAACTGCTACTTATTTTTGAGTACAATGCGATATCAAACATAGTGGGTCCCCGATTTTTGTTGTTAAAAATCGCTTACACATGTAAATATGTTTTTTTTTTAAACCCAAGAATAATGTTATCTTGGATTTTTGACCACGGCAGATCGGAAGAAAATCAATTCTCCCCTTTGATCAGGTTCTTTCGCCAGATAAGGGGTCAGAATCAGTTAATAGTCAGCCAATCAATCATTTTGATAAAAATGTAAAAAAAACAACAACTATGTATTTATAACAAAATGAAACAAATGAAACGTGAAATTAAGATAAGAGATATTTCTGATTTTTAGAGTTTTTTAGTGGGAGTGTAGGAAGAAAGAAATATCTATGTATCGGTGGGGACCAGTAAGGAGATAATCGGTTGGGGAAACCTCTAATATTTACAGTATATCTATATATCAATATCTCTCTATCTATCTATTTATCTATTTATCTATATATATATATATATATATATATATATATATATATATATATATATATATATACATAATATTTATATTTATCGATATATATATATATATATGTATGTATGTATGTATGTATACATTTACAATTATATACACACACACATGCACGCATATATATATATATATATATATATATATATATATCTTTCTCTCTCTCTCTCTATATATATATATACATATATATATATATATATATATATATATATATATATATATATATATATATATATATATATATATATAAATATAATTTCAAATGAACCAATGGTGTTCATAATCGTAACTTTAAAATGAAGGTGGTTTTTTGATGGTAGAATAGAAAAATGAGGTAATTTTTTGATTGATAAAAAATTGATGGTTTAATGGCACAGAAGCTTCTTAAAATACATACAGTTCATGAGTCACCTCTTCAAAATTGATCTAAACACAGAATCATCTTTTTTGTTGTTGTCATTTTACGTCATCACAACATGATCCGAAATATGTGTCCCCTTGTCATTTTATTGTAAATCGATATAGTCCACAAAACGAACACATCGAGTGAGGGAATTAAGAGAAAAATGCTCAAAAACTTTTCTTCCGATTTATTGAATATTGATAATCTAGAAACTTATTTTAAATGATTTCCCGTCGTTACAAGGTTAATGTATTGCTCACCCTCAACAACGTTAGTAGAATGAACCATCAAGAAAAATGGGGCTCTCTAAATGTTTAAGAAAATATAGCATCCATAAGAATCGAACCTGCCACTGACTTTTCAACTCAATGGTGTCCGTATCGCAACGTTGAATCGGCTACTCCATTAGTGGCCAGATTCCTGCAGCAACCTCATTATCTTTAATTGTTTTTCACATTTTCTTTAATTTACATTGTCCGGGGTGAATGACCGGAAATCATTTCAAATAAGTTTTCTCTCTTTTCTCTTCCTCTCTCTCTTTGTCAATATTTGAAAGTCTATAGCCACACCAAAGAGATGTAATGCATCTTAACAGCTGTCTGTGAATGATATAATAATTAAGGCTCCTGTATTCAGCGTTGAACACTCTTTAAATGAGATAACTCATCCATTGTAAGCTTATGGAATGCTCTTCCATAGGAATAGAGCATTCTGGTGGATGAGGAATTTCTGTGTAAATAGATATATCGCTTAAATTCAGCCTTACTGACTGTCCAGTTCCTTAGTCCAGGGGTAGGATATCGGCTTCCGGGTCTTAAGTGAAGGTACCTGGATAGGATAATGGAAAATCTATAGCCGCACTGAAGAGATGTATTACATCGAAACAGCTGTCTGTGGATGACACAATATATATATATATATATATATATATATATATATATATATATATATATATATATATATATATATACCCAGACATATATATATGTGTATATTTATATATACGCACATATATATATATATGTACGCACACACACACACACATTGTGGGAGGGGGATGGACCCTGGCTGTAATGTTACTGGTTCTAAGGGTTCATTTTTATGACACATCTACATAAACATAATTTTTTTTCAATATTCTTGCAAAAATATCATTGGATATTATACATTTTCTCTTAAGAATAAAAAAGCAGATAACGTATTTGTCGTATTTTCCAAATGGTATGCTCTATTCTTCAACCCAGCCATTAGAATAGCATTTTACTTCAATAAGGAAAAAACAGCAAAATTAATGTAATTATATATTTCAATTCATAATAGAATCATCGTTCTGTGTATACACCTTCACCAAGGGATATTGGTAGTAAGATTCATTTCCAGCTCACCACTGCCGAAGTTTCTTTGTACTTACAACAGCTGGTACCCTCCGATGGTGTCCAGTCTAGGTATTGACCAGGTTCGACATTTTAAATATCTTGTGTATTTATTTGATCTGCTTAGTCCTTGTGGTGACAGGATAAGATTAAACTAGCTACTTTCTAGGGACGGGCTTTGGGACATTTTCCATATTTGCCTGATTTAAAAACCCTTGGAGGGGTTGCCAAGAAAGTTAACTGTCTGAAAAATTTGGCTTTTTTTTCTCAATCTAGCCGAAATCTTATCCATTTCAAAATAATTAGTGGGTATGATTAAATCAAAGATACAATTCGTATTAATTAGTCTAGAACTCAGCGTAATGTTATTTCATTTGATAAGTAGGATTTAAATTAGACAATGCGACCAACATTTTAGTAACTAAAACTCAGTCATGTATGTTATCCGTTTTCCTGTACTAGAATCTAATGATACCTGGAATTTTGACTCTGATTCTTTTTCGTATCAAATTCCTTACATACAGTTGTATCACTTCGGAATCTTTGATATGGGTCGGCGGTCGATGGGACCGTGGTCTCCTGGGCTGAAGGCAAGCTGGCCTCACCCAGTCGTACCACGGTGCTCGGTGATATATAATTGTATATATTAGAGAAGAAAACAACGAAAAACAGGTATGGTTAGTCTCTCAATAGAAACCGACGTCCTTTGGCAGCATGCCGTGTAAGGAGTGATCAAATAAAATTGGAGAATATGGAGATCGATGTATAAATCAATGTTGAGCCATAATCCTTAAAAATGTCTGATTTTAAAAAACAAACAAACAAACGTGTATGCTACCGGACAGAAACTAAAGGACAAATTCAACATGAACTTATATTGAGGAATAAACCCTCACTAGAAATCTATTTGGAGTCGGATTAAAAATAAATCAAGAAAAAGAATCGTTTTTCTAGACATATTAAAGAAGCAACACTTGAATTTTTAACAATGTAGTTCTATTGATACGGCTGTAGCGTGCGATACATACTTAGCCAACCAACCAGCCAGCCAGCCCGCCAGCCAGCCCGCCAGCCCGCCAGCCAGCCATCAAGACTCATCTGAAGACTGGAGAAACTTTTGTTGACAGTTTAGTTTTACAGTTACTTAGACCATACTGAGTATTTGTGAAACGAACCAGGTTTTGACTTGCTGGCCGGTTGGCAACGGGTAAGTTACCCGAGGTAACTAGGACTGACAGGAAAATCGTTCAATATGGCCATGCTAGCACCGGTTGAGAAAAGTGAATATTCTCCGTGGGAGCGAGCCGTGTGCCGAGTTACTCGTTCGTGTTGGATGTTACAATTAATTTAAACTGACTGCTCGTCCCTGGATGATCCTGAACGAAACCTTTCGCAGTTATCAACTCTATACACACGACGAACCGGAGCCATGTTGCCAAGTATGCTTTGTTACTTAAAGCTATCTCTGTCTTAAAAAACTGCTAAATTCGGCTAGATATTTTCAGCTTTTATAGCTAATAATACAAGTGTATTCTCTTGTTTCTAATGAATTAAATTTATTATAAAAATAAAAAATCAAGGTCAAAATTCCGGGGTAGCATTATACCGTAGTATGAAAAAATGGATATCATATATACATATATAACTTATTTTTAGCTACTAAAATGGAGGTCCCATTATAATTGAGATTGCAGTGTACTCGAGTATATATCCTAATATAAAGCCTGCTTATCAAATAAAATAACTATACACTGACTTCTAAAATTAATTAATACAAATACATTATTTTCATTAAACACACCAATCATTTTTTGAATGGCTAGAATTTCGGCTCTCATAGATTTTCATCAGCCGAATTGGAAAACCAAACAAAACTAGCCAGATCTATCTGAAAAAATAGCTAATTTGGCAACCCTTCCTGGGGCCTTCAAAGGTGAGTCTGGAAAATGTCTTAAGTGTAAGTCAAGCCTGGGTGATATTTCTCCGGCACTCTCGCCCCTGGGTCATAAACCTTAACATTCGTAGAAAGCCGCTATTGTATTCTTATCCCATCCACACCATTTGTGGGTGTCTTAACGGTATATTTTGGCGCCAAATAACTGCTAAGGCAACACAGGGCGATAGATATAGAATCAGCACCATTATTTTTGTTAACAAAGGAGTCGGCTGAGTTAGATCCTTTGCAATTATAGGATAGAAAGGCAATACATGATACCGTAGGGAGGGAAGTACAGCAATATTTTACACACGCACACACACACACACACACACACACACATATATATATATATATATATATATATATATATATATATATATATATATATGTACACAAACACACACACATATACATATATATATATATATATATATATATATATATATATATATATATATATATATATGTATATATATATATATATATATATAGAAAGAGATAGATGGATGGATACATAAATTGATGCAGAAAAAACTGAAAAAAAAAACAGAGATAAAAGAAACGGAACGATAAATCTATATATCTAATTTATATGTGTGTGTGTGTCTTTGTAATTACATTTATACACACATATATTTTGACACACACATACATGCATATATATATATATATATATATATATATATATATATATATATATATATATATATGTATATGACAAATATATCAGTAGAATGGGTATAAAGAATGTATGTATGTGCGCATATGTTTATAAATATATATATGTGTTCATTGATATATCTGTGCTTGCGTATAAATGTAAACATAAGAACACCAGAACACACACTTATATGTAAAGGAATTGATATATATGATTCTACAGAATGATAATAAATTGTGTTATATCATAGAGACACATTCATTTGTATCAATTTTTCTTTAATTGTTTATTTACGTTGTATAGGTTATGTGATACATTAACTGTGTAACAACGGGAAATCAATTGAAATAAGTTTCTATATAATATAACGCAATTCATAATCATATTTATGTATACTAGTTGAATTTATAGAATTTTTTTCTCTCTGACTCTGTGTCTTCCTCTCTTTCTCTCTCTCTCTCTTTATATATATTTATATATATATATATATATATATATATATATATATATATATATATATGTAACTCCTTGTATCATATCATATATCCAATACTTAATACATAATAAAAAAGAAACGAATAAAACAGATATAGACCGAGAAGAAGTAAAACTAGGTATTTTGAGTTGAAGCTGTAATGGGGGCCTTTCCCCTTACGAGCAAATATTTAGCTTAATTGTAAGAGTGATGATACGCTGAGGCGGCTACCCCATTTGTTGCAAGTTTTGATATGCGTATATATATATATATATATATATATATATATATATATATTGAACGACCGTAGGCGGAGAAATCTATTTTTTATAAAATGCATATGTGTTTGATCATATGCTTTGGTTCATTTTCTATCTCTGTTTGTTCGAGCACTCCTGGCCATACTATTTTGTCTACAAACAAACTAGACCCCCTTTTAACTCGTCGATGCCATTAGCTTTTTTCCAGCTACATTTTAGACGTTTTCAAATGGGAAATACCATTGATACCATTAATAGATTTCATCCTGTCAATATTTATTCTTTGGAATTCTTTCAGATGATTTCAAATTTTGATGCTACAGTTGTTCAGTTATTCACTGTGATCGCATTTTTTAAAAATTTTCAGGATCAGATTATGTAATTGTATCAGTTTTGATTACTATTTACCTCCATCTTGATTTTCAAAAGTTTTTTTTAATGATACAACTGGTGAAAATAACAAAACCAAAACCAATATTTGTGGCGAAGGGTAGGTTTAAAAGGTGAGATTTGGACTTTTGCTTACCATAAAAGTTCCTTTAGCTAAGTATTTACTTTTTACATTCTACGGTTGTTTAATAATAGACTGAATTGAGAGGTGGGTGGTTTTAGTGTGCTCTTTCGAGCTCCTGTTTATCAAAGGCGTTGTTAGTGCAGTCAGTAGAACGAAGTCACCTTCTGACTGCTTCTGATTCCACACGACAGCTCATTCCTATTTTATTCATTTATGTGGTCGATTAACTACTTGGTTAATTCCAGTACTCAGGGGAATATGTTTCCGAGTGAACAGTCCCTACAGTTATCATCAATACGTCGGATATAAACAGTCCAATCTAATTATATATATATATATATATATATATATATATATATATATATATATATATATATATGGTAGATATTATTGATCGAACGTATATTCATACACCAGTGTTATTATATATCTATTTAACTATTCACCAGAGAGTGCAAGAACTACAAGATACATTACAAAAAGCTTATATTCTTATACAGCTTCAAAATTAATAGAATTTGTGCCAAAGATAGTAAAGTATTTAAAAAGATACTGAACCTTGATAGTTCATGCTAAAAAAATTGTGGACGTGTGTAGTTATCATAGTCTGATGCACAGTAAAGCCAAAAACAGTTGGTGGAAAAATACTAGATTTAAAAAATAAATATTAAAAATAAATAATTGAATCGTTTTCATCTTAAAATCGTTTATGTTTTAGTATATATTCTCTGCTGGCATGAACAATCGGTGCATATCTGCGTATTCAAGTCCAGGGGCTAAGGATCCGTCCCCAAACCTTAAAACCAACGCTCATGTCTTTGAAACGATAGTTGATTGGACCAAAAAGTACTTTTCAGCCATCTTACTCACATGTAATAGAATGTGGTATCCTCACATTAAACCCATCTTGTGTCACATTCTTTTTTGTTGGGGCTTGGACAAACGGAATGACAGTTTCAACCTAGACAGTCACATATGTTGTGATATGGTCGATTGGAGCGTCGTCTCATGAGGGCGGGTACTGCTCTGAATAACCAAGTCTAAGGTGCCCAGGATTTCCTGTGAGATCTCAACATTAGTGCTCTTGTGTCCTAGAGACAATTGCGGTGTGGTTTGATTGAATTTTCGATTTATCGTACCGACATGGTCTCGTGTATGATATCCCTACATTAAACCGACCTTCTATCACACTTTGTTCTCGTTGAGGCTCAGACAGATAGGAAGACCAGAACTCCAAGTCCCTGCGATGATAGTTGAGATTAATAGCAAATATAGCAGGAGACAAGAAAAAACTAAGAGAAAAAACCGATACGGTATTTTGATGCGTGTTGAAGACATCTAATTAGATGAATGGATTAATCTCCAGTTATCGTTCATAGAAAGACTGTGTTCTCTCCTAGAACGGAATCGGTGTAATATTTCCTGGTGTTAAGGATGTGGTAACAAGGATTACATAGGACAGATGGTTTATGAGCGTTTTTTATTCCTATGGGTTATAGGGGTTACGTTACTGTAGTGTAAGATATATGGTGCGTGGGTGTTTCCTTTGATTGTCTCCTGGTTTTGATAATAATTATTTTCATATATATTTTAGTATACTACTTTTTAGTTGAAATTGATTTTTACGTATAATTATGACCGATCATTTTAATAATTTCTCCTTGTTTTCTTTTACTATATATATACATCATTATCATCAGTCTTTTATCGTCAGTCATTGGACATAGAACTCTCCAAGATCTGCCACATTTCTCTATCATGGAATTGGCAGGGCCTATATTTTCTAAATTTGTCTGGTTCGATTCACTATCTTGTATTCTGTTGGCCTCAGTTTTGCATGTGATCTCTGGGGATCCATTAATGGGTCATGATGTCCATTTGTTGTCTGCCGTTTTTGCAATTGATTGTCATTTAATTTATTTAGCAGATTCTATGATGTCTCAGACTCTGGTTTCCTCCTCGATAAACTGTGCTGTCTTGTGATCACTCCAGAAGAGGTTGAGCATTATTATCTCATGCATGCGTTGCATGTTTCTCAGTTTGCGGGTCTGTCTCTTGGTTTGGTTCCATGTTTCATCTCCATTTCTGTCTAAGACAGAGTAAATTCCCGAATGACAGGAACATGGCAATCATAATGCTTCTACATAGAAAGCGAAACCCCAAAGATCCAATAACTATAGGCCTATTAGCCAATTCAACTGCATCTACAAATTTCTCACCAAAAATCATTGCCAACTGGTTCACCATACATATATGAAGCAAATTTGGATAAGTTAGTATTAAGACGTTCCGTAGGGAGGATTCAACATCCTCAGAGTGATCAGGAAAATGAATTAGTGATGACCTCTTTGTGGTGGAGTTATATATGTTATAAATGGCTGCAAACACGGTTCGAACCTCTTACAGCAAACATTACTCTAACACCAAAAGATACCCGTCTTCATTTTCTGATTACCCTGAGGTTGTAAGAGCAAAATCTATGACTGGATATTTATCCAAGCAACTAATGTTTTTCATTATGTCTATAAATATTCATCATTTTATCGTTATCTCTCATTTAGCCCATGATTATATACATATATATGTATTGGAATTGGATATATATCCGACAGAATGATTACAAATTGCTTTATATCATACAGACACTCATATTTGAAATGATCTCCCGTCGTCACACAGTTAAAAAGGCGGACCTATTTTCTTTGATTAATTATTCTTTTTTCTTGTCCAACTGATACATTAACCGTGTAACGATAGAATATCATTTGAAATAAGACTTTCTGGATTATACGACGTATTTTATAAACATGCATATGCATTTACAAATGTTTACATGATGGGTCCCAAAAACTAACACGTAATTTTTCGTTCGTAAATTAAAGTAAGTTGGATAAACATTATCACACGATAGGATACATTTAAGAGGACATTCTAGTATTTGAAATGCAAACAATGTTAAATAGTTTCATGTATGCACAAATATTTATCACTTCTGTTAAGAGCAGATGCAGGTGCTCGCCTTGAAATTAATCAAACACTTATAAGTCCTCTCTCCTACCACCTGAACCGAATCCACGAATCCCAATCAATCCTGTATTTAGGATTGAACCAAATATATTGAGAAACCCCGTTATCATGTATAGGTTTGATCCTGCCTCGTGGTACTGGATGGGATAATGAATAGTCTATACCAACACTGAAGAGTTGTAATACAAGGAAACAGCTGTTTCTAGATGACATAATTATTCAATTATTATGATAATTAACATTCCCTTATTCAGGGTTGGGCACTATTTAAGTGAGGTAACTCATTTATTATGAGCTAATGCAATGCTCTTCCAATTTAGGAATATAACACTCTGGTGGATGGGGAATTATGTGTGAGTGAATATATCGCTTAAATTCAACCCCACTGACGGTCCAGTTCCGTGGGGCAGAGTTTATATGCCAGCCTCTGGGTCTAAAGCGAAGATTCCAATCCTACCTCGAGGTACTGGATGGCATAATGGATAGTCTATAGGAACACTGAAAAGTTGCAATACAGCGAAAGAGATGTCTGTTGATGACACAATTATTCAATTATCAGAATATTTATTTATGTAGCGGATCCAAAAATATATAACATAACAACTTGGTTTACTTTTGCTTGTAACTTGAAGAACCTGAATCGACTCAACAAATCGCAATTATCACAATATTCGAAACGGGAGCCGAGTTGAAGACAAATCTTGTAACTATCAAACACACGCATATATGCACACGCATACATACACACTGGTACACACACACACACACACACATATATATGTATATATATATATATATATATATATATAGATAGATAGATAGATAGATAGATTGATAGAGAGTTTCAAAAATGTTTACGTACTTCCTTAATCGCAGCATTGATTTCTACAAGGAATTCTTTTCATAATAGCTTTTCGTCAGTGTTGATAACGATGATTTTATATTTTTTTCATTGAAACATGTTAGATTGAGATGAAACCAGTTGAAAAATCGCCATTTCCCTCTTTTGGGTCCAGACCTTACTTTTAAACCATCTTCTGTCTCTTCGTCTTCATGCCATTTTTAATGCTCTTACTAACTCAAATGATGCTAAATGGGTGAACCATCCTCATTTTTTCTCTTCCTGATCCAACTCTCTAATAGCTGCTACTGCAACAAATAGTCATGTTAAATATCAATTTCCCTAGCAATATCATGTAACGACATGAATTATAGTCCTGGCGTTTGAGTAAACCATATCCCTTCCTTTATCTCCTCTTCGCGCTATTTCTACAAATACTTATGGTAAACATCAATTGTTCCACCGTATCATGATGGATTGTTATGAAATTTGTTCCATATCTTCGATAGCTCCATTCCCATCTTTCTTCCCCTTCTCCCTCCTTTTTAGCTTTTACAACATATGGTGGACGTACCGTTGAACTTTGGCTCTTGTTTTGAAATATTTAGATTGGTTTTTATTTCCTCTCCAACTTTGACACAATTATTTCCCAACAACGTAATGTTTAAGGTGGAAATTAGAAATATTCTTATAGTATCTTATTTCTTTATCAGAATAAAAAACCATATTCTTTTATTGTCTTGTACAAGCTAAATCCAAATTGTGTTAGACACACGAATTCTCGTATGATCACCAGAGTCAAACACCGATGATTCTGGTAAAAATGTCGGTGGATGACCAACTACATGCAATAGGTTCAGCCACGGATTATTCAAAGAGAGTTCCATGACCTTTCAGGCATCATCAGAGGAGGAAACCAATCTCTACACTAAACTCAATCATGGAAACCAAAGGTACTCACTCCTTTCTCATCCCCTGCGACTTTCTGAGTGGCCCAACTGTGAGCAATATAAAAAAAGAAGTGACCAAATGTTCTGGTCTGGTTAGTCACTCAATAGAAACCATCACGACCAGGGTTTTTTTTTGCTTGTCTTCTGTTGGCAAGTGCATGACTGATAATATTTATTCTTCATTATGTCTACAAAAGATTTGCTTAAAACCCCCCGTATGATGTTTCTAGGGTTGGGGTCTAATATGCAATTGAAGTTTATGCTAAATCGATCCCTCACTTTGTATCTTAACACTTGATTTTCTCAAAATCTGATGTTTCTTGCCCAACAAAAGGCCACTTATCCATTTAGCAAATTTTTCCCCTACCTTTTTTTATCAATAAGTCACCACCAACATGGTATGATGCCAAAAGACATTGGTCATGTGTTACACCTGGAATGTTTATGTTCTATCAATTAGCCCTGAGGTTTCACTGAAAAGTATCTGAACCTGTCACAACAGAAGCTTCTCGTTTTGAATCTGGAATAAGATATATCTAATCAATAAACTGTTATGTTTGAGAGTTGGAATCAATTTCTATGGGAAAAAAGTACTGTGATAATCATATAAGTACAAGAGGCAGAAAAGTTACATGAGATATTAAAAAAATCAAAAGATTTGTTTCTGATTACTTTTTAAAGGGGGCACTTTGCAGGGGGTGTCAGTTTGGCACATTCGAAGGATATACTTTTCTATAGTCGATTCTTAAAGTAAACTGGAACGTTAAATTGCATAAACAAACTTTGTAATGAACACAATTAGAAAACAGACAAAATTGCAATGTTTTAAAGCCTATTTAACTTGCACACCTTATAAATTTGAGTGAACTGTACATTAAATCTGGAACAAACGAACTAGCAAAGAGAACTGGAATCTACTTAATACATTACCGTTCTAAATCGTTGGGATAGCATACCATGATCTTAGTATCCAAGACTCAGATTTATATGACGTTCTATCCAGGGGTTCATGGATTTCGCCCATGAACTTACAGTAAGGTTGCCACTTGGAATTGCCAATACCAAAGTCGAGCAAAGTCTTCCTGAATTGAGGTATCCTCATCCCACTAAAGAGAGAGAAATGGACCATTGATAACAATCCCATGGATCCCGGTAGTATGATACGAAATGAATATACAAAGAAATAGAATAAGAATAAACATTTTCATATATTTTACCTGGAAGCTTTGTCTGATGATATATTCAAATTTATTTGATTATTTTGAATAATTTGAACCCTGCATTGCATGCATTCTGAATGAAGATGGATTTTACTTTATCTGAATATCTTCATATTGAAGTTATTTGATTTTGTCCCATGACCATACTCATTTTATTTGACGATTGATTTTGAGTTATCTGATCATTTGGGTACTGGAGTTATTTGATCCGGCCCCAACGTCATATCCATTTCGTCAGATGATGGATTTTAAGTATCAGATTATTTGCTATTGAAGGTAAGTAATATAGCCCCAACATCGTACCAATATTGGATGATATTTGATTATCTGAATATTGCGGCACTGAAATTAGTTAAATTGATCCAAACATCATATCCATTTCGGCTGAGGATGCATTTTGTGTTTTCTGAATATTTTGGTCCTGAAGTTGAGTAATACCCATGTAATCGGATGAGGGATTTGAGGGTTATCCGAATATTTTTGTACCGAGGTTAGTGAATGTAGTCCTAACATCATACCACTTCTGTCTGATGATGGACTTTACGTTATCTGATTATTTTGGTACTGAAGATAATTAATTTGGTCCCAACATCCTACACATGGTATCTAAAGATGGACTCTATGTTATCTGATTATTTTTTTCAGCAGAAATTAATTAATTTGGTCCCAACATCGTATCAATTTTGTCTGATTATAACTTTGGGTTATCTGAATATTTTGGCACCACCAGAGTTAGTTAATATGGTCCCAACATCGTACTAATTTTATCATATGATGGAATATAGGTTATCTGATTATTTTGGTACTGATATTTATTGAATTAGTCAAAACATCGTACCAAATTTGTCTGATGATTGATCTTAGGTTATCTGAATATTTTGGTACCAAAGATAATCAATTTGGTCCTTATATCGGACTTATTTCGGCTGATGATGTATTTTAGGTTATCTGAATATTTTGGTACCAAAGATAGTCAATTTGGTCCCAACATCGCACTTATTTCGGCTGATGATACTTATCAGGTTATCTGGATATTTTGGTTCTGAACTTGATGAATTTGGTCCCAATATCCTGCCCGCTCAGTTTGATGATGGATTTTGTAAGTTAATTTTGACCCAACGTCATATTTATTTTTGTCCAACGATATATCTCAGGATATTTGAATCTTCTGTTACAGAAGTTAATCAATTTGCTCCCAATATCCTACCCATTAATTCTGTTGATCAATTTCATGTCATCTGATTATTTTTGTACTGAACGTCATTAATTTGGTCCAAACATTATAACAATTTTGTCTGATGATGTTTTATTGGTTGTCTGATCATTTTTCTACTGATGTTCATTAATTTGTTCCCAACATCATAATTTAATCTTGGGATGAATTTTGATTTATCTGTTTATTTTGCTACTAAAGTTGATTAGTTTGGTCTCAAAATCACACTCATTTTTTCTGTTGATTGATTGTAAGTTATCTGATTAATTTGCTACAGAAGTTAAATGATTTAGCTCCAACATCAAAACATTTTCGGCTGATTGCTGTATTCAAATTATCTGAATATTTTGCTACTGAAGTTGATTAAATTGATGCCAACATCAAACCAATCTTATATAATGATGGGTTATAGATTTTTTGATTATTTTGCTACTGAAGTTAAGTAGTTTAGCGTCAACATCACACTCATTTTGTCTAATGACGAATTCTAAGTTATCTGTTTATTTGGCTACATGACTTAATTAATTTGTTTTGAACATCAAGCTAATTTCGTCTGATGATGGACTTCAAGTTATCTGAATATCTTGGTACTGAAAGTATTCAGTTTAGTCTTAATATCAAACCAATTCTGTCTGAGGATGCATCTTAGTTCCACTGAAGATTTGGGTTCTGAAGTTAATCAATTTGGTCCCAACACAACACCTGTTTTATCTGATCAAGGATTTCCACTTATCTAATTTTTTGGTACTTGAGTTAAATAATTTGATCTTACGCATTTAGTTAGATGATTAATTTAACGCTACTTGGATATTTTGGTACCGAAATTATCTAATTTGGTCCCAACATCATACATATGGTATTTGATGATAGATTTTGGGTTATTGAAAAATTTTTGTACCGGAGTTATTTAAAATTGTCCCAACATCACAACCATTTCATCTGATGATGGATAGTAGCTTAACTGATTTTTTTGAACTGACACTAATCAATTTAGTCCAAACATTATACCAATTTTGACTAATAATGAATTTTACGTTATCTGAATACTTTGGTACTGAACTTGATCCAAATATTGCACCCATATCAACTGACGATGTCTACCAAGTTTTGTGAAGATTTTGATTCTTAAGTTATTTGATTTGATCATAAAATTATACCGATTTTTTCTGATGATAGATTTAAGGTTATTTGATTTATTTTGTACTGGAAGTAATCTGGTCCCAAAATTATATCCCTCGTGTCTAATGATGGATTTTAGGCTATTGGATTATATTGGTACCGGATATAGTTAATACTGTCCCAACATCAAGCCTGTTTTATATGATGGTGGATTTTAGGTTATATTATTATTTTGGTAGTGAAGTTAATAAATTTAGTCCTAGCATCCAACCAATCTAGTCTGATGATGAATATCAGGTTATCTCGATATTTTGGTCCTGAAGTTAATCAATTTGGTCCCAACATCATACGCATTTCGTCTGACAATGAATTCTAGGTTTTTTTATTATTTGCTATTGTAGTTGATAAATATGGTCCCAATATTCCAGCCGTTCGGTCTGATGATGGATTTCAGGTTATATGACTATTTTGGTACCAATGTTGATTAGTTTGGTCCCTGCATTGTACCCATTTCATCTGATGGTGGATTATAGGTTCTCTGATTATTTTGGTACTGATTGTTAATTTGGTCCCAGAATTGCACCCAATTCAGCTGTTGATGCATTTTACGTCATCCAAATATTTTGGTACCGAAGTTGATTAATTTGCTCCCAAATCGAATCCATTTTATCTGATGTTTGATTTTGGGTCATCTGAATAATTCGCTACTGAAGTTATCAGATTTTGTTTCAACATCCTATTTATTTGGTCTATTGTTAGATTTCAGGTTATTTGAATATATACGTACCGAAATCAGTTGATTTGGTCCCATCATTGTACCCATTTCAGCTGACCATGCATTTCAGGTTATCTGAATATTCTGGTACTGGAGTTATTTAATTTGGTCCCAGCATTATACCCATTCCGACTGATGATGGACTTGAAGTTTTTTTTTCATTTTTTTGCTATTGAAGTTATTCAACTTTGTCCCAATCATACCAATTTCGTCCAATCATTGATTTTAAGTGATCTGAATATGTTGATCTCGAAGTTGATAAATTTGGGCCCAACATTGCATCTTATTTTGTCTGATGATAGAATTTAGGTTATCTGATCATTTTGCACTTTGAGTTAATCAATTTGATCACACTATCATAACCTTTTCGTCTGATAATGTATTTTAATTTATCTGAATATTTTGGTACTGATATTAACTACTTTGGCCCCAACCCATTTAGTGTAATGATGGATATTAAATTATTTGAAAATTCTGTTACTGAAGTCAATTAATTTGGTTTAACATCACACTCATTTTGCTTGATGATGGAACTTCGGTTTTCTGATTATTTGGCTTCTGACATTAATTAATTTGGTCGCAAAATCATACTAATTTTGTCTGACGATGGATTTTTGGTCATCTGAATATTCAATTTCTGGAGTTATTCAATTTAATCCAAACCTCTGACCAATTTTGTTTTATGATGCATTTTAGTTTAACTGTTTCTTAGTTTATTTTCTCCGATGATGGATTTCAAATCATATGAGTATTTTGATAAAATCACAACAATTTCGTCTGGAAATTAATTTTAGGTTAACTGAATATTTTGGTACTGAAATCAATTGATTAGGTCCCAGCATTGTACTAGTTTTAGTCTGATGAGTGAATTTAGGTTTTCTGATTATTCTGTTATTTAAGTTAATTATTTTGATACCACTATTTCACCCATTCTGTCTGATGATAGGTTTTTGATTTTCTGGATATTTTGGTACTGAAGTTAGTAAACTTGGTCTTAACGTCCAAACCATTCAGTCTGACGACAGATTTCAGCTTTTACATTTTACTGAAGTTGGGTAATTTGGTCCCAATATGGCACCATATTTCGTCTGATGATCGATCTTGGGTTATCTGAATATTTTGGTACCATGGTTGATTAACTTGGTACCAACATTTACATATGGTATATGATGATGGATTTTAGGCTATCTGATTATTTAGCCACTGAAGATAATTAATTTGGTCCCAACATAGCCCACATTTCAGCTGACGATGCATTTCAAGCTTTCTGAATATTTACGTTCTGAAGTTATCAGATTACGTTTGTACTGACGTTAATTAATTTGATTCCAACATCATACTAATTTTGTCTGATGATGTCATTTAGGTCATCTGAATATTTTGGTACCGAAGTTATTTTATTTGGTCCCAACACCGTACGCAATTCGTCTGTTGATGGATTTAGGATCAACTGATTATTTTTGTATTGAATTTGATTCATTTTGACCCAACATCATACCTATTTTCAACCATGATCAATTTCAGGTCATTCAATTTTTGGGGGGTACTGAAGTTAATTAATCCGGTCCCAAATCCTAAAACAGTTTATTTTTTTCTTGGTACTGGTGCCAATTAATTTAGTCTCTAGACGATACAGATTTCGTATGATGATTGAGTTTGATTTGCTCGATTATTTTGTTACTGATGTTGAATCATATTGTCTCCATGCCATCAACAAGTGATTTGATGTGGATGTTAAGTTATTCAAATACTTAGGTATTTAAACTGTTTCATTTGGCCCAAATATCATATGCATTCGTTTTTGTGGGGCAAATGACATCTACCAACACTGTAGAATATCCGGATAGCTTCCAGCACCGATATGACTGATATTTTAAAGTTTTATCTGTCCATTCAACTCATTCAGTCATAAAATTAGTTGATTATGAGTTTAAATCAAGGTAAAGGAATGTGGATTTTATATATTTGTCCAAATAAAGCTAATATCTTGTAGTTCAACTATATTTTGATACAAAATTTCAACTTGGACATTTGATAAAATTCAGCATTTTGCTGTTTACGTTTTGTATTTCACACGATTTAAATAAAGCAGTGATCTTAACCGACCAAAACGAGGTATTTTTTGTAGGGTTAAATGTCACGAATTTCAAAAGATCTGAGTTTAAATGTATTTGGCTAGGGTGCATGTAAACGTCTGACTTCAACTATGTTCATGGACGTCGTTGTTAAGTCAGAGAAGTAACACTACTTTAACCGAAACGACGTCGAGTGGAATTGACTTTTTTGTATATACAATTATATTGATAGAGGTACTTCATTTTATTTTAGCATAGGAATTTTAAAACAAACTTATGTCGAGTCATAGAATCACTTAATTTGCGATTCCATCAACAAAATATCATTTCATCGTATATTTTTAAAAGAAAAGAGACGTTCAATGAGATCACATTGATAGGGAAGAAGGTATATATTCAACAGCTACCGCAAAGTTGATTCCTGTAGCAGTCCCATCTACTTCAACTGTTTATTTACGCTATCTCAGCCAAATGATACATTCACCGTGTAATAACGGGGGGGGGGTCTTTTCAAATAAAGTTTTTAAAGTGATATAACACATTTATAGTTATTTTTTCGGATTACAAATCTATTTCCTGAATATCATATATACACACACACACACACACACACATATACATACATATATATATATATATATATATATATATATATATATATATATATATATATATATATATATATATGAGATAATGAGCGAGACAGTCTCAGGAATGAGATGAAGTTAGGTTTATTTATCTGTAGGTTTTTTTTTGTTGTTGTTGATGGTCCAGACATGTTTCAGGATGTATTCCCATCTTCAGCGATATGTGCTGTGTGAGTATGCGCTTTTAGGGGATAAAGCTTTGAACCTGAATCCACCATCAGGAGCATTACTTCGTGAGTAAAAATTGTATCCAGGTTGCTGGAGGCATCCTGCTGTGTGAGAGAAAGACCAGCTAGCGATGAAGTTTATGGTTAAGCAGCAGTAAGGTGTCTTGAAGAGGACAAAATGTGTCAGGGTAGGAGGGGAGTGATGTGGAGTTGGTTTTTTGGGTATGAAATGGATTGTTTGAACGGAGGGGTGGTGAAGTTGAGGAATTACATAGGTTTCAACCTTACAAGTTTTCAAAATCATGTTGGCTATGAATTGAACAAGTGATATGACTGGCTAAGGTGGATTTTGCTTTAGGTCTGAGTGACTTTGAAGTTGCCAGCATTGAATGTATCTGGTGGGAGGGTAGATGTGGGTGTGAGCTTATTGTTAGTAAAAGTTTTGTGAATTAGGAATCTGTGTGATTAGGTTTGTTAAGTATGGTGTTTAGTCCATTAGGATCCAGAGTTTTGAGTTGATCTACATATCCTCATGTATCGAGTACATATCAAAATTCAAAAAGGAATATGCTTTAGTACGTACTCGTATTTTGTCTTAGAAACAGATGCCTTCACAGAGGCAAGAGGCTGAAAACTTTAGACAGGCCTTGTAACACTTCCACAAACCCTTGCATACTTTTTTGCAGCTGCAGTGAATCAGCTTATAACGTTTTTTTTTGAAGAAAAAACTCTAGGTAACAACTGCTAGTCTGAGTGAGGTTTATGAATTAGAGATCTATGTGATTAGGGTTAATAAGTTTGATGTTTAATCCATTAGGATACAAACATTTCTGTTTGTTGATCTGCATATCCTCATGTCTTCCTAGAACTTTACTTATGTCCATGGGAGTATTTTTTTTTTTTTCAATGATAG
>OY735241.1:10220259-10257759 GCA_963457665.1 Thysanoteuthis rhombus | reverse complement strand
CTACCCAGGAGCGATTTGGGAAGCTTTCATCATATGGAAACCCCCTCTCCTTTTGTCTATCAGTATTCTTTTCCTTCGTATCTCTCTCACTATATACATGTATATATATATATATATATATATATATATATATATATATATATATATATATATATATATATATATATATATACTAAACTAAGTTAGCAAATATTATTTGTATTCTGATTCAATATTAACAGCTGTTATACGATTCAGTTAGATACAGGGCCACAGCACAGTGAGAGTCCTTCAAACGAACAATAAAAAAAATTATATGGACAATTTTGCTATTTTCAACTATTTTCACCTACCGATACCCTCTCTCTCTTTCACTCACTCTCTCTCTCTCTCTCTCTATCTATCTATCCATCTATATATATATATATATATATATATATATATGTGTGTGTATATATCCGTGTGTGCAATTGTATTTGTATGGATAGCTTTTATCTATCGATATTCAATCGAAGAGAAATATACACACATACACATACATACACACTATGTATCCCCATACGACATACTCAAATTTGCACACAAATACAGAAGCCACACATGTATTTATATACACATACATGTATGCCCCGTGCAGATACACATATATGAATGGGTATATGTTTGTATTAGTTGCAAATACGTGTGCGCATATATTGCATTTCCGATTAGAAGCCTTCTGATGGAGAGTCAAGCAACGATAGATACATCGCACTTCGACTGTTCAACATACATATATATATATATATATATATATATATATATATATATATATATATATACATATATATATATATATTTGCTTGACGATGACTTCATTTTTCTTCTTTCCTGACACCTCCTGACCTACCTGGTCACCTGCGCAAGCTCCTACTTGCACGGTAATTAGCTGTCATTGTAAATGCTTTTGCGGAAAAGGTGTGAACTAGATTCCATCGTCATCTTCTGTCCAATTAGAAAAGACCCGGATGTCACAGTAGACACCAGCTGCCGTCGTATGGCAAAATTCTATCTTATTGTTTTTCTTTTTTTTTCTTTTTAGCGACATTCTCGAACAGAGTCTTTGGATAGGACCATATGATCCGATCTATATAATAATAAAAGTCTTATTTAGATTTTGTCCTCTGAAAAGAAAAATCGATGCGTGGTAGCCAGAGGTACTGGATTTAGGTTCATCTAAAATACTCCAATCCAAAGAACCCCCACCCCAAATATTCGATGTGATAGGCAACTGTTTTGGGGTCTGCATTCGCACTTATATGTATCTATGTGATGGTGGCCGATTGAAAGCCAATTCAGCGAAGAATCACTCGAAGATTGCAACCCTTTGGCAGTACTAGCTCAACCTAAAAAATAATACGATCCCATTAAACCTAAAAAGAAGAGTATACAACCAATGCATCTTCCTGATAGTCACTTATGGAGCTGAAACATGGAACCTAACGAACAGACAGACTTACAAACTGAGAAGCATGCAACACGCGCATGAGAAAATCATGCCCAACCTCACATGGAGAGATTACAAGACAGCACCGTATATCAGGAATAAAACAGGAGTCTGAGACATCATAGAATCTTCTAATAAGCTCTAATGGCAATGGGCTGGTCATATGGCAAGAATCGCTGACAGCCGGTGGAAATCACGGCTCACAACATTGATCCCCAGAAATCACATGCAAAACTGAGACCAGTAAAATACAAGGAAGGGTGGAATAGACTAATTCAGAAAATACTTGCCCTGCGACGCCCATGATATCAAAATGTTGCAGATCCTGGGGAAGGTCTATCTCCAACGACGGTCTATAAAAGACTGGTTATGATGATTATACTGTAATTTTCCTTATTTATTTATTGGCAAATGCGTATAAAGTACATTCATCGGGTTACATCAGAGTAAAATAATTTCCACTTGGAAACGTGCAGAAAAGGAGAAAACTTCATTTCCAACGCTGAGCAAGTACATTGATTCTTTTGAGAGAAATTAAGTCTTATATTTTGAGGTCTTGGTTAGGATAGCTCCCCATACTAGCTCTGCCCCAAAGTAGCCGGGTTTGTTTTAGAATATATGTATTGAGAAGCGCTTGTATAACCCTGATGTAACTTTAGAACCAATCATTAGACCCCTGCTGTTATCGCATAATAGACTTTTTTCAATGATGTTTCGTTGGAGAGTCTTTGATTGAACCACGTGGTCCGATATCATCCCACAGAAATTCACTTTATTTCTGTCCATCTCTAAGTGTCAGCCAGGGTCAGCTGGAATCCTACTATAATTCGCCAAATCCCGACTGCTCGCGACGGTGTCAATCAGGAATAGCACAATGTATCTTCATGAACTTTTCCGTGTGTACTTAAAGAACCCCTGGGCATGTTTTCCGCCATTTAGTTTTCAAAGATTCCAAAGAATAATTCATACTCATCCTGATAATGATAGTCTGATTCCCTGCTATATATACTACTATAATTCATCTAAATATCTATCAATCTGTACTTGAGTACCCGCACATATTCGGATAATCTTTTTAATCAAACATTTGGACGTCTCTAAAACTTGTTGCACAGCCTTTATATAAAGCTTTGGACGGCCAACTTAGCCTATGTATCTTGTGCAGGAATCAAATTAGATGCCAACATATATTGACCTAAATATATAAGTACAAACATTATATTAGATGCAGTCCTGAACGAGAAAGGTCCCTACATGTAAACGTATTGAAAGATTTTTTTCTGACGTTTGAAATCCTTCTCGCTTGTATAAATACTACGACGTTTCAGTCGATGTGTTATAAGGCCTTCTCCAGGTGTAATATCCAAATGTAGTAGTGAACAGAATTTTGCTAATGGCGATATCGATGAGCGTTAGATTCTGGTGATATCTTTCCCTACCTTGTCCCTGTTAAGTAATGTTAGCGACATCGGATTGAACTTTGAACTTATACACTGAATCGACATGTTGATGTCGGCTGCTTCCTTGCTGAAAAAAGAAGACAGCATCTAAATCACAATTTGTAGTACTGAAACCATTTGAAAAAAAATTCTGTTTACTATAATGTTCAAATAGCACACCTGAAGAAGGCCTTAGAATTAATCGGCAAAAACATCATATTCATAAAAAATACAACAAGGAGTTCAATAGTCCAAAAAATTCAATATTGATGACCCTTTCGAAAGAACGATAGAAAATATCAAGATACGTTTACAAGAGGGGATAAACGGCATATGAGGAGTTTTGTCTGAAAATTATTTTGAATATCTCGGGAACCGGTTGCAAGGTCTTGATGTGACTTGGCAACCAAACAGATTGAACTTCGCTTGTGAGAAGAATATATGTACATACCTTTCCGTGGAATTATTCAGCCACCAGTTTAAACGTCATTGAGTGGACTTGGGTGAGGTGTGACTGTCGCTTTTATAACCAAACCTGCCCAATCAACGCACCGGTAACATTGCTTTACCAATATCTGTGAGGTTTCATCATCGTTCTAATGTGTCTCCATTTGGAAATATATCTCTCAGTGGACTTATATCTATTTATCTATCTAATGTATACACTGAACAACGCACACAGACACACTCACATTATATATATATACATATATACACACACACACACACACACACACACACACACACACATATATATATATATATATATATATATATATATATATATGAATATGTAGGACTAACATGTTCCGTCTCTTGGCTTTGTCAAAGTTCCATCTGAAATTATTACTTCACGAAGCCAAAAGGGGAAACATGTGCCTGTAATAAATTTGATTTAAATACAACTATTTTCAGAATTGTCAACCCCCCCCCACATATATATATATATATATATATATATATATATATATATATATATATGTATATATATATATATTAATGGATGACAATTATCCAACATAACATTGACAACAGTGTCTTGAAACATGTAAAGGGAATAAATACAATCTATTATCCAAACTTCCGTGTTTCCATATTTTCCATCAAATTTGATACGCTCATAGACAAAAACAAACACATATATATATAATCATATATATATATATATATATATATATATATATATATATATATATATATATATATATATATATATGTGTGTGTGTGTGTGTGTGTGTGTGTATATATATATATATATATATATATATATATACACAAAAGTTCATTAGAGGAAGATATCAGTAATGAAGATCAATAAAATAGATCTGGTTAGTCAATTAGTCGAAACTGCGAACTGATCAACGTCTTTTAACTACATGCCGTGTTGGGGTGATCAATTCAAATATTGAGGAAAGGGTTGATCAGTAAGTGAGTCACTACCCCCACTGCTTTTTTCGCTGGCTTTCGATAAAAAAACTTCCAGAAAAAAATGAGTGACCAGGACGCAACTGAAAAATAAGGTAAATTGAGCCCCCACAACCAAATCAGATGATTTTGAAGAAAAGTACGGTCTTTTTTCTAGACATGATAATGAGTGAAGGTCTAATTTTTCTGTCTTATAGCTCAATTAGTGAAGCCTGTACACCTATCACATACATAACCTGACAATCAATAATTGAACGACCGTAGCGCCATAATTTGAAGTCATCTCAAAAGATTCCATCGAAAAATTAATATGGTCAGAATTCTATTCATGATATCACTATTGTTTTCCCTTGGGATACATCTAAAATAGAATAAAAATCATCAAGAAACATCCAAATTCTGGGGAATCAATATGTTATCGATACATCCGTATAAATAAGGCTCCCAAAGGGTACCCCCAAAGACCATTTCTAAAATGGGTTTTGAAGTGTACTGATATCAATTTTCAGGTTTGTAAACAAAATGGTATGGCCAGGACCGATGGAGAACATAAACACATACCCAGACACAAGCACATATGAAAAAAGATAGAACCATTTACCAACTTTGATGGCTATGGTTGTTCAGTAACAAACCACTCAGAAACTGAAAAAACTTATGTTAACAGTTTTGATTGCAGTTTTGGTTGAAGGGTTCCACAATGTGGGAATCGTAGACTGAGATTAGTGTGGTAGTTAAGTTGCTCTCTCAATTCTAATATTAATCATTCAATAATCTATGCTTTACCTGCCAACTAACAGCAAAGTAATAACCTGGTTTCGCCTCGAACTAGATTTTGAAGACGAGAATAGTCACGATCCTTCTAACATAACTAACAATGTACACAATAGATGTTACCAACGTGACTTTATGTCCATAAAGGCCACAGATGGACAATCTAGTCCTCCGAACAAATTTGCCATCGGCTACCAACTTATGCATTCTTTACGCTTACATAATGTTTCCATGTTGATTTTATAATATATTCTGTAAAAATTGTTTTTGCTTAACGAATCAATGATAAAATAATCGTGATCCCTATATTTGTATCAAATAGGAATAAATACGTCATCTATTATATCGGCATGTTCAAAGTGAACGACTGGCCCTATCAATGATGGAAATGTCTTATGTGGCCTCCTTGCTCGAAGGGCTTGCCCAATCCTGCTCTTGGCTCTGCTTGTGGACACCTGCAAAAATGATCTACAATCAAAGCACAAAAGAAGTTATTGTCTCACAACTGTGGCCTTATATCAAGCTAAGCTGAAAATCCACTGTAGATACAAGATGAGCTCATACTTGATAGTTATTCGAAGTTTGATTTGGTTTGATAAAAGGCCACAATAGTGGGCACCAGGTGAGGATCATATTCATGACAACTCTGATTGTCATCGTCTTAAACTTGGAAACCATTACTCCACTGATTATGAAAGAAGGGGTTTCGAGACAAATCAAGAGGGATTTCACTAAATCACTAGTTTCATAATTGCCAAGATAGACATGCACACTTTGTCTCTCTGACATTATATATATACATATATATATATATATACATATATATATATATACACACACACACACACACACACACATATATATATATATATATATATATATATATATATGTGTGTGTGTGTGTGTGTGTGTGTGTGTGTGTGTGTGTGTGTGTGTATAATTGAATGGGTATTTGCCATTTGCTACAGGAACACGTTTATAGTTTATTCTCCGTTTGGGTTTCTTCCAGCGAATGATTAGATATATTTTCTTATGGACATCTTTCTGGGGTTGAGTGTCTCCTTTTATAGGGTTTAGAGTCTTTCTTCCATTTCATTTGATTTGTAAGTCGTGTTCCATATGCTGGTGGTTATAAATTGAAAGTCAGGGGGGTATGGTGTGACTCTTTAAATCATCAGTAAGTCGTCCTTATGATATTTTAAGTGTATTCTCTTTGATGGTGTTTTAATCTAACTTATTTAATTAATTTCCCTATGCTGAGATTCCCTTCAAATTACCTTAGTTGGTCGTTTGATTATATTGATTTTGTTTTACTTCCTCTTGTCTATGGTAATTATGATTATTGTATAGTTCCTTGCAGTGTCTATGTGAATAGATTATCTTTATGTTATTGTAAGTATGTTTATGTGTGAGATATTGAGTTATTTTTGTTAAGAGAAATTGTGAGCGATGCCAGAATTTTAAAGCTATTTCAATTTTTTGTTTAATAAATATGTTTTATGTTCTTTAGTTCTATATGCAAAACTAAAGATTTCAAATTTCTCAACAGGAATTGGCAGCATAGAGTTTTAATATTTTTTCCATATGTGCGTCTATTTTGATAGTTTCTATTTCAGAGTTGGTTTAGAATCATTATCGCTCAGTCTCCAATAATAAGTTGACAGTGATGTACTGCTTCTGTATTTTTTTAATTTGTAAACGATGAAATATGATTGGCTAATTAAAATTTAAAGGGTGTTTTTGATATCCCTATATGATATTCCACTTCTTGGGGTTTCTCATAGGTTGATATTACGGCTTGGTATGAGACTTATTTTGCAAAGGGCATGTATTTTTGTTAGTACAATTGCAGTGTACTTTATTTATGCTTTTCCTGATAATTGGATGAGTATTTTCCCGAGTTAGTTTTTACTCGGAGATTGAATACTGGTGAATACCACATTTTGTCTTCTCTTATTGTATTTTACGTTTTTATCATATTGAAGATTCGTTTCGATAAAAACAATATTCTTTTGGGGTTCAGTATAATCATTTCTAACTTCGGTGAATATAATCCCATTTCAGGAATTACATATCAATGTAGCTTTTATATATTTGGATATCGTTTTAATGATTTTGCGTGGATGTTATAACTAGTATTATGATATTTAATTTTCTTTTCTGTATGTTTCATGGCTGTTTTCATTTGAATTGAAAATGACGTCTAAAGATCTGGAATTTCAACATCAGCCTTGATTTTAACCAATTTAAAATCCAAAGTTGATTGTATCAACTGCCTCATGAAATGAACCCATCATACGTCAGATATTGCATTGTATTAAATTTTATTAGATTAAATTGTATCTCAGCTTTTCACAGTGCAATATATATATATATAGATATATAAATATATATATATATATATATATATATATATATATATATATATATATAAGAATAAATCATCCCTCTGATATATATATATATATATATATATATATATATATATATATATATATATATATATATGTGTGTGTGTGTGTGTGTGTGTGTCTTGGGAAATCCAATAAAACATGTGCAAAGTGTGTCTTTACATAATGTTATTTCGTTTGGTTAAAAAATATCCAATTCACTGAACATATTTTACTAAAATGTTATAGTGATGCATATATATTTCTGTGTTTGTGCGTGTTTATACTTACATATATAGTTGTTTATTTTGGTTTGATATCTTTAATAATAAGCACTAAAATATTCAAGACTCATAGATCGCTTGTAACCACTGAAAATTATTCAAATGATAGGACAAAAAAAATTGAAAATGTCACCCAAAGTCGCAAGTAAAGTAGGTTTCATCTGAACTTACCCATTTTTTTCATTTCCCTTGAAAGAATTCCAGGGACAACATTCTATCTTCGTTGCTTTATTGTTTTTTTTCCGGGCTAGCGCCTCACTTGCAATCCTGAACGCAACTAAAAAAAAGAATGGAATCGAATAACTCCAGATTGAGATTAGTTCTTCCATCCAACTGACGTGAATGAATTACTTGAGACAGATTCTGTCTTCGATAAACATTAACACACCAACGGATTTCCAGGACGTAAAGGTGTAAACGGCATGACGTGCGAGAGTGTCAGATATTCATTCGTTTATTCTTAATGTCTACATTAAACAAAACGACTATGTGGCTTCAAATCTCACAGGACTTTACTTGACGCGAAAATGCGTGACTTGGCCCCATAAATCCCAAAAGATTGATTGGAGAAGACGTAAATGAAATGCTGTCACCGCGTACATATATTGCATTTCAAATACATTGATCCGTGGAGACTTAAATACTGTAATACCCTACTTACCGATCATTTTAGACTAGTAGTAGAGTGCTCGGTACTGGTTCTAGTGGGCTTTGGCTCAATTGTTACTGCTGAGCCATACACTAAAACGATAAACCACGAAGAGTCCAGAGGAAGAAAAAATAATCGCTAACTTTAATATGATTATTCAGCTTCGGTTCGTTTTTTACTCTAAAACTAGTATAGACTTAGATCAGATAGTAATCAAGTGTTTATACACAATCTAATGATCGAATGAAAGTCCACATTCAAAATGCAGTTCATTTATAGACAAATATCTAAGTTACAACATATTGAACTGGTTTGAAGGGTTTTAAACCCATCTCCCAAAAGATGCAAACCAAAGTTAAATTTATACGATAAATGTAAATGGTTAGCGGTTATCCTTGCTTCCGGTAAATGCTATGTGGTTAATCGATTCAGCGTTTCGTTAACCATTATTAGTTGTACTAAAGAACCCCAAACGGTACTCAATGGCGGTCTGCCGGGAACTCAGCACAAGGACTAGGATTCAGGAACCTCCCACAGGGAATCAATCAAGTGATCAGACGAAAGTTCACATTCAACCTGCAGTTCATTCAAAGCCATACATCTAGATTACAACATATTGAACAGGTTTGAAAGGTTTTTACCCCCCCCCCCAACCCCCACAAACCAACACTAAATTCATACAATGAACGTAAATGGTTAGTGGTTATCCTTGCTTTCGATGAATGTTCAGTGGTTAATCAACTCAGCTTTTTCGTTAAGCACCACTGGTCGTACTGAAAACCCCGAAACGGTACTCAAAGCTAGTGCGCAGTGAACTCAGCACAAGGACTAGTATTGAAGACTCCTCCACTGGAGCTAGGGGATTGTGGACGAATCACATAGTTTCACAATCGTTTTTGTGATAAGTGACATGATTGTGATACTTTTCATTACTATTGTAATGAGTTTGACTATCACTGGATGCCCCACTATTGTAGACTTGTGTCTAGCTAAGCTTTACATACGATATAACTACTGTAGGAAAATATCCTTGCTATTTCTTAGGTTTATCTTAGTCTGACACAAGGTCATAGTAGTGATACATCAAATTAATTAGTAATCATTAAGTTGTACTGGTCGACATCACAAGCCTGTTGTACTTTACTACACGGATTGTTAAACAAGAAATTTAATGAAATTACTAAAATGAGCAAGGACTTCACAAGATGCCAAAGGATTTCATGGACTTGCTAGTTTCCCAATCTTACTAAGACGTATATCGTATGTCAAATACATCGATCCTGAGAAAGCTGGCCGGCCAGATCTCCGCCTACCCCCCCCCCTGCGTTTCACAGCATCCTACAGTGATTTTCTGTCGTTCAAGTGACACTAGGCTTCGATTCGGACAAAGCCATGCGGAATACTAATAACGACATCTAGCGGCAAGTGGAAGCGTTGACAGCTCGATCGGGACAGACAACTGCTAAGATATTTTATTAGCGAATGACGAGATGAGATTTGGGATGGCCGAGAGGATAGTCGCTCGGACAATATACGTCACATTAATGCTCTGAAGAAAGGCATGAATCCATTCTCCCCACGTATGGGTAGAATGGCACAGGGTGAATTGAGTTACGCCACTTCAGTTGCTCCTCGATTCAAAGTCAACCTCAGATAAATCGAACAAACTAAGTAAGCAATGATGTAAAACGCAGTGCTCAAGTAGAGATGACTGGAACCGTAGCTAGCGTAATGGCTGTACTTTCTTACCTACGGAATACTAATAAACGACATCTATCGGTGAGATTGAGAGTTGACAGCTTGACCAGGGCAGACAACTGCAGAGGAATGTTATTAGAGGATGATTAAGCAGTCATGCAATCGTTTCGAGCCTGACAGGTCGCGAGTAAGACAGTTATTAATATAACGGCCGATGATTCGTCTAATATTCGATATACTGGTTCTCAAACTCAGTGGATATAAGCTTATAGGCTCGATAGTCTGAAGCCTATGTCTCAGCAGTATTGGGGGTCTGTCGGAAAATTAGAAAAATACAAAAAGTTAACAAGTTTAGCTGGGCTACTATGAAACTTCATTGCCTCATTAAAATCTTAGAGGTGAAATAAAGCAGAATTCATTTTCCATACAATATTAATCCAAAATTACTTATCCTATTTCAATTCGTTTATTAGTGAGACATTCAACGTTTACAAAAAATAAACACCTTTTAACTTCAAAGCAATCAAAATATAAGGAGCACAGTTATAAAATTGATCATTTTCTCCCTGAATCTGTTTTCTCACCTAGGAATAGATGTACAAAAATTAATTTGTTATTGTTTGTTTGATGGAGTAAGATATATTCTTTTTTATCTTATTTATAATATCGATGAAATTTGACACTGACAGTTTTGTTGTTTGACTCATCATCAATTTTTGTGTATGTTATTGTTTTACGTGTACGACTCATCTCTTTTTGGTGTAGTAAACTTGTTACAATAAGAAAACTAAGTCAATTCCAGAGTATGACAAAAAACATTAAAATTAAAAGCACTGTATTTCGGAAAACGGGATACATAGAAATCTAAATACAATAATACATAAGTAAAATCAAATTAGATAAGGGATTTTGCTTTTTAGCACATGGAAGCTGAAACTAAGATCATCATGAAGGTGATTCAGTATGCTTTAAAAATCCAATTCAAAGTTAAAATAAAAAAAGTTCAATTTGAGATTTCTTTTGTTAAAACTACTGATGAGTCGCAGTTTAGGCATCCGTGATCCACAGACCACAACCCAGCTGAAGGGCCCAATCATACTTACTAAGCCTTAAGTCCAGAAAACGTTAATCGGCCTATTCTTATCACCTCTCCTCATTCAGACACTTTTTTGTCTTTCGAATGGTTTGCATATCGTGATAACGTTGACATATCAGAAACATATTTTCCATTTTCTTTTGTATATGCATGGAAGATAGACCTAATATTGTCTCAATCTTTCTAGAGAGCTTTCATTATTTCATTGGCAAATAACGATTGTTTCTGAATGAAAGGAATAAGTTATATTGGTACATAGGCATTAAATTTGGAATAATGTACCTTGCAAGAATCAGATATTGAAATTGTTTTTATTATGGTCTGTAGATTTTTGTTTGGATATCTGAAGAACCATTGTGATTCGGCAACCTTCTACTCCTTTAAGAGCTTTGTTCATAAAATATAGTGGTTGAGATCGAAAACATGCCTCTAAAAAAATGTATGACTACAGAAAGCAACGGCAAGCCTGGTCAGTAACTGGATGGGTGACTTTCCGCGAATATCTAGTGCTGCTAGGAGTAGAGGACCACATAGAATATCTTGTAGCGATCCCGACAATTCTCCTACGAGGGGACTGATCTCTACATTAAGCTCAATGAGGTAAGCCGGAGGTGTAGGAAACCTCTGGTCCCACTGACTGTGCTGACTGTGAGCGACAAAAAAATGAATGAACTAATGCCCTTGGGAAAGGCACTCTCCAAAACAGCTTAGGCCTCCGTGTCAGGGTAAAACCTGTCATCACTCCCAAATGGAAGAGTCCATAATTATGAGAAGAGAACAAAGAAAACCATACTATTCCTTGAATTAGTAGACAATACAGATTTTGTTTCCAAAACTTAAAAAAAAACCCAAACTTTTTCATGAATGTAATGACTTTTATTAAGTTTTGAAAAAAAATATTAATCGACTGACTGTAGCCCCATAAAGGCTTGACTAATCAACCAAGTGAGCTACATATTCTTCTACCAATATATCTATCTATGCATGTATGTATGTATGTATGTATCTATCCATCTATCTATCTATCTATCTATCTATCTATCTATCTATCTATCTATCCGCCTCCCGGTTCATATTTTTCTATCTATCTATATATCTATCCGTCTGCCTGTTTATATCTTTATATCTTTTTGTGTATGTTTTCCCAGTGTTCCTGGTCACATTTGGGGGGTTAAAACCTTGAAAATCAGCCTGAGTACACCAAAAGGTACTTCTAAAAAAATTTTCTCGTTTTTTTTCTAAAAAGTGCTTCTTCGGTCCGTGTGGCCACATTGGACCAAAAATGACCCTATCTTAGGCTAGTATTTTTCAGAGGTTTCGAATTGAAAGATCTTTTTTTTTCAGGTAATTTTAGATACCATTCAGATATCAAGTTATGGTTCACGCACTATCTATGGTGATTCATTTGTGCTTGATATAGATATTTGCCTCTGTTTCAGTAATCAAGATGGGTTATCATTATTTTAGCAACTTACATTATTGACGTAGCTTTCTCGTATCTGAGAGGAGCAAGCTCCGGATACTGCTTGAAATTAAATCTGAATTTAATTACCTTGAAATATGGGTTAGGGTTAGGGTTAAGGTTAGGGTTCAGGGTAAGGCTTAGGGTTATTCGCTCCAATAAATTATTAATTTAAATTCGTTCCAATGGATTATTTAAAATTTTGTTCATTCCAATGATATTTTGAAATTTCATTTATATTATATTTGTTCCAATAAGATGAATTACCAAAGGAGGAGCCGTTTTTAACATCGAATGAGAAAGAGTATGAAATTTTGAAATGAGCCTTTAGCTTTCATTTCAATTTTTTTGGCTCTCTTGATAGTTGAGAAAAAACGAATTCAAGGCATTGGGTGTTATGATCACCGTAACTCACACAAATGAGTCAGCGGAGTACACACGTATACCAGAACTAGTTATCTAAGTATATACATCATTTACCTGAAACTATCCTGAAAACTAAATCTTTTATTTTGATTCATCTAAAAAAATATTACTGCAGAATTTGGTTATTGATAGTCAAAAAGGACCATAGAGAACCCCAAAAGCTGAAAAGACTATTTTCAAGACGATGTCTGCTTGTGTACGAATGCAAAAAGTTGTAGCCTGAGAAAAATTGACCAGAGGCGCCCAGAACAACGCACAGACATTTATATGAATAGATAGATAGATAGATAGATAGATAGATGGACAGATTGATAAATAGATAGATAGATCGATAGATAGATAGATAGATAAACCCTGAAACCAATATAATCTGTAGCTTAGTTGGCTGGTTAGTCGGGCTATTTGTGAGGCTAAGGTGATTCTATTGAATTACGGGATATAGTTAGGTTTAGGGTTATGATTTAAGGTTGGGTTTGTGATTATTTGTTCCGACGAATTCTCGAATCAAATTTGTTCCAGCTAATTAGTGATATGAATTCGTGCCAATAAATTATTTCAAATTTTCGAATTTCATCCATTCCCATGATTTCTAGATTTTGTTCGTTCAAATATTTTATTACAATTTTGTTTATGATTTGTTTGTTCCTTCAACGTAAATCACCAAAGGAAGAGCCATATTCAACATCGAGTGAGCAAAGGTATGAAACTTCAAAATTATAATCGTAACCACAAATCCTGCTCTATTCCAGGTCCACTTTTTTGTCTTTGAAAGACACTTTCGACGCACAAAAAATATGACCATCGTCTATAATTGGGAAATAAATTGATTCAAAAAAATTGAAAGCTATGATGACCATCACAATGTAAAAAATACCACTGTCCTTTTCAACCCTTGATGACCAGAATGTTCGTTAATCCATAAGCCTGCCAGCATCCCATTATTCAACACTGCAGAACAGTAGCTCACTCAAATCTAGCATTGAAATCAAGATTCAAATCCTTCGATATTTTTTTTTTACAAAACATGAATATTATGTTTAAGTTTACGTTTTGTTCATCTGAGGCTCTGGTTCGTAATTTGCTATGAAATTATCAAGCTGCAAATTTTATCTTATCACTATCACAACTGTGATACGACAGAGACCTAAGCCAACATATTCCCAAGAGAAACACATCATTTGTTAGATGCACGAACAGCTTGAGAGCCATGATTAAAATATAGGTAAAGAGGTAATGATATATATATATATATATATATATATATATATATATATATATATATATATATATATATATAGTAATGGTTTTCTCAACAAATCTTCAAGTGGAATCGTGATTGAACAATTACTTGGCATTTCCTGAGTTTTTCGCTATCAGCATTCCTCAGTATTTTTAGTTTCACTTTCTTCCTATTTAGATTTTTGTTATTTTCCTCACGCTGCCTGACCTGATTATGTGTTTAGTGAGTTTTGTTTTCCTTTTTCTGTAATATATATATATATATATATATATATATATATATATATATATATATATATATATATAAAATTCTCAAAGGCAATGTCATGATTTGGTCTGTATGCAGTCTGAGATTAAAACTGACACAGCAGATTTGATATTCACATGGGTGAACATCCAATAAAAATTACACAAACAGCGAGTCACGTATGTTATTATACTTACTGATCCCTTATCGTTAAACACATTTCTGGGGTTACCTAAGTAAGTGATCACTGCTGTAAAAAATAAATGATACGTAGACTGAGATAATATTGGTATATGGTACTAATAAAACCACATATGAAATTACAAACTACATGTATGACATATACTATATTTGAAAAAGAAAGAGTAGGTGTCAGATCAATATTGCTGGGGTGCCATGTTAATATAACTATTTTGATTTTGGAATCCTCAGAGCGGTTACATGTTGGACAACTGATGATCCCAACAAGAGACATTGCACCATAATAACAAAGTATCTGTGAAGTAAGAGAGGAAACACTGAAGAAAATTACATAAATTGCATTGACAGATGTTGGGGATTAAGCGACTGAAGTGACTCAAAAATGAATTCTGAAAATGTTTTCTAAGGTTTAGTGTTCAAAACTGTAGAGGTTTGAGAGCCACACACACGCATGCACACACACACACACACACACAAACACACACATACACACATATACATATACTGTATTTGTGTGTGTATTTTTGTATGTTGAAGAATTAGCCATTACTTACCAGAAAGACAGACATGTCCGAAATAAGCAGGTCTCAGATACCTATAGCATACAGCTTGAGTCAAATTTTGCAAGAAGAAAAGAAAATTGTTGATTTAAACCGGGTCTGTGTTGGTACTCTCAGAAAACAGTTCTGTGTGGGAATATTTTTTTTGAGTGTGTTTTCCCCTTCATTTAACATTCTCTCAAAAGCTATTCGAGTTAGACAAATAAAATCAAACTATGTGTATGTTTTGAATCAGCTCCATCCAGGATGTGTTCTTCAATCATTTATTTGAACCCTACTTACATGTAAAGGTGTTGGTGACACCTTTTTTTGAAAACATCCTATTCGAGCAGTTATCAATTTCCTCATTTGAGTCATTGCCGCTCACTAGCCGGGAGATTGATTGTCATGAAGATTCGATCCCATAAAAGACAACTTCATCAAATTCTATTGTCACTCTCAGAAAACTAATCCCTGGAAAAATGTTTTTCGCGTTATTTTTCATTAAGAATTTTCTCAAAAACGATTAAAGTTGGATATGTAAAATAAAACTATACGTATATTCTAAATCAGCACTACGTGCGTAGTTTTTCTCAATTATCTATTTGAACTTACGCATTTTTTGATTACTTTTTGACAAAAGTTTTTGTTGTGGAGTCATGGCTGTGCAATAATCAAATCTGTAAAACCCCGGGAAAGAGACCTATCTAAAATCAACATATCACAATTGTATGCAGTTGAATTTTACGAAAACATGTTTGATGCTTACTATGGGGTCTGCATTCACCTCAAAATGATTTTTTAAATATTTTATTTTAGGACTGTAATTAAGAGTTTCAAAGATTTGAAGATTCTGTGGCAGAGCGTTTGAAAGAGCAATTGACGGAGCAAATTCAAATATTTTCTTCCCTCATAGGATTATTAAATTGTTTTTGCTTTTTTCCCCGGATTCCATATGCTTTCAATTTATTATACCTTCAAACCTCCTGGAAATTTAGCTGGTTTGAGGAGAGAAATATTCAAAGATTTTTACAAAGGGGATTCTATTCACATTATACTTGTAATGATAAACTGAAATTTTAATTTCCATTTATTATAAATGACCAGAGGTGTTCATTTTTCTTTTTCTCAGTGCTTGTCCAAGTTCGTGCGCTGACCTGTGTGGGTCTGCCTTGGAATGTGAGCCGGCCAATATGTTGAGGTATCAATTAGGGAAAAACAAAGCGATATCCAAAAAAAGCAGATTATAATTTTTCAAAAACGCACATATTAAGGTTAAATTTCATAAAAGAAAAAAAAGGCCATTTTGTGAGAAGGTGTCAGCATTCGCACTCACGTTATAGAAAAAATTTTAATGCTAAAGAAATTAATGAGAGGAACAAAACTCTAGTGATTAGAAACGCAGTAAATACAATCGGTGGACCAAATTCAAACCCATTCAAATATCAATTGTTTTCACTTTTACAAACATAATTTTTCAGAAATCTGTCAGATTTGACGGTAAGGTATATTACGTAACCATAGGACAAGAAAAATATTTGAAAACGTGGTTTGCTTTGACAAGTGAATTATTAACACCAAAAGTGACCAAAGGGGTGCACAAGATTAACAAAAAAAGTTCTTCAAGGATTTCAAGGGAGCTAAGCATGCCTTACAGGCGTTTTATAGAATCTCTATGAAGTACAATTTGCATCACATCGTAGTCACGCTTACAGATTCCACCCAGGGCAACACCAAGTATCTCAGCATCTTGTGCATATATATATATATATACATATATATATATATATATATATATATATATAGAGAGAGAGAGAGAGAGAGAGAGAGAGACAGAGAGAGAGATAGAGAGAAAAGAGAGAGAGATGAGAGAGAGAGGGAGAGATAGATTGATAGACTGAAAGAAAAAAATGTTTAAAATAATAGGAAGAGTTGTGAGCAGGAGAGGCAGATAAAGAAAAACTATACATGTGTGAGTATGTTGGTGTGTGTGATATATCTATATCTATCTATCTATCTATCTATATATATATATATATATATATATATATATATATATATATATATATATGCATGTTTATGCATGTGCACAGTGTGATATTAATTGTCAGCAAAAGATATGAACAGGCAGTGATAGATTGATATATAGACATATAAGAAGAGAACAAAAGAATGAGAGAATAATTAATAGCAGCAGCCTTTGAACGAAGGAGACAAAAATACAAAAAATCATTTATATATATATATATATATATATATATATGTGTGTGTGTGTGTGTGTGTGTGTGTGTGTGTGTGTGTACAGGCAGGATTTGTTAATGTCTTTAAAAATAAAGTGTGAAATATCAATAAAATAGAGCTGTATAAGAAGTTTATTATTCATGACCGTGATTGCACTGACTCCTGGTGTGTTTTAACGGATAGCTTTTTTATTTTATCAATCCATTTTGCGTCTGTTTTTCTGACTTCCCTTCCTTCGGGCACCAATTGATTAGACTTCTGTTGTCATCTCTTCTTGCAAGGTGTCCAGTCCATCTCTATGTTTTTTTTCGATTATGTGTATGTTATACTTCACTGCAATCATCCTCTTCATCCATCTATTTATAATTATTGATTGTCATGTTTTATTGTATTGTGAAATCGAAGCTGGTATTACACATTCATTGTATACCTTACACTCCAAACGATTGTTAGGTATTCTTTAGTATGTTTCTATTCATTCCAAATGCTTTCCCATTTAATCGATATCCTCGGTTTCATTTTACTCCAATGATTTTTTTAGAACTTTTTTTTAGTAACCTATGTAAACGTATTTGTTAACCCCTTCTCAGTCCTTGCCCCCCCCCTCATTGTTGTGGTCTTTATATTTCATCGTTGAACATTATTTCTGTCTTTTTTTTCTGATCATCTTTGAACTATTTTTAGCTTTCCCTCTCTAGAGCAGTCTCAATGTTTTGTATTTCTTACAATGTTTCCAACGTCATGCAAAGGTTATCGGCGATTTTCAAGTGATTTGAATATTCTCTGTCTATGTTTATTCCAATTCTATCTTCTTCAGTTTTCCTGAAGACACTTTCAAAGCTCACTATGAATGATTTAGGTGATATTGTATCCCCGTGTCTCACTTTTTCTCTCATATTTATTTCTATTATATCTATATGTTCTGAATTACTTGTGGATAATTCTTGTCAACATCTTGTTCTTGCATTGAACTGAAGACGTATGGATTCTACGAAGCCAAATGATTTCCAAATCTACAAAAGCAAAACTAAATGTTTATTTTATTCTAATATATTTTTGATTAAATTATTTATTGTTTATAGGTGGTATATTGTCAAATAGTCACGTCAGAAGCCTATCTGAATCCGAGATTTATTTTGATGTAAATTGCCTCTCAGTCTGTATTATTTGTGAAGAGTTTCATATTTGAGTAAACAGTGTATTTAGGCGGTGGGTGCCAGGGTTGCAATGAAAACTTCTGTCTAGGAATAAGGATCCAACTAAATAAGAAATATCTGCGTGTGTATGTATTTTTCGAAAAGACAAAACAATACCTAATCAAATCTTTTCCAACCAATCAGTGTGACTCAATCACAGTGTGACATTCTACAGTGACTCATGGGACATTTTTCTCCGTCATTTCATCTTCTTTGCACCGAGTGAAGTATTTTGTCGGAAGAGATTCTTTTCAATTTAGATAAACTTAATTCCGAGCGTAACATTGGGAAAATACACTTGGGATGTGTTATTTTGACGGTAATTACTACAGGAAACAATGTAATTATTGAAACATAAAGCTTAGACAAGTTCCATTACGAATCGAATATTCATTCATTCATCGCTTGTTGATAGCAGCTCAGTTAGTCAGAGGGGTTGAGGCGTAAGGGGAAGGATGGGGAATTCAGCTTGCGTAAATTGCATGGTGTATAGATCGGTCTTCTCCTTGGGAGGATGACGGGATCGGTATGAGCAAATACTTGTTGCAAGAGATTGTTTTCGATTTGAATAAACTTATTTTCGGAGTGTAACACTTGAATATGACGTTGCAAAGATCTTTCATATCAATTACCACCATGGAAGACAGCAAAAATATCATTGGAAAGCGCACACACATACACCCACACAGACACACTCACACACACACACACACACACACACACACACACACACACATATATATATATATATATATATACATATATATATATATATATATATATATATATATATATATATATATATATATATATATATATAATGAGAAGAGGGTTTACCATTCAGACACATTTATATTTCGCCTGAAGAAGCCAAAGCAAGGCAGAAACATACATGTAATTGTGTAATGGATCTCTGCTCCACAATATTTTGAGCTCTACTCTAAATCAGCATAATGTTTAATGCTTAATGCATCGAGCATTTTACGAAATAAACCCATAATACTGTGCATATTGTATTATGTTATATTTCATACCTGATCCTTGTCGTATATACATATATATATATATATATATATGTGTGTGTGTGTGTGTGTGTGTGTGTGTGTGTGTGTGTGTGTGTGTGTGTCTGCTTGTTAGGCTTTGTAATATTACACTGATTCAGGAAAAAAAACTGCAAAAATCTTACAGTTACTTCACTCTGATCTATATTTACCCCCCCATGATTAAAACATGTGACACAAGGTTTAATGTTGGGTCCCATGCACGGGAGAGCAGGAAAAATTCTTCTCTCCTCGCAACTAGCATTGCAAAAGCGTCAGAGCAAGCCTGACTCATCACCCTTAGTTCTATGGGGATGTGCTGCCCCAGGACTTACTGATCCCCCAAGGTAGGCGCAGATTTATTCTAGCAGCCACATGACGAGTTCTGAGCATCTTGTGCTCCGCAGTACCGAGCATCAGAAGGCCATCATCGGCCACTGTATTGCACCGCTACTAAAAATCTTACTGCGTGCAGATACTGCACTTTGATCGTAGATAAAGGGTCGTGGAGTGACATTTTGATCCTAGGTAACACGTACAGACAAAGACACAAGTTTGCTCTCTCGTTTTCTCATGCTGACGTAGATATATAAAACACATATAAGCTAATTAGTATGTTCGAGTGTTTAAATATCAATCGTATCCATACCCTGTTATAACTAAATGTTCCTGTGGATTGATCAACGTCGGATAGATTAACTGAGCTAAGGAATCAAACTAAAAGTTTCTTTAAGAAGTGACCCTTTTTTGTCATAGCAACAAAGAATTAGCCCAAATCTAAAGTACCAAAAGAACAATGCGTAAGTCATTGGAAAAAAAAGTAAAAACCCGAAAAACCCCAAACAAACAAGACATTGAGTGAAAGAGTCTCCCTTACTTCAAACTAAATTTTGTTTTCCTCTGGATGTAACCAATTCTATGAGAATATCATGGCAAGGTAACATGTAGTACAACAAATTATGAAGTCATATTTTTGAAGAAGAATATTTCTTTATCTGATCATTTTTTCATGCTTCATGATACTAGTGATGATTTTTCTCTCATGGCATTATGTCCCAACAACATTTAAAAGGGCTTTGGTTGGAATTAAGATATTTGTATACAAACATGAATCTTTGACGGATATATATATATATATATATATATATATATATATATATATATATATATATATATATATATATAGGTATTGTTCATAATTTTTTCCAGTGTGTAAGATTACAAAGAGAAAGGGATAGGAAATAGATTGTATCCTTTGGAGATTTTCAACCCAATGCTCAATATCTAACACAGTGAATATAACTATTAATACTGAGAAACAATTCTAAAAAATGAAGGTCACAAGGA
Source organism: Thysanoteuthis rhombus (assembly GCA_963457665.1). Classification (NCBI taxonomy): domain Eukaryota; kingdom Metazoa; phylum Mollusca; class Cephalopoda; order Oegopsida; family Thysanoteuthidae; genus Thysanoteuthis; species Thysanoteuthis major. The sequence goes on along the minus strand of OY735241.1, from coordinate 10,236,601 downwards.
TATTCACCCTGTGAATATCAGATTTCTTCGCCTAACACATCACCAGCAACCAGTATATATACGTTGAAAAGAGAAAAAATTAAAGGGAAAAAGCAGGTGATACACCTAAAAAATTTATTATTATCACGTGGGTATGGTCTGCTGTATTCCGACATTGCCAGCAATCTTCCAACGGGAATCTTGCAGCAGTACAGAAAAAGATGGCTGGTAACCGTCGAAATGCATGGAAACATAGCAACATGATAATAACAATGTTCTAATTGTAAACCTGCTTCTTTTTCTCAAATTTTGCTCTTCTCCTTCCAATTGTTTCTTTCATTGACATTCTTTCGTTTCGAATCAGTCCACATACACACACCTATATATATATATATATATATATATATATATATATATATATATATATATATATATATATATATATATATATATATATATATATATAGGTGTGTGTGCGCGTGCATGTGTGTGTGCATACGCTCGTCTTTTCAATTTAGATAAACTTATTTTCGGAACGTAACACTGGAACATCTCCCTTGTGAGATGTCATTTCGACGGTAATTACTGCAAGAAACAATATAATTATGGAAAGAGTGAAATAATCAGAGAATGTAAGAATATTTTGCATCGTGTAATGAGTAAAGAAGATAACATATGATGAAAAGATCGGTGCTAGGTGTGAGTGATAGAAATATATGATCGAAAGGGAGGGGGATAACTAACTAAATATCTAGATCTAGTGAAAGATATAGACATGCTGTTGATAGATATAGATATACTTGGCATAGACTGCTTGATAGATTGAGAGAGAGGGCTGAGGTTGATACGTAGATAAATACATCAGTCTAATACACACATATATATATATATATATATATATATATATATATATATATATATGGCAAGAAAAATGTGGTTATGTGTAAAATTTCTGTGACTGTCGCAACTTGCTTGTTATGTGTGAGTATATGTGTACGTGTTTAAGAGTGTCTTTGTTCCATCTTTGGCTGCCTTCTTTAATGTCTATCAATACAGAAATATGTTAATAAAACTCATGGTTGGTATCAGAACGAATAATTTTATTCGTTGGTGCATTAATTATTTCCAATTGTAGCCAAAACCTGACCTCGAAAAGCTGCACACTTTTTAGTACGAAGTCTTGGACATGTCAACCCGATCCTCCATGATGGTATCGATGTTAGGGAGAGAGTTCTTATTGGTAGCCTTTTCCAAAACGCACCACACGGTGTAGTCTGGCAGGTTTAGGTCTGAACTGGAAAAGAGCTAGAAGTCAAAGATAACTTCACAAAATTTTTGAACCTGTTCAGCTGTATCGCAAAGAGCACTGTGCTTAATCCGGATTGGCTATCTCATAGTTTGCCCTGAGTCATGGCAAAATAGGGTGCCTCAGGTCCTAGTAGGCATCAACACCTATTTTTCTCCCAGCTTGAAGGAGGATAGGAGGCCATGCCCCTCAAGCAATGACCTACGCTGGAAGTTTGGTTCTGAAGGTGCTTGCGACATCATCAGTTGTGTCAAAGAGATTCCAGTCCTTTTGGTAATTCAGGATTTGCTGTGAAGATTTTATCAGTGATTGTTGTGGCACTTGAGCACTTCTTTGCGCTTTTCCAGCCCCTTGGCCCTCATGGACTCTGAGGAAAGGTGTCTTACCCCTTGGGGTATTATTTGAGGTCTGGGTGTTCATGCATAACCGTTTTGGGTCCACTTTTTGCTCAGCAGCTATGGTACACATAGATGTTTTGGGATCAATTGTCATTTTTTTCTGAAAGCGTTTATGAAGTCCAAGTTTTTTCTCTATTATCTCGCTGTTGTCAAGTTGCCCCAGGAAGCCATTTTCCATTCCTGTGGTCATATTGTCCTTGTGGACAGCGCGCAAAGACATTATGCCTTGTGATCAAATTTGACACATAGTCTGACAAACTTTGCAGTTTGTCCTTCTCTGAAGTCATTTCCCACGATATTTCAGGAAAATAAGTGTATATTACATACTGGCAATATATACTTTGGTCTGCGTTTGGTTTCCCATGATTTGATGTTGGGGTTGGTTGGGGATTTTACTTCAAATATCATTGTACGATTTGCTTCACCACCTTATGTATGATAGAGAGATGGATCCAGTCTTTGTCAATGTTAAAAATCATTGAAATTACTGGAAGCGGGGAAAGAGGAAAACATCAGGCTCTGGTCCATTTGTAAAAGAGGGAGGTATTTGGGCTGAGTGGTAAATAAAATATGGAATGCCATGTATCAAATTGTCACCATGCATTAATGTTATCACTTAATGAGGTGTTACTACTTGCTAAAACGTGGTTTCACTTCGTTTCAACCTTGTATATAAGGATATTTTGTTTGATGACCAAGTGTCAAAAAAAATTGAAGGAAGCATTGGAAACTTAAGTTCAATGTTAGTCGAAAAATTGTCAGAATTTTCTGTTGAATAAGTTGGATGAGAATCAACCCAATAAGTATTTTGGTGTACTCAGTATTCTTAAAGATGATATCATAAGTTGGTTCGCATTTAGTGTAGGATTAAAGCAAATACAACAGATTTGATATTCACATGGGTGGACATCCAATAGAAATGGCACGAACCCCGAGTCTTGTCCATTTGTATACTTACTGATCACTGATCGATAAATACGTTTTTGGTAACCTATGTAAATAAGTCCTGTTTGAGAAAAATAAGTCGTATAAAATAAGCATAATTTACGGTAAACATAAAACCTTATAGGAAATGACAAACTGCTCATATGACGTGATCTATATAGTCAGAAAGGTGAGGGTTAATTTGTCAACATTCTAGGGGTGCCATGTTGATATAACTCTTATCAAAATCCACGGAACGGTTACATGGTACACAACTGATGATACCAACGAGAGAGAATTTACACATTATACCAGATTTTCAAAGTATTTGTAAAACGGGGGGCACTGAAAAAATTACATAAATTGACAGATATGGGAGACTAGGTGACTAATGTGACATAAAAACATTTTTAAAAGGTTTTTTAATGTTAAGTTTTAAAGCTGCAAAGCTTTTTAGACTATATATACGTTTAATGCATTATATTGTTTTGAAAGAATCCACCATTATTAATACAGTACATTTATTAGTGGCTTATACAGCGTTAATAGAATAACAATCAGAGAAAATGGGGCTACAGTAGGATTTTTCTCTAGTTTCTTTAATAGTATATTCTATCAACACTGCCTATACCAAATGATTCATCTACTGTGTAAGAACAGGATATCAAATTGACTCAAGTAATATAAAGCATTTATGATTATCTTCTTCAATCATACATCCATTTCTAACTAATGATAATATTGATATTAAAAGTAATAATAATAATAATAATAATAATAATAATAATAATAATAATAATAATAATAATAATATATATATATATATATATATATATATATATATATATATATATATATATATATATATATATATATACATGTATATATGAGTTAGTGATAGCTAAATTAGTGTACTGGGCTTCAGAGAAAGGAATTTTCCCAGAAATGTTCTATCCTTAATGAGTGGAATATTCTCAATAAGTAAATGATTTTCAATAGGTGAAAAATTTTTGATTAGTATGACTTCATCACAAATTTTGTATCAATGCCCATCATATTTTTTAGTTACATGATTAGAACCCGTCAACAAATTCTGTCAGCATCAAATAAAATTGTCAACATTTTTTTCCCAGTTTTTAAGAGATTTTTGCTGGCTGACTTGCGTTGAATAAATTTATATACGTAAGTAGGCACGAGTTACGCGTACAGAACGTTCCAATATAATCGCTTCTTTTTTTCTCACTGTTACGAGAAAAGAAAATAAATACACAAATTTCGTATCGAAGGATATTTTTTAGGCTGGCAATTAATATTTCGTATTTCTGCAACATCGAGATCGTTCTGCAACGTTAGGTAGTAGATAGGGGAAAGGTCGAATAAAGAATAAGCCTCATTCGTGACTCAATCTTCTTCCAATTATCAATCCATACTTTTCAACAACGACTATGCATATATATATATATATATATATATATATATATATATATATATATATATATATATATATATGTATATATTAAAACATGCAAATACGTATATATATATATATATATATATATATATATATATGTATATATATATATGTTTATATATATGTATATATATGTATGATGGAATGAAGGATTGGCTATACAACCATATTTATGTTCCTGCCCTTTTAGGGCTTCTTCAGACGAATGATTCGATTGATTTGGATCCATGTTTAGGAGGTTATCGGACGTGGGTGTTTATTTTACTTGGTAGGGAAACTTTCTCCTATCATACTAACATATCTTTCTTTATTTTTCTTTTCCTTGTTTCGTTAATGGTCACTGCTTGTTTCATTCTCAATACGAGAAGTAGATACGTGTCTGGGTTTTATAAAGTACTTGAAATGTTATGAAAACTTTTCATCAGCATGTTGTTGATCCATCATGCCTTTGTGGTTAATTTCCCCTCACGAATTTTTTCTATTCCTGCTCTTAAGAAAGTCGAAACAGAACATAAATATGTTCGTGTAAGAAATCTTTTGTTTCACCATTTTTTAAACTGTACTTTAATTTAATTCAATATTGAATGTATCAACAACTTTATAAGATGAATCCATCTTACATCAGACATCGTATTACTGACTCACTATATATATATATATATATATATATATATATATATATATATATATATATATATATATATATATATATTTAAACTCATGATATTATTGTTGTGTCGATGTGGGGTAATCCAACTAAATGATAGATTCAACCATGTAAACAGCATGCAATTTTCTACTGTTACCATTATATATATATATATATATATATATATATATATATATATATATATTTGTATATATATATATATATGTATATTCTTTAAAGCTTTACAGTTTTGAATCCTAAACATTGAAAAACTTTCTTGAAATGTTTTTGTTTTATATGAGTCACTTATTTCCTAATATCTGTAAATAAAATGTATCAAATTTTATTAAGCATGTTCACCTGTTCTAAATATATTATCATGGTGTGAATTTTCATTAAGAAATAAATATATGATTTGAAAGATTATGAATTAGGTTACATCATAAAAACTTGTGTTTGGAATAATCAAACTGTATAAGTACCATTTGGCTTTGAGAACAGAAATAGAATAAACAATCTGAGAAAATGGAAGTGCTGCATGACATAGAAACTGTATCCTGCTGGAGGCCATCTTAACGCGTCAACGCTCTATTTATTTGAGCTAAGCAGGCAGCTTGTGAGTCAGAGACTGGAATAATTGCTATTTCAACACCTTGAAATATGGTTGAAAAAGACGGAAATATATTTAAAATCTAGTTAGTACTGATCATTTTCATGGAATTGCAATTGATGGACTTCTTTTTCTTTTTTACTTTTCTCTTTATACACAATTGAGTTTTCGGCAGGGGCAGGGCGTATATTTTTTGGGGGAGGATGCCTTTTCATTATTCTCTGCTTCTGTATATGTGTGTTAGGTTTACTGGTGATGATTACAGCCAGGGTAATTCTCAATTGGATTCTGGATGTGTCTAATTGATTAAGTCTTTTGTTGATCTTGTCCCAGGGTCCATGTTCCATGTGGTCGTTGATCCTTTAGTAGGTGTAAAGTTTTTTGGTATGAGGCGAATCGCGATTGTGATTGGAAAAGAATGTGTTGCGAAGGGGTAAGTGGGATTGAATTTTGATTAACTAAATAGAATGTTTGGTTGGATTAGTGGTAAATATCGTATAAAGGCGGATTGAGTTGATTATGACTTTCGATGTGCTTTGCCTGAGTTGAAATACAACTGAATTGCAAAATTGACTTACATATAAGTTAGAGTTTGTTTATATTTGTTTGTTAATTTGGAACTGATTGTAAGTGGTCATGTTGTCAGGGTGCTATTTCTTTCAATGGTATCCTACTTTATGAAGTCTTGCTTTGGTAATTGAGAAAGATTCTTAGGTTCAAAGTCTTTACCCATTTGCTTATTAAACTGTTCCTGATTGTTTTATTTTATATGGTTTAAATTAACAACTTTTGGCACTCTATTGCCGGTTTGTTTTTAGTCGTTAGAGTCGTATCCTTGTTGTATAAAACGTATTAGAAATTTATTTTCATGCTGATATTTTGATGCACCCTTCAAATCTTTAGTATGAGAGTCGTTTGGGATTAGAAAACAAGGAAATGATATATTAACATTTCTCCTAGACGAAAAATGCATCGTGTTTAATTTCTGTTATATAGTAATGCAATCATTTCTCACTTTTTCTCTTATGTGTTCATATTTTATATTCGTAGATTATTGTAATATATCTTGTAAACAAACTTGTGTTGTATTTTTGTAGCTTGCTTGTTGTTGGGAACCGTTTTTTGTTCAAACTTGGTAATATTCTGCTTATTTTTGATTTTCAGTTCTGTTATACAATAGATTTAGCCATAAGATGATTCTTTTTTGTTGCCTCTGTTTTATCTGCACTGGTCCGATGTTATCCTACAAAATCCTTAACTTTTATTGTTTTTTTTAAAAGATTGATCTGTTTGAGGAATTGACTGATAGGGTGCAGCTGATGGATTGAGACCCTTGTTTAAAGATTTTATGAGGGTGATTGAAAGAGATGTTCATAAATATTGATTCACTGTCCCTCTTTCCAAATGGTTTGAATATTCATTTTTTGAAAAAAGTACCAATTCATTTTTGTTTTTATGTCGATTACATGTTCTATCAGTTTGAAGGTTATTATGATGCTTTTTTTTTCTGTCAGTTTTTGGTTGATTCAGTTTTTTAACATCATATGTTTTGGGCCTGAACCGACTTGTGCAGTTTTCGTTTATGCGCTCAGTTACGCTTGTTAATAGATTTTTCCTGTCAGCTCACATGTTTCTGCTCCATCGATGCTTTCTATCGTTTCATCAATGCTTCACTCTTCAACTATGGTATTTCTTGGTCAAATACGGTAAATTATCGGCGGTGTTTGCTTATTCTTAGTTGATCGTTAACGATTTTGGTATTTGGGGTACCAAATAAAACTTTTCTTTACTGTGGTTTCTGTTATAGATGGATAGGAAAACTTAATACCTAGATGGATGACTGCCCATTTTTTTCTTTTTTTAATTGATGTACCCCCCACAAATATATACCCCAATGCTACTGTCGTGGTTACGTTATGATGTTTCTATATGTCAATCACCTGAAAATGAAAAACCGGGAGTAAAAACTATGGAAGTAAAACCTCGAATTAAAATGTATGGTAAAACTGGATCTCTTCGTCATTTCTTCGTTTCTGAATCATAAGTTTTAAAAAAGTGTGTTAAGGTACAGTTCAGCTAAAGAGTAGTTTTCATTAATTTTTCCCTGCTATGATTTAATCGAATAGATATATCACTCATTTTCTTTTATCAAAATATCATTAAATGAATTAAAATAATACTCATAAGTTTAGAATACGACTCATTTTGTTACTGTATCATCATCATCATCAACCACTTTGTTTCCTCTGCTGGACAAATGTCTTTCATGCACCCATATCTATGCTAATCAATGCTACGTCTTACTAACGAAACTTTCTATTCCATCTCTCTATTCCATGTTTAGTCTTCTTTCCAGTCGTCTGTTATCACCTGGGTACCAATCGACGAACCTTGCTTACCACATATTAGCCTTCTTACTCGTTACATATTCCGCCAATCTCCATTTTCGTCGTTCAATAAGTGCTACGAAATCTTTTACTTTGGTTTACTCATATCATGCATATAATGTCTCGTTGCAAAACCATGTAATACCCAAAGGGCGTTTGAAAATAAACTTAGTTCATATTTGCATGTAGACTAATGACATAACGATGTGGAAATATCTGAATTTATGATATTCACTGATGCAGACGACACGAGGGCATTGGTTAATTAGCAAGTATCTTGAGTTTATACGTCAGTAGGCAAACAATTATTCAATCGTTCATTTGCTAAGTCGCCAGTAGCCATCTTTTTTAATTGATAGTCGGCAGACGACAAAATTGATTTTCGTTCGCTCCTAATGACGAGAGCGGATTTTTAATTTCAAACAAATTAAACTTTATGTTGTGGTTATTTGCCAGAATTAGAAACTATCAACCCAGACTCACATTATCAGAATCAATCAATTTTTTTCAGTTTTTAAGTTGGTTTAGATGGATATGTATGAACGTGTTGGGTTAGCTGACCGCACCAATGGAGCTAAAAGGCTGGATGATTATGCATTTATGCCTCATCATGTTCAGAAAAGAAAGCAAACAATTTTTTTCTCTCAAAAGACCCCCAAGACTTTAACCGGGAAGTCAATTTAAAATGTAAAGTTATGCTAGATCGGTTCCTCAGATTGATTTCTTAATTTGTGTCCGGGAGCGTTCACTTTTGTTTCTTTTAAAATTCAAACGTTTTAATGATCACCACCCAACAGAAGATGAGGGAAACAATTGATTCATTTTTTGTATTGAGCATCCCCAATAAGGCGTGCTGCAAAAAGTGTTTGGTCTTTTGACTGTTTATATCGAATGCCTAACCAGACCTCTTCGTATTCTTTTTTTGGCCCTAGGAGTTTTAGGTAATTTTCTTTTCTGAAGACACAGTCTTGTGATGTGAGACCCGATATGAAAATGTTCAAACAGAATCTTTATTATGAAGCGGATGGTTCAAATGATGAAAAAAAAAACAACAAACAATTGTCTCTGATTGTAGAAGAAGATAGACAAAACGACACACGGATAAAGTATAATTAATGAACAAAGATATACGGATATAAATTTATAAATAAACATGGCCACTCTTCGATATATAGATAGATAAATGCTTACAGAGGTGCAGCTCCGAGGGAATTCCTTTGTGATTCGAACGGCCTCGTTTGAGTTATAAAAGCAGCTTCCGGAAGAAAAAAAAATGGAGATGACAACAATATATGATATAGAGAGATATGTGAGGGGGGATGAAGAATTCGAATTTTACGGAAGAACAGGTACGTCCAACAAATATGTTGATCCTAAATAAAGTTTTTTTAACGATTTTTGGAGAGACATTTGTCCCCTACCAGACTCTGTTGCTTACTGTGCGTTAGAAAATACCTCTGCTGCTCCAATGAAGCTCTGGGGCGTTTTTGTTCGAATTTGAACCGATGAGAGGAGAGGGGTACTCTTAAGCAGGCCGTTAATTGGTTAAACGGACCATATTTTAAGGGGTCTTGTGATTGGCCAACCGTTACAACAAAAACTAACGACCCGTATTAGAGCGTCCAAATAGGCATGTACGAGCGTATCTCGAATTTCCGTTTGGACAAACAGTTTTAATATGAACGTTCCATATAAAAAGACGGACGAGGGGGACTGACAGACAGATATATCGACCCACAGAAACACTGGGAGTCTGATTAGTTGCTGAATATAGCTCGATGTCATTTTGCAGTATGACGTATTCGGGGTGATCAATGAAAATATTCGAAAGAGGATGATGGATAGATAAGAAATTTTCCTCACCTCTTTGGGTAGATATCGCTTAAAAGTAAAAAAAAAAAATGTTGGATACAAAGTGAAAGATCAATTTTGCATGTTGCTGCAATGCAGATTCAATCCCCCATTTAAAAAAATCTACCTTAGGTAGTGGAAATTGAGAAAGGAAAAGAAATCATTTTTTCAGTCATAATAAGAGAATGTTTGAATTTTCAGCCATTCAGCTCCATTGGTGCTGCCTGTACACGTGATGAACACATAGCCAGTCAGTCCAGCGCAAAACCTGAGAGAAACCTGTTTTTAAAGATTTGATGATTGTTCTTGTTTACGGTTGAGGCTGAAATAGATAAATAAAAGGGGGGTGGATTTTGAGTATAATCTAAGTCACTAACTTGAAAATACATTCACCAAGAATTTGAAAATTCAAGTCGTTTGGAAAATCACATATATCAAATTCTTGTGAGGAAGAATTAATACAGCGAATTATTCAAGGCGTCTAGAATGATAACTGAAAAGGTCTGGTCAGTCAATCAATAAAAATAGTCACGTGGCCAACACTTCTTTTTGCTGCATACCTTGGTGGTGTTATCAATTAGAAAACTTGTTAAATTTTGGGATGATCAGTGAATAAGTTCTTTCGGGTAGTGATCACGGAAAAGTCCGAATTTTTGAAATCGCATGCGTGGACAAAAACGGACACAAGCTAAGAGACCTATTTAGGAAACAATCATGTAATATATCCCCCTCCGCCCCGGAAACTATGGCTTATTTCAGCGGGAAATTAAAAAAAAATTCTACACAAAATATAGAATAGATATTAATTTTTTCAGTCTTCTAACTGTAATGTCTGACTGTACTCGCATGATATAGATTAATCGATGGCCAAAGAGCTATAAAAGTAAAAAAAAAACAGAAACTGAAGAGACCAATCACAGTCAGTAATTGAACAATGGTAGCATTTAAATTTGAGGTAATATAAAAATGAGAAGAATGAAAATGATCAGAACAAATTCTATCGATATCCTCAGTGGAGTTCTTCTCTGGACAGCATCTGAAAATGAGTAGAAACATCTATAATTATCTTGATGCAGGATTTCAATTTTAAGCCCAAATAGTTGAAAGAAAAAAAATTCTTTGGGAGGTCTAGTGAAGTAATGGTGCTGATTTTCAAGTCCATAGACAAAACAGTATGACCTGGAGCGCTGGAACACACAAACACGTAATCAAACACAAAAACAAACACATGGACGTATAAAAAGAATGGAAACCACCAAAATTGTTGATGGTCACGGTTGTACAATACATAGATATATACATAGATACATTAACAGGTATGAAGAGACTGAGATGGACCGATATATAGATAGATGTGTCATCAAGTATCAAATCACTCGATTTTAGAAACTTTCTCTCGGCAACCTTATCAGATGATACCTCTGAAAGATATCACAGTCGCCACTTTACCAAACTTACGGAAAAATCCGAATTATTAGGCCTATAACTTTAATAGTTTTCAAACTAAACATCTTTGAAATTTGACAGATTTTGCCGAGCGAACCTTTCTATAGAATCATTGTTATTCATAGCGCTTTTGATATCTCATGTACAGCTTTGGAACTAAGTGACTAGGGCTAAATTTATCTGTAGAACTAGAAAATTAAGGTCAAATATATTGGAATACCCCATAGGCATGGTGTAAGAGCATATCTCATTTTCTGTCAATAGGATCTGAAAGGGTGACCTGGAGAAATTCCATAGAATTGTGTGATTTGATATTGAATGAAATAGATGGGACACACACACACACACACACACACACACACACACTCACACACACACACACACACACACACATATATATATTCATTACGTTGATATAATTTAATCCGACAAAATCGTGGTTGTAGTTTGACAATGTGTAAGTGGGAAATTTGAAAATATATGAAATCTGAAAGAATGTTGATATAAAGATAAGCTTGATACATCTCGCTGGATTTTGTGAAATAAACAGCAGCAAAGACTTCAGTTTTTCAAATGTTTTGATGCAGTGCTGAACTGGAAAAAGGTACACACAACTTCTTTGGTATTTAGATGTTGGCAGAGACAAATTTTCTTCGGTTTGAATCAAAGGAGTCATCAAAGTGATTTTTTTGGCGCTAAAGATGTGCAGATAGATATGTGGCTGTATGAGAAGTTGTTAGTTTTAATTCTTCTATTTGCACTTGTTCGTGTATGTGTATGGCAGGATCGTCATTACTGAGTATAATTAAGCATAATTAATCTTCCTTCTTTTATGTGTGTAGTGAGTGATATCTCTTGAAAGCCTTAGTGCATCTTTATCTGTTAGTATATATTTGTGTGATTACTGTGAACTGAAAATTGAAAAAATAACTGTAAGACAAATCACACTACCTACAAACTCAGCTACCACCGACCTCAGCACTAACTAAAGCAAAATAAACATACACATCATCACCGGCACCTCCACAGCTATTTGTTCCATAAACCACAACACAAGACTCCTTCCCGAAGCTAGTGTTAATGTAATACCAGGCCATGATTGCAACATGGTTTACATTGGGGAAACATGCAGATCTCACAAAAAAAGGATATATGAGACTTATAACTTGACGGAAATATGAACATCCTACTTGAATCTAAAAAAAAGTATATAGCCAAAATTCCAACTTACACAGACACCACCACATCAAGAGTGCTACATAAAATTTTAAAGGTAAACAAACTAGAATTAATTTCTCCATACACTTCTATTCCCAAAGTATATGTCTTTCAGGTCTTTCATTTGTAGTAAATGAAATTTGAAAACTTGAGCAAAACAGCTGCTGGGTTTTATAAATTGAAATGAATTCATCATCAATTTTTACGTACGTCTCTGTTTTACTTGTTTCTGGTCTTCCATCATTATCGTTACATTCAATAGTAAAGAAGAAACTGAATCGTAGGATTTAGACAAAAGAATGAAAGAAAAAAGCCTTTTAAGCCTAATGGTTTATTAGTCAGTAGATTCGAAAGCGAGTAAAGGCCTACTCAACCCAATGGTCAACCCATCACTGAACTCGAGAACGAGGAAGAAATAAGAAAAAATGTATTACTCCCGGTTGAATTTGATCCTAAGATCTACTTGTAACTAGCAGAATGCTTTACATGACTGAGCCGCTAAGAAAACAATAGAAACTCATTTGAGATCATAAATGATATATCTTGGTTGGAAGAATAGTTAAAAATAACGGCTGTATATGTAGCCTTTAAAAAATTCTAATGATTTTCGTATCGTTTAATGGTTCCGTAATTATATCAATTGTTTTACTGACATCATCAATTGCACTGTTCTTAATGGAAAAAATAGCAAATAAGATATACGTACTAGTCGTATAAAATATTAATTTTCATAACAGAAACTCAAAGTTCACAAAAAAATACCGGGAACATACCATAACTAGTTGACACGATGTAATATCAAGACATCGTCCTTTCTGTTATCCTATCACTCTTATTCAATATCTTAAATTAAAGAATCTTAAATTCTGAGTCTGACGAATTAATGTTGGTAAAGTCAACTCCTGGAGATTACCAATATCAAATGAAAACACAGGACATTGGATAGTGTACACCAACCATTTGAGAAAGCATTGTTTTTTAACCACACTTACTCACACTTACACTCCAAAACACTCCGATACCTTCAAGAGGAAATACTCACAACTCACATCCACAAGCCTATACATACCTACACCCAAAACAAACAGAAACACAGTGACACATTAATTACCAGCTGGTCACACACAAACAAAGTCGTTTTCATTCTTTTGGCTGTCTAACACCCACTCCCTACATATCGATTCACACTTCCTCAGAGCCAAAACAAATCACCTTCCCTACTCGCCTCTGCTGTGATAAAAATAAACTCGTTTGACCCCTTCTTACTCACACCTAGAAAACCTCTCCCACTTCCTCTCCTCCAAAGAATCAACAAAACAAAAGTGCTTTATACCACCTTTCCTCCAGTCAAGTACTATATTAAGACAAGATCAACTTTTTTGTTTTGGTTTTTCTGCACCACTAAGCGCGTCTTCGAAGATGCCAAAGAAAGATCGGCGAGATACATAGAGCCTATATTCATGATAATACGGGTTTTAAAGATGTTATACACGTATACACATATACCAACATTCATACGCATAGTATTTACACACACAAACACGTACATATTAAATGAACGTCGGTTTTTCAAGTTTATTTTTCACCCTCTGAAATGGATATCCTACACATGTTATGCTCAACCAAATTTGGCATAACTACTCAACGGATAAGGGGGGGGGGGGGGTAAAACAGAGAGTTTAGAGAAAATACATCTTTCAAGGACTTTCAGAGGGGGTTCTTCTTACAACGTGTCTATAATACAAAAGTTGGACCCACTTTTGGATTTTATATGTATGTATAATTTTTTAAGGTGCGTGAAAGAACAAAAATTTCTCCTTTTTAAGGGGACAAAAGCAAAGAAGGCTTTTTCCTAAATTAAAATCAGATTGAAAGGTTTTGAGAAAAGCAATTTCAAACTGTTACAAGGCGGGGGGTTCTACTTGTAAGGTAACAATAATGTGGAAATGGACACATACTTGCTGATATATATATATATATATATATATATATATATATATATATATATATATATATATATATATATATATATATATATATATGTATATATATATATATATATAATTGATTTTAATTAATGCTCCTCTATTCTGGGTCGAGCACTCTTTGAGTGATTTCTGTGTAAATAGATATGATAATAAATTCAGCCTTACTGACTGATATCGGCCTCTGGGTCTGAAGTGAAGGTTTCAGTTCTACCTCGCGGTACTGGATGGGATAATGGAAAGTCTATAGCCACACTGACGATATGTAATACATCGAAACAGGAATAGAGCACACTGTAGGATGAGGAATTTCTGTGTAAATAGATATATGGCTTAAATTCAGCCGTAGTCCAGAGGTAGGATATCGGCCTCCGAATCTGAAGTGAAGGTTCCAATTTTGCCTAGCAGATGGGTTAATGGAAAGTCTATAGCTGCACTGAAGAGATGTAATACATCGAAACAGCTGTCTGTGGATCACACACACACACATATACATACATACATACATACATATATATATATATATATATATATATATATATATATATATATATATATATATATATATATATGTACGTTTGTATGTTTGTATGTATTTCACGAATGACTACGTTATAAATCCTTTCTCTCAATTTCTATTGGTCAGATTACTCCGAAAGGTGTTCCATCAGATTGCATTGGACACATTGATTGTGACAGGGCGTGTAGAGGATAGTTCATTTTTATAATGTTTTGCACATATCAACATCATTGTTGGACATTAAAGGCGTGCATAAACTTCGTTGTTATCGTACTTTTCCGAAAACTGTGTGCATGACTACACACACATACACTTACGCACGCACTGACACGCACATACATATTTTGCAACCAGCACAAGGAGGAAATCAAAGTGAGCACAAACGTTCAGTTACCCAGAATTATCTATTCATAGATGAGTTTTTATTTAAACATTTGCATTAACTTCAATAATAATTATGACTTGTGAATTGATAGGTTGTATTGTTATTAAATCATTTCGATAATTGCAACGATGGCGATAAAAGTATTCACTAATTGTTTCTTTAAGTAACTATAAGATAAATGAATTTCAAGTATTGAATTAAATCTGGAGGACCTATGAAGTAAATGAATTTCAAAGCGTTGAATCAAATCTGATAGACCTATAATTAAAATGAATTTCAAAACTTTGAATTAAATCTGGAAAACCTATGGAGTAAACAAATTTTGAAATATTGAACTAAATCTGGAAGACTTATAAACAAAAAAGATTTCAAATTACTGAATTAAATCTGAAAGACCTATAAACTGAATGAATATCAAAGTATTGACTGAAATCTGAAAGACCTATGAACAAAATATATCTTAAAGTAATGAGTATTTGAAAAACCTATAAATTAAGTAAATTCGATAATAGAGAGTAAATCTTAACTAAATACACAAATCCAAATTATGCAATCATTGTTCCAGAGGCCATTTCACACCCTTCAACCCAGCTCTGGGGCTTTAAGTTCATAGCAGAGAAATATGTGACTAATTTCTGAACACCTTAATAAAATTCTAGCTAACTATAGTGCATCGTATGGAAATCAAAAATGTACATTGATGTTTTATTTGATGGAACGACAAAGTGAACAATGTGTAGAATAAAACCTAATCTAAATACTTTACTTCATGGACGATTATACTTTGTATTACATTATTGCATACAATAACGGTTTTATTAGCCATGAAAGATAGGCTGTCCCAAATTATATTGGAGAAAAACTCGGTGTACATTCACTCAAGCATTCAGCACACACATACTCTTGTGATACGAACGAATTGCATAACATAAAACTCTTGTGCATACTGACCACTAAAAATTAGAGGGGACATATGAGAGGCACCGCCTGCTGAGGAGAGTTCATTCTTGTAACCTTCTTCCCATATCAACGTCCTTGTTGACATTGAAGGTGCCAGTAAAAGCTGATTCAACAAACGAGTACGCTGCAATAGACGAGAATCAATAGACCACGTGATTGCTGCAGTTAACTATGATTGGTCAATATGGACAGAGTCTTCTCTATTCATTTATATTGGAGCCAAGGAAATTATTTCGATTCGTATCCATAAAAT
>OY735241.1:10197759-10215259 GCA_963457665.1 Thysanoteuthis rhombus | reverse complement strand
CATTTTTCTATCTTATTTTTTCCTCTTTTTTTTCTTTTTTATCAGTGAGCCAAACGGATTTGCTGTTTAATCCAACTCTTTCATTATTTTTTACTCTTATTCTTTTTCAATCTCGTTCCCTCTTATTTCTTTCTTTCTTTCTTTTCAGCATGATATCCCGTATCATTCCAAGCAATAACTTAGGACAACGATCGACTCCGTGACAGATGAGCACGGAAAATCGTGCCGCGACTAGAGTTGAAAAGCACACACCGTCTCCATCTTGATATCACCTACAGATGTCGTAGTTGACGAATTAAATTTCTACACGAAAACGTGTTAGCGTAAGATCAATAGCAGATTTTGTAGTTGACAATTTAAATAAAACCATAAAATGAGCAGAGATGCATTTTTCTCTTTACTTATTTGTCTGTTTGTTTGCGCTCTAATTGAATGATCTCATTGGTAGATTTGCTTTCCTGTTACAACATACAAAAATTACGCCATAGAAACATCGAAACTCTGAAGACTTCATGTCTGATCATCACACGTTAAAACAGCATTAGATGGCTAAAGTAAGGATATTTGAATAATCAAAAATAAATTACCTAATAAAAAGCTTCAGGCTCCTTCATGTCCATCCATACGTAAATAACACTGCCATTTTTGACGGGTGTATTCTAGTTATTTAATAAAATAGATAAATAAGGATTTGAATTGAAATAGAAAACAGTTTTGCTCCGTTTGGACCAGTAAGTCATAACATTTTTATGAAATATTTTTTCCTTATATGATAATCAAATCCCTTTCCTCTAGTTTAATTCCTTTCCGTCTTTCTCTGATATAAAAAAAATAGTCCCCCGTCAAAGTATAGATCCCAGTGAGCCCAACAGATTAGCTGATCAACAAGCAAACAACTTTGGGTTTTTCATCTTTTTTTCATTCTTTTTTCGTTCCCTAAATATCATCATTTCTTTCTTTTTTTCTTCTTTTTTCTTCTTCACCACTGGAAGGATTTGTAGATAAATAAAACAACTCTCCTCCTTCTTCCTTTTGTGATATTTTCCCTTCCTTTCTCATTTCCCGATTGCACCCTCAAATTTTGCTGCCTAACAGAAGTACGCCCTTTCTTCTTTCTTTTCTTTCCTTTCTTTGTTTTGCTTTTCCTTTTTTTTCTTCTTCTTTCTTTCTTTCTCTCTTCCTTTTTTCTTTCTTCCAGTATTTTTCTTAATCTATTTTTAATATTTACCCTTCTGACTCTCTTTCTTCCCCCTTCTTTTTGTCTTTTTTTCATTTTATGTCTCCATCGTACTTCTTTCCTCCCTTTTTTGCTCTCATCTTTCTTTTTAACTTTATTCCCCTATTTTCTTTCTTCTTTTTCTTCTTTTCCCCCCTTCGTTCTTCTTTCTTTTCTCTTCACTGAGCTTCTAGGATTAGCTATCAAAACAATACCCCTAACCACTCTTTCTTTAGTTTATCTTTCTTTCTCTCTTTCTTTCTTTCTCTCTTTCTTTCATTCTCTCTACCTCAACTGCCATATGTTTCTTCTTCCTTTTCTTTTCTCCCTTTCATTTTTCCTTCTGAGCCTACAGGATTTGCTGATTACCAAAACAACGCCCCTCTTTATGGTGACATCATAGATAAACAAGGCATCATCTGAACTGCGTTTCCGAGCGATCTTCACGGCGACTCCAAAATCGAAATAAGAATTTCGTATTTGGCTGACCACACCGCACGTAATTGAAAGACATATTTCTTACTCAATACACACTCGTCCCCCGATCCCGGACATAAGAAGACATTAAAACTTTACGAAGACATTGCATCGTATCAACTTCGATTCTTTCGTCTCAGCGGCGTTTTATTTGACGCTTGTCGACAGAAATGGCGGCTCAGGAGCCGTTATTATAGCTGAGCGCAATCTCACTGCAATGGCCGATGGATGAGTTGGAGATGTTCCTGGTGTCGATGTAGGGCTGGTCGCTGATTGGAGGATCGTCATTCCTATCTAACTTTGTTTCTTGCAGATACTCATATACATACACTCGCACTACGCATAATACAGATACATATGCACTCATATATATATATATATATATATATATATATATATATATATATATATATATATTCTGTAATATATCTTTTTGTTTGTAAAGTACAAACACATGTATTAAAAAAAGACTTTGCCTTAATAATACAACATACATACATACATATACACAAGAACGCAAACACAGACATGCAAACACACACACACACACAAATGCATACATTCATGCATACACATATCAAGTCTGATTATAATGTCAGATAGATTATCCATTGCTTTATAATACATATATGTATATATAGATAAAATCTATATTCTCATCTCTCTCTCTCTCTCTCTCTCTCTTCGGATATATAGATAAATAAATTCCTATAAGTAAATTCAGATCATTCGATCGGGAAGTAGATGTATAGATAAATATGAAGACACAAAAATATATATATAGAAATTTCATGACCGCTGCAGGGTCGAACTCGACTCCAATTTCTATCGCGACATCTGATGATTATTGCAACTTTTGTATTACGTATATGATAAACAAAAATTGTTTTAAAAAATATTTTCGGCATAAATATCTTTGAATATCAGAATGGCTTTTTTATTGGTAAAATAAATTTGCATAAGACTTGTCATTTTGGCACAGTTGGTAAGAGAACCGCTTACTGATGATTTTGTCGAGATTTCAAGTCACAGCATGAGAATGAGTATGACGAGTAGCAGTTTGGTTAAACGTGACGGGACAGACGAATAATAAAAAATTTACACCCCTTAATTAGGCAAGAATTTACACCCTTGAATCCAGCGAAGATTGTTGTAGCATTTGTTTTTGTGGTTGTTGTTTCTCCTTATTTATAAAATGTTTATTAATTCAATATATTCAACTCCATAGTCAGATTTGCACCGCCATTAATGTATATTCGTGTGTGTATGTGTGTTGTGGGTTAGTGTGACCGAATTTCTTGGCAAAGGCATGAAACCACATGCAATCCAGTGTGGGATGATAAAAAAAAAAATCTCTGTGACAAGACAAATGTTGACACTGACATAGGGGAAAAAATGAGCATTCTGGAAAAATTATTCTCTAACGGCTGCACATGCCTAGCCGCCAAAATCTGTTACGCCCTTTTCATCCTCGCCCTCAACAAATAAATTACATACGTCTATTCTATATCACTGCATACGCAGACGCATGTGCGTAGACACACACACACACACACACACACACACGTATATTAAAATTATCACATGCATAGATTGAAGATATAAATATATATATATATATATATATATATGTATAAATATATCAACTCATTGATCGACCATTGCAGTGAGAGGAGTGTGCATGTGTGTGCATGTTTACATGTATGTGTGTATGTATGTGTATATATTGGGCAGTATAGACATCCATCGAAGTAAGTATACTGATAAATAATCCAATCTATTTATGAGGGTGTGGCAACGTAAGAGAGATTAGTCATCTGAAAACTATAAATAAGAGTTGAGTATTTATCTGTCACGCCAAAAAAGTACCTAAATATGGGTGTAGCCCAGAGAAATCCACCGACCTTAGGGAGGTTTCAAAATAAAAAGTTATGAGAAAAATAAATTTCCTGGGTTTTAAAAGAGGGGGTTCTATTTAAAATTTCAAGCATAATGCTAAACTGAGAACGTACTTTCCACCGATTTACATACTTCCTCATTCAATATATTTCTAAGGGTCGACAATGAATCGACACCTTTTCCTTTTTGCAAATGGCCAATATATATATATATGTATATATATATATATATATATATATATATATATATATATATATATATATATATATATATATATATATATATATATATATATATATATGTATGTATATCCTTGCAAGAATGTGATCTTATATGGAATAAACAATAAGCCACAGTTTTGATTCCTGCAGCAGCCCAATTTTCTTTGACTGTTTATTTTATCTATGTTGCCTGAGCTAAACGATACATCACGGTGTGATAACAAGAGATCTTATCAAAAAAGTGAGTGTAATATAATATAACAAAATTATTCATATATATATATATATATACATATATATATGTATATATATATATATACACACATATGCATACACACACACATATATATGTATACACACACACACACACACACACACACACACACACACATATATATATATATATATATATATATATATATATATATATATATATATATATATATATATATATATATGAAAGGAAACCCAACTACATTTGCCCTAAGTACTCAAAATCCGTAGGGGATGTTTTTTAAAGAATATTTCGAAGATTTCAGATGGTATAATTTTTGATTATTTGGAGTTCTTAACATGGAAGGAAACATTATCCACCCTTAAGAATAAAAAGATTGAAAGCTTTTTTTCCCTTTTCAAGGGGAGGAAAGGATAATTTAAGTTTCTCAGGGGCCAATAATGAAAGGTTACTTTTTCATGGTTCTAGGGATCGAAAGATGAGGGGAAACTTCCCCTTTTCAAGTCGTCAAATGTGAAGGGCAAGTTTTCCTCCTTTGGAGGGAACTACAATGGTATATAACTTTTTTTACCTCATTCTATATGTTAATACAAATAGCACAAAGGGTTTAAAGGGTTAGGAACACCGTCTTCCAAGGATCAAAAGTGAGTGGAGACTTTTTTTTCTCAAGATGCGGCTTTTTCCACCAACACATAGAATTCAAACAAAAAAATGGACTTTTCCCACCTCTTAGGAGTGAAAAGTGTTGGAATACCTTTCTTTCTTTACAAGGTTAGAAATGATTGGACACTTTTTCCTTCCTTTAAGGGGCAATTAGTAATTGAAGACCTCCCAACCGTACGGGTATACTCTCCACTCATGATAAACGTATCAACCATGAAATACGTGTCGAGTAATTGCTCAACCAAGTCTAAAATATATCCACCCCCCATATATATATATATATAACATAGACACACACAGATATTTCGTCTGGCACCAGAATTAACCGAGTTGCATCAATCGTCACATCCTGTCAGACATGAACTGTCCAATCTTATGATATACATACTATCGAACGATATACATTTTCCCTCCCACAGAAAGAAAATTGAGCTTTTTCCTCTCTTGATTTTTGTCATTATCAGAAACTGTCAACCTAAACTGTCATCAGAAGTGTCAACGTTGGTCTCTTCAGTTTTCAAGTTAGTCCGGTTTGGTTTCTGGCTGTGTATGAATGTATCAAGCCTCCTGGCTACACCAATGTTACCACTGAGCTGAAGATTTGAACAATTATGTCTTCTTTTATCTGTTTTTACTGCCTTTCCCCGTTAGATATGTTTGAGTATTATTTTTTGTTTTCAATGCAAGGTTTGTACAAATTGATCCCTTAGTTTTTGTCAGGCAGCATTTATGCTTGTTGTTTTTTTTATCAGTTTTTTTCCTGATAACTGCCGACATAATGCGTCTCAAATAATTAATTTATTGATCACCCATTTTCCAATTTTCAATTGAATGATCCGACTTTACATTGCAAACTGATCCTTCAATTACGAACATATTACGGAAATAATGTTCACAAAATGGAAAAGACATCATGGATAAATGTCGGAAAATCAAGCTGTCAAACTCCAACAGTGAAGCCCCTATGTTTGATAAAAAGGTATCAGAAGTGGAAGGAAGTTTCTTTTCTCTCAATTAAGGCCCAAAAGGGAAGGGAACTTTTTCTTACATATCTGAAAATTTTGTGTCTAATTCTTACACACGAAATATTTTGTCCGGGATAAACAGGTTTTTAAGCTATCTGTGTGTATGAAAAAAAGGGTTTTAGAAGAGAATTTCTATTTACTTTGTAAGTATAATGCCGAAGTGGAACGTTAATTTTCATCTTATATGAACAGCTTTTTATTCTATATGTTTATATATAGATTTCAAGGAGGTTACAGTTATTAGAACACCTCTTTCCATGGGTCAAAAGTGAGAGGAGATATCTTTCTTATTTTTCATCTGCATACAGCGTTCAAAAGTGAAGATGGACCTTTTCTATAGCTAGCCAGCCAACTTGCTAAAAACCTTGAGATATATCGACAAATTTGGTGACAGTTTTTGTTAGCAGTTTCCACCTACTGAACATTTTCAACTATAGTCAAAATAATTGACAGGGAGCACTATTGGGAAGAAAGAAAGTTGATAGAATCTGCCAACAGAATGCACAAATAACCCAAACAGCTGACTGAGCATAGATATTGATAGCTTGCCATTCTCTGTGAGTTGTTCGCGAAACGGAGACAAATATTTTGCCTCAAGAATCTGAGAGTATTTTTTCTCCTCGTTATCTTTGATCGACTATTGATGCGCACAGATGTATCTAAATCGCGTGGGATACATCGGTTCTCGAACGACTACCAGAGGTAAGCAACGTCATACTTTGTTCGTACTTAGATGGAGGACTGTCTCGGAATAGTGGTGGGCGTATGTGGCAAAAAAATTGTTCTTTGGCCATCTCGACGTATGTTTTACCGTCGATTACCAGAAGATCTTGCCAAGCTGACAACAGACTGTGCATCCAACCCTTACTGAAACACACGCTGCTCAATGATAACGCAGGCAAGATTCAACTTCCTGATTCCTTTGAATGGCCAGGTAATTAACGTCAAGTAATAAATAAATCCCTTTAGTCCGTACCGATTCAGACGTTAACTCCCCCAACTCAAATAAAGAATAGTTCTTAAAAACCTAGTTCTGTGCTCAAGATATAAGAAGATTAATCCTGCCATAACAAGACTGAAAGTCAGTCCAGGGATGAACTATTTTTTTTTTGTGCAAAGATCTTGCAAATGAAGTTTAGGGTGTTTAAGTAACTGAACATATTCGAGCCATCATACGTGCGTAAAAGAGGAAGAGCCATTGTTATTTGAACAGTTTCTTTGAAGTTACAAGAACAATATCGGACACACAATGATGATAACATACGAAAAAAGCCTGATAAATAACGGAGAGAGAAGAGTTAAAAGGGGACAGGAAAACAGAGACGTCAAAGAGAAACATAATAACAAAGTTTAGGGAGAGACATCGTTCATCTAAAGCTCTGCTGATAGCTAGTACATCTCCGGCTCTCTCCATTCCTTCACAAGCTGGCTGGTGAGAGGGATATGAACGTTACAAGCGCATCTTTTGATTGTGCTATCATCCACGACAATCTGAATCTTCCTCCTGTGAGAGTTCAGTCATCATTGCATCCTTCACGAGTCTATTAGTAGAAAAAAGAGTTACTTATAAGTCGTATTTGGATTGGTACAGTGAACCGAAGTTCTCTATAAGAGAGCCTCTGATTGACCAACATACCGCATACCCAGTTCCCACTAAATCTAATTTTTTTTTCCTTCTGTCACTGTACGGACATACGTACACCTAATTCACTACAGGTTGTCAATCTTATTTCAAAATTGAGCCAGAGATCATCTTACTAAACCTAGAAAAACATTTACATTTGGATGGAGCCTTAATGTAGGACCTAAAATCTAAGAAATATATTACATATCATTGTTAAATAAATGACTTAATTTTCAACATGTACTTCTTTGAAACATTTTTCAATGACTAATCTGTCAGTTGTTCTATCGCAATGAGTTAAATAAAAATATCACTAATTCCATGAAATACACTCTACATTGAAATTCATGATTCGCAAAACGCATTCAAGAACATTTTGATTCGGATAGGAAACATGGAAATCGCCAGCACCAAGCAAGGGACATAACAAACATTTTGATATGTTTGCCAGTGAGGGCAATCGGTACAACAGATTCTAGCGCATCAAGTAATTCACAAAACCTTGGCTATTTTTCTGTGATTAAAATGTTCGAAGATTAATCCTATCACAAAAATAATCAAAGAAGAAAGATAAGATTGAATCGATATTTATATTCAAATAATGATTCTGATTTTTTTTCTCTTGATGGGCCTGATGATTTCAGGCAAAAAACAACAAATCCCTTAGAATTCAAATAATCGCTTCTTTTTCTTTCCTTTAAAAAATTAATTACAAGAACAACGTCTGGTTATTCACGGAAAAGTAACCGTCATGTGTTCGCTGTTTTTTGGCTGCATGACATGTTGGGGGTGATCATTGAAAAATAAAAAAATGGTAATGATACTCCTCTCGCATTTTCTGGACAATCATCACTAAAAATGCGTATATTTCAGAAAAATTGGTGAATGCTGTCGGACACAAACTAAGGGATCAATTTATCATGCATTAACATTGCAAATTGATTCTCCACACTATTTTATTTCATACGAGGAATTTTTTGAAAACAAAAGTTGAACGTTTTTTAACTAGACATTAAGATGTACATATTTGAATTTCCAACTCTCTAGCTCCACTTAGGCGGGTTATACGCACGATAAATACATAGCCAACCAACGTAAAAAATGAAGAAACCTATGTTGACAGATTTGGTTGACAATTTCTGATATTTTAAATAATTGAATTGATATAAAAGCGATTGTCTCCACGAAACTCACTTTGTTCACCGAAGCTTGAAAGATTTCAAAGAAATTTCTTTTTCAAGATTTTTTACTACTGCTGGGAACATTTAAATGATTTTACATCGGGTCGATGCCTGGCAAGTGATTGACAGTCTGGTTGCTTTCTTCGTATTTTTTTTTTATTCCTCTAATGTTCAACTTAGACGGATTTATTGGTCTCTACTTAATCTTATATCACGCTAATGTTAAAAATAGATTTATAGATGTCCCCTTTATCCGCGTTTTTTCTCTTCCGGGCTTTCAGTTATGCTTTTCCAACTCCTCACCCTCAGAAGAATAAGGTTCATTTGATAATTGCCCCAAAGCGCAAATGTAATGTTACTAGCTTCTCTGATATTGGAAGAGAAACCATTAGTGTTTCTCTTAAGTGGAAGGCAGTACTTCTCCAATTGATAAATCAATAAATAAATCGTATACAGAGGTTTATGAAATCTGCAATGAGACCGAATCTTCTATCACTAATGTAAACTTTATCAGAGAATATCTTATAATGCTCCAAGCAGAGAAAAGTCCCTAAAGATTGGAACTCTGCAGTCAGGATGCTGATATATATATATATATATATATATATATATATATATATATATATATATATATATATATATATATATATATAGTGTGTGTGTGTGTGTGTGTGTGTGTGTGTGTGTGTGTGTGTGTGTGTGTAAAAAAGGGAATCAAAAAGATTTACCTTACTCAACTGCATTCACCAACATTTTTCCGAAGTGATTACCAATCGAATACCCAAAACACCTCCAAGAAGCCTTAGCTTCAAGAAGAGTTAATGGTAGATTGATCAACTCAATTCAGTGAATCAACTTAGGGAAAGTAGCAGGATATAGAATGTCACTTGCTGTAGTATTTGTCGACTTTAAGAAGCCTTTGAATCGGTGAAAATCCCCGAAGTTATCGATGATATCTCAAGTCAAGTATGACCCTGGTATACGTCAGAGTTTTGCAACACATCTACCATCTGAGCAGTTTCTTCATCAGACCAGACAAAGTTTTGGAGCCCTTCAAACGTAAAAAGAGAAGTAAAAGAAGGAATTACCAGCTCACTCGAACCCTTCATAGCTTGCCTCAAAATGATTCCCCAAAATGTAGACTCAATGAATAGAGAATCAAAAACCGGTAAATTTTTAAGTAACTTCATATTTATTGAGGACATTGGCCTGAACTTCAGATAATGTTAGCTGAAGAGAGCTAGAAAGCAAGTCTTCACATGAACTTCAGTAAATTCAATATCATGTGTGATAGATGAATAACACAACACAACGATCACAACGGTTACTACGATCAAAATGAAAAAAAAACGTAGCTGAATAAAGTTGACCTCTACATACACAAGGCACAGAAGATGTCCATGAAATCTACAGAAGAAGGACAAAATCAAACAAAGATTGATTCAAGGTTGGCAAGCTTCCGAAAGAGCAGGCTCATCATTAGAGTTAAAGGGTCCCATTACTTTTGAAAAGAAAAGTCTACAAGCACTGCATCTACCAAATTACCATTATGGAGCGGAAACATGGCACCATACCAAATTTATATTCCTTGAAAAAAAGATAATTCGTTGAGGAAACGTTCCAAAGACATTGAAGGTGTCACAAGACTTTGGATCAAGGTTGTCCATATTTAGATACATATAGCCGAAAGGCATTTTATTCAGTTCATGTATGACCAAACTTTTTCAATATTTCTACTTTCACCAATGCCTTGAGATGACATGGTCGCCTTTCAAGTCCCCAAATCTTCCGAATGTGTTCCATTATTAAGAACAGTTTTAACCTCTCTTGTGGTTTGTTAAGTGTTTCCATATTCCCGGACTTGAACTTATTTAAGCAGCTATGAGCAATCTGCTCAGTAATCTTGTTTACTTCAAATGTTTGTTGTTAATTGACACAAAATGTCAACATGTTATATACTTCTGTATATAAGTTTATCATTCATTTCGGTTGTTGATTTAATTTGTTTTTCAACAAACCTTTGAATTTTCTAATATGTTTACACGATACAATTGTCCTCAATCATTCACCAAGAATATATTAGAAGACCCCAACGGTTGGTAGGGATCGTGAATGGTACAAAATCCGATTGATATAATAATTTACTTATACAGACTGGCACAAAAGTGTTCAAAAGCATTCATATCTAAATTGTTTTGATGAGTTTAAAAAATTGTCGTGAAATATATAAACAATAAGAATTCAATTATCCTATATAAGAAACTTATTTCCCTCAAATGCGACCATTTTCAGCTTCACAAAAACTTGCTCTTTCTATAACATCCAGCATAAAATCACGAATGATACCCCTTACCGTGCACCCGTATATATTTTACAGTATTTTGGTCTGATCACAGCCTCCCTGATCATGTGATTAGGGGCTTGGATTGAGGGTACAGTCAGAAACATCGAAGTGATATCTTGATTTGAAAATTGGTATCTTATAGCAATAACACAATTATTTTCTTTGGAGCCTACGTAAAATTTTTAGCTCTAAAATTGGCTAGAAATGGAAAAGATAACTTGCCATCTAAGTCATCAGGGGAATAACTTCGAGCAATCTTTCTCTTATTGTATTTTAGGACCAAATAAGCAAAGATTACCGTGATGACATATCATCATCTGAAAGTTATTGGAAAACGATTATTGCTTTGAGGAATCATGTTTTGGATAAATATCCATCATTCTTACTGTTTATTGTTAAAGAAATGCTGCATGATTGTATTATTCCTTTATGCTTTGGTATGCCCCATAAAATTGTATTCTTTGTAGAAACATTCCTTTGTGGAAGTTGAATAGAAAGTTTGGGTCACTATTACAATGAATGAGCCATAACAGATATATCTCTATAAGATATATGAGTATTTAATGATGTGGACAAAAAAAATCTTGTTGCTTCAATGCTGAATCAACAATTATGAACAAATACAATCAAAAAGGTGTTAAATGAAGAGAGAACGCAGAACAGACTCATGCAAAGCATATTTACAAGAGACATAAAAAATGAGGAAAAATCATTGTGAATGAAACAGTTTCGTTGAAGTCAGGAGAACAGCTTCTGTAAAACAGAGACGTAAATAAAATCTGAAAAGTAGTCTGATAACGCTTTCAGAGGGAGATTAGATGTTACTATCTAGAGAGAAGCAGAGACGTCGAACAAAGAATTTATGCAACAGAGTTGAATTATTAAAATCGTATATATAAAACCTTACTGTTTGTAGTTTGTCAGAGTCTGAAATTCCATAAAATCTGGATGCTACTTCGTCTTTTTACCCGCCAAATTCTTGGGAGATGTCCGTCAGCCTACAGAATCTTTCTCCATTTGCGCTTATACAATTGAATTCTTCGCTGTTGACCCTGGTGTGTCCGTTTGGAGTGTCAACTGATAAGAAAAGAGAACTATTTCCCAAAGATATTTCAGACCTCTTTATAAGCCACTACTTTCTGAACTTCTCTTCTGTCAATCCGGGTTTTGAATGTGATTCCTGGGGATCCACTTTGTACGTTGTGATGTTAACCGGCTGTCTGCGATTCTCGCAACATGACCAGTCAATTGTCATTTAATTTTTCTAAAAAGTTTTTTTGATATCTCTGACTCCTGTTTTTCCTCATATGTTGCGCTGGCTTGCAATCTCTCCCTGTTATGTCGAGCATGATTCTCTCATATGCACTTGCATAGTTGGCTGTTTAAAAGCTTTTTGGTTTTTACATGTTTCAAGTCCATAGATGGTTAGCAGGAGAGTGTATCGATTGCATACCCTTCTTCTTAACACTAGTGGGATTTTCCTGCCGACATTTTGCATATCTAAAGTGATTCTTCGCTTGAATTTTGCTTTTTAGGGTTCCATAGATATTGGTTGTGCTAAATAAATGTAAGGGTCTACTTTCACTAGTTCTGCATCTTTAATTTTGATTTTTGTATCTTCAGGAGACTCACAACCCGCTTACAGTTATTGGAAACTGGCAACCAAAATTATCACCAACAATTGCTAGCAGAAGTTTCTCCAGCTTTTAAGTAGGTGCAGCTGACTGACTGGATATGTATGTATGTATGTATGTACTTATCGATCAATCTATCTATGTATGAATATATGATGCATACAATGGAGGTAAAGGTTGGAAAATCTAAACATTTACCCCTATCATGTCAAGAAAAAAAAATTTGGCTTTTTGAAATTCACCCAAATAAGTTGGGAGGGGGATTTAATTTGCAACATACGTTTATATTGATTCGGCTCATTACATCTTGTCTAATATCATTCATACTTGTTTTTAGAGGAACATAATTACTCATTACTCAACCAGATTTTGATTGATTACCCCAAACTCAGCATGCTGCATTAAGTCATTGATCACATGATACTTTCTATTTAATGACTAACCAGACCTGTTTAAATTTATAATCTAAGTTTGAAAAATTGCTTTTTCAAAATTTTTGACTAATTCCACCGAATCTAAAACTCGTCTATTGGCATGAAGTTTCTCCCCGTCCTCCAAGTCACTAATAAAAATTAGAATTGCTTTAAATGTAAGGGGAAAGAATTTGACAACGTTCAAATCACGTCAAGGGGTGGGGAAGACAATCGCTTCGTGGTTTAAAGGAGATTAGTTTGCAAAAAATACACAGGGGATTATAGGCTATAACGGAAATGCTAGACTGAGTAGGTCTTTTTTGCCTTTTAATAGATGATGTGAATATTGGAAAGCGGGAAGTAAATACTGTTTGGAGAAGGGGAAGCTGAGAAATTTGAGATAAAATGAAAAAGAGAAAAAATAAGGAAGAGAAGAAGGGAACAAAGGGGAAAAGAGCAAAGGAAGGAAAACGAGGGAAAAGAAGAATAGGAAGATAGGGAAGAGAGGATGATAGAAAAGGAAAAGTTACGGAGAGGGAATAAATGAAAAAGGAGAAAATGGAGAAAAAAAGCTAAAACATGAATGCAAAGAAGTCGAGAGAGTTGGGGCAGGAGAGAAAGGAGAAGAATGAAAAGAAAAAAAAAAAGAAAAAATGAAAGGAATGAAGCAAGGAACGAAACACAAGACGGAATTGAATAATGGGATGAAAGAAATTGGGGAAAGGAAGCAAAAATGAAAAAAAAGAGATCGGGAGAAAGGGAGAGCGAGAAGAAGAAAAATCTAAATGACAAAAGAAAGGAAAGGAAAGGAGGAAGTAAAGGGGGGAAAGGAAAAGAAAGAAAAGTTTGACCAAAGTGAAGAAAGATGATAAGAGAAGAAAGATTGGGGAGGACAAGACAAGGTGAAAAAAAAAAAGAAAAGAAGGATAAAGAAAAAAGATAAGATTGAAGGAAAGAAATATTAAACAGGAAAAAAAGACGAGAAAAAGAAAGTGTAATAGAAAGAATATACAAAAAAGACATAGTGAAAAAAGAGAGAAGGAAAACCAAAAAGGAACAGAGAGAAAGAAGGAAAACAAAAGAGTAAAAAAATGAAGAAAGAGATCATTGAAGAAAGTTGGGGAGGTTATTCCTCTTAGACTCATTTTTCCTCAACACAGTCAATAGCTGAATAAGCCAGGGTCCACATATCAGAAGTTTCCGTTTGTCTCGAGAGTCGTCAGAGGTTTTTGCAATATGTGAAATAGACTTGAAAGTGACAAGCACCCAAAGAGGCGCCACTTACTTAACCATACGCAATTCTCTCTGTAGCAAGAAGGGGAGTCAGATTCTCGCCTTTTCAAAGAGAACCATCGTTAGTCTCAAACTCAGTCATTGTTCTTACAAACAATAAAAACCTGAGTGAACTTTAAAGATAACAAGTCTGGTTAGACAATAAATAGAAACTGCCACCAACGTCTTTTGGCGGCACACAATATTCCTGCATTTGAGTGATCAATTGAAAAATTGAAATTTCGCCGGATGGTAATCGCTGAATTTTCCTTATTCAAAAAAAAGAACAAGCTTGGACGTTGCTCGACTCAAACTGGGTATCCAATTCAGCATAAATTTACATTACAAATTGACTCCTCCACTATAACCCTATTTTGGATGAGGTAATTTTTCAAAAACAAAAAAAAGTTTCTTTCTGGACATAATAAGGAATGGATTTTTACATCTGAAGCCGTCCAGCTAGATTGGTGCAGTCCGATACCAATCCATCCAGATGAGCTTAAAGACTGAAGCAACGTTGGTCGATAGATTTAGTGACAATATCAGTTGACGGTTTCTAATTATACGATTCATTGGAACCACTTTGCGAAGGATAGTGATCTTATTCTACTTCAATGATAAGCAGGGTGGTGCATGATTCTCGAAAAGGTTCAAAACAATCATATTTTCCTATTCCAATAAGCTTTGTTTATCTCCTTTGAAGATCTATGAAGAAACACTTTGGGAATTCACCATGGAAAAGTATACATCTAAGCTGCAAACTAAAATGATAGAATTTTACTTTGAGCATCATCAATCAAACATTAACCAAGGGAGCATATTCCTATTACTCGAAATCGTGGACATCACCATTGGAGCTGATGATGTATCATTACGTTTTGCGTTTTCGAGAGGTGAGTTCTTTACAGTATACAAGGAAGAAAAGGGGAGTCAGAGACATCATAGAATCTATTAGAAAACTTAAACAGCAATGGGCAGGCCATGTAGCAAGAATGACTAACAACTGATGGACATGACGACTAACAACGTGGATCCCCGGAGATCACATGCGAAACCGAGGCTGACAAAATACAAGATGGAGGGATGAA
Source organism: Thysanoteuthis rhombus (assembly GCA_963457665.1). NCBI lineage: Eukaryota > Metazoa > Mollusca > Cephalopoda > Oegopsida > Thysanoteuthidae > Thysanoteuthis > Thysanoteuthis major. Next base: position 10,199,967 of record OY735241.1, on the reverse strand, counting down.
CTGGACAAACTTAGAAAATACTGGCTCCACGGCGCCCACGGTAGAGAAGTGTGGCGAATCTGGGGGAATGTCTATGTCCAACGACGGACGTTAAAAGACTGATGATGATCATGAGTAATTAATCGGGAGACCACATTTAGTACAAAACGCTGAGGATCGTAAATATGTTCTGAGAAGCATAGAGGTTAATATCAAAACCTCACACCGTTGGCGTTCTGTTTAACATCTTATCCCACATGCTGATTCAAATCATTTGTGGTTGCTTAGGGGATATGGTTCATGATAACAAGCCAAAGGCAGTCCAGTCCAATATCCGAAGAAAAACAAGTGGCCTTGGACCATATGTATCCCAAAACGTTAAGCTGAACGTAACTGTAAGAGCAAGAATTTCTGAAGACGAAAACGGATTGAATTCAATAGAAAGAGCTCCGTACGCAGATCAATTAAATCTCCCTTGTTTATATATTTCATTTCTTAAAAACAATTTTAGAAACTATTAAAACCAAAAAGATATCTGTTTCGAATCCAAACGTGGCTTTTGTACCACTCTGTGTAAGGATGGACGGCAAATAATGGCTGATTCTAGATACTTCTCCTATATCCAACGACATTACAAGAATATATTGTACTAATATATATAGCTCGTTTTAATGTGTTTTTCCCTTACTATTTAGCGTTTATTTTCAGAATTATCTATAAACAGAGTACACTTCTGAACCGAAGATGAAAAAAGAAAAGTTGCGTATAATCCTCTTGTAAGAGTATAAACTTAGTTACAATGTTTCACAAATAGCTTCTATTACACAACCTAGCCTGGGGGGAAGGAACCATCTTTCATTGTACAGTGAGATGTTGGTTTTAAAGGTTTTCTTTGATCTCAATAGTTATTTTAACCTTAAAGAAAAAAAACAAACTTTGACTGAGGTACCTATGCATTCAGAGTTTAACACTGCAACTCTTTTCTTTGAATCCCAACTATATAATTTTTCGTCTGTTGGTCAATTTGCTCATGGTAAGTCCAGTTTTTACCCTCACACGGACAATGGACTAATCGACGTTTTTCATAAGTTTTCTGGTTGCTTCCCTCTCATTACGACCCAATCTCTCTTTGAATCTACTACCATATAGCTCCATAACTAAGTAGACCCCATTAAAGAAATCACTGCTGTCTATCTTTGTTTAATTTGCTCAGCTGATGAACATTGTGATATATACTGGAGTAAAATGATCCAACCACCCTTGACAGCGGCCAGTTTTTGTCTTTTTCTTTATTGTATGCACTGGGCATAAGAACCGATAGATTTGTATTTTAATCCTTGGTCTATGGTCTAAAAACTACTCAACTCAAGATCACTGTATAATTTTTTCCTTGGATAACCTTATAATTACAAACAGTTATTAATTCACTATAGATAATAATGAAAATATTCCAATATTTTGAAGCTTTGTAGTGCGCTATATGTAAATATATCCATCTATTTATCTATCTATCTGTGTATCTATGTATCTATATATCTCTCTATATATATATGTGTGTGTGTGTGTGTTTGTGTGTGTGCATGTGTGGATTTGTGTGTGTTTGTTTGTATGTGAGTATAATCATTCAATTATTATTATTATAACATACATGTATGTGTGTGTGTGTGTGGGTGTGCGAACAAAAGTGAATGAAGTTGACTGAGGGGACTTTATTTGTCAATTAATTATTCTATAGACGAATCATTTAACATGTTGTACATGTTTTGGGAGGGGTTCCCATCTCTAGTTGCTCATGTGTACCTTTCAATGGTCAAAGAGTTTCCGTAGAATTCAAATTTAGCACCAGGTGTTTTGTTTTGAAAGCAAAAATTGTAATAAAGAAGAGGAATTATTTTGGATCATAATGGTGCACTCAGACTGTATTCTGTCTGAGGAGGAATCTGTGGTGGTATGGTTGGACATCCTATGGAAGTAGTAGCAGTAATTATGGATATTTTATGGGTTGTGCTGCCCAGAGGAGGTGGGAATTCTTAAGTAGTGGTTGTCATGGATACTGAGGAGCTGGTTTAGTATTAGGATGGCTGCTTAGTAAGCAAGGGATGAGACTGGGTCAGGTATTAATCCAGATGGTAAGGTGCGGGGGTTCTTGTCATGTCAAATCAAATATCTCATGGGAAAAGTATGTCCTTGATCTTTATTGGTCATTGTAGATGTTCTGAAAAGTATAAT
>OY735241.1:10182759-10192759 GCA_963457665.1 Thysanoteuthis rhombus | reverse complement strand
AAGGGCGTAGGGAAGTTAGGTCATTTGCTGATGGAGTAGATGAATTTCTACACATGAAAATAATACATGTTTGTAGTACATACAAGGGCAACGAAAATTGGACTGGATAAGGGAGAGAATGAAAAGATATAGTTGAAGGGTGAGGGGGAAGGCCAGAGTTAATCAGTTATCTCACTAATCAACCATTGTGGAATTTCGATGCGTTGAGCTAGTAAAATAGGAGAAAGGAAATAAGAAGGACGTGTGACCCAAGAGGAACCGTCATATGACCGACATTTTTTAGTAGCATTCCGTGTTTCAGGTAAACAATTAAAAACTTGGGAATGACGCTATCGTCATTTTTATCATTTTTTTGAATTATAGAAAAAAAAGACCGATTTTTCGAAAGACATGTGTGAACGTTAGAGGATAGAGAGTGAGAAACCCATCAAGCTAATACTTGCAATCGTAATTTTGGCCCTAGTGAAAATTAGTTCAAGGAAGAATTAAAAAAGAAACAACCCAAAAACACCAATATTTTTAGACTTGGGATTTTTATAGAATTTAGGAGAAAAGGACATAAAATGGCCATTTTGCTCCAAGGAAGGGATGCTGCAGGCCAAAAGTGAATGTAAGGGGTTTGCAAGCTTCATGTATTATGAACCTAAACCGGAATACAGCTATAGGCTACTAAAAATAACCTCCGATGATAAAATTCAATTTGCAGATGAAGATCAGTATGATGAAAGTCCGATGTGAATGAGAGTGAAACGAAAAAAAGTTTGTTTTTTTTACTGATTCCAGATTTACAACTGATATTACAGATAGTAGCTATTGAAGATGGCCAAACTTCTATCTTTTTGTGATTGTGTTTGTATCTCTGATCATATGTTTGCTTGTTCAAATTCTTCTGGCTGTGCCGTTTTGTCTACAGACTTGAATATTGACATCAGTACATCACTATAACCCTTTAAATTTCTCTTTTTTTCCAAGAAGAGAAAAAGTTTTTTGACATTTTTGGTGTCCTTATTTATCCGTAATAACATCTAGAGTCAAGATATTTCCAGTTGATTTTTTTACTCTTTTCTTGATGGTTTCCATTGGGACCAGCTAGTGTTGTCAAGTATCTAATATATCCTGGCCATATCCTTCTTTCGATTGATTTCCTTAACATGACTTAAAATTTTGATGCAACGCTCGTTCAATAAAAATAAGCAATTTTTCCTTGCAAATCAAAAAACATTTTTCAGTGGAGTACTGATGGCGATTTCCAGGTCCGTATCAAAACAGTATTGACAAGAGTGCTGGGACGCAGAAACACGTAACAACCACACGAACAAACGTGCGCACATATGCATACATAAAAATGGATAAAGCGTTTCGCCTTTTTTGGTGGTTACGGTTTCTCAATGAATAAATACAGAACCGTAAAAGAGAAGGGAATGAAAATTGAAATTGGGAAAAACGAAACAAAAGCCAGATTTCTAATGCTGATGATTAACACAGAAAAGCTTTCACAAACTTATATTTTATTCTAGTTTGACCATTTGCCGTACGATTTGCTAAGGTTTATTCATATATAAATACACACACACAGTATATGTGGCACAAATCAGGCTAGCAGTATAACATAATATCAATAATATAACGCCACTTCTGAAATGTATAGGATTAATTTTATACAGTGTTCGATACATACAACTTTTTACTCATGGAGTTGAGTTGTTTTAGAGTAGAGAACTCACTATATATATATATATATATATATATATATATATATATATATATATATATATATATATATATATATATATATATATATATATATATATATATATATATATATATATATAGTGATGTGAGTTTAACTGAGGCTAAACGGTGACGTCGAGATACAAACATATGAAGGGATAAAAGTATGTACAGATGGAATACATACATAAGTATGTACATATATATAAAGAGATGTAGATCGATATATAGATAGATTTGGTGAGATTTTGATATAAAGAAAGAAACGAACTCTGATATATATTGAGAGATTCAGATAGATGAATAGGCAAACATACAGACAGGCATATACATAGATAGATTAATTGATAAATAGATATTAGCATATCTAAATAGGTAGATGCTAATAAGCGAATTGCGATTAGTAGATAGTTTAATAGATATATATGTAGATAGATTGATATTTAGATAGATAAATCTGCAGACACGTAAATAGATATATAGATAGAAAATGGAATTATATAGATAAATATATTGATGATACAGATAAAGTGATGAATATTCAGATAGAACATATCATATGTTGACATGAAGAGACATGGCATGTAAATAGAATCAAATGAAGAGCCTGATAAGTAGATTTGAACAGACTTGTATATATAGATTGATTCGTACTCCTAGCTTGACTTAATTTAATCTGAGCCAACAGCAATGACACGTGCTGAACCCCTGTCCTAAGTCCCTGCACTCATTTAAGCGCTAGTCTTGTGTTAATAGAATTTTGTACAATTCTCCGGATTTGACAAATCCTACATCATTAATTCACGCTCTCGGATTTCGGAACATTCATCGCCAACAATTTATACCCAGCAATTCATTTCGGCTAAATAAACAGGCTCAGTAACCAAAAGGACCCCATTAGGTATGAAATGAAGGGTCAATAGCCCATGCATCTTCCTGATAATTACCAATAGAGCCGAAACATGGAATTTAACCAAAAGATTGACCCTCAAACTAGAGTGTATGCAACGTTCATAGCAGAGAATCATGTTCAACATGACATAGGGTTTGGAAAAAGATCAATACACTCCTTTTCATAAGATCACAAGAGAGCACAGTATATGAGAGGATAAAAACTCAGAAAACTGTTTGAAAACTAAAACGGCAATTGGCTGGTTATGGTGAAAGAATGTTTGACAACCAGTAAAAATCATATAGCGTAATGTACATTCCTAGCGAGTAAAAGCATAAATGTGACTGTCATAAAATATGATGGTGTGACGATTTAAACATAAGGCATTTGTATTTTGGCGAGTGTGACCGAGAGATATAGCAAATCTCCGAGAGGTCTTTGTCTAACTAAGGGCGTAAATGGCCGATAATGATAATTATAATTATGATAATATACACGTAAATACAAAACAATGCGTCTTTATGAGTATGTATGTGCTCGTATATGACATGTGTGTATGCAGTACGCGTGATCATTCGTGTATGTATTTTTTTAGTGATATTCGGTCAGTCTATTTGCATCAGCAAGTCGTGGCGCGAAAATAAGGACGTTCATTGTGTTTCCTAACTGGACTCGTGGAGCAGAGGTACTGCAAAGACAAGAAGAAACACAAATCTGAAAAATGGTTGTGTTCGAAATTAAAAAAAAGGGTGACAAGATGAAAGAGGAAGAGAAAAGGTCCGGGAAAGGAATGGTGCGTCATTCTTATAAGTTGTCCCTTTGGGTAATTCTCCTTCAATGAGACTGTAAACAGATCTGAAAATTGCATTCTTGCATTTGGTCATTAACACAACGGAGAGATTCATCTCGAAAAACGACGAATCTGTAAATCCCTGTTCATGTATCCCCCTAAATATTCACGTGGGTGACTATCTATCTTCAAGGAAACATATCAAAACGCAGAATTTCTAATATAAATGTCCAGTAACTGTCTTTTCCCATTTGCTTTTTCTTTCCCTCTACTTCTATTGATGATTGAAATCCTGCTTTTGCGACGCAACGTCTAGTGAGCAATAAGTAAAGGCGTATGGCTTCTTTGGGTCACTTTTTTCAACTGGAGAAGATTTTGGAAACTTGCAAGCCGACAAAAGCTCTTTTCACTGGCTACACAGCACTAAATGACATTTTTCTAGCTTGCAGTTCATTTTCCAATGCGAAAAAGACGTCGGTGTCAAATACGTAATTGAGGATGTCACGTCGTTAAATTCAAAATCAGGTTTCTTGACGCTAACAATGATACAGACATTAGCCTGCCTTGCAGGGGTTGACCAGGGTCAAGTGTCTGGCGTTCCCATCCCTAAGACGTGAGATATATTTCTAAGAAAGTCAGTTGTCAACACAGCAAAGTTATCCATACGTACGTATACTTATATACATATACGCCTGAAATCTCAAAACTCTATCTTATCCAGCTTACCTTGCATTTGACAACGAACCTTGTATTATTTAATATTTGGTTGTGATGCATATTTGTATGTCCACATTTAGTTTATAAGTTTCTTACCATTTACTCCCCGTCATGAATTACTGGGGATGATTTCTTCACGGTTTTAATTGTAGGTTAGCTAAAACATGGAACCTAACAAAGAGACAGACCTACAAACTGAGAAGTATGCAACGTGCTCATGAGAGAATCATACTCAACCTTACATGGAGAGATCACAAATCAGCACAGTACATGATGAAGAAAACAGGAATACATTATGGAATCTATAAAAAAAAAATTAAATGACAATTGGCAAGCCAAGTTACAAGAATGGGAGACAATCAATGGACATGACGACTCATAACGTGGATTCCCGAAGATTGCATGAGAAACTGAGGTCGACAGAATACAAGATAGAGAGACAAACTAGACAAATCCAGGGAATACTGGCTCTGCAACGCCCATGATAGAGAATTGTACCGAATCCTGGCGAAGGTCTATGTCCAACAACGGATATTAAATGGCTGATGATGATGATGGTGATGATAATAAATTAACTGAATCCTACCTTCCTGTTTCGCTTGGTGCAAAATTCTTTCAAAAGTTTACATTCCCCTAAAACGTGCTTCCTCCCTCTTTCATATCTGTTTTGATGTAGAAACTTCTCAGTGTTGATTCAATAAAAACAGGTCTGGAAATATTACTACCTATTATGAAGAACTAAGTTCAAACCTGTTATTGATGAAGAATCATCGACATCAATTACCAGCAACTGACGAACAACGGTCCATGGACTCCTGAGCCACAACAGTGATAGTTTCTCATTACCACAAGTCAAAAAGAAAGGTTTAAATTTTGAAAATAGATCCGAGATAAAGTATGAGATACTCAATAACAGTCATCAACCCTAAACCTCCCAGCCAACGCCTAAAATTAAATATATTGGTATATAAATTCTAGCAGCATCCTTCATATTCACCTGAGATTTTTCATTTAGATAATATTTTCATAAGTTTTTTAAACCCCGTATCCATAATAAAAAAGGTTCAGTAGTAAGCCATTATTGGTGCATTTACTAAACTTTTGATATAGCATATTATCATTTACAAAATCGTTGAGAAATGCTTACAGCTCCGAATGGATCATTTTTTATAATAAATATTCATCACATTTTGTTATTCGTATCATTCCTCATCTTAGTTTCCAAAATACGACATTTCATATATAGCAACCTAAAACGTTTGACGTATTCCTGTGAATCTTCAGGATCTTTTTCATTCTTGACTGTTTGAATGAGACGGAATTTTCTGCTACCAATCACTCATGATAGAAAAAAACAATAGGTACAAAGACTATATATAATAAGCTCTCAGCCGTAATCTAACAATAACTAAACACAGAAAGTAATAACTGCAAAAAAAAATCATAAATTGCAATGTATTTATAATATAAATCTTTTTCTAAAACAAAACCAGTTATGTCTTGAGTACTGCAAGGGTCGTAATCGGGTTTCGGTCGTTATTTTTCTTCATATTTATTAATGATCTTCTATAGAAATTCAAGTGCATCGTAATAATGTTTGTAAATGATATAAAAGTATTAGTTGGATCAGATAAATGTAAAATAGCACAGTCAAGCATTAAACAAGCAGTATATGTTGGCACAGAAAATAAAGCTTACAAATACTCCTTATGAAATCCACCTTTACAAAAATTATCGGAAATGACATACTTGGGTGCAGAATTTAATGATCAATTTAATTTTGAAAATTATATCTTTCCAGTAAAACTAAAACTATCTTGAAATTTGGTTGGTTCAGTAGAAATATCATTTCAAGGCATCAATAAGTTATGCTAAGGATTTATAGAAAATAAAACAACTACGTTTGGAAGAGTGTGTACAGGCTTGGGCCCCACACGTGGGACATGGAAATTGGAAGATTCTGAAATTGGAGAAAGAAACAGAGACAATTTACCTGAATGATAGACTGCATGAGATATTCAAGCTGAAAGGATGGATAGAAAAGTTAAGCACATTTAAGAGGTGGGCAAAAAGTGATAATTGAACCATTATAGATGAGAAAAGGCTTCACAAATTACAGAATCCTTATGCTTAATAAGTCAGATTGGATGAAAAATTCACCTGATAAGTCCTTTCCAAAAATAAAGGAGGCGCTGAAACATTTTTTTTTTTTGCAAACGATTTTGAATGACTGGAATGGTCTACCATCTTATTTGAAAGAAAATACAAGTATAAATCATTTTAAGAATATCTTTGATAAATTTAGATCTTATGGAATAGAAAATAAAGCAACAGGGCAACTTTGGGAGTTATCAGCAGGAATATATTGAAGAAATTCGGGGAAATAAATAAATCAAATATGCCTGGTAACTTTTTCTCTGTATTAGTAAGATTGTAAAATCTTTATCTAGGTTCATACATTTTTAGAACTTGAATGCATGAATATTTCAATATTGAATAAGCATGTAAATTGTTCAAGGAGGTGGTATTTTGTTTAATAAATAAATGAATAGATACATTATGTTTCACTGTATTTATTACTAGAAAAGAAAAGATTGTTTTAAATTACTAAAACGTTGAGAAAACGAAATAAGAAAGAAATGGTGAATAGGATTTTTACAATAAGCAATCACAAGGAACATATTTGAACTAAGAGAAAAAGAAAACGGTAGTTACAAAACTATTCTTTTTTTTTTAGTATTGTTGTAATTCCCGATAATCTTTACGTGTTTCGCAGACAGGCTCCGATTCCTATTTTTGATAAACCCTGGTGTAAATCGGTTCATACACACAGTTGTTAGAAACCGTCAACCAAAACTGTCAATTTCAACATAATTAACCTTACCATAAGTTTCTTCAGTTTTACATGGGTGAGTCTGCCTTTCTGATTACGTACCTTGTGTACGAGGTACAGGCCACATCATTGGAGCTAGAGGACTGAAAGCATTTACTTCTAATGATATGCACAAAAGATCTTATTGTTTTTGAACCCCAACCCAAAGTTTTTTCAGGGAATCGATCCACAGAGTAAATGTATGCTAAATTGGTACTTTGTTCATGAGATTGGTCCGGTAGAATGCATGCTGGAATTTTGATGATTCAAACTTTTTTAGTGATCACTACCCAACAGAATGACAAAGAAGTAAATTTTTGTTATTGACACTTTTTTTCCAAATTTTTCGATTGATCACCCTTAACATGATATGCTGGCAAAAGATCTTGGTCATGATTCTATTGTTTGAAAAATTAGGTCGTAGTAGTCATTCAATATAAACCGTCTTGATTCTCAGGACTAACGTCTCTTGGCAACGTCTTCGTTGGGGTGATCAATGTTGGTCTGTGATTTCTAAGAAAGTTGAATTTGAGAAAAAAAAAGAGAAGCGTTAACGCTTTCTTAACGAAACAATTTATTCAGCATAAGCGTATATAGATTTAAACCCCTGGTACAAAAATCTTATTATCAAGGCAAATTTGAGAAAAACAATGAAAACCTTTTTTCTCGAAAAAATAAGATAGTAATGATTAGATTTCTAGCCCAATAGCTCTGAAAATGAATGCAATTGATAAATTGATAGATAAATAGATGGATGGATGGATAGATAAGGAGTAAATTCTCTTGGACACTTGGATCTCGCTCTCTATTGGAGGTTTTTTTTATTCGTCTTTTTTCCATAAAGTTGTCATTCCGCTGTTGTTTTGTAGCCTGTGTAATGGTCATATTCATTTTAACAAATTATCACTGTTTTAGCCTCTATTATTCTTTGGACTTGACCCATTGATTTGTTAAATTTTTTTGTGAGAAGAATCCCCTCAATTTTGTTCTGCAATATTCTTCATTTACATGTATATATATATATATATATATATATATATATATATATATATATATATATATATATATATATATATATATATATATATATATATATATATATGGTACAAATCAGGCTAGCATTATAACATAATATAATAATATATCAATAATATAAAGCCACTCCTGAAATGTAATGGATTTAATTCATAGAGTGCTCGATACATACAACTTTTTACCCCTTAAGTTAAGTTGTTTTTGAGTAGAGCTGGAAATAAGCTGTAGAACTAGCTCATGTTTCTGCCGAACACACACGCACACACACACACACACACACATATATATATATATATATATATATATATATATATATATATATATATATATATATATGTGTGTGTGTGTGTGTGTGTGTGTGTGTTAGTAAAGAATCCTTTCTCTGAGATGTTGTCAATGAGGTTTCTCATTTCAATGTTTGTATCACGTCTCCTCTTATCTCTCTTACTTCTAATGCTGTCACTTCTAATTTTACAAGTCTTTTCCGATAGAAAAAGGATCTTTTTGTAGTTCTGGGACAAGTTTTGTTGCTCTCCACTGGATCTTTCATAATTGTTTTATCTCTTATTCTAGAATGAGGCGAACATCCTTGCACTGCACACTATGGTTGGGGTCTTACGTGTGATGTGTATAGTATACTAAATGTTTTCTTATATCAATGGATTCAAATGAGCTCCTTATTATTCCTGTTACTTTTGTATCTTTTTTGGTAATTTTCAATACATTGTTATAGATTATGGATTTTGATGTCATGATTATGCCGAAGTCTTTTCCTTGCTATATTTATTGATTCATGGATGATTTCCAAATCTTACAATATATCTAAAATGACAAGAATAACAAAAAAATAAAAATCGTGATCTTTTACTAATTCATTGTATTAGATGAAGTATTTTGAGTTATTATGATTAATTTTTAGTTAAAATAATTAATAACCAGTCGCTCAGAACTCCGGCTCTACCTTGTCGTGGTTGTATCACAGATCAATTAATCAGAAAGTAAGCTATGATTTTCAATGGAATGAAATTTAGTCAAACCCTTCATTACATTGTAACATGTATATGCAAAAAGTGGAGTCAACTGATTTGCATAAATTCTATTGCTAATACCTATGATAAATTTTGAAAGGAATGTTTTTTGATAATCTCTATATAGTCAGATGACTTATTGTACTTACAGCCAGTTTAGACTGTTTTTGAATATGAACATTTAGAATTCTAAACGGGAATGGCTAGAGTTATAGCCAGCGATGGGGCAGTTTTTATTATTTGATGTAGTAGAGTCTTGGTCCAAAAGACCTTAGTACCAAATTCCAGCTCAATCTAACAATCTATAAAGCAATTCCGTTGGCAGAAACTGCAGATGGTGCTGATCTGCTTCGTTTTGCTCCGTTGATAATGATTAACAACACTTATATAAGAGAGAAATCGGATTAACTAATCGGAATCTTGTTAATAGCAAACAAGATACCGAAGACGGAATAAGGGATTGATTTAAGGATCTGATCAAGTCAAGAACTCTCCACTGAGTTCCAGTAATTCAGTCGTAAAAACGTTCGCGCGACACACATTCTGGCATAGAGGGTCGCGAGTTCGATCCTCACTTGGGACTTATTTTTCAAACTGATTTGAGCAGTTCATTTATCTACTCACAGCTGATCCGAACCTAGCTCCACTTTGGTTGCAATAGAAATACACAATAGTTTACATGGTAAATAGTAGTAGAAATTAATGATATGTGTTGTAGTAGTTAACGAAAAAAGACCATAATATATTAAGATGGATTAATAATACCATAATATATTAAGATAGATTAGAAATAGGTATAAGCACCCCATATATATATATATATATATATATATATATATATATATATATATATATATATATATATATATATATATATATATATATATATATATATATATATATATATATATGGTGAGTGAGAGAGAGATAGAGAT
>OY735241.1:10175259-10177759 GCA_963457665.1 Thysanoteuthis rhombus | reverse complement strand
TAATTAATTATCATTATAATTAACTGTCCCTTCTTTAGTGTTCAGTATTATTAGGTAGGGCATTCGTCTACTACATCTACAACGTAATAATCTTCAAATTCTGGTATGGAGCACTTTTGTAAATGGAGAACTATGCGTAAGTAAAATCTATTTGCTTAATCCGATCATACTGACCGGGGTAGAATGTCTGCTTGTGGGTCTGAAGAGAAAGTTTCGATCTTACTTTGTGGTACAGGAGGGGATATTGGATAGTCTATAGCCACACTGAAGGGTTGTTATACAACGAAACAGCTCTCTGTGGAAGAAACAACCATCAATTATATATATATATATATATATATATATGCGTTTGTGTGAATAGACATTGGTATGGACTGTAGTTAATCCGACAATGCCTGGAATCAATGACAAAATTGGAATTCGAATTATTGAAAGTTTTATTCTTCGATATTTTTCGACTTCTCCGGAGACGAATGCTGCAAAGAAACCAAGGAACATTTACCTGTAATTAAAAAAATTGAAATAAATTTTGGTCTTTGAAAATTGTGCTGTGCTTCCTTGACCTACATGAGTGTTATTATGTAAGTATGGAGAAATGTTTGGCAATAGCGGAAGTATGTGAATAAAAACAGATAGAGCAAAGATAACCGTTGATGCATGAAAACCTTTCCCGAAATGGCACCCAGCCAACTATAAAAACAGAGATTGAATCTATTGCAGTTCCAAGAAAAGGCAGATAACGGTAACCCTTGGGATACAATTGGGCGGTTTGTATATCAGACAGCCGAGCATAAATTGTCCTATAATGGGAAAAAGTAATTCCATGGTGACTGAAGGGACATAACACATAGCCTTGAGGCGAATTCTGATTTTACCCATTATTGAAACACCAGTCCTGAGCGATATTATGGTCAATGCACTTCAATAATACTAGTATGTTCTCAAGTGCAAATAAATGCAATCTCTCTCTATTTCTCTCTCTCTAAATGTATGTAAGGAACAATATAGATAATTTCATATACCCATGTGAATGAAAGATAATAAAAAGTATACAAATATGCCAAGCAATCATATATATATATATATATATATTATTATCATTGATGAAAATGATTACAACAGCAGAAAAAATGTTATCCACCTCCTCGAATGTACTAAATTCAAATTGCACTACATGGGTAAATCTGAGTGGCATTTCAACATTGGGCTCAACTGTTATAGGCACAGAATTTGACGACCCAGTCATCCCAGCATACTCCCAGGAGGACTAAACTTCCGGACCCTGACCCACAATTTCATCAAAGATGCTAGATTTACCATCATCAAACATAAAATAAATGCATATCCTGGCGTGATTTCGGGGCTTCGTGAGGATATGTGGATTAGTGAAGTTAAAACACTCTCTCCTACTGAACTAAAAAACTGGACTCAAAACTAAAGTTGATAACCCTAACCATGCCAAGCTCAAAAATTACTCCTAGCAACTCAATATCTTTATACTTACATCAAATACAATACATCTACCTTACTCATAAATAGCATCTACCATCCTTGCCATTACCTTGTTATACCTTAATATACATATTCTCTTATTCTCCATTATAGCCCAACTTATAAAATATAGGCTTCTTGCTCACATAGATTTAATGTTACAAATTTCTTTCATCTATCCATACTTCACTTCTCTCATGTAAATGTATCAATATTCGGGAATATCACACACAATTACCTATTACTCGATTAATTGATATCTATGTATCGTCAGTTTTACTTGTACTATTCAGAGCTACGTGACCTTTCAAAATATCAATAATGACTATTAGGATTACTTATATGCATTTTTCAACTAATATTCGATCATACATAAATGGCCTACCTCTAAGATATCTTTATTTACCTTGATTATTACTTGAGACAGTCCTTTCCCTATTGCCGCTGCCACTATAATATTTCTGAATATAATTACCAGTATTTCACCTACTTTTATTGCCCCAAATATTTACACGCACCAACTATTAAAACTCTCATATTTTTACTCAACCATTGATATTGTACTACTCACCTTCTAGAAATAAATAATACGTACGAAATTCAGACATATTTGGAATTATGTGCCCTCGGCAAAGATCATCCCTGAAACACAGTGAAGAACCGTGGAGGAATGTTAAATTCGTTGTCCGTTCCTCTTTGACGTCACACAAAACCAATAAGATAACCAATTGTTATCTTTATGGTATTTTAGCTTTCGGCTGTAAACTCTCTGTCCCTCTGTTTTGTCGGCTTCGAGATAAGCTTGCACTTTTCGCTCTCTCCTCGTGTCAGAGTACTTTTACAACACAACTTGTTTTTACGCACACATCTTTACATATACAAAGCAATCCTTCCTTTTGCTCAAAATATCTTTTTGTCGTTCATATCAATGAACATATCAAAACAAAGCCAAGCACTCTCTATATAGTTAGGATGGAATTTTAAAAAACATTATAGTTGCTTTAGTGTA
>OY735241.1:10155259-10170259 GCA_963457665.1 Thysanoteuthis rhombus | reverse complement strand
AGCAACATAAGAAAACATCGCTTTTTTTGCAGAGAACCTACACAACCTCCAACTTATGATAGATGGACTAAATGAAGAGAGCAAGAAAGTCGGCCTACACATGAGTTTCAACAAGACGAAAATTATGTGCAACAACCATATCGGAGACACAGAACTGGAGAAAGTAGATCCCTACATCTACCTAGGACAACGAATCTCCATGAGACCCTCAAAAGGAGGAGAAATAAAGAAAAAAATCACACCAGGATGGCAAGCCTTTGGCAGAGCAAGCTCAAACTTTAAAAAATAGAAGATACCATCAATCCTAAGAAGAGTATACAACCAATGCATCCTCCCAATAGTCACTTATGGAGCTAAAACATGGAACCTAACCGAGAGACAGATCCGCAAATTGAGAACCATGCAACGTGCACATGAGAAAATTATGCTTGGCCTCATATGGACAGACCATAAGACAGCACAATACGTGAGGGAAAGAACATGAGTCAGGGAAATCATAGAATCAATAAAGCTCAAATGGCAGTGAGCTGGCTATGCTGCAAGAATGGCAGACAACCTATGGACATCACAACTCACAACATTGATCACCCAAGATCACATGTGCAACTGAAGCCAGCAGAATATTAGATGGAGAGACAAGCTAGACGAATTCAGAAAATACTGGTGCTGCAACGCCCATGATAGAGAAATGTGGTGAATCCTTGGGAAGGTCTCTGTCCAACGATGGACGTTAAAAGAATGATGATGAATCGTCTACATATCACTGGCAACCAGTCAGATAGTTTCAAAATTCTGAATTCAAACGGCAATTCATTGTGGAATTTAAAGAGTGTACTGAGATATATAGACTCTATTCCAATAGGCTGTATTCACCACCGTTTTCCTGGCAACTGATGGTCCGCTACTTAACTCTTGGAAGAAAAATCAAACCATTAAACTAACCCCAATCCCTGGTGCCATGTTGGTTTTAACTGGTTCTATCAGCATTGATGAAGTAATTATTCTATTATTTATTTCTATTCGCTGAAAGATTGTAAATCATTATCATCAATGGTTTTTAATGATTTACGATACTTTATCCAATAAAAATAAATTATAAATAAATGCTTTCCTGAAAACGATTCTTATTCACAGCCAATGGCATCTGGTGTCAGCAAACGACGAACAAACAGAAATTTAAAAGGACTTGTGAAAATAATAATAACAACGACTAAAAAAATCTTTTCTATACAGCAGCATTCTGCTTCAGCGACAGCTAATGAAAACGAAACGCTTATAGAAATGTCAGAATCATGTCTTTCCATTTGTGCCCTCAAGGCGAAGGTAGTAGCCAATCATCTACACAATCAAGGACAAGAGGATTCAACAAAGAGTGAAAACCAGAAAAGAAAAAAAAATGAGGAAAGATAATTGGATAAACAGAAGCGAGCGATTAAGTAAAAGTGAAAAACCAGCAAAAAAGGGGAAAATATCAAAAACGCTTTCAATTTGGAAATATTGGAGACAAAACCAAAATGGCGCATCAAGGAACAAAAGCATGAACAAATCTTCCCGCTAAATTAAGCAGGTATGAATTATTAGCAAAAGATGGCGGTTTTGGAGAGAACATAAGAAAACCACCTTGAACACTACAGGAAATGGACGCTTTCAAAAAAGTAATCTTTATCTCTTAATTTCATGAACCGCTTGATATCGCTCCTAATTGACAATGGAAGACCTCTGTGAATAGAATAAAATAGAAATGGAAGATTTCTAAAAAAGCAAAACAAAACTCAAAATCAATAGAGAGGTTACTTTATTCAGTAATTACCCCCTTTTATACCAACGTTCGTTTTTTTTAATACTTACTTCTGTCAACGAATTTAAGAAGAGGTATATGTATTTGTTCGTGTCTTTCCCGATGTTCGTTCATTTTGTTTCTCTGTTTGTTTGTGTGTTCGTGTGTTCGTCTTTCCACACTATATTTCCGAAAGTACCAAATGGAGTTATGTGATCTTAGGGTAAGAAAGAGGTTGTTCACTTTGGAAGATCTAGAAATTTCATTCTGACTCAGTGATATCACATTACATAATTTTTCTTCCTCAAAAAAATATTCATGCGTACGTGCATAACTGTGCACACGATATATCCAACAGTTCTCGATGAATCTCAGTGAAAGTCTTCGAATGTGTGGGAAATGGGCTACGGAAAAACTGATTGAATTTTTGGAGCACATTCATGCATAATTGTCTCACCACATCGTAATGCATTCCCAATTCCTTTTACGAATAGAAGTTTTCTGCATCTTTATGTACCATTATATCATCCTTAACGTTTCAGTATTTTTATGAAATCTAAAGTTTCACAGTCTGTGCAGTAATGGGTAACAAATTTGTGTTTCTCATCATCACTATTGCATTGAGTTAAATCCGCACGGGGGACCCCATTACAGTGATATTGAGTCAAACTTAGCAAAAATTGATAGATATCAAGTGCATCCTGTTTCAGTATTCACAGTGTATATACAGCTTTAAGGATCTTGCAGATACTATACTCTGGTCCAAGAAAAAAAAACAACAGCCGTACACACAAGCAAAACAATAATATAATGGTTCCATTTTCCCAGCTCAGTCCTAATAGATTTTATCTAGTAACCCAGTCATCCAAATCATGTAGGTGGACATTGATGGCTTTTAAAATATTGCATACACAAACTGTGTCAATATAGACAATGATGTTTCGTTGGGTCAGTGTTAACAATGAAATTCTACGTCACATCTCTGGAATTCATATAAGAACTATACAAATACTTCATGTATACACTGAGATATGACATTTAGTAAGATCTATATGTTTTTTTCTGATAAACCACAGGAGTATAACACAGACACATAGATACACACATACATATTCAACCAAACTCACCCCCCCACATATATATCTATATATATATATAGAGAGAGGGATAAATATATAACCGATGTGAGTTGTCTCTTTTGTCTGTGTGTCTGATAGAATAAAAATACTCAATATACATACATACGAATATATATATATATATATATATATATATATATATATATATATATATATAATTACTGATCACTTTTTTTTCAAGAATTCAATGAAACAAAATAGTATTGCAGAAAAAGCCCATTGGTATCTGAAATATTTTTTTAGAAAAATTCCTAAACGTAAATGAGTGTATTAGGCACAAAATGCTGACATTCACCAGGCAAATGTCCGGGAAAGTCTCTTTCTACCTCTATACCTCTATTTACTGAGTTAAATATCGAGGTATGTGATTAGGTATCATCAACAACGGATAAAATCTGTTTTTTCTATTTCTTTCTTATATTCAAACGAATTGAACATGTATCAGGAAGCTGTTACAATGTACAGAAAGATACGAAAAGAAGCTATTGAAAATTGTGTGAAGTCTGGTTAGTCACTCAATGGAAATGGTTACGAGGTCTATGTCTTTTTAGTAGCATGTTATGTTGGGGGCGATCAATTATCTCTCTTGTTTGAGAGTAAATAATGAGTTACTTCCGCCTTTCATCAGGTAATGATCACCAAACAGGCCTTGATTTAAAAACAAAAACAGGCGTAAAAGCTGCTGGGTACAATCTAAGGGATCAATTAAGCATGTGCTTTCATTGCAAATTCAACCCTCCCACTGAAAACCTATTTATCTCTTGATTGGACTCAATTAGCACTGAAGTCCATACAAGACATAACAAGATAACGAATACAAAGGTTTGTATATGGATGGATGTATATGTGAGGATACTTGCTTGTGTATGTGTATGTTTGGTATGCAGGTATGCAGTTATGTGAAGATACCTGTAGGACCTAGATACCCCTACCTTGCATAATTCTTGGTCACCCTCGGTTAAGGATGTTTTACCTTTTGTGCCAAGGTGTCATGGATTGCCAAAACGAGTCGAATAAATGTTAAGCTGAGTTGAGTAATCTTGATTTCCCAATCTCTATGGCTAGCAGTTTCCAGAGACAAAGAACCAGCAGTTGATAAAGGTTCCAGTCACATTACTCCTGCTTGTCAGTATTCTTTAGCTGTTTGATTGAGGAAGTTGCTATGAGTGTAGCAAAAACATATATCATCTACAACGTCCTGAAGTTTTTGCACTTGTGTTATACCCGAGTGGATGATAGTTCACTGGGGCTCAGTATTGATAAACATAGAGGCCTAGGTCCCCTGGTCTCATTAAAAATACCTTTTGAGTCTCAGGGGTCAGTAACTCCTACAGCAGTACCATTTCATCAAATCAAAAGCAAGGGTTCGACGCGCCCTGACATCTTTGCAACATCGGTTGCAGGGACTGTTGCAATTTTTGAACTTTTTGTACACGGGACGACACATTAAATTGTGGGGAGGCAGGTTGACACTATTTACACGGATGAAAAATGGCCTTTTTATGTCAAAAAGCAACAGTTACCATGTACCAGTGTGTGTATGTATGTGTATATGTATGTGTGTATATGTGTGTGTGAGTGTATATCCGTGTGTTTTGTGGGTTAGGGTTAAAACTGATCGAGTGTTATCATCATCAGTATTTTATTATCTGTCGTTGGACATAGACTTTCCCAAAGATCTACCACATTTCTCTATCATGGGCATCGCTGAATAGATATGTTTCTGAATTCATCTTGGTCATTTCTCCATCTTGTATTTTATCGGCCTCAGTTTTACATGTGATCTCTGGGGATCCATGTTGTGAGTCGTGATGTCCATCGGTTGCCAACCATTTTTGCAACATGACCAGCCCATTGCCATTTAAGATTTTCTTATGGATTCTATGATGTCTTGGACCCCCGTTTTCTTACTGATTTATTGTGCTGCATTGTGATGTCTCCATGTGAGGTTGAGCATGGTTATGTCATGTGTATGTTGCATGCTTTTCAGTTTGCGAATTTGTCTCCTGGTTAGGTTCTATGTTTCAGCTCCATAAGTGACTATTAGGAGGATGCATTGGTTGTATACTCTTCTTTGTAGGATTATTAAGACCGTCTTGTTTTTGAAGATTAATCAATTCTGTCGTAGGCTTATCATCCTAGGGTTGGTCTTCGTTTGATTTTTTTTTTATTGTGGGTTTCATAGAGATTCGTTGCAAAGTTTAATAACACTGTCATAAAATGTATTCTAAGTACTTAAGCAAGATTGAAAATATACACGCATTTGTACCGTAGATAAATGAATTAACGTAACCCATACTAATTATCTAATATATTACTTAGAATTTTTTAGTTTTTGAATAGTCTCTGGTGGTGGACTCATGCAAAGATTTTTGGCTCCCGATATTTGACCGAGAACCCCTGGACACACACACACACACACACATACACACACACACACACACACACACACACTCGAGCAGAGTGAGAAGAATCTGTAGCCAACTTTGACTGGTTGTTCTGGCGATTAGTGGGGCTGGGGAAATTTTTAAGATTAAACATTGGAAGAATATGTACAGAAATCAGACATCTTATAACATAAAAACAAACTACGATATCTTGCTTCCCTTGTAACAAGTGCTTTAACGTAATATAGGTATACATATATGAATATAGATACAGTGGTAGGTGTAATTTGACCTTTATACCAACTTCAAATACTAAGAATTGAAAAGTTTACCCTGGCAAATACGATATATTCCAGACACCTTTGAAGCAAATGTCAAATCTGTAAAATTTTTCGAAGTTGAACAAAATACCAATTTTTGGATTTTCAAAAAATATCCGTCTCTTCTTTCCTTTTCTCTCTCGTTAACAATTTTTTCATCGACTTTTTCTTCCCCCTCTACTTCCACTCCTCACTTATAAAACAAGTTGGGGCAGCAGTACACCACGAGAATATTGACGGATATCAGAAGTAACAAATAATATGTATAGATACAGTCTATAAGTGATAAATTCTACAAAAAACTGTATATCATAAATGATTGAGTATTTAGTAACAAACACTAATTTGTGTCTCCCTTTGATAAGAAACATCGGAGAGAGTATTTCTTATTCGACAAATTAGTTAAACAGATACATTAAATTAGTTTCACAAGTACATAATATCTATTGTTCTATGATCAAATATTTGGCAGAGTCATTGTTTTTGACAAACGTCCATCCAATTTTATGGGCAGTAAATAACAAATCTCCAAGGATTATTCCTTGGCGGACACAGATTGACAACAATATAAGATTGCCATTAGTTGCCATAAAATTTCAGTGTTTGGGGCAACACATCAAGTGGGGGCACAAGGGGCCAGGGTCGGTCGTGTTATTTGATTTACACCGACGATAAGGTGTTCCTCCAAGGAGTACGGACCGCCAACATTATTTATTTGTTCGTATACAACTATGAACGTAGATCAATTCCACAATCTCAAACTCTGTGTCGTTCTTTTCACCTTCCGATTTGTTGTAGTAGAAATCTACAATATGTTAACGAATAGAAATATGATTAAAGATGAGCGTGTGTGTATACACCGCAATTACCCGACAACTGACCAAAGTTAACATTCACCAGATATAGCTGTCAGTATGTAAGGTAGTGCTGTGTCCCGATCAGATTTTTTTCAAGTCATCTAATGAAAATAGATGAAACATTAAAAATCATAGGTCTTTGAATATTGTTCAGATAAATTATCTCCCTTGACTTCTGCTCTTTACAATTATCTGAACTCAGATTCAAAATGTTTAAATTGATAACTTTACAGAGAAGTAACTGAAATGTTCCAAAGATATAGCATTGGATAACGAAAGGAAAATTATCTTACTTGACGATTATGGCGGGTTGCTCGTCAAACCATAGAGTCCTTCCTCTTCTAATTATGCACGTTTGGAATTGGCATTGTCCTGGATCATCTTAACTCATCAACTGTGTCCTTAATCCTGATAATAGACGATGGCATAAAATAAGCTGAACACTTTGTTTTTTCTATATACAAGGGACCCTTCCACTTGAATCTCTATCGTTGACTGACAGTAATTGCAAATAAAAGCAACTGAACCTAAGATGAAAGAATACTAATCCAAGATTTATAATGGTTAAGAATTCTTCATCTTTTCTACTCTAATGATGAACAAGTTAATTTTCTTGCTCCTTTATTCTCATAATATACGCTTCGACTTTAGGGTTAAAGGTTTTCCAGAGAAAAAATCTCTTACCAATCATTTTAAACATCGGATTCCTCGGTTGGAACGTTCCTTAGTTTTCTATTTGGAAGAAATCGTATGATAAAATTATAAAACAAATAAACACCAGCTTCTGGAAAGTTTGGTCTCTGCCACTTTTCGATTCAATCTTAATTGCTCTATGCCTTTTGGCTCACAAAAGGATTATAGAGAAATGCTCTACTTTTGGATAGCGATGAAACCTGTATTTTTGTGATTTTTTTGTGGAAATTATGTAGTATGAATTTCTCTCCCTCTCTCTCTCAGTGTTTGTATACATAGGTATGTATATCTGATATATATATATATATATGTATATATATATATATATATATATATATATATATATATATAAATATCTATCTATCTATATTTATATACGTACACACTCACATATATATATATATATATATATATATATATATATATATATATATATATGTGTATAAATGCGTTTTATTGCAATTATGCGCTACTTGGAATGATATCCTGTTATTACAACAATCAGAAAAAGAGTGACATAGCTCAATGGTTAGAGCAACGCTACGCTCATTAAGTGCTGTCATCTGATCAGTGATGCTGAGCTGGATTCTCTTCGGTGATGGTTGCATGATTCTCAGATTAAGGATCTTTTGCTTAAGTCAAACATTTCAGCCCCTTTTTTTAAGCTTGAGCTCGCTCGATAAAGACTGAAAGTTATTCTTTGTCATTTCTTTTTCTTTTGAGTACTAAAAGTGTGTGTGTGTGTATTTAAATGAATGAATGAGGATTTGATAATATAACGCAATTTATATTCATTTCCTGTTGGATTATATATCCATTTCCTAATGATAGAATTGTCTGTGCTGAAAGAAACAGAGAGAGCAGATATAGACAGAAAAAGAAAACAAAATGAAAATTTAGAGTTGAATCTGGTATTTGAGCATATGCATCACCAGCGGCTGTTTAGCTCAATGGTAAGAGCAGTGCTACGTTGGATTCTTGCAGCATTGACGTTCTTTGATTGCTTGTTCTATTTACGCTGTCTTGGCCGAATGATAATTTACCGTGCAATTACGGGGAATCATTTCAAATAGAGTGTCAAAGTTATGAATTCATAATTAATCCTGTCGGATTATGCATCAGTGTTTTAGCTTAGTCGATAGTTGCATTGAAACTGCTCCCTGGTAGACAGGGGTTCGAGTCCAGCACTTTGCTCATTTCTTTATTTATTTACCTGGTCCTTCGTTCGATTTGATAGTCAGTTAATTCTATTGCCAGTCGACATATGTTTCCTAATAAATGTCTATACACTTATCATCTATATATACACGTGAAAATGATCCATGATAATATTGCTGTTAGAAAAAGAGGCTTCACACATATCATACGGTCTAAATTCACAGTTCCATGAATCATGCACCTTAAGAGAAGGAGAAAAGTATTACAAAATAAACTAAATAGCAGAAATTTGGTAAGATAAATAAGTTCAAGGGCAGAATTTGTTGGATTCATTGCAAACGAAGAGGTGCGATCGATGGACTGATAAACAAAAAAGCCTTTAATGAAGCAAAAGGCTCCGAACCAAAGATACGGCAAATATATAATGTATGAGAAGAGGAAAGATGGCAACAGAGAACTCATCAGCAGAAGTCCAAAAGACCAAAATAGGATTAGAAAAGTATGTGTAAAGAAGCAGTGAAGACATCATGTAAAGTTCTAGGAGCAGTGCAACAAACAACAACAAAAAGTAAACAAAGCAGCAGCAAAGAACAACAACAAAAAAAGGAAAATGGGAACAGACAAAAACTACACGGGGAATAAAAAAAAAACATACAAAATATTGGACATAAGAAATCATACTTAGGTTACACGTAGGAAACCTGGAAAGAAAAACAAAATCTCTCATTATATCAGCCCAAAACAAACACATGTGGACCAACCATGCCGAGACAAAGATTGACAGAACCCCAAAAAGAGCATATATCGAAGAAAAAAATTAAACTGCATATCACATATGTATTGCATCGCAGTAACCCAAAGTAATACAAGACCAAATAAGACTGGATAGGAACTCTTATACACTTGGAACTACGCAAACTACTGGGATTTAATCGAGAAAAGTACTATCAGCACAAACTAAAGACAATCTTGAAAAATCAAATCCACAAATTAATCGAGGACTTTGACATCCAAACAAAACAACCCATCTAAGCCAGAAGACCGGACTTGGTAGTAGAGGATAATGGTAAGGAAACGTGCCAATTATTAGACATGGTTATCTTTTCCAATCACAATGTGAAGATGAAAGAGATGTAAAAGTTAAGAAAATACCAGGACTTTACAAAAGAGCTGAAAAATTTGAAATATGAAGGTCAGTGTATCACTAATAATAGTAGGCACTCTTGAAGCTGTTCATCAGACAATGAAAACAGAACTGGAGGAGCTGGATATAAGAAGGATTGAGACGATGCACGCCACTACACTATTGAAATTGCACAGATACCAAATGATAATCATAAGTCTAGAATAATTGTACGGAACCATAATCATTTATTGACTATGGGTTACCAAACTTCGAACACTTTGGTGTTGAGACCTGATCCTGGGTGAGTCAAATTCTCTAACCATCCCTTTGCGTATGTTCATGGCTCTTGTTTTCCTCCTTACAAAACAGGTTTAATGTAAAGTCTCCAACGCACACGTTTGGTTACAGAAAAAATAACTGCTCAGCCCAGGTGCCTGATTCCGGTGATTGGTGCTTCAAAAGTGCTATGGCAATCTACGACCCTTTTTTTTTATCAATCTATCTATATATGTATTCATCTATCTCACTCTGTTGATATCTATCTATCTATCTATCTATCTATCTAAATATCTATCTATCTATCTATCAATCTTGGTCTCTTCATATCAATCAACATACAGCTATCTATCTATCTATCTATCTATCTATCTATACCAATAACTTATCATATCTATCTATTTACCTATCTATTTATCTATCAATCTAACTACCTACCTAGCTACCCCAGCCTCTTCATAGCAGTCCCAGTCTGTAGATATCTATCAATCAATCATTCTCGGTGTCTTCATTTCTATTTACATATATATATATATCAATCTATCTACATCTATTCATTTTTATCACTGTTGATATTAATCTAACTATCTATCAACCCCAGCCTCTTCATAGCTCTCTCATCCCTTCCATATCTATCTATCTATCTATCTATCTATCTATCTATCTATCTATCTATCTATCACACTGCCCAACAAAAGGTGAGGGGATTAACTTATTTACAGACCATTTTCAAATGATCATCCCAACACAGCAGGCGGCGATAAAGACTCTGGTCATGTGACGGTTTCTTTTGAGGGACTAACCACATCTATCTAACTTGATCTCTTCATCATCCATCTTTACTCTATTTTAGATCCAGATCGAAGTTTTGATCAGACAAATCAATCTGTTAATGTCTCAATTGACCAAGTGTTCAACATGTCACGGCGAATATATTGTGCATGTCTCGATATCGCTACACATTGAAATGAGAAAGTCAGAACAGTTTTGTAATTGGATTTATTAGGGAATTTTGACTAACATTTTGCAGATAAGGACAAACATAAAGAAAGGAAAATAGAGAAAGAGATACAATCAAAAGAGGAGACGGACACATAGACATCACATACACACACAAACACACAGAAATGGTAACAATCGCGATAAAGATGACCAAACTTGAGTTGTAATAGAAAGGTTTATATATGTATATATATATACATACATACATACACACACACACACACACACATATATATATATATATATATATATATATATATATATATATATATATATATACGTACGTATGTATGTATGTATTAAAAAATGGATATGTAATCCGAAAGAATGATCATAAATTGCGTAATATTGCATTGAATCTCTAATTAGGAAGGATCTACCGCTACTTCGTAGCCTAGAAAACAAATATAGAATAAACAATTAAAGAAAATGGGTATCTCCAATTGTTCGATAGTTCCTAAATAATTTACTGCAATTCATAATAACACAGACATAGACCTACACACACACACACATATATATATATACATATTTAGTCGACATACGTGTTGAAGGAAAAATCCATGGTCAATGATGATTACAATGATATATATAGACAAACCGACGGACATAGACACAGTGTTAAACACACATACATTTTATATATATATATATATATATATATATATATATATATATATATGTATTGTCCATATTACGGTATCATTTCTTTGGGTTCTATTTTTGTCTAATGGGTTTAAAGTTGTAATCTTACGAAAAATAATATGCCATTATTCTGAAGAATCTGAAGATCACATTAGCCGAGCAGCGTGGGATTACTAAATCAGACACTTCCGTCTCATCGCAGAAATATCTGTAAACAAAAGATAAAAAATCTGCTTACTCATCAAGTTTGTTTAATGAAATAAATAAAGAGTAACAAACCATTACAGTCAATAAGTGAACAACCGTATTGTCCAAATTTGAATGGAGTGGGAAAAGATCTAGAAATATCTAGATCTTTTGAGAATTTAAATGCGATTAATGAACCCGTGAAGTAAAACTCTGGAAGGTCAGATAAGTTTCTTTTTCGAAATAAAGGGTTTAGTTGAGTATTGATGCCTTTTTTCAAGTCTGTGGACAAAACAGTACGGCCACAAGCGCTGGGAAATAAACATATCTGCAAACACACAGACATATTAAAAAAAGTGAGGTATTATAAAACTTTATTTCTTTTTTTTGGCAACTATTTCTTTTCATTGTAATTGCTGTTGTTAGTTATATATCATCTTCTACTGCAGAGTATCCAGCCTGAGATAATTCTTGATAAAAAGATACATGGGTATACAATCAATGAATCCTTCCGGTAGTCATCTATGGAGCTGAAACATTGAGCAATACTAAAACATCGACTCAAACTCAGGAACATACCATATGCAGAGGAGGTTATCATGCTCAAAATCACATACAGAGGTCACAAAATACCACGGTGTAGTCGAAAGAACATGAGTCAGAGATCATTGTATCCATTAAAAAACCCAAATGGCAATGGGCTGGTCATTTTGCAGGTTTGACAGACAACTGCCTGACATCATAACTCAGGAAGTGGATCCCGATAGATTTTATGTGAAACTGTAGCCGACTAAACATAAGATGGCGTGACTAACAAGACAAGTTCAGGCAGTACTGGCAGCGGGACTCCCACGATAGAGAGGTCTGGTGAATCTTTGGGAAGATCTTCTCTTAGATCTAAGATTAAGTGAAAAACATGAAAACAAAATAGAGAAAAATGAGAAACGTGAATAGTGATATCTGATCTTTTGATAAGAGCAGGATTAAATTGATAAGATACGATATCTATCCGTCTCGAGATATCATCTTATAACTTAATCTACAAGTTCACATTAAATGTTAAGTAACGATTAGAATCAAAACGATTCGAAAATACTGTGGTCGGTTTTATCATATGAGTCATGCACCTTATGTAAAACTGAAAGGGAAAGCAAAAAAATATAATTTAAATGTGACACTTTCATTTGTGAACCGAGTGGAAAAAACATAGACAAGATTTGAAGAATGAAACATAATATCCATATCTAATATTATAAACAGCAGGATCAAAATAATTAGCTTCAACATTTATCTAACTCCAGGTATCAAGTTAATCTACTCGTCTATAGTCAATTCATTACTTGGTTATGATTAGAAACGAAATGATGTAGAAATACTATCGCTGTCTTTATCAGGTGATGTAATAGTAAATGTATGTTTACATGCAAGCAAGGCACATATCTGCTGGACACTGCTGATTATTCAAGGGAGAGATTTAAAGTTTTATACGAAAGCGAATGATATTATTTCCTTCACTGAAGTCCTGGGCATTAACGGTTGTAGTGAAAAAATTTGAACAGTAAACATAGTTTGCATATGCATTAAAGAAGATGCAGTTATCGATGTGCATGTAAAAATAACATC
The DNA here is from genome assembly GCA_963457665.1 of Thysanoteuthis rhombus. NCBI lineage: Eukaryota > Metazoa > Mollusca > Cephalopoda > Oegopsida > Thysanoteuthidae > Thysanoteuthis > Thysanoteuthis major. The sequence goes on along the minus strand of OY735241.1, from coordinate 10,157,070 downwards.
AAAACAATGATTTGAATAACAAAGAATGTATTTATTGAAATGAACATTATATAGAATGTATGATACGATTGTAGCACTCATTAAGATAGAATCTACTAAAAAATATTGAACTGAATCGATGATTGAAGTATCTACATTTTTCCGCTGTTCTTAAACGATATTTGAAAAATTTTTTCAAAATAACTAGATGAAAAATATTATTTATTCTCCTGTTTAGACTCCTCCTGGCAATATGATGGCGGATTCACTTAAATTTTAGCCTGAAGTGAATCAATTGAAGAGAAACCTTCAAAGTTAAATTCTTCAGGATGAAAAAGTTAGGGTCAAATTTGAATTTATAGTTTCATTGAAACTTGAATCATCAGGTAAAACCTTTAAAAACTCCCATCTTCTAGTCAAGAAAAAAGTGTAACACCAAGCAAAATTTCAGGTTCTTACATGCAAAATAGTGGCGTACAAAGTGTACTTCGATTATATATGTATATATATATATATATATATATATATATATATATATATATATATATATATATATATATGATTAAGAAATGAATATATAATCCAACAGAAATGATTATAAATTTCATTATATTATATTTGAATTGTATTTGAAATGAGCTCCCGTTATTATACAATGAATGTAGCATTAGGCCCAGACAATAAAAGTAGAATAACATTTAAAAAAAATGTGGCTGCTGCTATTCGTTGGGGGTTCTATCCCAGCAGCAGCTGTATTTTCTTTAATTACCCGGTCTATTCAGGTCGACTTGGCTAAACGATACATGTACCGTGTGATAACGAAAGAGCTTATCAGATTGAGTTTCAAACAAAATCCTCGATCATATTCAGAGAGAGAGAGAGAGAGAGAGGGAGAGAGACAGAGACAGAGACAGAGAGTGTAGTCTATCAGCCCTTATAAGTTACCTATGTTATTCTTGATCTGGAAACCGAACTTTTGTCCCCTAACTTATAGGCGATGGTCCTTTTTTTTTTCTCTCGATATCTCTTTTACCTGATAAATATATACTCCCTTCTTTTACGTGAGACTAATGATTATCAACACTATTTTCCCTTGCTTTCTCTCGTTTATCCAACTAAACTTTACGACTAACTCTCTCACTTCCACCGTTAGAATCCTAATAATACTTTTTTATCAACTACATTTCACTTTCTTTCTCAAAATGTTTTTTTTTTCCAATTCGATGGTTGTAACTGGCTACATATTTGCGGGGCTTTAAAGTGACCTCGCTCTATCCTGTCATAATAAATCCACTTAAGATATTTCTATCATCCTTCTGACGCCTGAAGAAGGTTGGTGTTATTTCACTGCACGAATACATTTAAATAAGTAAAGTATCTGGAGGGACCAAGTATTTCAGTATAGTTCAAATGCACCTATGCAAAAAGTATCTTTAATAAATGGGTTATTCATGAATCAAATAAAATACTTAAGAATAAGAATGAATGTTCAATCAAACAGTCTCCATTGGCTCTCGTAAAATAACACTTCAAGCAGATAAGGGCTTAATTTCAGACACTCTACATGCTGGGTTGAAGATCTCACAAGATTAAAACTGCATTAACCCATTATGGGACAGGTGACTATATATGATGACTTGAGTGGCGTCCACCTAATCCCTAATCATCAAAGTAGTTACTTACATCCTATCAACCCGAAAAAAACAAAACATTTCCAGGAAATTTGCAACTGAATATATCCCGTAATTAGGTTTACTTCAACACACAAAAAGGTTATGTTGATGTCTAAAATATTTTCAGGCTTGTCCCAAAAGGGGTTAAGAGGGAATACA
>OY735241.1:10050259-10150259 GCA_963457665.1 Thysanoteuthis rhombus | reverse complement strand
TTAGATCACATATGTTTGATATCACAATCTCTATCATTGGGAAATATATAATACTTTAATTTATAAAGAAAAAATGCAATTAGCAATTTTTTTTTCAGTCATTTTTGCCTAATTACGAAACAGCTGATGTTGATGTTTACTCTGTACTCATGTTGGCTTTTGAATGTCTTTCAATTACTCCTGCTTGTCAGTCATTTAACGTTAGTCTTCTATTAGCTCTTAGTGGAAAGTCAGCTACAGTCTCTCAACCAGATAACAGGACCAATCCATTTTAGTTGCAGTAGTTTACGGTGCTTTGTATTCTGGGTGTACTATAAGTTACTCATGGTGTCTGGAAAAAAAACAACAACAGATAGTAAAAGCCGTTTTGATACGGTTTAATGAAAGTTTTCACGATTGTAAATTGTATAGTTTCACATATTCGCTTATTACATATTTTGAATGGCAAACAACTAAAAAAAAATGAGGAAATTAATAAAAAAAAATTACGATTGGACACTACTAATTATAGTGTTTGATACAATTTCTGGTCTCAGTTAATTCTGTAATGTCTACCGTGCTTCGTAAGTATCAATATCTTACTAGTTATGTTTTGATTAATTTTGAAACATATTTCGCTAGTAAACACCTCATATAATTTGAGGAACGTTGTAAGACACTCATTCCTTGCAGATCAATACGAAAGAGATATGAAAAGGAGGTCAATTTGATGAGAGCATATTGATAAGCATAGCTTATTTTTCATAAAATTGATGTTTTTTTTCATAAACTATATGCACTTATATCAAAAAGAAGCATGAAAATTCAGATTGCAAACCTGAAACCAGATTATCAAAGAACTGTTTTTAAAAAGAAAACAGTTTTCTAAAGATAAAGTCTCCATCGATGCTTTTGTCACGCATGTATAACATTTCCACTGGACCCCAAACAATCACCTGCAGAACACTTTGCTTCTAATCGTGAGTTCGTGAGGATCTGGCTATCTATTCTGGCGATTTTTTCTTTTCTTTATGAGAATGGACCGTCAACTACCATTTTCCTCCTTACGAACACAGGTTTAATATGGAGTCCGACACGCGTACGTGCAGCTCGGGAAAAAAATAGATGTTCCCTCGCGGCTGGTGCCACAAAGGCATCAGAACGATCCCCTACCCTCACTTTTGTACCCATACATGCATATGTATTTATCTATTCATCTATCTATCAGTCTATCTATACATCAACTTTAGACGCAAGACGGATCAGCAAACGTCAGGGCGATCAACAACCCTCTCTTATCTATCTATCAGTCTATTCGTATTTATCCGTCTATCTTTATATACACCTATCTAACCCAATATCCACATTATGTCTTTTAATCTATCTATCTATCTATCTATCTATCTATCTATCAATTTCAGTATGTTGATATCAATCTATCCAACTAACCATCTACCTCGATAAAAATCTATCTAGTTTTGAGGCTTAACGAAAAGGGTTGATGTTTCTGAATAAACTAATCAATATGTTCATATCTCAAGATACCAAGAGATCACCGTGTCTCACCGGGCATTTTGCACATTTCTTCGAAACACTACACAATTAATTCAAGGAATTCAAGATTACACTTCATACTCACACAATTACAGACACTTAAAGATACGGAGACACACACGGACGCATGGAGATATACAGACAAATACACACACACACACACACACACACACACAACCCCCAAAAGGTCAGTAGATTGGTTCCAAAGAGATAACAAACAAAATAAGACGGGACCTGACATTAGATAGTGGGATTAAATGGAAATATTCCCAGAAAAACAAGTGTTATTACAGTCATTATAGAAATATAGAAAATGGTGGGGAGCCTTTTGTCAAACAGTGGATTAATGACGACCATGATGAAAAAAAAAGGCTGATCACACACACCCACACACACACACACACACATACACACACACACACATATAAATATATATATATATATATATATATATATATATATATATATATATATATATATATATATATGTATATATATATATAATCTAGAAGGCTTTACAGTTCTAAACACTAAACATTAAAAACATTTTTTGTAGAATTTCGTGTCACTTCAGTCACCCATTTCCCAATATCTGTCAATGCAATTTATGAAATCTTCCAAAGAGTTTTTCCCCATCTCCTATATACTTTTAGATTTTTGTACAATGTGCAAATTGTCTCTTGTTGGGATCATCAACTGTTCACCCTGTAACAGTTTCGGGCATTTTAAGAACAAAACAGTTACATCAACATGGCACCCGAGTAGTGTTGATTAGATGCAACCTCCTTTCTCATTGTATAGTTTATGCCATATATATACAATTTGGTATTTTTATATAGATTTTTATATGTTTTGTATATTGACATTATGTTATGTTACATATGGTTTATTTTTCTAACAAGGCTTACTTTCGTATGTACCACTCACACACACACACATGCACACACACACACACACACACACACACACACGCAAATATATATATATATATATACATATGTATATATTCTGAAATTCTGCATTATCATTCATACAGTGGTCAAGCCTGAAAGAAAAAAAACAAACAAAAAACAAACTCAGCAATCTGATCCTAAAGTGGTACATAGGGCACTTATCATATATATATATATATATATATATATATATATATATATATATATATATATGTGTGTGTGTGTGTATATATATGTATATATATTTCTTGGGAATCTATTTTCATCTGATGTCTTGAACATATTAATCCTACCTAAATTAATATTTATTACGAGGATATATAATATAAAAACCCCAAAGGAAAAAAAACAGAAGACATGATTAAAAAATCAGTCTTTCTCATATCATCACTTGATAGAAATTGACGTTCGACAAATGTTGTTTGGCAGCATACTGTGTTGTTGGTGATCAACTAGAGGAATTTGAAAAAAGTTAGGATCAATGGATGTTCCTTCCCTCGCCTTTTGTTGGGCAGGATTCGCTAAAAAGTCAGAATTTGAAAAAAAAAAAAACAAACACAAAACAAAACAGGAAGGCACAATAAGGGACAAAAAGCAGGAACCCCATTAAGAACCTATTTTGGATGATTACCGAGAGAAAAAAAGCTTTTTGTATAACATAACAACCATCAAATATTCAAATTTTTCTGCTCTATGGCTCCGTTGTAGGGGACTCTGGTCGTGATACGTACATACATAGTAAAGTGAACGAACCTATACTGACAATTTTGGTGACAGTTTTGGTTGACAGTTACTAATGCTGAATGCAGGAACGGATCAGATATGTACATTTCTATCTGGTTGTATCTATCCCTGTTTATAACTATCAATCTACCACTGTTTATTTCTATCAATCTTAATACCTATCTACCTATCTCAGTTTGTTCATCATCTATCTATAAATCTCAGTGTCTTCATTATTTATCAATCAATCAATCAATCAATCAATCAATCAATCTATCTATCTATATATATATATATATATATATATATATATATATATATATATATATATATATATATATATCAGTCTTTTCATCATCTATCTACACATCTATTATTTATCCATCTATCTAAGTGTGTGCATTATCTATCCATCAGTTCCAGTTTGATCATGTCTATCTATGTATCTACGTGTCTAACCATCTGTTGTTTATAGCTATCTACTTATTCATTTATCTATCTCAGTCGGTTCATATTTATCTGTGTATCTATCTATCAATCTATCTGTTTCTGTCTATCTATCTATCTATCCATCTATCTATCCATCTATCTCCATCTGTATATATCTATTTATCAATCCACTTATATCTATGTATCTATTCATCTCTGTTTATTTATATCTATCTATGAATCTAACTCAATCTTTACACACACACACACACACATATATATATATATACATATATTTATATATATATATATATATATATATATATATATATATATATATATATATATATATATATATCAATTATCCATTCGCTTGTTTTTCTCAGTCAGTCCATTTCTAAATATATATATGTATCAATTTATCTCACTCTGTGTACACCTATCTATTTCTCTATCTGCTTTAATTTGTTCATATAAATCTATCCATGTATGTATCGATCAATGTCAGTCGGTTCATATGTATCTATAAGTTCATTTCAGCCTTTAATATATATATATATATATATATATATATATATATATATATATATATGTGTTGATGAATCTCAGATTGCTCATATCTATGAAAAAAACCGTCAAACAAAATGGTGTTTCCTCTACATGCCGATGTTAAGTAAAAATTTCACTATTCTGAGATTTACATCCCAGAAATTACCTAATCACGCTTTTGTGTTATCAGTTACACGTAGTTTGGGGTTGCAACAGACATGCCAATAAGATGAAAAATCAAACGCCAGTGAGAAATCGGGGTTGAGAGTCATAATCTGCGATTGTTCATGGTTACTTGACTACGAGCGGGAGAAAGGCTTTTACGGACAACAGAGGCAATTAGACGGACAGCTGTATTTACCCATCTCGCCTGCCTTAACTGTAGAGGCTAAGGAGCTGTAGTCTTAGTCACTTGAAGTCGAAATCGAAGCTGTTTTATGAAAATATTTCAAAAATAATTCTACAAAAACCTACCATTCCATTGGCTCTGCGATGTCCTGTCACATTCTTTTCCGGCTCAAAACTTCTTTCTTCATTCAAAGAAATGTATTCATTATCAGATATTCTGAAATGACAAAGTATAACAATCGAATATTGATGACAACGCTCAATCCCTCTGTCAGAGTCAAGGACTGATCTTTCTGGATCTTGGTTGATATTTTTGCATGGCAAAACAGTATGAGCATTCATCGTAGTAATAATTAGATGAGACAAAAGGATAATAAATCTCGATTAACTCTGCACCCATTTCCTGTCACACACCGATTTAAAAGTCCAATTCATGAGAGCTAAAAATGACCAGAAATCTTTTGCATACAGAGGAACTTGCTTATGGAATCATGTCGAGGGTGAGCTTGAAGAAGCAACTTCTATTCTTTCTTTAAAAGAGATATGATGAAAAACAATACAGAAGAGCTAGTACAGTAGTGTATTGATATAATCATATTCACAGGTAATTCATTCACTGTTTTAAATTGTAAAATATTTGTAATTTATTCGTTCACTGTCTTAAATTGTAAATTTCAACTTTTATCGCATATTGTAATAACGTTTTAGTATAACAGGATCGACTGCATAACTATTGATCTGAACGTGAATCCTCGGATGAAAAATCTAAAAATGAAATGAAAATGAAACACTATGTATGTATGTATGAGCGTCCCTAATGGAGCTAAAAGGCTGAAGATTCCAACTTTTTCTTTTCAGTAAGTGTAGGAAAAACCGTTCCTTATTTTTGAAGATTACACACTTATACAGGTTTTTAAGTGGGGATGGTATCATCTGACCCCTTGGTTTGTGCCCAGCAGCATTTGTGTTATTTTTTTGAAAATTAAGAAAGTTTTCGAACAAAGCATACTGCCAAGAGACTATGGTTGCATGATAGTTTCTATCAAGTGACTAACCAGACCTGTATATCTATTTCTTCAAATATATCTATCAATTAATCGTCGAAATGAAGTCCAATCTGGATGCTGGAGTTGATTTTTATCTCCACCATAACAAGAATGACAAAAACTTTTCACAATTTGTCAGTCCCGTCAGTTACACCAAACCTCTATATAAAATGAACATTTTTCTACCGTGATTTGAAATCAAGACCAACAGAGCCAATCTGGAAACCCTAATATCTCGATAAAATTTTTAGTTTTGAAATATACAAGGACCTGATTCATTTTAAGCTATGGATAAATCCACCCGAGTAGATTCTTAGTTGGGAGGTCAATTAGCAATGTAAGTTTATGCTGAATTGATCCCTTAGTTTTGGACACTTGATCTCAAACTAGATTTTCCCTATTCTTTGATTGGCCATCCCCAACACAGCATGCTGCCAAAAGCCATTGGTCCCGTAATGGTGTCCATTGAGTGACAAATCAGACCTGTTACTATCGATATTGTCTCCTGATCTTCTGTATACACATATTTGGGGGCTTATACCTTGATGTTCTTTTGATTGTTATCACTTGATTCATCACTAACTTATGTGTTTGATATTTGATGCTTCCTCCTTTCTTTTGAAGATTGCATAGCAACCTTTTGTGCCGAATATTAAATGCTCCATAACAGCATTTACATGTTTATCGAGCCGTTTTTGAATTACATGTGAATCGGCTTTGAATGTGTTATTAAAAAAAACGTCAACCACACTGTCACCAAAAATCCTATGTATATATGTACCACGTTTACTGGTCGCAATGATAGAACTAGAGATATGACAATTCGAAGATTAAATCCGAGAAAAATTGTTTTTTTGTTTTTGAAATTACTCGCTCGAATAGGTTTTTAATGGGGTTCAATTTCACAATAAAGGTTTATGCTAGATTCATCTAAATTTTATGTCCAAGGGTGTTAATGTTTGTCTTTTGAAGTTTCGAAAATTGTTTCAGGGGTCACTGCACAACAAAAGGCAGAAGAATGGTTATATCCATTGAATACTCCTTTTCCAATTTTTCAATTGATCCCCCCAACACTGCATGCAGCCAGAAGAATAGTTTTAATGATCACTGCGCGACAAAAGAAAAGAGAAGTGAGTGTTTTAATTTTCAATTGATTATCCCTGACACAAAATGTCCAGTGACGGTCTCTATTTAGTGACTAACCAGAGCGGTGAAATATAAGTACCTGCCATGCTGCTTTGCCCTTGGTAAACATCTTTTCAATGTGCATTTGGTAAACATTGGGGAAATGACTTTGTATTCTCGGTGAACCTGCTTCAAAGCTACCTTCTTAACCAACTGTAATATAAAATTTGTCTTCTTTTTGTGAACATGCTTCCGTACGTGCTCAACAGATAAGTGTATGGGCAGTTCAGATTAGTCATTCAATAGAAATTTTCACATGACCAACGTCTTTTAGCGGCTCATGATCATCTAAAAAATGTGAAGAGATCAATGAATAAGTTGTACCTAGAGTTCTAGGAATTAAAACATTCATTAAAACATTCATCTTTTTAGGTCTGAAATTTTTTTTTCTTTTCTTATACTTTTAAAATCTCAAATAAAAGTAAGTTTTAAAGTATATGGTTCAATTCGCTATGTGGGTTTATTTTAAATTGATATCTCAGTTTGTCAGTCATTTTTATGAAAATTGAGACTATTTTAACGATCACTGCCTTCAAAAAAGCAAAAGAGGTAAGATTCATTGACAACAACTTTTTTAACGTTTTATTGTCATCAAAAGTTCTAATATAGGTTTTCCTCAGTTTCTAAGTTGGTCCGGCTGGCTGGCTATGTGTTTATCAGTTCTTTTCCCTAACCCAACTCTAAATAGGTCCCTTGTTGAGTTTCAATTTGTAGTTAGAGTTTATTATGAAACGATAGCTGGTGAGCTATATATTTGTCAATTGTAAAAGCCTCACGAATGGAGGCAGATGTCTGTAAATGCTTACATATACTTTCTATTGTATCAACCACATCTTTTTCCTGAATAACCCTGATTAAAATTTCAGTGAGATGGGGTCAAATTGCAACACTGAGTGCTGCTAAATGATATTGGTCACATGGAAATTCCTATTGAATGACTAACAAGATCTTCAATACCATAATTATCATGCAACCATTCTAATTAATTTTGTAGTTGGTTAACATTCAAAATCTGTGCGTCCGATGATATCCTGTTCATTCGATGAATATTCTAATACAGGTCTGGTTGGTCACAAAAGTGAAACACTGTCTTTTGGCAGCAAATCGTGTTGGAGCAATCAATGAAAAAAGTTTCAATTTTCCTAAAACATACGGACAATGACTAATGGATTAATTTAAAATAAACCAACGTGGAGGATTGAACCATTAACTAAAAACGTACTTTGGGGTGAGATTTTGAAAATACAAAAAATATTTTTTTTGGTAAAAAAAAAAATGGATATAAAAATTTTCAGCCCTCTAGCTACAGATGTGTGGCCTGCACACCTAACACTCACGTTACCAGCCAGATAATCAGATAAAAAACTGAAGAAATTACGAGAATAAAGCATATTGCCGGTTGTTAATGAGTGTGTTAGGCCCGAAATGATGACATTCACCTGGTATATATCCTAAGAATTCTCATTTTCACGTATAAAAAGCTCTATTTACAGTGTTAAATATTGAGAAATGTGATTAGATATCAATAATGGATTAAATCTTCAATCTATTTCATCCCTTTTGTATTCTTACAAATTGGAAAATCTATTATGAACTATATATATATATATGTATATATATATGTATATATAAATAGTATGTGTGTGTGTGAAAGACATGCATGCTTTGTATAGAGGTTTGCTTTGCGTGACCTCATAAGAATAGCCATTCATTTGTTTTGTTACAAAGTAAGAAAGAAATAGGTAAAAGTCTTCGCTGTTTAATCAGTAATGATAAAAAAAAAAAATAATTGGTATCAAAGAGAAGAAAGATATGGAAGACCTATAATAATGGTCCATAACACACACATACACACACACACGCATACAAACACACACAAGGATATGGAAACACCAAAACACATGCACACTGAAACACACACAAACACACACACTTACCCACTCACACACACACTAACACACTCCTGCAGATACAAACACATAGGGATGGACACAGATAGCCACATTCAAACGCGATTATGTATATCTGCAAATTCGTTTCCTTCTGTCTCTACTTCCCATATATATATATATATATATATATATATATATATATATATGTGTGTGTGTGTGTGTGTGTGTGTGTGTATGTGTGTGTGCAAATGTATATGTATATATATATATATATATATATATATATGAATATATAAATGATGTATTTATATATATATATGTATATATATTTATGTATATTTCATGTATATCGCAAATATATACATATATATATTTATATCATATGTACATATATTCATGATATATATATATATATATCACTTTATATATATATATATACATATATATACATATATATATATATACGTATATGAATGCATATATACATATATATATTTATATATATATATATATATATATATATATATATATACATACATGGGCACGGACACATACACAATCTTATATTCATCTTTGTATGTCCCTCTCTCCGTTTGTTCCCATCTATGAATGTAAGAATCAATCAATCGATCAATCATATATATATATATGTATATATACATATATATATACATATATATATATATATATATATATATATATATATATATATATATATATATGTATATATATATATATATATATATATATATATAATGATGAACACAGCGGGAATCATTCGATTGAATCGCGAATAAATGTCTGGATATTACTGATCTCATAAAAACCAATAATATTCTTTGAGTTTTTGTCACGACACCGATGGAAATGTTGTAGTTCTCGCACCTTATAGATAGTTTTTTGTTATATTTTAATATCATCACAAGATGGGCGATAAAAACTAAAAATCATTATCAATATTATATATGTATCTCTTGACAAGAGTGGTTGTCTTCGTTAGATGTCGGTAACCATGAACTCTTCCACTTCAGGGTCGAATGTCCCCTGATAAAAAATATCTCTTCTCTATCATTTTGAACATAGGGCATTTGCCATGAAACAAGTTTGTTAAAACAAATTTGAAAAAAGATTCTGTTCAAAACCTGTGACGTTATATGTGCAGTTCTTTGAAAGCGTTTGATTTCATTCGTGAATGTTTGTTTCAGTAATGAAACCGTTCCTCTCCGATTGAGTTTTTAAGTTGGTCCTTTCTGAAATATCCTAAATAAAGAATAGCCAATATCAAAAAAATTAAAAAAAAACAAAAAACAACAAAAGATATCAAACAAAATGTAATATGATACATTATGAAATGAAAAAGGTCATATATATAAATATATATATTAAGTATATACATTATTTATAAACTCTGTTTTGTGTATTTTCTCGTACTTATTTATCTAGGAAATTGATTTTAAAAGAATAATATGACGTAGGGTGACTTGAAAAAAACAGGCAACTGAATTCCTAACAAGCTGTCGAATACTCCTCAGCAGCACTCTCTTCGGGTCACACTGTTAACCAATTTGAATCTGGTGTTGATAAAGTATTTCTGCTATTTTAAAAGCTGCTAATTCACGTCCCAGTTTTTAACTTATCAAATACTATTCAAATAAAGGCAGTCCTCACTTTTTCGACAGTGTCCTATTCGTCGTTTTTTCGAAAAAAGTGAAAAACAAAACTAGGGTTCAGTCTTGCCTTGCAGTGACTCATTACGGAGGAAGCGCACACCCACGTACTCTCTTTCTCTCTCTGTCTGTCCCTCAGCGCCTCAACTTTCAATGAATCAACCAGACGTATACTATCTTAATCATGTTCAGGTAAGGGACTTTAGAATAATTTTCCAATATAAATTTATAGTATTTCTTTCTTCGCTTCATGCTATTTTGCTTCACTGCTTATAAAATACTTATATAGGAATACACTTTTTCTCGGATAGAGGGACCTTCTCATCCGGGGATCAATAAGTTAGAAATCTTCAACCAAAACTATCAACCTCGGTCTTTTCCAAATTTTTTAGCAAGCTTACAATGTCTGTATCAAGCGTTTCGGCACCAACGGAGTTAAAGAGATGAGAAGTGAAACATTTACTCTTAACTATATGTAGGAATTACATTCCCTTGTTTTTTCTTTTTTATATCCCTCCCTCGATAAGGTTTTAGAGGGAAATTCACAATGCAAGTTTATGCTAAATCGGCCCAAATTTGTGTTCGTCTGTGTTTTTTTTTTAAATTCAGACTTTTTAGTAATCCAATAAAAGGTATCAGAAGTGACATCCACTGATCACCCCTTTCAAAATTATTTCATTGATCACCCCAAACACGACATCCAACATATTAAATTGTGCATATGAGGGTCTTTATTGATTGACTTATGCAAAACCTGAATTTGTGAACATTCGAATAACTCATACAAAAGCTCCAAAATGTATAAATATACAATGTATTTATCAGGAAAAATGATGTCCAAAAAAACGTAATTCAAAATCTAAACGTATCCTGTTTTTTTTTATAGATGTTTAATTAGATTACATTTTCCATTCCAGCCAAATTAATTTACCTTATCTTGGCCATTTAAATAGAAATCTGGCTACTTTTAGCCATTCACAACAGCTGATTAAAAAAAAGACGTACTCCTCGTGCCTTAGAGCAAAAATTGCCCTGATTTCTTGTTGTTTTTCTTCTTCTTGTTTTTCTCATTCTTGTTCTTGTTTTTCTTTTTCTTCGTTGTCCCATAAAGATAAGTGAAAATCAGAGGCTAGAACTCATTTCGTTATTCTAACAAAAACAAGAAGGATCCTCACTTAATTTAGGGGGAGTAAACCCCTTGTCATTTATCTTCTACGTCAAATAAAGACAAACCGATTTATAAAATCAACATGTCCTTAGCGTGATTCAAAGTCATAACCACATTGTTGGAAGCAGATCTACTAACTAAGCTCAACTGACAATATATATATATATATATATATATATATATATATATATATATATATATATATATATATATATATATATATATATATATATATATATACACATAGAAGGTGCTGTAATTTAATGAAAGTATGAGGACAGTTCAACTTGATAGCAGCAAAGCCTGGTAAAAATAAGTATCAACGTACATTTTCTGAAATCTCGGAACTAGTTCCAGGGTTAAAAGGTATAGTGAACTAACTGTCTTTGTTATTTCAGGGCTTCAATTTTTGAAAAAATTTGCAACCCCATCTGATGAGACAGTCTTTCGTAACCGTCACAATTGTTATAAAAACGATATATTCAGAGAGTATATATTTGTCCCTCGTGGTAATCAACAATAACTAAGCATAAAAACAAACATCGTATACATAACATGAATGTATCATAATCACCTGCAAGTGTACCTGAAGTAATCATTTAAATTATCATATACACAGAAATCTAAAAAAATAGATCTTTTATCTGGCATTATTTTTAGAATTTAAAATGTCAGCACGATATTTGAGCAGTGTTGGTCTTAAATGGCCATGAAGACCTGGAAAGTGAAAAAAAAAACGTTTTAGTTGGTGCTTAGTGATGTACTCATGCAAATATCAAAGGCTGTAGCTCCAAAAATGTGACTAGGATTGCCTGGACACACAGGAACCCATACACGCACGTACTCACACAAGAACACACCCTGAGGCAACCGTAGAGAAAAAGAATCTGTAGTCAACTTAGCTGGTTGGTTGGACAATTTGAGGGAAGGGCTACAGTCATTTTCTGAAGAAGAAAAACTGTGATAAATTTCAACGTTTTTGTAATAATACGTTTTGCACATTCATTATGAAAAAAACATTCAAAAATAAATAAATGAACAAAAAAAAAAATCGTGTACTACACATGAATGAACCACCATAGCCCATGCGTGTACCAGGACCAAACTTCGGGAAGAAAACTATTCACAAATAAATAAATTGACACAAAGTTCATTAAAAATAGTGGGCAGCTCTGAGTCATGTGCAATTAGTATCAGAAGATGCACACTTTCTTCCTCTTTTTTTTGGGGGGGGTGAGTTGGGAAAATAGAGATTGAAAAAAAAAGTCTAATTACATAATTATTCAGAAAAATCAGGATTGGTTGATTGGGTTTTGTCAAGGTCTCCTAAGATGGTAACAGCATTTAGATATTGATCTAGCTCGTTCGATAATGGTGATCCTCTTCCAAATGCATACTCCCCAAGTCTTTATTCCGTAAAACAGCTTTAGAACATAGTAATTAAAAAGACCATTGTACGAGTGGTTAAATGTCTTATATTGCCCACAAAACAACTTTCAATCCGCTCGTATCGACCATGACGGAACAAAGTCAATCCACCCCTTTCATTGATAAACTATATCATATGTTTTGTAAATATAAACGACTGGTGTCATGCAGTCTGTTTGTCCGTCACGCTCTGGAAACCAACTGGTCATGAGCACAGCTCAATCAAATTTGGCATGCCTATTTAACTGATCTACGGGGAGAGTCTTCAAGTGAAAAAAATTGAAAAAACATTTTAAATGTTCTACATGATTTTATAATGCTGAACTGGACCCTTACTTTTGTCGTGTAGTAATATATACATATGTTTATATACGTATGTATATGTATTTGTGTCGGTGTCTTCATGTTCTGCTACGTTGATACATATGTGCGTGTTAAAACTTCTGCAGAGACATGTTGGCTGGATTGAGGAAGAAATAGCCTTCTTCAAGAGGTCCTCCAAAAGGTAGAAGGTCGAGATAATGCTGACTTCC
The DNA here is from genome assembly GCA_963457665.1 of Thysanoteuthis rhombus. Lineage (NCBI taxonomy): Eukaryota > Metazoa > Mollusca > Cephalopoda > Oegopsida > Thysanoteuthidae > Thysanoteuthis > Thysanoteuthis major. Next base: position 10,136,805 of record OY735241.1, on the reverse strand, counting down.
TTGGCATTGATCACCTTTTCCCCGATGGTTAGATTCTGTTATCCCATTCAAAATCCATTACAGTTCCGATCTCAGAATTTTCTTGGGAAACCTTAGCGGGAATTCAAAAGTTATCCAGCGATCTTCATTGACCTGTTTCCACTCATGGGAGAGTTGGGAGCCCTCAAAAAATTTTCAGTCAGTCTTGCTTTGAACCTTGGCCACTGAGGTTTGCGTTTTCACCTGGTTGGCCCAGCTGACCAGGCACTGGATAGCAGGATGAGGTAGAAAGGAAGAAGAGAAGGAAAGTTTAGCAGACGAAGGTAATAGAGACTACCTTGAAGAATCATAGGGATTCAGCTCTGCATTGGTTTCCAGACATTTGAATTTTCTCTCAAAGCGGAAAGATATAGGATTTCTAGTATGCACTGTAGGGAGTTTGTATGTAGGAACGTCTTGCAAATTCATGCAGCATCTTTACAGTTTGAAAAAAATGCCTTCAGACTTTACCTTGAACCAAGGATGACTAAGAGAGACCCTTCTGCTTTTACACAACACCTGTCTCGATACGATTTTTCTAGAGCATGAGCATAGAAAAAAAACCAGCTTTCCCCCCACAGGTGTTCATTATCTCAACTCTTCCTCTTCCCTCTTTCGGAGTTTTTGCCTGGCACAGGCACTTTTTCGATTTGTTGTCTTCCTGATTGTGATTTATGCCACTTGGGTCTAATTACGATGTCGCCTGAGACACTATGGTAATGGTGATGCAACACTTCTCGTTCAGTGCATGAAATAGAAAAAAAAATATTTTCCTTAACTACCGATATGCATTTTTATGAATATAAAACCAGGAAACATTGAGAAAGCTCTCGTGGAATATTTGTATTATAAAGCGAAGATTTCTCTTGCAAGCGGATTGGCGTATATGTACAGAGCAAATCCTTTATGAGAATAAAATCTTGTTCGTTCCTGTTATCTGATTTCTGTACGATCATACGAGAAATATCCGTGTGTCTCGTGTGTATATGCACCGAGGGAACTCGACAACAGGCTGTTTTAAAAAAATGAAATGTTCAACAGATTTGAAGTTGTTTGGCTCTGCAGATATGAGATGCTTGACTTACAAAAAATATCTTTATTGACATAAACATTGTTTTGACCGTTTGGGTGTCATGGTTGAGATGTGTTTTCTAATCATTTCGAAGGAGTTTCGGAATGTAACCGAGAGAAAGAATTATAGGATCAAGTTTTTTTGGCTGAATTTTTGTGTGAAAAGAGTTTGAATCAAATGATGTCAAGACATTAAATCAATATGACATTTCTGATCAACAGCATTATTTCTGTTTTGATTGTTGCTATTAATGACATTATGAATTAAAACATAATTTCAAGTTTAAACCTCCAGAAGATATTCATGAAACTGGATGCCCGTTTTGTACAAGTAAAAGCCGGTTTTCCAGTACTTTTTCTTCCAGAACTTTCCAGAATTCACCCCATCTATCATTGTTGTCCCCTCAACAATTCTATCCGAATGTTTTTCTTATATAGATTAGTTTTATATGAGGGAGAGCTCTCAGCAAGCTACCTACCTTTCTTCTCCCTTCACAAATCTTCTTGTTTAACTACTTTTTCTGTCCTCTCCCTACGTTCTCTTCTAGTGAACTATATAACTTCCTCCCTCCTCTCACTTTCTTCCCAACTGCTAAAACTTTCGTGTGAAAATTCAAATCACCTGCTGCTGATCTCAAGCTAACACATTTCTGTGCAAAATTTTACATTGTCAATTACGACAGCTGCTGATCCCGAGCCGAACAATGGATACCTTCCAATTGCAATCATGACGAAGAGCCTTTTTTAGCGCTTATACGTCGCGAAAGTCGACTGTAAACCCTTTTTATCCCCTACTACTATTAATACTAATGATAGTAAGAAGAAGAAGAAGAAGAAGAAGAAGAAGAAGAAGAAGAAGAAGAAGAAGAAGAAGAAGAAGAAGAAGAAGAAGAAGATGAAAGATGATTATAAGATGATAACAATAATTATTGAAAAAAAAATCAAATGTCGAACAGGACCCTTTGCAACATTAAAGGCAGTTACATTAAAAAAAAGTCTTCCTTGTGAATAAAATTAATTAGGGAAATGAACTCTTTTTTTCTTGCCCCGAGTGTCAAGAAAATCACAAATTATAACTTATTTACTTGTTACCGAAGCCGGAAGTTGAGTCTGTGCCGTCCAGATCTTTTCGCCTTCAGGAAGAAGATTTCCACAGACTTATTTTTATCCAAATGGATTTCTCCTTAATAGACTCCGGATATTTCTTCTTCACTTTTTAAAATGATTCATCCAAAAGCCGTTCATTGAGATAATACAATTCTCCAAAGACTTCAATACTCTCATTATCATTATTTGATATTTTCAATTTCCTGGGTTTTTCCTCTCCAATATCTTTAAATATACATTTTTTTTTAAAAATTTTGTCTTACTGCAAAACTCTTTTGAAGTAAATTCTGACTATTTGATCAATTTTCAATACAGCGTGTAAAAATATCTACTAATTCTCTAAGGGGAAAATTTTGTTTCCCAAATTAGATTGAGTCTGTTGCAAACATAATCCAGTTAAGGAACATTGAGTTATAATAGTCAATTTGGCTAGCTCCATAATCATGACCCAAGATTCAAATAAGGGATCGTGTTGTGAACCTGCTCGTGGTGATCCTTGCACGTGATTTATCGAGACAAATCATAACATTAAGACCAAGATGGTGCTATACTGAACTTGCTCAGGGGGTCTTGGTTTGGTTTGTCGACGACTGGCTTATCTTAGTTTGACACTTGGTTAAAAATGTGTAAAAATGCAATCAAGATCGAACTTCTTACACGATGAGTTGGTTTAGGTTGTTACACTGGGAATATCGTTTTTTGAATAGTGAAATGAAGAATGTAATAAAGGGAAAAAGAAAAAAAAGAACAGATCTCATTGATTATTAAATAGAAACTGTCTCGCCAACAACGTCTTTTGGCCGCAAGCTGTGTTTGAGGTGATCCTGTGGAAGGATTAGATGGGAGCTCAAAAGTGTTTTAATAGGACTTAAATTCAACAACCTTAGTAACAATGGAATGTTCCAGCAACTTGGAGATCATATAGATATATACAAAATCAGACTTTTAGTATCAAATTGATTGAGAAATAGTGATCAGATCGTTGATACCGGGATGAAAACGGACTCAGACCCCACATTATTATCAAATTTCAAATCACCAGGACATTACTTCTTGCAGTTAAATGGCAACTTAATTTAATATCCAAGGATATAAAGCGCTGTTTCTGCTTTTCAGAGGTCACATACATGAAAACTGGGAACTTTTAGTACTATAATTCAAACATGTAGAAATAAGATCATTTTGGGGGTTAATACGAACGCAGATCAGACATAATTTCTTTTCCTAAACCCCAGAGGGATTTACTGTAAAACCTTCCCTTTAGTATGCATAAAATGGCTTGATTCCGTTCAACAACAGCAACAGTATTTGAAGCGTACATAAGTATTTCAATAATAAAGTCAGTTGGAATTCGAACAATAAGCCATTTTTTCACAGGGGGATAACCATTGACAACCCTAATGGTTGCACCCATGTCTAACAATAGCAACAGCAATTGAAGCGTCAGGTTAGTCGTAATTTTAAAATCCAGCTTTTTGGAGACACAAAGGGATAACTTTTGGTTACCTTAATGCTATTGTGATGATGATAAACCCTACCACTCAATACGAATATGTTGGCTGCTAGGAGCACATATTTTCATGTGCAATCCATGGAGAAGCGTGTTCACAAGAAATGGTTAGTTGCATTGTCTGGATCTAGCTAGGCAACATTTTCTGTTATTTGACTGCAGAACAAAGGCTGGAACGACTGCAGAACAATCTCGTCGCTGCATCTGTTATTTTCAGATAGTTACCCATCTTGGTAGTGAACAGGCTCCACGTTACTCGACTAGTATATTCACACATACACACAGTATCTCTCTGTCCCCCTCTCCCTCTCTCTCTCTCTCTCTCTCTCTCTCTCTCTCTCTCTCTCTACTTTCTTTATGTGAGTCAACTTATTCCTTTCTCTTTGCCTAGGACTACTATAAAGTTTTTGACGGTGTGTTTTACAACCACCAATGTCTTATGGAGAAAAAGACCAGACCGGACGTCGCTTACTGTCGATGATCTCACAAGAACGTAATATGACAGTACACATTGTAATCTTATTTTAAGACCAAACAAGCAAGTGTTACAATTTATTTGAATAATAATGTAATCATACACTATTTTGATTTGAGATACTGGTGAGATTTTTCCGTAAATGAGTGTCTGAAATTTCTTTGTCATTTTATTACAATGAATTTAAGAAGATGCAAGTTTGCCTACCTAAAATATGCATTGTTTGCAACGATTGGTTTTATATTGGGAGTTCTTTTAATAATTTTTTTTTCATTTGTTTGTAAAAACTGAGTTATCGGGGGGAAAACAATACAAAAGTAATACTCACATCCACACAAAAAGCGATAATGAATACCAAAAAAAAATTATCATATATCTGAATAATGGGGAAAAGGCGATTTTTTTCTGACTGTTTACGAAGGGGCAAATAACAAATTGATAGCAAGTGAAATAAAATCGAGAAAGCCGAGGAAAAAAAAAAGAGAATTACTTGATATGTCTAGTAAAAGAAATAAAAGAAAAGGAAAAGTTCAATAAAAATCTACTTATATGATGAACAGTTATATTTTTTTAGTTCTCAGTCCGTAACATAACGCCTTTCCAAATATCATCATAATCATCAGCTTCTCTTACCCATTATGTGGAACTATGAACTCATCCAGGGAAACAGATTCAGGATTTTTAAAGATAAGTCCAAGACTTCACTAAGTCCACTGCTAAGTGACGTCATTTATTTTCTGTTCAATTGATTGTCAAGATAGAAATAACATTCCCGTAGTAGATATAAAATTACGTCATCAGCGTTTACAAGTGTGAGATTGAAGATAAAAATTGTTTTCTCTAAAAAAAATTGGAATAATTTTTTTATTTGATTTCTGGAGACCTCCATATCCACAGTTTATAGTCAAGTGGTTTCCTTACCCACGGTTCAGTTCAGTAGTACTCGTGGTTATCTTCAAAGATTTCCTTCTAATCTGCTATTCCCCTTTCAGTGGTAGGTAGTTGCATTAAAACATTGCTCTAGTTTTCTTAAAAAAACATACTACAGATAATCATATTCATCCATGAATTGTTCAACAGGGATTAACAACCCCACTTATTTATAATGAACAGCTCGAGTTCCTTAGTTATTTGTCCGTAGTATAGACTCTCCCACTTAATGGTAACAATTCAACAGAGAAAAATACTACTTACCCATCGTTTAAAACTACTGACTTTTCTGCTGTAACAGGTTTTCTTACTTTTACTTACCAGAACCCCTACAATAACAGTATATGATACGAAACCTCATTAATTATCCATGAGATGATTTTTTCCAGAAAACAAGGGGGAGTCTTCAATGTGATCACGTACCAAAGAAAGGGGAAATGTGATCAGGGGGCACTGGGAAAGAAACTGTTGATAAGGTTGGAACCTCTGAAAGGTCAACAGCGAGTACCATTGAACTGGAAACTACAGATATGGAGAATACTTGGAGACAGATCGTGGACATGGGGGGCCTCGAGAAGGAAATTTGCAAAAAAAATCTCTGTATTCATCGCAACAATTGTTGCAAAGATATAAGAACGCTGGTCTTTAATATTCAGGACTAACTTTGAGCCCCTTGGTCTTTACTTCACACTGCAGTACCATGCCTTATGAGATGAAAGCCCTCCGGCAATTGCATCACATCTGTGTCTGTCTGGTCTTTGATGGTCTGAACTCTGGCCCAGAAACCATAACCCTGCAAGAATTTTTAGTTTCATTTTTAAAAGGAATGATCAAGTGAGATTCGAATATAGGTAGAGATCGTTCTCTTAAAGTTTGGTTTACGGAAACTTTTTAATTTTTTAGAAACAGTCTTTAAAAAGCAAAAGAATAAAGCTTTCAGTAGTGCTAGCTCGACTTACAAAAACACAAAATCCTTCCAGTCTTAAACAGAAAGGTACACAAACAATGCAAACATGCAGCTTAATGGAAAGTAATCAAAAGATTGACGTTCGAACTGAGAACCATGCGACTTGCACTTATGAATCATACCCATCCTCAGATGGAGAGATCATACGTCAGAATTAGAAAAAAAAATAAAACATCCCACCAAAAAAATAGACCAGGATTCCGTGATATCATAGGAACAATATGAAAATGGCAATGGACTATAATGTTTGCAAGGATGTCAGACAGCCACTAAAGATCACAATTCAAAACATAGACTCTCAGAAATCAAATGTGAACAAAGAGTAAGATGGCGAGACGAACTCGATAAATTCAGAAAGTACTAAATCCACCATGCATATGATAAAGAGGGAAATATATCTTGGAGAAAGTCTATATCCATCTATAAACTCTAAAAAAAAAAACTTGTGATGATGATGGGCCATTATAGAGTCAGGTTGCACACTTTCCAGTTTTACATCCCAGCCTCCTGCATATCCCACCACAGAGACTGACATACCTCCGTAGTCATTTTTGGGACCCAGCGATTTGGATAAAAAGAATAAAAAAAAGAACTCTCCTATACAAATTAATGAAAATTGCTTCTTCCTCTTTTTCCACTACGACTTCCAAAGTCTCTTATAAGGATTCAAATTTAGTTATTTATGAGCTGTTTGTTTTAAAACTCGATTCCTGCAGAATAATAAAAAATATCTCTCCATCAAAAAAGATTCTGGGACCAGTCCCAGAATGTAATCTTCTCTCCGGTCAACTATGCTCAATATCTGCACATAAACTTCAAAACAAATAACATCCACAATTTAACACAATTCACAGATCAGATTCTCTGGAAAATCTCATCAGACTGATTCCAAAAATGTCTTTGTAAACTCATGCTTTTTCTATAATTTCTAAAGTTATCTAAAGTATTTTCAAAAAGTCCTTACATTTTTGCTGTTTTTAGTGTGAAAAGTCGATTCATTCCAGAAATATATCAGTCTATAAAATAACAAAAGATAAGAAGAAGACAGTTCAATAAATGCAACATTGTATATGTATGATATTGTAGACAGTCAATTGGTGGTGAGTCGTACAAAAGAAACATAATTAATCATCGCATCAAGAATAAAACAAAAATACCATGTAATTTATTGTGTAATGAGGGAGTGTAATATATATATATATATCTAAACTGTACACATTAGTTGTAAACACCGTATCAGCTGCTCCCTATTTCCATCTTCATTTCCTTCTTTCTTTCTTTCTCATATCTAATCGTATTCATCTATCTTTAAAATTTATTTGAAAAAAAAGTCCTATGTGTATATATATATATATATATATATATATATATATATATATATATATATATATATATCTTAATGTCATCCACGAATGGCTGTTTCGATGTATTACATCTCTTCAGTGTGGCTATAGACTTTCCATTAACCCATCCAGCACTGCGAGGCAGGATTGAAACCTTTGCTTAAAATCCGGAGACCGTATCCTACCTCTGAGCTACGGAACTGGGCTGTCAGTAGGGCTGAATTTAAGCGATATATTCATTTACACATGAATCCGCCATCCACCAGAATGCTCTCTACCTATGGAAGAGCGTTGCATGCATGCATATATATATATATATATATATATATATATATATATATATATATATATATATATATATATGTATATATATATATATATATATGTATATATATATATATATGTATGTATATATATATATATATATGTATATATATATATATGTATATATATATATATATACATATATATATATATATATATATATATACATACATATATATATATATATATATATATATGTGTGTGTGTGTGTGTGTGTGTGTGTGTGTATACATCAATAAACACTGTATTGTTTATTTTGTACCTCTGTTCCATCTTTTTTACTAACTTTTTTTTATTTTGAGAAAACATTAAATAAAGGTAATAATATGATTTGGTGTGACGTTAAGAAGAAAAAATATATCTCTTCTTTTGCCCACTCTTTATGTAATATCGTTATATCCATACGAATGTTCTCTCTCTCTTATTATCCACCTCTAATCAGGATGAATGCTGTTTTAGCTGCTAGGATCGCTACCTATATCTTTTTAACCATTCATTCCACTTTTGGACCATTCAATTACTTACAAATGCTGTTAACCTATTAAAATTTGGTCTAGACATTTAAGAGTTCCAATTTCGGAAACAGCAACCGACTTACGTTGCATGAAAAAAAAAAAAACAAACTTATCTTATAGTCTATCTCTTCGTGAAATTTAATCGAATTTTATTCACAACTATTGGGGTTATCGTATGGACAAGAAAACAAATAAATACTGCTGAAGGTTCGGTAAGAATAGTAAAAACACAAATTTGGTTATGCAATCAAAATAGACCGATATGTTACCAATGTGTCGGGCAGCATGCAGCGTTGGGGATGATCAATTAGAAAATTAGAGAAAGGAATGATCGATGAATAAATTTCATATCTTTCCTCTTGTTGGTGATGGAGTAGAAACCATCAGAAAACTGGTGTGAGATTGCAAATAATAATAATAATAATGATAATAATAATGATAATAATAACTACCACCGGGCAACCGGTGTGAAACTGTAAACCACAGCATTACTGTGACCTATGAGCACAAGGAGAGAAGAGCTTGAGACTTGAGGAGACTTGCTGTCACTCAAACTCCAGCGGATACCCCCAGGCAACTGGTGTGAGATTGCAAATAATAATGATAATAACAATAATGATGATGATGATGATGATGATGATGATAGTGATAGTAATAACAACAACAACAACAACAACAATAAATGGGATTTAACAATGTGGAAGAGTGGTAACAGCACAAACTAGAGTTACCCTTGAAAATATGGATCATTAACTACTTTTGACTTTAACATCCGAACGGACCATCCTATCCAAGCAAGAAGACTGAGCCTTGTAATTTTGGACTAAAAGTGGAGAACCTGCCAAATAATAGTCGTGGCTGTGCCTGCAGACCACTGAGTGAATAGGAAAGAGAGTGAAGAGCTTGGAAAATACCAAGATCTGGCAAGAGAACCAAAGAGGCTGTGGAACCATGAAAGTCTGGGTAGTATCAGAAATAGTAAGTGCACTTGACACTATAACAAAGATGCTGAAGGCGAGATTGGGGGAAGTAGGGATAAAAGGGAGCACTCGGACTACATTGTACTGCTGGGGACAGCACGAATACTGAAGAAAGTGCTAGAAATATTAGTTCTAAGACCCAAGCTGTTAGCAGTGGCCTATCAGTGAGAAGAGATGAGGAGAAGGGGGGAAAAAAACAACCCCCCCCCAAACAAACACCCTTGAATGGTTGTTGAGGTACGAACCATAGCGCTGCTGTAATCGGTGAAGCAGATATGAAAGGGAGACTAAGGACCTGAGGAGACTTACTGTCACTCAGCCTAATCGAGCAGACCCTAATAGTCGTATTGTCTACATAGTCTCATCTTATTCCCACCACTTCAAATCTCATTTTCAGTGTCTTAGGCATGGTTCTGTGTGCACTTACTAAACCCTCACTCTCAAGCTCTACACCTTCTTCAGTTTCCTTGCCATTTTCATTAATGTCGTTTTATAATTGTTGTTGATATTGTTGTTGTTGTTATTGAATATTATTTAACAAAGTAATATTGGTTGATACATTTTAATCATTACCATTATTTCATAACTAATTTCCTTCAATCTTATTATAGTTGCTTTTTATCACAACATCAATACACTCGTGATCATCTATAATATCAATCTGCCTGTCATTATTATACCCGTTATGCTCTTATTGATCGATTAATAGAAACTAACCAATCACAAAAAAAAAATCTGTAATGTAGAAATTTAAATGAAGCGAACTTCAGTCAAGATTGTTTTGTGAAACTGATTTCTACTTCATTTTTTTAATATTTATTACAGAACGAAATTTTAAGTTTGTAAGAAACTTAGCGTAAGGTTCAGTGTTAATCAGCGGTATTTCTTTATGAAAATGTACAACCAAATTTCTCAACAACAAATAGAATAAATAGAAATAAAATTATTCTATAAAGATTTAAAAAAAAAATTAATTAGACTTACTTGATTTGATAAAAGAGAGAGGAGAGAAAGTGTTCGGTAGTTTGGTAGAAAAGGGAAGGCAAATAGATAGCTAGAAGGAGGGAAATATAAGTACATTGATAAGAGGTAAAGATAAGTGATGAGGAGCTGCTAAATATTTCACTGAGAGGAGAGGAAGAGAAGGAAGAAAATTAGTTGAGAGAGAGAGAGAGAGAGAGAGAGAGAGAGAGAGAGAGAGAGAGAAAGAGAGAGAGAGAGAGAGATCCGACACACGATTAATATTGATTCATAACAAATCAGTTCTGGTCAGTTTCTCAACGCAAACAGGGTTCGGAAGGAATTAAGGGTCCCGAACAGAGAGAGAGAGAGAGAGAGTAAGTAAAGGAAACAATGTTCCTAAACATGAAAAAAAACTGTAATTTTTCTTTGCAGCCTGTTGTACTGAAAAAAGAGAAAAAGGGGTGATCCAAGAATAAGTTACTTCTCATGCCTTTTTCAGAATCATTAAAAGTCCGTATTTTCACTGAACAAAATGAAGCCGGACACAAACTTGGGACTGATTTAGGATGATCTTACATTGTGAAAAGGGGCTTATTTAGATATAATAACGAGTGAATGTTTAAATTCAAGACCCATTTAAAAACTGAAAAAAGCCACGGTGATGCTGACAGTTATAGATGATAGTTACTAACACTTTGGGTCGATGCATTTTTAATTACTACCATTATTCTACTAATTACTAATTATAGTCAATCTTATTGCTCATTTTTTTATCACAAAACTCTGGGTCGATACCCCCATCATTATTCAGCTGTTTCATGACTAATATTACCGTATAATTATTTTAGTTTTTATCATAACACCCTGGATCAATACTCTCGTAATTTTCACAACGGACTTCCCCGGTACAGTGCTGCTCGTTATTGCGTAGTTCACAGAATAAGCCGGGTGGAACGTCGACCAACCAAATTTCTATGAAACTACAATCGAAATCTGGAGTTGACGTCATTTTTCTAGCGTAAGAAGAACAAGAACAATTGGAACAATCCCCACCAAAACTATGGGAGGATGAACAACCACTTCTCTACTGTTATTTGAAATCACAACCAACAGATTTGTATGGTAGTCTTCCACAGACGGAACTAAATTGAAAAGTCTTTCATGTATATATAAATTAATGTCACAATGTTTTGATAAAAAATAAATCTAGGAAATTACCAGTTCCCCCGTCATTATTTGAAATCATGACCAAGGGATTATTAAACTGACCCTCTAACCGACTGAGCCAAACTTATATGTCATACGTTCCAAAAAATTCATTTTATTTATGTGACTTGTTTTATTCTAATTTTTCAGTACATTCATACGAATTGGAGTTTTTTTATTCAATGTATTATTCATTATATGTGCGATATTCATCTTCGGTCAGAATAGAAGTAGATGTTCAACCTTGCAGTACCCAGGCTTGTTATATGTGTTCGTTCATCAGTCCAGAAAAATGCAAATTTGAAAATAATCATCAAAAAGCTAACTTGGTATGACTGAAATATCATACTCATTTCATACAAAAAAACAAAGGTAAACAATTTCATGGATCGTCCTTTATTTAAGGGATTTTAACTTCTTTTACATCAGTCTTTCTTTCACAGCATTCTCTTGATAATAAAAGTGGTCTGTGCAATCGTTCGAGTTAACTCTAACAAAACTTTTGATAATTATTCCTTGATTACCAAATTCATTAATGAAAACTTGTGAAAATGTTTCCATGAACCACAAACAGATCAATTTTATGATGTATCGGTAAATATCAAACCGAACTGAAAAGATGTTTTATTCATTGAAAAAATCCAATGAATAAATCAAATTTATTTTTTTACCAAAAATGAATCTATTGACGGTTCCATTATTAAAAATCCAAATTAATTCCTGCTTTTCTCATCAGTAATATCAGGTTGACAGAAAAATAATTTCAGTTCTCCACCATCCGCTTTGAAGCTGTATACCTTAGTTTAGAATAAAGTTATCAATCGAAATATGAACCTTTAAAGTTTGTGCATGTGTTCCAACAAGATTCAAGTTTATTTATTCCAGAAGCATATGAATTTGGATCCAGCAATCAATGAATATCTTCGAAGGGCATTTTTAGCTGCTGCATGGGTGTTGACCAGGAAGTGATCAAAAAGCTTCAAAAAGTGGCAGAAAGTCAGAGAAAAGTTTGATGAGTCAACTGGGTGTCCTATTTCTACTGGTTTATTTGCACCACATTTGTGGGTGTTTTTTGTCTTTTATTTAGGATTATTCACACGGGATTGAGATATTTTTTGCTTTTTAGATTAGGCTGTGCGTCACTCAGACGGTCAACATTCAGTTCCTTTGTAAACTTTTGTGTTGTTTCACATGCATCCTCCTCGATAATGGCCTGCGATTGGCTGCCGTCAATCACAGGAAGATGTCCAAAGCTTCAAGGCCCTCATCTGTGTTTGAAAAAGTTCAGAACCAATATTGAGCGGTCGGTTCATTGACAGCTCCCCTCTGGCCAAATGCTTGGTTGATATTGCAAGCAGTTTCCGTTTAATCACGTCCAATTTCGAAGTCATTTTACAAATTTACTTGAATTTGTTCATTTTCCGTCTTTGATTTTACGTCCTGAAATAAACGAAAATAAACAATGAAAGCAAAATGTTCAGATCAGATGAATAGTGCAACATTCTCACTTCAGAATAACCTATTGTACAAACATAGTTAGAAAGTAGTTTATTAAAAAAATAAACACCAAATTTAAAATAACACAGTTATTTTTCTAACCAACGTATAGATGAACATGATCAGCCTGAGCCGAAATTCGAACCCAGTTTGCCATTTCCATAATGGAGTCCAATCAAATGACAGGAATTCGAGAATTCCTTTCCGAAGACAATAAGTACAAGAAGGAAGAAATTATCAAAGAATAAATATGATAAGAATGCATTTTTTTGATGACGGCATAGGCTTTTTCCACTGGAAATCATCTAAAACAGAGTGGAAAACGATCAGAAACATCTCAGCAATCATCATCATCATCATCATTTTCATCATCATCATTCTTTTGCTGTCCATTGTTTAACATATACTACACCTAAGGTTCCTCAGAACTCTCTATCATGGGCGTCGCTGATATCGTCGTCCGTTTTGCCTTCTCATATTCTTATGCCCGTCTTGATTTTAGAGGTGATTACTGATCTGTGTTGTGAACAGTGATGTCGACTGGTTGTCTGGTATTCTTGCAGCATGACCAGCCCATTGCAATTCTAATTCATTTTCGGATTCAATGATGTCTCAGACTGCTGTTTTTCCTTGAAATACAATGCTGTCTTTTGATCTGTTCATGTTATGTTGGGGATGATTCACTTATGTACATGTTGCATGTTTGTCAGCCTTAGGGTGTGTCTCTCGATCAGATTCCATGTTTCAGTTTCATAGGTGACGATTGGGTGTGGACATCGGTTAACATCCCCCTTCGAATAATGGGATTGACATGTTTTGGAAAAAGCTTACAAAAATACGTTTTTTGAAGGAGATAAGAGGAATACTGATGTAAATTCCCTAGTATATAGACAAAACGGTATGGCCAAGATATCTGGAAAACAGAAACACACAACGCACGAAAGCAACATACAAACACATGCACGTACAAAAAAAGATGATAGACACCGTTCACTATATTTGAAGGGTAGGGTTTTTCAAGGAAGACAATTGAATACAAGGGAAAAAAAGAGGTGAAAGATACAGAAAAGACAATTGCTTTAGAAAAGGGAGACGATGAAGAGATTGGGAAAGGAACCTATTGGAATAAAAAGATATATCTGATCTTTATTCATTACTGATTTGGTTTTCAAATTAGCATTTTCTACAAGAAGCTTTTATTCTTCTCGGATATTCGGAAACTTATCACTTATTTCCTTTTACTTATGTACAGGAATGTTAAATACACACACACATACACGCACACAACACACACACACACACACAAACACACACACACATATATATATGTGTGTGTGTGTATGCTGGTATATTTGCATACATTTGTATACAAGTATAGATGTGTATAGATCTATACAAAATGCATCACTCACAAATATGTGTACGTCTGTCTCCCTCTCTCTCTGTCTCTCTCTTTATATATATATATATATATATATATATATATATATATATATATATATATATATATATATATATATATACACATATATTATGCATTCAACAACCATAGCCATAAGACGAAAAGATGATATATATATATATAGATAGATAGATAGATAGATCGATATATATTCATATAAATAAATGTTTTTATATGTGCAAGTATTTCAGTATTTTCATGTTTGCTTATGTTTATGTGTGTTCGAGAGGCCCTGGCTTTACTGTTTTGTCTAAAGACTTGAAAATTTGCACCAATACTTCGCTACATCCTCTTTCCGTTTGTTCTCCCTTCGAAAAGAAGCATTTTCCATCTCATTTGGTTGTAATTTGGTAGGTCAATCAACAACATCTAGATTATCTAGAATCTAACCATTTCCAACGTCACTTTTCACTCTTTTTTCTCAATGTTGCCCCGTGGAAAACGGCAGTTGTGTCACAACTTGGATACATTCAATCAATACTTATTTTTCGATGAGAAAAAAATTACACTATTTCAAGTTTTGAAGGTATGGTTGTTCGATTATTGATTTGGATTGCGTGTACACACATACTCACATACACACATATATACATAGAGCGAGACAGATTTACATTAGCGTATTTTATAGCCATGATGAAGAATCGTAATACAATGAAGCAGCGGTCTGTGGTTGACACAATTATTTGATTATAATTATGATTAACGCTCATTTATTCACGATTGAGCACTCTTTGAGTGAGGTAACCCATTCATTATAAGCTTATGCAATACTCGTTCAAATTCAGACTAGAGCACTCTGGTGGATGGGTAATAATGCGTGAGTGAAATATATATTGCTTAAATTCGACCTTACTGACCGCTCAGTTCTGCGTAGGGCAGAGATAAGATGCCAGCCTTTGGGTCTGAAGAGAAGGTTTCGATCCAACCTCGTGGTACTGGATGGAATAATCGATAGTCTACAGCCTCACTAACGAGTTGTAATACAGCAAAGCAGCAGTCTGTGGATGATACAATTATTTGATTATTATTATTATAAATAACGCTCCCTTATTCAGGGTTGAGCACTCTTTAAGTGAGTTAATTCGTTTATTATCAGCTTATGCAATGCTTTCCAAATTTAGGAATATAGCACTCTGGTGGATGGGAAATTATTCATGAGCGAAATATATTGCTTAAATTCAATTTTACTGACCACCCAGTTTTGCTTAAGGCAGAGGTAAGATGCCAGCTTCGGGGTCTGAATCAAAAGTTTCAATCCTACATCGTGGTTCTGGATGGGATAAAGGATAGTCAATAGCCACACTGAAGATTCGTAAAACAACAAAAGAGTTGTCAGTTGATGACACAATTATTTGATTACATATACAATGTATATTTTGTAAAATACCATGGTTGTAAGTTTGAGAGTTAATCTTTTGTTTAGTTCTATGTCCCTGCTCCATAGTTGACTATGCTGAACGCATTGTTTGCTGACTCTTCTTTTCAAAACTAACACGATCTTGTTTTTCAGTGTTGAGCTTGACAAAGGAATTATGTATCAAATGATACAAAAGGTGACACAAATAGGAATTAGGATCATAAAGGGAATTTAGTCAAGGACGAATGGAACTTTGTTTGATAATAGTTGTTTGAAATTTTATAGTTATGGTTTTAAGATTTGATAATTTTGATGAACCCCAAACAATCTGGTATGTGACTTGAGAAAACCAATGTGATTGTGTTCCTTGACTTTCCAAAATAAGCTGGTGAAAGCCCATTAAGTATATGATATACTTTAAAACCATTACTAAAGAGATTGACTTTCCTTTTTCAACAGAATTTATTCAACGTTCTTATTTCATTCATGTACATCCATATATAACTATATCTATCCATCTCTCTCTCTATATATATATATATAAATATATATGTATATATACATATATATATATATATATATATATATATATATATATATATATGCATATATATATGTGTGTGTGTGTGTGTGTGCGTGTATGTAAATGTGTATGTGCGTGTGT
Source organism: Thysanoteuthis rhombus (assembly GCA_963457665.1). NCBI lineage: Eukaryota > Metazoa > Mollusca > Cephalopoda > Oegopsida > Thysanoteuthidae > Thysanoteuthis > Thysanoteuthis major. The sequence goes on along the minus strand of OY735241.1, from coordinate 10,120,416 downwards.
GTGTGTGCGTGCGAAGAGCTCCGTTGCAAACTATTAATGAAAAAATTAGCTACCCCGATTAATCGCCCCTCAGAGTGCAATCAATTGATGGTTGCTTTTTTTATTCTCCTCCAAAACACATTTTGAAACTTCTTACTCGCAAGATGAAAATTGCATTTTGCTGAAGAATGATTTGTGCGTGATTAACACTTTCCTTTCTTCTTATACACATACACACACACACACACACACACACACACACACACACACACACACACACATATATATATATATATATATATATATATGGAGAGTGTGGCTCCAAACACGATAAGTAAATTTAAAAATAAATGTTTGATTAAATCTTTATTGAACAAATTTTGATTAGAATTTTTTCATCTTGATAAAAAATTGTAAATAATTTATATAAAGATATATAAAAATGTTGTAATTCGATAAATTATTGAACTGTTAGGGTTGACCTTATCAATGGTGATATCGCTCAATCTTTCAAGAATTAAAATAGAGCGTGAATTGATTAGAAGATATTTACAGTTTTGTTGAAACTGATCAGTTTCCCGCCATCGCGATCAACGGTAGATTTATAGACTTGCGTTTTCTTTGATCAAGACATTTATCGACTTTTCATTCTCCAAGTTTGAATTAAAGTAGATCAAGACGGAGGGTAAAGATGATTAGGCACTCTCATGAAACTCATCTTCGGTGGTCTCGTTTTTCCAAAGCCACTAAATTTTGCCTCTATGAAACACGTCAGTGCTGGCAGTGATCAATGCAGCCCCACTCCCCCAGCACTGAAATATCGCATGTTTCCGGCTTTTTTTTTGCCTCTACTCTACTTGTAAGAAAGGGAATAAAGAACGTCATCGTCAATATCGACGGACTGCCCCAGGCAAGAGCAAACACGCAAATTTCTGTCAAATACGATTCGAATTAAAATCGGAACGGCACGCTCGTTGCCCTTCAGGGAAAAGAGAACAAGATAAGTTCACGTGACAGAATTTGTTTTTGCCAAGAAAATTCAAATCAGAAAAAAACCCAGTTGTCTCCGATTAGCCCCTCCCTGTAGAGATTGCATCCTTCGATTCGACAAACATAGAAAAATTTTCTGATTTGCATTATTGTTGACTCGAGGCGTCTGTGTCGCGCATTTAAAATTCATTTCCAAGTTAATATATACACAAGGAAAGATATCAGATAACCGAAACCTGCATGAATTCATATCACAACGGAAACATGAGGTACAGACTGGGGATGTGCTGTGTGTGAGGGGAGGAGCATTTGGGGATGGGTTGTGTTGGGGAGGAGCGTTCGGGGAAAAGTTGCTTCGAGAAGGAATGTAGGGGGAGGATTGCGTGTGGAAGGAGTGATTGGAGAAAGTTTGTGACGGAGAGAAGCGTTTGGTAAAGGAACGTATGACGGAACAGTGTGGGGGAAGGTTGTTTGAGGATGGAGTGTGTGGCAAAAAGTTAGTGGGGTCGGGAAAACGGCTTGAGCAGTGGTTAGTAACTATCCTACACGATGCCCTAACTCGACAGCTCGAAAGATGTGATGACCCTTTTACTATAATAGAATAAATTAGGTTTCGAAAAGTTGTCTACTCTAATAATTAATTGTGTGATTTTGTTGGTTTACTGGTTGTAAGTTAAGAAAACGAGGAGGGGGTTAAATTTTGAAGTATTTAATCCTTCTGACCCACCCTTTCAAATAATGATAAGCAAACTAACCGGTCTGGCAGTTCTTAGTGGTTTCGGACCTCACAGTAAAGATAGTTTGATACCAAATCATATTTAGTTAAATAAGTATTCATATATAGTTATATAATGAGCAGTGCGAATTTTTATGTACTGTTCCGTCCGTAACACTGGGAGTTTCCACTCAGAGCTAAAAAAAAAAGTTACTAGTCGAAATACCTCCTACCAGCTAATTTCAACTTTCAATTCTTTAACTGAAAGAAATTAACTATTCTATTTCTTAGAAAAAAAATCATTCTATAGAAATTTAAATCTTGGGATGTTTAGAAAGTAATAACGTATTTCTGTGTTCGGAAAGTAATTTCGTATTTTCTAATCACAGTCGCCATTTCGAAACCTTTTGAACAAAAGCTAACATTTATGAACCATTGCATCAGGATAAACTTTATAAATGTTTCCCTTTTGTTAGCGTGGCAGTGGTAACCTCTTTGAATTCTTACAGTTAGCGATGACGAAAATGATGCTCTTCAAAGTCTCAATCCTTCATGGGGTTAAACTTTAAGATACACTATAAACACACTGTCGGATAGAAAGAATGATGGCTTGAATATGGACATCATTTCGTGCCATTCATCCCTGGTCTTCCCTTAGTTGGTTGGCTCATGATTTATAGCAGTCAAATACATAATTACGTCCTGAAGACAGTAATGTATCTGTGAATCTTTTTCACGGGTACCTGCTAGTAGGAATATCATATTTGATTCAGGAATTCACCGAAATGTAGGGATCTACATCAAAAAGGAAAATAATTTAATCATCAAGAAAAGATACTTCAATAGAAAGAAAAATAAAGTTCTGAATTTAAAAAAAAAATGACTTTTTTTTTAATTAAAAAAAAATGTACTTGTATATCATTAAATTTGAAAAGTAATCTAAAAACGTAATGGATTAAATCTTTTTGAAAATAACCTGAAGTCCAAGTCACTTTACCCAAATTTTTGCAATGATAAAATAATTGTAACGATAATGCAGAGACCTCGTCGCTTCAGGGACCTCAGAGGACTAATGATTAAACATTTGTTAATCTAGAACGTGTGGTGAAAATTAGTTAATTATTTAATTGTATTATTCGGGGTAAATATCAACGATTATTTCCATTTTGATGCTATCTGCCGTCATTTTGATATTTTTTTTTTTAATCGCAATTCTTGAGCGATCCGGTGTTAGAAAAGTCGTGATAAGACGCAGCAATATTAAAGTGAATAAGAACATGAAAATGGAAAAAAAAAATTCTCAAAAGATGTAGATAAATCTGTCTAGGAATTAATAATATGTTATAATCGGGAATTAATAAGTTAAGCCTCGACGCATCTTTTTTTTTTTAGCCACGGAACTCTTTCTACTCTTCACATTTAAATTAAAAAATAGTCCCCTACCGATGATATGTATCTATATTTCTCCCTTGTGGTGCATACAAACCACGTTCAAAATCATTGTCTTAGAGGATAAGGTGAAGCGTCACGTCTCGTAAAAGACAACCCATAATTGAGAATGATAGCTGGTTATCTAGTCCTGATTTCTATTTCACGCGTCAGCGTAGCGATCCCAGCAGATCTCTAGTCTGGTTGAGTCCAGGACTTCAGAGCAGGAAGATTTTATGCCCCTACCCACCCCAGCAGGATGCAAGTCTACCAGAGAGATAGCTCAAAACCTAATCACACGTCAATGAATACACCAGGGTGTTTAGTGCACAGGAGAATTTGTCCAAATGAAAAATTTTCCACCTTCCTCGTTCATACCAGGTTTCGATCCTAGGACCTTCTGTGAATGAGGTAGATTAGCTAGACGATCATATGATTACATTTGGAAGATATTTTTTGCTCATTGTCGCTAATATCTGTCTTCTAATTATTGGAAACTAGATAATTCACATGAAAAAAAATTCATAACTGTATTAGAATTTCTATGAGATTATTTTTTAAAAGAGAAACTTCTGAACTCATTTAAGTCGGGGAGTCCATTGATTTATGACATAGAGATACACACAGTCGAGATATTATGTTGTAGCAACTTTGTTTTTTGAGTATCCATTTTTGGCTTGATTGCCAGCCTTGATGTACAGAAAAAAGACTGCAAATTGCATTTTTGGGGGAGGTTTGGAGGAAAGTTTTTTTTTAGATTTGAATAACTTCAACTGAAGACTTGGGTTTTTAAGGGGTTCAAAACAAGGATGAATTCAAGTTTTTATTATTCTCCTATGATAACCTGGCAAATTGTAAATCATTTGGAGGTTAAAAGATATGAATTTTATTTATGGCAAATCTTTACAAATATATAGGATGATTGAAAAAAGTGTAACTAATTCAAATGCATAATGTTTCTTTATTATCTAACCAACGCACCTTTTCTTTTCAGATTGTGCTTCCTGGTAAAATATATTTACTGCCGAATAGAAAAAAATTGAGATATAAGACCAAATCGTACATCAGGGTCCGTTGTCAGTTCTATTGCAATGGTATAGAAAATTTGAATTACAAGAATTTTCTATAAATGCTGATTGTGGACAAATGGGTTGAGTTATTAGTTTCATAATTACTGTCTTGGAATGATGTATTATCTCTTTTCATAAAATTTCAAGTTCCATTTTATATGATGTGTCATTCTCTCAGAATTAACAATTGAAATCGTAACATTTCTTTTGAATCACCCTTTAATGGCCGTGTAGCCTGATAAGTATTCAAAATGTCTGCTATACTAAGAATGGCCGCAAAATTTAAAGCGCTCCCGGTCTGAATTACTTAGGCAAAAGATGTGAAAATTTGAATAATTTACATTTGTTGTTGCAAATTAACATTCATTTGATAAAATCACTTGTAAATCTCTATGAACAAAAAATAACGAATATATTTGCATTTTTATGTTTCTTTTTAGAAAAAAACAAAAAAAACTCTGAACTCGTTCCAGTCCATTGTTTTATTTAAAGATTTTGAGAATATTTTCAATAGAAAAATTGTTTCTTCGAAGTGGAAGTGGAAGTGTCCATTGTTACATGTAGATAAACCAAAATGTCTCCATTACATAAGCAGATTGTTATGTTATAAAATCCTTCGTTGTAAATAATTTTATATTATGGAAATTTTCATATTTTTCAAAAACTTTAAAATTCATTCCAGGTATTCCTTTTTGGGGACGGACAGAAACTGATAGACCCTCATAAGAAACTGACATGACGTGAACACGTAATTATGCTGTTAACGGCTTTAAAAAAGTGAACTATTGAATGTTGGAGTAAGTAATAAATGTGAAAAAAACGCTCGAACTCTACAGAAACTTATTGTATACATGCATGTATAATCGACTGTGAGTGTGTGTGTTTATAAAAGTTCTTATTTCGATTATTAATCTTTATTCTAAGGAGACATACACTGCTTGAAATTCGATGGAGAAAAACTGCTAATATCAGCAACAAACAAATATATATATATATATATATATATATATATATATATATATATATATATATATATATATATATTTCAAACATCTTATAGAAATTCAAAAGCAATATCCATTATTTGTTTCACATGGATAAACTAACCCATGGATCATTTACGGATAATCTTTAATTGATTTTTTCAAGTAAGGCATTCGAGACGGACTAATTTTGATAACATTAAATATTTGATAACAATAACTGTGATTCTAATAGACATTTTCCCTTGCATTGAATTTAATCTCGAACCCAGAGACCCCCCGAGGCTAACGAACATCAGATCCAGTCAAGAAATCGATACCACATATCTGGACTATTCCCTGTGGCATTTGCGTTCGATAGCTAGTTCAGGCCAGATAATTTTTCCCAATCAACAACGTCAGGAAAAAACATGATTTAAACAAAGAAAAATTAGGCACAGAATCGAATTTGAAAAAGTCGAAAGAGAAAGAAAAAAAATGTTTCATTGGGAAGAAGAACTGTTTATTGCAATTAGTCGTCTATTGTGTGAAAATATTTCCAATTCATAACGAATTTGTGTGCAATTTTTGCCACAAATTCTGTATGCCGCCTTTTTTTAAATTTTATATAATAGAATTTAAAAGTAAAATCATTTTCCGCCTTTCACTAGGTCGATTTATCAAAAGTTGGTTTTACTTTTCAAAAATTTGAGTAATTGATAAATATTTTAGAGTAGAGTTCAAAAATTGAAGGAACGGGATTTAGGTATACGACACCATTTTCGGACAATCCGTCGTCATACAAAGTAAATGAATATCCGTAGTACTAAAGTGGCTTTAGACCCGTTACAGATATGCTTTTATGTATACACACACACACACACACACACACACACACACATATATATATATATATATATATATATATATATATACATATATATATAAATATATATATATATTATACACTGAATAAAGATCTTTTTCAAGTGAAACTGTATGTACAATCTGTTATGAGCCATTCTGTTTCACTAAAAAGATTTTCAAGTGAATCAAATGATTCGAAAATCTTCTTTAAGTGAAACAGTATATACAATCTGTATGGAACCACAGAAATATTTTTCATTCAGTTCATAATCACTCTACTTAGGGTAAAGGGTACTTTTTTGTACCATTATTTTATTGTGTATATATATATATATATATATATATATATAAAATAATCAATGATTGTATCATCCACAAATAGCTGTTTCGTTGTATTACAACTCTTGTGTGTAGCTACGAGCTATCCAATATCCCATCAAGTACCACTAGGTAGGATTGAAACCTTCGCTATTTATTGATTTAGTGTATCGTATCAATTTAAAGAAAATTGCTGTCGGTAAGATGGTTTTGTAGATTATGATGAGCAGCATTTTTTGAATTTTTTCTTGTTCCAGGCTAATAAGGGTTATTTCATCATCATCATCATCATCATCATCATCATCATCATCATCATCATCATCATCATCATCATCATCAGCAGCAGCAGCAGCAGCAGCAGCAGCAGCAGCAGCAGCAGCCACTTTCAACGCCTGTCGTTCGACAAAGACAACCAGAGATTTACAATATGCATCGGCTACGGGCGTTATGGATCCAATGTTATCTGATATTGTCAAAATCGTCACGCTGTCTTATTTTTTGTCGGTTATGATTTCGCTTGTGATCTCTGGGGATCAACAATGTGAGACCTGACGTTCAGTGGCCATCACTCATTCTTACTATTCATCTCTCCATTGTAATTTTAATTGATTATGTCCAAAATGTATTGAAATTGTCCATCAATCCTAGGACTTGTAATTCGAAATGTATTTTTTTCTGATTGGACAACGGGCAAACTTTCATATTTCTAATCCCATAAACTAAGAAAAGCAAGTGTACATGGTTATTTTTTTATTCTGGTTGTAAAAGCAAATTTCGAAGAAAATAATATCCATGTCTTATTTTTTTAATTTCTAATTTTCAAAAAAAAATTACATGATCTCATCTACCAATTCACAGTTTAAAGGGAAGGATAACTAGTTTGGTCCCCGCCAGTTGCCCGTAAGTACCAGCCTTATGCCAGACTAGACCTATTAAGTGGAGACTTTGGGCTATTTCCTATTGAGTAGTGATTAAGAAAGTTGTTTCGATTAACGTCACTGCTATAGTGAGCTCGATTTCGATTAAGTTCTCTGTGCCTTTGAACTTTCGTCAGATTATACCAAACTTATATATAATAAGGATACCTCCCCATTGAGCAAAGGTTAGACAGCTTGTCTCACTGTCCATTACTACTTCTATAAATTTGATCGAAGTTCAGTTCTGTATAATTGTGTTAGAATAAGCTAATCTTTGTAAATAACCAAGAGTATACAACCAATGCATCCTCCCGATGGTAACCTATGGAGCTGAAACATGAAACCTAGCCGAGAGAGAAAGACCTACAAATTGAGAAGCATGGAACGTACGCATGAGATAATTATGCTCAACCTCACACGTAGAGATCAAAGGATCGCTGAGTATATCAGGGAGAAAACAGGACATGTTGCAGGAATGGCAGACAACTGGTGGACATCACGACTCGCAACATGGATCCCCAGACATTGCAATCCAAAACTGAGGCATGAAAGATGAAGAGATGTGCTAGACAAATTTAGAAAATACTGGCTATGCGACTACGATGACCGAGATTGTAACAGATCCAGGGGAAGGTCTTTATCCAAAGACAAATCTTCAAAGACTGATGATGATGATGATGATGATGATGATGATGATGATGATGGTGATGATGATGATGATGATGATGATGATGATGATGATGATCATGATCATGATGGAGCCTTGCTCTGATGTTAGAATACTAATCTTGCACACAACTATGACTGAAATGATTTCATTTCATTTATGAAATTTCTTCATCTGGAAATGAAAAAACATTCAATTGAGCCTTTCACGAGACTCATCCCTGGATCTTCACTTGAACGTGATCACTCTTTTCACCGATGCTGTTCGCTGGTCTTTTTTTTTTCTCATTTGCTTGGCGTATTTTTTCAATTATTAAACACGTTTCATTTTTTTAAAACTTTTTACTTACCGTAATTTTTCATTCGCATACCGTATTCTTAAATTGGTCAACGTTTTTTTTCGAATTTGGTGGTTGCTCTTTTTGATTTGGTTATCAAATTTTAAATTTTGGTCACCGTATTCAGAAAAAATAGTTTGTTTTACGTATCAATTTGCTTTACAAAATGGTCTTGTGTTGCTCAATACATATAAAAAAAAAGATACATTCATCGGTACACAGTATATGCTTGTTCGATTATAAGCAAATGATAAAGGGACCTGGGAGAGTTGCTCCTCTTTTAACTTTTGGTAAACTACTTTAGTGATCAAGTCCCAGATCTCTACACAAAATAGTAGTATTACATTTTTCTAATGTTATCTAGTATCAAGTCCTCTCAAATAGAGTTGTAATTCAAAAAGTTTATTAAAATATCCTATGTGTTCTGCAGTGGGGATATGTTGTACCATCATGTGGGACACAAAGGAGTTTTGACACCATTGAAATATATTTCAACTTGACCATGGGAATTTGAAAAACTGACTAGTTTCAATTGGTATTGATTTTAATGTTTGGGTGCAGTGTTGTGTGAGTTGGTTATACTTTCATACAATTAACCTATTAAAGATTTTTCAGTTATCTTAATGGCATTTGGGTGCTTTAAGGTTACCAGAGAGAATAGAAAACTTTCCACGTTTGGTACCTCCAATTGGTGAAGGTAGAGACATGGAAATATACTTTTTGTCAATTATAGAAACGTCAACGTGGGGGTGAAAAGTTCATCACGAGATTTTCTGGATTGTCTTAATAAGCTAAAAAAAAATCATCATATTTGTCAATTACTTATTCAAAATGGGAATCATTCAACAAAAACCAATTGTTCTTATTAACAAATTTCTCCACAACATAGTCTACAATATCTGACACTCTATGTTCATCAAAATCACAGTGTAAAAATATACCTGGAATATGGCTAGTATCCCCTTGAAAACTGTGTTATTCTTCCAAGCCACTGTCATCAACATAGGTGGTCTCTTCCACTAGATACACAGATACCTTTACTAAATCATTCTTCTCAGTCTTCTAGTTTGATTTTCTATTCGACAGCTCAAGCAAACGTTGCCTTTTTGGGTATACAATATTTCTCATTTGAGTCAGTGCTGTCATGGGGATCTGCAGATCTTTTGAGAAATCTCTTGGAAAATCTCCTCTTCCAATATCCTTCGATGAACGTTACACCAAAGCACCATCATACGTCCCTAATAGGTCTTGCATTGATACTTTCTTACCATTTTTATCCGAGAGAAAGTTGAAGTCCAATGACCAAATAACTACTTTTTCTAAAGACAAAAAATATATACTTCCGGAATATCAAAAACAGTCACTGAATATGGGTTATCTTCAAAATGTAGGTTGAATCAAAAGATTCGGTTTACATAATTTATGGATCTAGGGGGATATTTTAAAGTAAAGTGTTTTGAGAAAAAAAGTTTGAGAAGGGGGATTTCACATTCAGTATAATCAGAATGTTAAACTGAATCCTTTTTCCGCGTTTGATATAGATATACGCATACTAAGTGGAAACTGCGTATTTTAAAGGGAGTATTTTACCTTGTATTAATGTAAATCTATTTGATACTTAATTCACATCAGCAAGATATTACCATGAACATTTGAACAGGCTCAAATTTTATGTCTTCTTGTCTATGATTGCGTTGCACTTGTCCAGTTTGAGGTTATTTTACTAACTCTCTGGGCAATGCCTCCAGACCAGACACCAATTGTAGACCAATATACATGTTAGAAAGATAGCAATCACAGACAAGAACTTAGAGCCTGTGCTTGTTCAAACATTTATGAACAGTACTGTATCTATCCATCTACCTGAATCTTCTTGTTCTCTTTTAAATAGTACTATTCATTAAATTAAATTAAGTCATTCTCACCTCTTCGAGAATCAATTTACGTGCGTTAATTACCGAATGGCGTTCTTGCGGTCTCCACCTTTGGCATTGAGGTGAGAAAGGAAAAACAAGAATGTCATGCAATCATCCAAAAATGAAAATAAAGCCGAGAAAATCAATTTGGATTTGAAATGTGAGGATAAAAAAGGAAGGAAATACTCGGAGAGAAATAATGAAAATATCAGTGGGACTTTGCGATACTCAAATTGTTTATCGGTGAGATGAGGCAGACGACACTCTAATAAAGTCCAAACGATTGTTGGTTGTGGGGGATGGATTCAGCGAGGAAAGACTGTGAAATGAAAAGATTAAATCAATAGCAATAAGGGAAGAAGTGTTAGAAGAGAAGGAGAATAATACAAAAGAAAGAGAAACATAAGAAGGGAAAGACAAAGAGAGGTAAAGAAATTGAAGAAATAAATAAAAAGTGATTAATGAAGTATCAGGTCTGTTTGCTCACTTTATAGAAACTGTCAAGTGACCAACGTCTTTTAGCGTAATGCAGTGTTAGGAGAGATCAATCAAAATAAAAAAGTGGTGATCAATGATTGAGTTCCTTCAGTAAATTTTTCGGGCAATCTGGAAAGCAAACACAGATGAGAGAAATTTAGGATAAATTTACATTGCAAATCAAACTCCATCTAAAACCTTATTCATGGTCGTGGTGAAAAAAACCCCAAAGAAATAAGACAAATGTATCTATTTGAAATAAAGCACTGTATATATGTGATATAGATATTGTCAATAAGCAAAACTTGTCAGTAAGGCTCAGTCGGTAAGACACAGACCTAGCAATGAGTTGGATATGATTTCACATTATCATATTCATTGATATATCTATTCATCAAAATGAGATAAGCCTTCACGTTATATAGCGTTAATTTTGGCAGATAAGTGAAATTGTTCAAATCAGTAAGATACAAAACTATCAATCAGTTTGTCGTGATTTCATATTACAGTAGAGGAATTTTAATTGTTCTGAATTTGATGAGGAATGTTATTGTTCTTGTTGAGGTAAAAGAAAAATTAGCCTCGCGTCGTGTACAAATAAGATTTCTGTTTTTAATTTTGACGTTTCCTCAGTTCATAACGAGCTTCAGCAGGACACCCTTTCTGAAGGGCTCAGATTCGAAGAAGCAAATTGTCAAAATACAATGAAGAAATTTCATTTGTACCCCACATGATCTTCCACATTATCTTTTCACTCTCATAGATAAATAAATAGATAGGCAGCCAACAAGAACAAATTTAAAACCGTTGACATTTTTGGTTGACATTTTTTTAAACGGAAAAGGGAATAAAATGAATAGATATAGAAACAGGGAGGGATAGAGAGATAAAGTGATGGGAGTAATGATGACAGGAGAGGACAAGAAAGGAAGAAAGATAGATATAGAGATTTCAGGGAAAAGAAATAAAAAAGGGAAAAAGAAGTAAGAAATAAAGAAAATTGATAGAAAAGAAGGAAGAGAGGAAGGAAGGAAGAAAGGAGGAATATGATAAAAAGGCTTAAAAAAATGAAAGAAAAAAGAATAAAAGGAGGGAAATTAAAAATTTTGAGAAAAAAAAAAAAACCTGTAGAAAGTGACACAGGGGACGGGAAGGAAGAAGACTAACAATAGAATTAAAGAAAAAAACGGAGAAAAGGGGAAAAGGGGAAAGAAGAAAAAGATATAAGGGGGAAAAAAGAAGAATAATAATTAAAAAAGTTGAAAGAAGAAAAATGAAAGAAGAAAGAAGGAATGAATGGAGGGAGAAAGATAAAGAAAATGATAAAATGAATGAAAAATAAGAATCGAAAACGAAGAAAAGTAAATAATACACAAAGGATTGTATAAAAAAGGAAGGAATGTACAAAAAAGAAAGAAAAAAAGCAACGAAAGAAAAGAAAGAAAAAAGTAAGAAATAAAAAGAAAGAAAAAAAGAAAATGGGACAAAATACAGAAAAAAATAAGAAAGGAACAAAGAAAACAGTTCTGGTTAGTCGATAATTAGAAACTGTCACGTACTCAAATCTTTTTAGCGACATGTTGAGTTAAGGGTAATCAATCAAAAGATTGACAGAGAGAGTGATCAATAGATAAGTTACTGCAACTACCTTTTGTTAGCCAGTGATCACTGTAACGTCCAAATTTTCAGAAAACATTCATCACACAAAAAAGGAATTAAGTTAGCATAAACTTACATTGCAATTACCCTCCCACTAGAAATCTTTATTTTTGGGGTGGGGTAGGAAAAAGATTGTGTTAACATCATAAGGAGTAAATGTATTACTTTGAAGCCCTCTATCTCCATCGGTATGACCTCTATGTGCACTAGGTTCAGAGCCAGCCATTCGGATGAATTAGCTTGAAAAATGAAGAATCTCATGTTGACAGCTTAGGTGACAGTTTTAGATGACAGTGTCTAAAATGAACAAAAAAAACAAAAACAAAGAAAAGGTTTAAAAAAGAAAAGAAACAAAAGATAGGAAAAAAGAATGAAAGAAGAAAACGCAGAAGGGATTCCAAGATTTCTGATAAGAACTGATTCCTGCCTGAAGCTTCTCCAGACACTTTGATTAGTTCCAAACATTTCCAAACCGGAGAATTGATGAATTCTCCTGATGGCTTGAATCCCTTTTACAACAGTTAGAAATCGTTTCCTTTCAGCCGCACCTTACCCAGAAGGTCGAAATTGTAACCCATGGAAAAGTATCAAAGCAAATTCTATGACAATGAGGGCTAGGCACTGCCGTTTCAAAAGAACTGATAATTTGAACAACTCTTCACCATAACCTCCCCACCGCCATTTCTTTACAATCTTTTTGTCGGAGTTCGCTTTTTGCTTCATCAAGAATACAACATCATCATCATCATCATCATCATCATCATCATCATCATCATCATCATCATCATCATCAGCAGCAGCAGCAGCAGCAGCAGCAGCTAAGTTCTTTGTGGCTTACAGCTAGGTCACTTAGAGGTTCAATGGGGTGAGGGGGAAGATCTTTGGTTTGGGTCATTGGGCATAGTGTAAAGACCGGCTTTCTCGATAGGAGGATTAACGGTATACTCGATCATCCCAAAAGGCTATGATAATCATCTTCAGTTGGTAGATAATCCAGATGTTGATCAGGCTCTACGTTGCTTAACTTCGTACCAGAACCTGTGTATCCAGCTTGATTCAGATGTAACCTCCTGCGTAGATGATTGAATTATCCTCAAAAACAAGAAGGGCAGACTCACAACGACACTGATTTTCATGTGATCTCCAAAGTTAAGCAACACCAAATATGTTCGGTATGGGTGACTGCTGGGAAATACTAGATGCGGCAAGCCAGAATAGTGAAGTAGGTGACACTACTCATGTCAGTATGGTCAATTTGGCGCCTTTCGCGTGAAATTAATTTTGGCTGCGCTAAAATGACTCATTTAATGCTATTTGGAGCAATTTTAGCTAATTAATGCAAAAGAAGCTATTTCAGGCAAATTCGACCGTTTTAACTATTACATTAGTTATGCAATAGCTAACAAATTGTTTTTTTTAGTGCGTTTGTCCTTTTTACGCTATTCTTGGGTCGATTTAGCACTGATTTTTTTAATTGACGACAATTCTCCGTTTGCAAGAGATGACTGTGTAATATCTGAGTAAATTTTCAGATATAGCGAGCCGCCACAAAACAAATGCTTGATATTGCAAGCCCGAAAATAGATGACTGATGTTGTGTCAAGCGTAAGGGCACTAACTATAGAAACAAACGAGATTATTTTGAAAAGTGGAGAAATTTCCATTTTAATAAAAACAGAAAAATCCTGATGCGGTTTTAATGTTTGTCAATTCTTCCTTATTATTTTGATTGTTCTCAGCGTATATTCACAATACAGCAGCATCATAACTTTCCTTCCATATCTCGAAACTGTCTCTCCAGCTTCATATATTTACAGCTGATGACCCCCACCTCAAAAAATCTAACATAATAACAAAATACACAATTTTGTTTGAACATAGAAAAACACTGAAAAATTTACAAAAATTACATAAGCAGATATTAGTTCAAAGCTGTAAATCTCTGTGAGTCTCTCTCTCTGTCAGTGTCTGTCTGTGTCTATCTCTTTGTCTGTCCGTCTCTCTTTCTTTCCCTCCTCTCTCTCCCTGTCTCTCTCTCTCTCTCTCTCTCTCTCTATATATATATATATATATATATATATATATATGAAAAGTTTTACACCTTCTAACACTAAAGATGTAAAATAACGTTTTTTATGATTTATGTCATTTCAGTCAATTATCTCCGAATATCTGTTAATGTAATCAATGTTAGATTTTCAAAGTGTTCTATGTTTTGCACAGAATTAGGTATTATAATACCATGTTTGAACTTCCCTAGTGGGGATCATCAGTTGTTTACTATGTAACTGTTCAGGGGATTTTGAAAACAGAACACAAACCATTTTAACAGAATATCCAAGTTATAAAACATCAAATATTCTCCGACTAATGGCTTTTCCTTATTTTTACTCATCTTTTATATGTTATGGACACTTTTTGTGAAATACTAGAGCATCAGCCTCTTTGTGCATCTCTTTTTAACTATATATATATATATATATATATATATATATTTATGTATATATATATATATATGTATATATATATATATATAGTAAATTGTGGATTTGCTACACAAACTAGATCATGTTTCTGCCCTCTTTAGGCCTCATCATGCTAGTTTGAGTAACAAATCCACAATCTACTATTTATTTCCAGTTCTACTCTAAAATAACTCAACTCTATGAGTAAAATGTTGTATGTATCGAGCACTCTATGAAATAAATCCATTGCATTTCAGAAATGGCTTTATATTATTGATATATTATCATATTATGTTATACTGCTAGCCTGATTTGTACCACATATACTGTGTGTGTGTGTGTATATATATATATATATATATATATATATATATATATATATATATAGTGAAAGTTTCAATCCTGCCTCATGGTACTAGATGGGATAATGGGTAGTCTATAGACACAGTGAAGAGTTGTAATGCAACGAAACAGCTGTTTGGGGATGATACAATAATTAACTCGTTTATTGTAAGCTTATGCAATGCTCTTCCATAGGTATAGAGCCCTATGGTGTAAGGGGAATATATGCTAAAATAGATACATCACTTATGTTCAACTTTACTGACCGTCCACTTCCGCGGCGCAGAGATATGATACCGGCCTCAGGGTCTGAAGCAAAATTTCAATCCTGTTTCGTGGTACAGGATGGGATAATAGATAGTGTATAGCCTCACTAAAGAGTTGCTATACGACAAAACAGCTGTCTGTGGTTGACACAATAATAATGATAATGATCAGGATAATGATAATGATAATAATAATGATAATAATATATATATGATAATATATATATAATAATATATATATATACATACATATATATATATATATATATATATATATATATATATATATATATATATATATATATATATAATTGATTCCTCCTAATGTGATCATGGGTTACTAAGACTAACCACACAATACTACTAATTTGATGAGAACGTATTCAAACATCTGTAATAATTGCTGGTTGTTTCAAAGTGTTATTCCATAACTAATTCATAACCAATTTTGATCTTAGTGCATGTAATTTAATTTTATTTCTATTAACATTGATAATGTTTTCCTCTTTCATGATGTTCATCAGCTGTTTTACATAGTCCTTTTTCGGAACTATTAGAAAAACAGATTTGTTGTTATTCTATTCACAATCGTATTCATGTATGGCCATCGGAATATACTTTGAATAACTTGAATTTTTTGTAAGACAAATTCTACTGTTCTGTCCATGTGAACATCTATTATTCAACAAGGTCTCAGGAAAATGTTGAACATGTATTATTTTATGCGGTTTATGAATAAAAATTATACCCCGAATAAAATTCTAATGTTTCCCTCTCATGGTCGTTCCTTCTTCCCGATCTTTAATGTCTCTCTTTTTTCCCCCTATCTCTGTCTCCTTCTCTCGTTTTCATTTTGCTCGTTCTCTCCGTGTTTTGTATTCCTCTCTCACACATACATAAACCATCATAAAACATCTATGTTAGTAAATATATAAAACAAGAGTTACATATAATACAATAGACAATACTGAAAGCTGATTTATACAGCTTTAAACCCTTATTTGAATCACTGATGTGTAAACAGTATTGCATCTCAGGCATTTTATATTCATCATTCGTTTTAGTATTTTAAACAAGGAGAATTTAAACAATTGTTGACCTCGTGTGACCCAAAGTTGATCCAAAGAAAAATGCCCTCATCCGAGCGTAATATGTTGCTGATTTCAGGTGAACTAACATACTTTTTTTCAAGACTCCATGATTGTTACCTTTTACTCATTCAATATGATGTATAGAAACAGGTTATAATACCAGGTGTCAAAGCAGACATTGCCATCACCACGTGTTTTTGTCAACTATTGTCATCGTGAGATGAAATAAAGATTTGAGCCTGAAGAAAACTGTCCACGTCAAAGTTTATCTGAAAGATATCTCCTAGAGTTGTGAGGAAGATGCTAAAAAGCGGGAATATAAAGAAATTTATTCAACATTAAGAAAAAACTGAAATATGGTGAAGATTCGTCTCAGCGAGCTGGAAAGTGTTGACAAAAGCGGGTTTCAACTCAGAGACACGACTGAGTATTGGTTGCAATTTGCAAAAAATAAATATCAGCATCGTCTAAAGACTTGGCAAATCTATGGCAAAGTCTGTAGAAGATCCCTTTTACAAAATGACTTACATAGTTTCACTCACTTATTACAGAGAGCCTTTAAAAAGCCGATAGCTGTCAGAAAGCAGGAATAAGAATATTCATTA
Source organism: Thysanoteuthis rhombus (assembly GCA_963457665.1). Taxonomy (NCBI): domain Eukaryota; kingdom Metazoa; phylum Mollusca; class Cephalopoda; order Oegopsida; family Thysanoteuthidae; genus Thysanoteuthis; species Thysanoteuthis major. The sequence goes on along the minus strand of OY735241.1, from coordinate 10,103,345 downwards.
TCCATTTTGTAAATGCTAGAATCTTTTCAAGGTAATGTTAAAATGAAAATCTAATGGTAAATATGTTAATTGATATCGTTATTAGTGATTTATATATGTATTTATTTTATGCAAGACCATGAATATTACTATAAACCACACCCAAGACATCCATTGTTGATGGGTTTCCAACAAAGCCATTCCTTTTTCTTGTTTTGTGTTTGTGTGGGTAGCTTCAGGGTTTAGTTGGCACAAAAACCAAAATGATAGTCTTATTCTTTCAGTCATAATCATCATTCTTTTAACGTCCGTCTTTGAACATAGACCTTCCCCAGGATCCACCATATTTCTCTATCATGGGCGTCGTGGAGCCAATATTTTCTGAATTTGTCTAGTCCATTTCTCCGTTTTGTATTTTGTCGGCTTTGGTTTTGCATGTGGTCTCTGGGGATCCATGTGGTGATTCGTGATGTCCATCGGTTGTCTTTCATTCTGGCAACATTACCAACCCATTGCCATTTGAGTTTTCTAATGGATTCTATGATATTTCGGACCATGGTTTTTTCCTGATACATTTTGCTGTCTTTTGATCTCTGCGTGTGAGATTGAGCATAGTTCTCTGATATACATAATGCATGCTTCTCAGTTTGCAGGTTCATCTTTTGATTAGGTTCCATGTTTCAGCTCCATAGGTGACTATCGGGAGCATGCATTGGTTGAATACTCTTCTTTTTAAGGTTATTTGGATCACGTTTTTTTGAAGATTGAGCGTGCTCTGTTAAAGGCTTACCGCCCTGGGGTGATTATCCGCTTAATTTCTTCTCATTTGTGGGTTTCATAGAGATTTGTTGTCCGAGGTAGATATAGTGGTCCATCCCCACAGTTTAACTTCTTCAATTTTGACAGTCATGTCCTCATTCTTGATGTGATTGCTGTACATGACTTTTGTTTTACTGAAGTTCACGTGTAGGCCACCTCTTCTGCTTTTTTCATATCGGTCATCTAGCATTATTTGGAGGTCGTGTAGGTCCTCTGCAAAAAAAAAAGATGTCGTCTGCAAATCTGAGGTTGCTCAGATATTTGCTGTTCACTTTGATTCCTCTATTTTCCCAGTCCAGGTTATGGAAGCTCATTTCGAGGCAGACTGTGAAGCGTTTGGGAGAGTTTGTATCGCCTTGTATTACTCCTCCTTGGAGTTGAAGGGTTCAGAGTCTTTTGGTAGCCTGATAAAGAAGTTGCTGCGAATGTATATATGTTGATGTACTTTGAAGTATACAAGGTCTGCACCATGTAGAGTGATTGTGTTCATGACCATAGGAATTTTTACTGAGTCGAATGCCTTGTTCAAGTCTATAAATGCTACATTTTGTAATCTGCCATTTTCTCTTTCAGCTGTTTTATGGAATAGAGAAAGTTCGTTGGTCTTAACTGCCGTCCATAGTCCATAGATGCCGCTGATCAGTATACCCTGCAAAGTTCAACCGACATCCATTTTTTCTTTGGAATAAAATATGCTTTCTCCCACCCTTTCCAACACGCTGAGGTGAAAGATAATCATCGTTTTTCAGTTTTTTCCTTATTTTGAATACACATTTTGACAGCTCTTTTTAAAAATTTACACTTTCATCGAAACTTGGAGAGGCATCTTCCAGATAATCTCCCACATGGACACCTTTCTTTCGGCTCAAATCATTACCAGATCCCATGATGACAATATCGAATAGGTACGCACGGTGATCACAACAGCATGTTTGCTTTGAGACCTGTTAACATAACCTGTTGCTATAAATAAGGTTAAATGGATACACAGTAGTAAACGAAGTGTCTTAAAAGGGGGAGATAGTTCACCTGAGATCAGCCACGATCTGAGGCTAAGATGAGGTCATGTTCGCTTGAGGCTATCCCCAGATCACATGAGGTCAGAAATGGTTTGAATTCTCCACATTCAGAATATTAGAATGAATGCAGAATCTGAACTGCATAAAACATATGATACTATTCATTTCTTTGCAGTTTAATCAGTCAATTTTGAAAGTACACAATAATTTTAACAGCACACCATATATATATATATATATATATATATATATATATATATATATATATATATATTATTACCATTATTATCATTATGTCATATGTATATATATGATTTTAACAGTACTATATATGTATATATCATCATGAAATTGATGCGTAATCCGACAGAATTTTTTAATGAATTCCTTATACTATTTTGGATCGTATTCAAACCTACCTCCCTTGGTTACATTGAGAATGGGTCACTTAGCCTAAGCATCGTAAATCGATTAAACAATTTCAGAAGTATTATTTAAGTGTTTATCCTATTTACACTTATATACATATATATATATATATATATATATATATATATATATATATATATATATATATATATATATATGTATATATATATATAGATAGATAGATAGACAGATAGATGGATAGATAGATGGATAGACAGAGAGAGAGAGAGAGAAAAAGAGAGAATATTTCATGTCAAAATCAGGATAATGAAATAAGGCCATTCATACAAGCTGGCAGCAAATATCCAGCACTGTGAAAGTAATCTCATTTTTACCAAACATTTACATCCACTTACATAAGAAAGATAACAGTTATATCCAAATCATTAGGTGGGGTGAGGAATAACATAGAATACTTTGAAAGCAGAAACTCATAGCTCTCACGTCATGTGAGCTCATGTGAGTTCCTGTGAGCATTTGTTGCATTTTAGGATACCTAGGAAACTCTGTTGTATCCGCTTGAATTTATGTGATAACACAACTCATCGCTGCTCATGTGACCTCACATCTCACTTTTCCTGTTTCTGCATGCACTCGCGTGATGTTCTTTTTCCTGTAATCTAGATATGGAAGAACTTTCGATCCAGATGCAAAAAAACTTCTGCACCAGTTGTAAAAGAACTTTCGAACCAGATGTGAAAGTACGTTCAATCTAGTTGTAAAAGAACTCTCGATCCAGATGCAAATCAAATTTAGATGAAGATGTAAACGATCTTTCTATCCAGATGTGGAGGAAACTTTCGATTAAGATGAACAGGACCTTTTGATCATGATGTGAAATAACTACCGATCCGAATGTAAAATCAAGTCAGGTGAAGTGACCCAAGTATGACCTCTGCTGACGATTTTCATGGTTTTGAATCCCCCCTGAGCTTTCACGTGTACACATGACACGATAGCAATGTATCCCTACCTTGATCTGCTCCGTCTGTGGTATTCATTATTGTGTTTTGGCAGCTACCGATAGTGTACATTCAATGACATTAAATATATATCGCTAGAATATCGAACTGGGTTTAGAAGAAAAAAATATTTTTTGAAAGGAACATGAATTCTGTTCTGCAGCTGAAAATTCATTTCCCTTGGTTCCCGAAGTGTCCAACTGGGGCATCACACAGCCTAACCCCAAATCTTTGATATAACTAAAAAGCGCCCAGAACTCTGTCAACGTGGTGTACTAGCTAAAAGCTGGATGGAAATGAAATATCAAAAACATGGTTGTTCCAGGAACAAACTTAACAAGATGATTACAACAACTCTTTCTATTCTATATATAAAGAATGAATTGGTGAGAATGAGTTACTCGTCAAATAACAATCAAGGACATTGAAATTACCGTATCTTACTTCAAATCCACCCCATATCTGTCAGTGCCGATCGATTGAATGCTCAACGTCACCTCTCCATTTCAAAAACACCCAAAACCAAACAAATTTTCGTGAGAACTGACCACTTTATTCCTGATCCTTCCTTTATAAGCCCCCTTACATCTAGGTCAAGCCAGATACTCATAAACACAATGCAAGTTCCCTCTGACTACCACTCTCACAGATCCTTATGTCAGATCAAATTTGACTCTCACTTACACGGATACAAACACCCTGCCCTCTCTTACTGGATAATACACAAAACATAAATATCCCTATGTCTTCCTTCAATCCCAAACATGTAAACAGCATACACTTTAATGCACATCGCTTCAAGTGTCTCTGAAAAAGACGGCTGGTAACCATCGAAATGCATCCGATTATTCCCACGTGTTGATGAAAAAATCAGAGACGTGGCATATGAGTTTTTTAAAATTTTTTTCTGTTCATCTTCCAATGGTCATTTTCATCAACAAAATAAGGAAAAGGTATGGTAAGCATCTTTTGTATGGTATCTAAAACCGCTGAAACGGCTACTGATAATCCGGTCCAGCACACACCCTCTTCCTGTTCGATGCTCAATTTATGATCGTATTTCTAAGAATGCCCCCTGTTGGGCACCAAGGTTGATAACCAATAAATCAAAACAAAATACAGTTTAATATGTAAATACAATTTGCAATTTACAACAACATTCCAACTAAAGTAATTCTTTCCAATGATTGAAATAAAAAAAGAATAAATAATGAACAAATTGCGTAACCAGATGAAGAAAAAACATTTTCTCACAAAGAGTTGCCAACAATTGGAACAAATTAATGGATCAAGGTCCAGAAATAATGAAAACTGAAACAGAATACAACTTTGAGAATGAATACGATCATTACATAACTATTAAAAAAATACAACAAATCAAAAAGATTTGAAAAGAGGGAAGCATAACTCTGATATTGAAAGAAGCATAACACGACAACACGTTTGTGTTTAATTTTCTCTGTGTGTTTTTCGTGTTATTATTCATTATGTGTGCAATCTTAAACGTTGCCTTTTTGAAATTTAACCTTCTTATGCCGTATTTTGCTTGTTGAGATACGATTACTCTCTTATTAAAGAAGGTTTCTGGTTTAAATGGTTTAAATTGTTGAAAACTAAGTCATAGAAGCGAATTTTCTTTCAAATACCCATGCAATATATATATATATATATATATATATATATATATATATATATATATATATAATGCAGTAAAGATTCAGTACACAAACATGTTTATGTTTCTGACTCAGTTTATCATATAACCATATCTTAATTGCTCCTCTAAATCGACTCAATGTTTTGTATTAGATACATCAAGCTTTGAACCCATCACTTGTGAGATATTGTATTATATTATATTCCCGATTTTTATATTACTTGCAGTGTAAATTTTAAATATATATATATACATATATATATATATATATATGAATATACATACATATATAGAAGATCAAATTTTATAATCCATATAAATACACGATTTTTCATTATTTGTGATAATAACAAAGGTCATAAAATATGGTTCAATACTTGCATTTCATGAAAAGCGATCTCTAAGAATCTAATTATAATAACGAATTTATATAGCTCAAATTCAAATTCGATCAAAAACAGGTAGTTCAACGTAATCACAAGTCTTGCATTTTCCCGGTCGATTTTTCAAATTAAGTACTGGCTTTCAATTAGGGAAACTTGTGAATAAAAAAAAATGAAAGAAGTCATGAATTTACAAGAAGTTGTTAACAACGCAATCTTGGCTTCTACAGTCCATTATTATTTCTTCAGAATAATTATTACCATAAATTTTAAAGGTAGCTTTCCTTGAAAATAATTTTTCAGAGAAATAATTATTATTTTAATTGATTTGTATTTATCTATTTAAAGAAAGTTGTCACAGCTTTGTGATCCATTAATTAATTTCACATTGTGCAATTTTATTCGAAAAACTGAACTGCGCTTTTTGTGTCTAACCTTCAACTTGGAATACGAATTGACAATGCTTAAATCAGGACCGATAGCTAACACGGGACCTGTAAACCATTATCATAAACTTGCCATGAATTAAAAAAGAAAAACAGGTCATAAGCAAGCAAAAATGAAATACCAATTTAGCATAAACTTACATTGCAAATTTGACCCCTTAAAAATATTTAGTAGAGGATTAAATACACGTACTAAAAATGAGGAGTGAGTATCGGTATTTCTGACCCTCACACTCCAACCTGTAACTGCGACCTGTATATGTGAAACATGCATAAATAACCAGCCAGGTGGACTGAGTTAATCACTGGAGAAACCTATTTTGATGACAGTTTTGGCTTACAGTTTCTGATAATTGGTTAAAATTGCTTGGGTGAAACACCTGTTAGTTCACAAAATTTTGAGGCTGTATAATACAATCGGAATAAAGCAAATGCAGAAATGGGAATTTATATCATGTAAGCATTTAGCGCGGGGCACTTGAAATTGCGGACCGGTAACAAATGTTACTTTTGCTACGTGGTTAATCTGGCACGGGCTTAAGTGTATTCATCCATAGAAAGGACACCTGCCACTGCACAGTGAAAAAAAACTCCCTTTGGGCTATACTTAACGAAATTTCTTTGTTGCTAATAACAAATTGGATTTACGCTGCCCATGGGTGGGAATCTAGGCTTTCAGTAAAAAGGCTTTTTTGTCAGAGGAATGAAAGACATAGTTACAAATGCCTTTACGTAAATGAAAGGTGCGAGAACACGGAGATTGAAATCTCAAAGACGAGTTCTGGAAAAAAGGACGAGAAATGGAAAAGAAAAAAATAAAAGGTTCCGGAGTAATATACGGTATGGTACAATGAAAGTAAAAAAAACCAAACAAGCAGGTTTGTTGAGTCACTCAATAGAAACTGTTATGTGAACAACGTCTTTGGCAATAAGCTATGTTAAGGGGGATCAACTAAAAAATTGAAAGATTTGGGCCTGCTGTCTTGGTGATTACTAAAATATACATTTTTTTTCAATGAAACGAGCATGAACGCTGCCGGACGTGAATTGAAGGATCAATTTGACATTAACTTACATTGTAAATTCAACCCCCATCGAAAAACTTACTGAGAGTTGAAACTCGAGAAAAAGTCAAATCCTCATTTCTAGATGTAAAATGGGATCAATATATGGAATTTCAGACCTCTATTCCATAGATACAGTCTGTACGCGAAAATCATACATGTGTAGGCAGCCAGCCATCGATCTAGCTAGACCCGCTTGAAAACTGAAAAAAACCTATGTTGATAGTTTTAGTGACAGTTTTAGATGACTGTTTCTAGTACTTATTGTTCTCTACCTCCTTTTTTCTCTCTCTTTGTCTCTGTTTATTTTTTAATCACTCCTCTCTCTCTCTCTCTCTCTCTCTCTTTCTCCCACTCGATCAGTTCCGTCTCACACCTTAAAGTCACTCATTCTCTGATCTCACTAACTCAGCTCACTTTCAGGCACGCATTCACTCTCGACTCCCTTTCACGCATTTTCATTCACCTTTTTCATTCACTCACTCATTCATTCACCTCCAGCTTCCATCCACTCACCTTTCTCTCTCTCTCATCTTTCTTACATACGTCTCTCTCTCTCTCTTTACCTTCTCTCTCCTTCTCAATCTATATCTCTATCTATCTCACCTATTGCACTATATTCCTTTCACCCCCTCTCTCTTCACCATTTCATCTCATACGGCGATAGAAAGACCTAGATTAAATAGACTCTCTCTAACCTTCCCCTCTTTTTTCTTTCATCACAATCCTCCCCCTTATTACCCTAGTTTCTCTCTCTTACTCTATCTCTGTCCGTCTGTTTGTCCGTCTCTATCAGTCTGTCTGTCTGTCTGTCTCTCTCTGCACTAGAAATATCTTGATTGAACCTGACGGCCGGAAATTCGGCCGATCCAAACTTGAAATCAATTAAAGACCAACAATGATCCAAAGATCTTTCGATTATCGGCAGCCAGTAATGTTACAGCGATTCATTTCGGAAGTTCCCGACAGCCCCTGGGGAAACGGATCGCTTAATGATATATATATGCCGTCGTTAAAGTCGGTTGGGCTGATCTAATCGCATTGTGGGGAGGTTTATATATTTCGGAACGGGCAAGTGACTGAACTGTTAAGGACATAAAGAATGCTATTGTGGAACCGAGTTCGAACTCTGATCCCTCTGGATAAAAAAATGTTGATCAATTTAAACCTGAACTTCAGCGAGATGAAGATCAAGTGCAACAACCACATCGGGGATAAAAACACTAAGATCAAAATCGAGGACACACAACTGGAAGAAGTAGACCAGTACATCTGCCTAGGACAACGAATCTCCATGAGACCCTCAAAAGAAGAAGAAATCAAGCGAAGAATCACACTACGATGGCAAGCCTTTGGCAGAGCTAGCTCAACCTTCAAAAATAAGAAGATCCCATTAATCCTAGATAGAAAGGTGCATAACCAATGCATCCTCCCAATAGTCACTTATGGAGCCGAAACATGGATCCTAACCAGGAGACAGACCCGTAAATCGAGAACCATGCAACGTGCACATGAAAGAATAATGCTTCGCCTCACACGGAGAGACCACAAGACAGCACAGTAAATCCGAGAAAAGACAAGAGTCGGGGACATCATAGAATCCAATAAAATTCTCAAATGGTGGTGGGCTGGCCATGTTACAGGAATGGCAGATAACCGATGGACATCAAGACTCACGACATGCATCCCCCGAGATCACAGGCGGAACCGAGGCTGGCAGAATATTAGATGGCGAGACGAGCTAGACAAGTTCAGGAAGTACTGGCTCTGCAACACCCATGATGGAAAAGTGTGGCAAATCCTGAGGAAGGTCTAAGTCCAACGACAAACGTTAAAAGACAGATGATGATGATGTTTCATTTCTTGCTGAAAATACGTATTTACTTCCTTTAGTAAAAAAATGTTTGATTGCGAATAAAATTGCTGTTTCATTTCCTGGTTTTAGTTAGGTTACGTTTAAATAATTCGAAGTATGTATCTATTATTATATAAAGTTTAAAACTGACATTTAGACAATTTCACCGATTCTACGTGAGGCAGTCGTTAATACAAGTGCAGAGGTGGTGGCAACGATTGCACGGAGCTTGAGCCACAGTTGACCCCAAGACCATCAAAGAACGCTATTCAAAGATGATGATCCCGGGATCTACGGTAGTTACAGAAGTGATCGTCCCTCGACATCTACATTGAAATAAAATAAGATAATGGTCAAAGATAATTACTCAAAGTCCCAACAAGTTGTCTCGTCAAGCTGATCTGGGAAATAGTCTATCCAAACACACAGTCTGTGCAGTTATAAATTATATGTTCGTGCTTTGAAGCCGGATTACTTTCAAGAACACCACAGCCAAAAGACTTGATCATCAGATAGAATATGGGAGTATCATGTTAAGTGGGCAGAACTGGTTTGGGATGTTCCACAACATCTTTGGGGGGCAATGAAACCATGTTTTATCTGATTGAAAAGGGCAACACAATTGTTAATAGTGTACATTGGCGAATGGTCATGGTTGAAATACGTCAAATCACCCCAAAAGTCACAACCATCAAGACAGAGTAAATCCAAAAAAGAGAGGTCTACGGCCAACGTATCCTCCCGATAGTCACGCATGGAGCTAACATTTAGAAACTAACTAGATGATTGACATTCATACAGAGAACTATACAACATGCAAAAGAAAAAAGAAATCATGTTCAAGATCTCATAACAGTATGTCAGAAGGGAAAACACAGGAATCAGAAATATAAGAAGATTCACTAAAGACTAAAATGACTGGACAAGTCATGTTGCAAGAACGTCGAACAACTGCAGGAGATTACAACTCAACATGAATACTCAGATATTACATGGTAAACTGTAGCTGGTAAAGAATAACTTTAGGAAGTACTGTTTCCGCGACAGCCATGATAGAGTGGTCTGACGGATCTTCGGGAAGGTCTAACGACAGTGACTAAAATGCTGTCACAGTTTATGGAGCGGCATGGTGTCGTTGGCCTATTTCTCTTTAAAGATTAGGTTTGGCCCGTTTTGTCGATTTGGGGCAACTTCAGTGACTCCATGTACATGCAAGACGGTGCACTTTCATACGGATGACAATAAAGTGCCGGGAAGTTAGCTGGAACCAAATGAGTGGCCATCACAAACGCCTGACCTTACAACATATGACTTCTTTGGATGCATTTGAGCGTATGAAAATTTTTTGCTGCACCAAACCACAATTTCTGGACCAACCTGAGGAGTGCATTCAACATATTGTGGACGATGCACTGCCAGATACCTGCAAAAGTCTATAAAGGCCATACTGAAACACCGACGCTAATGATGAATTTTGAAAAAAAAAAAGCAGGTGGATTTTACTGCTTTAGACAATCGACTATAATCAACCATTTGACTGTATTCGACCAATAAATATTAAATTAATTGCCAACTTCTGAGAGTTTCTTTTCACACACGAACAAACACCCACACACATATATATATAGATACCCATGGCCCCAGGTACATAGATTTATATATTTACGTATACATACTATATATAAATATGTATATGTTTATATATTCATATAACTTGCTACAATCAACATCAGGAAGATTATTCACTTACACACACACACACACACACGCACATATATCTATATGGATATGAATATTTATATTTATATATATATATATATATATATATATATGAATATAAAAGAAAACGTATGAATGTATATAAATATATAAGTGCAACATATATACGTATATGAATATATGTATATATACTATATATATATATATATATATATATATGATTGTATATATATATGCATATTCAAGTAAATATTTATACAAGTAAATCTAAATATAAGTAATTATATATACATATATACGAATAAATGAAGAATTACATTAATATTCATATATATATATATATATATATATATATATATAGAGAGAGAGAGAGAGAGAGAGATGTATAAACATCGATATGAATACATTTATATCTATATAAATACATCTCTCTATATACATATATATGTGTGTGTGTATATATATATATATATATATATATATATATATATATATATATATATATATATATATATACACACACACACACATATATATATATATATATATATATATATATATATATATATATATACATATATATATATATTTTTATTTTTCAGTCAGTAACATGTAATTCAGATAAAGAAACAAAATCTTGACGGTAAAGCAGTACGAGAAAAACGCCTGCCAGGTATGTAAATGATATAAGATTTTCTCACCATTTTTTGTTTATATTCTTCCGTTCCAGTAAGTACGTGTTGTAGATAAGTTCTCAACAAAACAAGAAAATATCAAGTAGATGTGTATTTATACAAGAAAATGCCAACAAAACTGTCATTAGCATTGTCAACATTTTTTTTTCAGTCTTTCTGGTCAGCTGGCTATCCATGTATAAATGTATTCAGGTGCTTGGATACGTATGTATATTCCACGCGTAATGGCAGCATTAATAGAGCTAGGGGGCTGAAATTTTAAGATTCACTCCTTATTTTGTCAAAAAATGTATCTCGTGTTTTTTGTTGCTTTTCATTCCTTCCCCTAGAAAAAATGATTTTTTAGTGAGTATCTAATTCGAAGTGTAAGTTTATGATCAATTGATCCCTCAGTATGAGTCCGGCGGCAGTGTTTCCTTGGAATTCAGACTTTTTAGTGATTCAACAAAAGGCAAGTGAAGTATTTCATTCATTGATCACATTTTGAACAGTTATTCAATTGATCACCATAAACCAGACATGCTACCAAAATATGCGGGTTACATTGCGGTTTCTATTATGTGACTAACATATCTGCATTTCACTGGTTCGTTTTTGTGATACTTTGAACAAATGGACGTACACATTTAGGTGGGTAATTTTTTTTTCAATTTGAAAGAAATAAACTTAGGATAAGTTTACTTAATTATGGTTTAACATGATACGAACTGATACCAGAAATTAGATTCCCTGCTTTCACCATCATTTGTGGTAAGATATTCAAATATCCCTCGCTAAAGCAAATGAAAAAAAATGCTAGATTTGGTCCAAAAAGAACGTGTTATAATATTGAATAAATGAACAAAATATCAGATCCAGAGAAGTTTGCTATTTCATTTTTTTTAAAAATATGGTTAGCAAAAGATATAAAACTAGAATTATTTCATTTCATGAATTCAATCTATTTATTGATCAAGTCCTTATGGGCATCTCCAATAATACAGAATATTTACACATCAACTTCAAAACTACGAATCCATAAAAACATATTCAATATGCGTGAATACAAACAGCAACTACAATTTAATACAATTCATAGACCAAACTTCCTTGGATATCCCATCAAACAGATTCCGAAAATGTCTTTGTAAGCAAATTCTCTTTTAAAAATCTCTAAACTTATCTTGATTAATTTCAGAACTCTCTACACTTTTGTTACTTTTGATATAACTTGGCAATTATCCCAAAAGTATATTACTCTTTAAAGAAAAAAAAAATCTTTAGTGGATTTAGTTTTTTGAAACTGTTTTGCCAATAGATTTTAAGTTCAAGGAGATATATTGAAGAATGGTGTATTGTTTGTAAAAATTCCATAAATTAATTTCAATGTCTCAATTAAACATACATTCAAAGAAAATGTACATGTAATTTGCATCTGCATGTGTCCGTGTGTCCCTACTCCCCTGGGCATACTATTTTGTCTCCACACTTGAAAATAGTCATCAGTACTCAACTAAACCCGTTCTGAAAATATTTTTTTGACTTAGGGAGAGAAAGCATTTGTAGGTCTTATAATGACTGATAATGTTTTTGGTATTTTTTACTCTATTTTCGATGTTTTCCAATGGAATACGTCAATGATGGCATAAATACAATTTATTATAACCATATTTATTTTTTTTTACAAGACGTCAAATTATTGATTTTGATGGCGAGTTTTATTTATTTTCAGAAGAGAATAGAAAAGAAATTTAATTTCTTCAAATCAGTGATAGCAAATTGATCATGAAATTTCTTCATTAATACTAATTTAGAGAGAAGCGTACAAATTTGGCTGGAAGCTTATATACGTCCATATACAGTATAATTCGCTGTTTATTCAATTTTAGAAACGTTTTATAGATAAATAAAAGGGAAAAATTTCTAAATCCAAATAAATAGAAAAAGAAAATATTGATACATTAATAAACGATATTGATAAACCACAAATTCTGAAACATTTTTTCGTATTACTGTTAAATTATAATATTCTAGAGAATTGATCGTATCTCATGAGATACATTTTTACAATCTACTTATTACAAGATGTACTTAAAAGTAAAGTGTTCTCAAAAAGATTCTTTCGTAACTATTCCAACTTGAATTTATCTAATCAATATTTTGGAAAACCCTTTATAAAATTTACTCAACCAAGCATTGCTCTATTTTTAACTGGATTTCTTCCATATTTTTCTGTGATAATATGTATCATAAATAAAAAAAAAAACTAATATTTATATAGATGTTTCAATATACAAAGTAAATAAACATCTTATGTTTGAAATCATAAACGAGTCAACTATTGTTTAAAGTCATGCAATCTTTCAATTTAAGGAGTTTTAGGCACTCATAGTAAGGTACCCTATGAATATCAGCAAATACATTGTCATTATTATAATCAATATTTTCAATAGTATTATCATTCTGAGCAGCTACGTTTATTGCTGAATTTTTAAGCGTTTCAATTATCTTTAGTATTGTTTGAGTGATAATCTGACATTACATCTGACATCCATACAGCGGGAAATACAAGAAATCTAAAAGGCTAGAAAGGAAGAGAGAATATACCAATAGAAAAGAAGAAAGAGCGCAATTGAGGCTGTTTTTATTACTTATTTAAACAAATATTATTCATGTTCACATTATTTTCTTATTTTATTCAAGAGAAGCCATGTCAGAAAATATAACACCCGTTTGTTAATTGTAAAATATAGAAGTAATAATTAAAAACGAATGAAAATTTATCATGATAATTAATCTGATATGTTATGGAACGAATTCTCCAAAACAATATCGATGTGAAGACATTTATGGTTATAAAATAGGAGGCAAAAAGAAACTTGCCACACTCAACTGATGCATGTAAAGATCTTTTATGGAAGAAGTTGCAAATATCACTAAAAAAATATAAACCCACCATCACAGTCAATAATGAGACAACCGTAGCGTCAAAATTTCAAGTCCTGTGAAAAAAAATAATCAAAAAATAAATATGGTCAGAATGAATTCCACCTATATCATCAGCGGAAATAAATCGAACGATGAATCAAGATACTACCGAGAAAGCTGTCAGAATGAGGTTCCCCAAAAGTTTTTTCAAAAAATCATATTTATTTAGAATTTGTGTAGCCAATTTACAAGTCTGTAGACTGTACATCTTTCCCAGGATTCACTACACAGCTCTATAGTCAATAGAGCGTGTCTAATTTGTCTCACCACCTTATATTTTGCCGGCCTCGGTTTCGCATATGATCTTTGGGAATTCATCTTATGAGTTGTGATGTTCTCTAGTTGTCTGCCATTTTTACAATATGGCCATCCGATTGCCATTTGAGTGTTTTTTTAATGGATTCTGGGACGTCTCAGACTGCTGATTCTATCATATTGTGCTGTCTCGTGATCTCCCCATGTAATATTGCTCATGATTCTCTCACGAGTTGGTCTCACTGTTTTCAGTTTGCAGATCAGCCTCTCGGTTAGGTTCAATGTTTTAAAACTATGCGTGATTATCAAGAGGAAACATAGTTTGTATACCCTTTTTTCGGATTAATGATATCTTTTTTCGAAGGTTGATCTTGCCCTGCCGAAGGCTTACAATCTTAGAGTGACTCTTCACTAGATTTTTTCTTCTTTCGTGGGTTTCATAGAGATCCGTCGTCTTACGTAGGTGTAGTGGTCTTCTCACTCCAGTTCAACGTCTTTGGTTTTGGTTGTTGCATTTTTAATAGATAAATTTGTTGGAATGTAAAACTTGTGAGGTTGGCACAGTATCTAAGAGAGCTGGCTCCTTTTAACGAGGTTGAGATTCCAAATCACGATTGGACAATTATGATTTTCATAAAAGTGTGTATTCATTCGTATGAGATATGCTCTTTTGTATTTGTAACATAGATTTTCATTTGTAACTATTATCAATTTAAAAGGGCCGTTCAGAGAGACACCCTCTAATTTCAAATCAGTGTTGGGCAATGTTAATTTTACATAGCAGTTTGATTTAACGTGAGGGCACAGACAAACAATGAAGAGTTTCTTCCCCTGATTTTAGTGAGGAAGGTTCTTGTTATTTTAACGGTTTGACAAAAAAAAAAAAGAAAGGCTATTGAGACAATGGAAGCCAATGTAAAAAAAAAACCTTTGAGAGAGAATTAGAATATGCCCCACCCCTACTTCCCTCCCAACTGAAGATATTCACTGAAACTTTTGTATTTTACACACACACACACACACACACACACACACACACACACATATACATATATGTATATGTATATATATATATATATATATATGTATGTGTGTGTGTGTGTTGTGTGTGTAAAATACAAATATAAATACAAGTATATGTATATGTATATATACATATATATACAAGTATATGTATATATATATATATATATATATATATATATATATATATGTATATATGTATGTGTGTGTGTGTGTGTGTGTGACAAATAGAAATTTAACAAACAAACCTGATCCATGAACGTATTTATTCATTAGAATGACATAAGCCCAAGCTTATCTGTCTGGAATATTTCTGCTTATATCTCACTGTCGTTAGTGTAGCTCAGTCTGTGGTATAGACACCTGGTAATCAGTTGGTCGTAAGTTCAAAAAACAATAGAGGGATTTTAATTTCACTTATCGATTTACGTCACTCGTTTTTGCGTGTATCGTGATTGTTACTATAGGGAAACAAAGTACATTTCGGACTCTGAACTTGAATTTGATAAAAAAAGACGTCAAAAGACCTTATCTGTTAAACGGCCAAATTGCGTGGGTCACACCAGTTCTCATACGATCACAAAGGATAAGCAATGTTAAGCTTGGTCAATATCAGCATGGGTAGAAGATTATTAATTGGCGAGTTTTCATATAAGATTCCCATAAAACATGAAGTTGTCAGAAAGCAGCAAAACAAAAACTATCATCTCAACTGTAAACATAGGTTTCTTCAGTTTTCAAGTTGGTCAGATTGGTTAAGTATCATGCATTTACGCCACACTAATGGGACTAAAGGGCTGAAAATCTAAACATTTATTCCTTATTTTATCAACAAAAATTTGAAAAAAATATTCTCCTTGAGAAGGTTTCAAGGGTCTGTGTTTCCGGAGGGTTCATTGTAATTGTAGGCTGAATTGATCACTTGATTTATGCCAGCTTCTTTTTTAGTGATCACTGCACAACAAAATGTGAAAAAATTGAAGTAATCACAGATCACTCACATATCAGCATGGTACCAAAATGCAAAGGTCACATGATTTTATAATGAGTGACTAACCAGCCCTGTTGCTCTTTAGTGTAGAGATATGACATGAAAAAAATACCAATAAATAACATCATAATGTATGTTTTGAGTGTACACTCAGTATGATTTTTGACAGTAATTAATTGCGTCATTAGGCTGGCTTCAGTTCAGTTGGGGTTGAATTAAATTAATAAGAAAATTGCTAGGTAAGTCAAGTATTGCCGAATGACAGTCATTTTTCTAAAAATATCAGTATTTCCGGATGTGACCGTCTATTCACTCAGGCGATTCAATGTTTGCTACTCCTGTCGAAAAGAAATTGTTTCTAACCTCAGCGAAAGTCTATATTTGAAGTTCCTGGTTGTGTCTTCTGGTTTTATCGTCGATAGAAGAAGTCAATATTTTATTATGAATGAAAATCAGTGTCCATTCTGTGTAAATTGATTCAGGTTCTATCGGCAACCAATAGGTCAGCATGTTTTTCTTGCACATTCAAAGATCTCCAGATTTAAGTTGTCTCAATCTTTCTGCGAAAGATATATTTCCAAGACTGAGAATTATCTTGATGGTCTACCAATTTACTCTGTCTGTCTGTCCGTCTGTCTGTCTGTCTGTATGTCTGTCTGTATGTCTGTCTCTCAATAGCATCAGAGTTGTATTTCGTGTAAGGAGACCATTTACAAGAATCGAACGCTAGATAATAACCGGAAATGTTTCATTCGAAGAAACAATCAGGGAAGTATTGATAGAGTAGAGTAACTGTTGGAGTAGTTGCGATGAGAAGCACGTAAAATTCGGTGCAGAGAAATTCTAGTCGAAAATCAATAATAGAAAATGAGAGAAGCTGTGTAAGATAGGCAGTGAAACAATTGAGTTGAGTGTAAAGAGCAACCTTGAAGAGAGAAAGAAAACAAGTCTGGTGACCAACGTCCTTTGGCAGCATGCCGTGCTAGGTGTAATCCATTAGAAATTCAGGAAAAA
Organism: Thysanoteuthis rhombus; assembly: GCA_963457665.1. Classification (NCBI taxonomy): domain Eukaryota; kingdom Metazoa; phylum Mollusca; class Cephalopoda; order Oegopsida; family Thysanoteuthidae; genus Thysanoteuthis; species Thysanoteuthis major. The sequence goes on along the minus strand of OY735241.1, from coordinate 10,086,068 downwards.
AAAGGGTGATCAATGAAGAAGTTACATCTCTTGCCCTTCGTTGGATCGCCAAAAACTCAAAAAAATGTACATAAGCATGAACACAGCAAAACAGAAACTAACAGACCAATTAATCATAAACATATATTGTAAATTAACCTCCCTATAACAAAACTAGAAGAGAAGAGTGAAAGAGAAAATAAAACAAAACAAAAACCTATCCTTGATAATAAGGGGCAAATGCGTGAATTCTCAGCCCTCTAACTCCTTCTATGCAACCACATATACACATACATATACATACATACTTTTTCGACCGGTGCAACCTCACTTCAAACTGAAGAAACCTTTGCTGATAGTTCTTGTGACAGTCTTGGTTTACAGTTTGATATATTCGAAAGAAAAAGATGACAAAATATCAAATTTTCTGCAGATTTCTTCTGGGCAAAACTATGAATTTTAATTTCAATTAAGAAAGAATTTTACATGTCACTTGTGTTTACGCGCGCGTGTTGCACATGCGCGTTTTTTCCTACATTCTTCTGTCAGAGGGAATTAGATCTGATAGGGAGAGGGAGTTTCCATCGTAGTATAGGGAAAATAATCGATGGAACGCAGGGCTGTCTGATCTCGGGGATAGCTTCAAGTCAAACCCCCTCCGACGAGAAAAAATGTTTGACATTTAACCAATTTCAGGGACGTTTTGAGGATATATTGGATGAGTTTTAGACATATACTGGATATTTTACTGATGTCCCACCCACGAAATGCTGAGGGGAGACACTACCCCTTGTTCCAACAGCATCACGTCACTGACTAAATATCGTTGCTTATTGATCTTTCACTAAAAAAAATAATAAAGGGTCTATCCGAAGAGAATCCAGTTATTTTGAACATCTCACGAACCTTTTCTAAGCCTTATTGTAATTTGGCAACTGATTGAAGAGAACTGCACTACACATGCGTGAACAAACATTCGCCTGGAAGGTTTGACAGTCGGCTATGTGATGATTATGAATCGTGTCACCATCTTATTCATAACGACCAAGCTTTTCTGATTTTTTCATGCTGTGACCTATTATATGCTTGAAACTTTTGGTGAGATTGACCACCATTGAATATGGTAATATTTTTGTCTTGAATGTCCAATCGTGTTATGGTTAGAATGTCTGTGTCACACGGCCAAGGTTCATTCTGAGATGCTGAGCGGGCTGATTGAGTAACGGTGCTGAGAATGCACACAGCGGCTGAGTTCAAACACTGGCTATGACTGTCTGTAATCACTTCATTTCGGGGGAAAAACAAAAAAACCCCTCAAAAACAAAACAAAAACATACATCAATTCTTCCGCCAGCTATGGCTGAAATAACATAAAGTAAAGTTAGTTACACCATTTCGTGGATTAGTCACCCATGGGCCGAGTAAGTTTCAACATATGAGGAGCCAGAAACAGGGGCTACTAAAATCGTAGCCATCCTAGAAACACTGCTTACTTCCGTTCATTCAAACGTTTCAACTCTTCTGAACTTCTTGCAACTTGAGAATGTTACCGTGTTAATGTGTTATTCCGTTTATTGAATTTCGATTCAATTTTTTCCATCCTCCTCAATTTTCAACATAATGATCATCTTTTTAACGACATATACCTCTCCCAAGGATCGCCAGACCATTATATCATTGGCATCATGGAGCCACTACTTTCTGAAATCGTCTACTTCATCACAAGATCTTAATATTCCCGGGCAACAATTTACTATTTATTCTCTAGGGACAAATTGTGAATCACGATGTCCAACGGTCATCTAACATTTTTGTATCATGACCAGCTCAATTCCATCTGAGTATTCAAATGGATTCTGTGATATCCAGATCCATCTTTGTTCTCTGATATAATACTGCCAAGTTATGTTGGGAATGATTCAGCTCCATAGGTGACAATGGAAAAGGCGCCTTTTTTTCTATCACTCTTCCAATCCCTTTCAATGGCTGTCAGGGAACGCAAGGTAACCAGATTATTTAGAAAAAATAAAGTCTTTGTTTTCAAACACCTGCACATAAGCTTGATCAGAGATCCATTAAAGCCACGCACGTGTGCACAAAAAAAATCTATGCGCCCACAAAAGATTATCCACCTGAAATATCGCACTAGTTAAGAGTTTCAACTGTAGTTAGAAGTCTAATAATAATAATAATAATAATAATAATAATAATAATAATAATAATAATAATAATAATAATAATAATAATAATAATATAAAACAGGTGTGGGTAATAATCCACCCACAGACCCTATTCGGCTCCTCGCATGCAGGTTTGTAAAAGGTAAATGAACATTAAATGAAGTGAGATTTCGGCCAATAAGACCGAAGGGACCACGATGACTCAGCTGATAGTAATCTCAGAAGTGGACTGTTTTTTAAAACGAAAGCTATGCCTGGATAAGTTCACGAGGTTCAACAAAAGAATGCTCTGAAGGTGGCTAGATTACGTTACCATAGGTAAGTCATTTTTCGCTAATAATAAATACATTCCTGATACTTTCTGGACAGGCCTCAGCACATATTTTGAAACGAGTTTCCTTAACCTTCGGCAAAAAGAGATCTCGGAAAAAAAACCCCCAAAAAACTGTCTCTTGATTAACATATCTTGGCAGCATTTTTAGGGTGATCAATTGAAATTGGGAAAAGGCGTGATCAATAAATAAGATACTCTCCTTGCTTTTTGCTGTGATGTGAGTAAACAAAAAAAAAAGATTGGATCTTCGAAAAACAAGAGTGAATCCGGCCGGGCACAAATTAGGGACCAATTTAGCATAAACTTCCATTGAAAATTGAACCCACAATCGAGAAATCTATTTATGAGAGAAAGATTCAATACATCTCGAATTTTTTCAAAACATAAAAAGGAGTGAATGTTTAAATCTCAAGACTCTTAGATCCATTAATGCACCTTGTGCGCGTGATATATACATTTATATCCAGTTAACCAACCAGGACTATTCAAAATCTGAAGAAACCTATTTTGAGAATTTTGGTGACAGTTTTTGTCGACACTTTCTAATAATGTAACCAAGTGTCCCTGCAGCTTCCCTTATTTTCAGCTCTCTTCTTTCTTCCCTTTAAAATCCATTATGTCATTATTTTTTATGCTTTCCATAGATTTAATGCTTTTCCAATTACTACCATTTCACCAATTTCCTATGTTATAAATCATCTTTCATTTTTAGGAGCTATGGATGGCTTAACAATCATAGTTTTCTCTTAATTGCATGCATGTTAGCGCATAGAAACTTTTTGTAACCAGCACACAAAGCAAAAAATGTGTGCACAAAAGATATTACTACATCGTAAATGATGCAGTAATTATTGATTGCAATTATACTTATAATCATAAGTATATATTACAATTGTACTTATTGAAATGTACTCGTAAGTAACAGTTCTTTTTAATTGGTGTGCCGATTTTTCAAACACCACATTTGTACATCAATAACTTTCTACAGTACATTTTCAGCCATTTTTTTCGAACATTGTTCCCATCGTAAAGTTCACAATAATCTTTTTTTTTCCAAATTCTGTCTATTTCTTAAAAGTTTTTCTTAAATTACTGATTCCCTGTGTCGGAATGAAAAGAAGCAAAGGGTGTAAAGCTTCGGGGCACTGTAAGTCTTTCTGATGTTGAATGGCTCGACGAACACAGAAAATGCTACAATGAAAGCATGAACATTTAGTACATGCATAACTTTGCCACAGGGAAAAATTGCACACACTATTAAAATTAGGGGCACTCTGGATTAAATACGATCCTCCTAGATAAGTTCGTACGACACCAGCAGCGGTTCCCTCAACAGAGCCCTCATCAGATAACATCCTTTGGATCAGTCATGGTTCAAGGGCAAACACATTACCACTAAACCAAGGTACCCCTAAAGTACTTCCCGATACCAGAAGGATTGGTTGGTCCTCATCAACATCACCATAATACCAGATACTTGCAAATGCAGTCTCTGTCCAATTTTTGGAGCCTATCACGCCATCAACGGAACTATGGCATCTGACTTCTACAAATCAGAATTAATTGTCGTACAGCCAAGTTTCCCTCTTTTCCTTCTTTACTGAAGAAAAAAAGCCCATTTTATTGTTAAATACGAAATATAAAGCAGCCAAAAACTAGAAGAAAACCTGGAAGATAGAAACGGAGGAATAAATTGCTCAAGTAACTAAATCCAGGAAATAAATAAATGGTCCTCTCAAACCTGCATGACTTATCTCATTCGGAAAGATGCATATGTTCAGATTTGATAACAACCATTTGTTAGTTATAGATCAATGAATCAGTGGCCATATTGTTTCCAAAGAAAAAAATATAATTTTTTTAATACATATCAAGAACATTTCAACCCGTACGTACCTAACGGTGTTGCATCAACTGAGGATATTTTAACTTCGTTTTAGAGATTACTATAATATTCCAACTTACAGGGTGTACTTATTGACTTCAATTAAATATCCAGATGCAGTCACGAAACTGCTGGTCAATTTCACTTCAAAGTAGGTTTTATATTTTCCATCATGTTCTTCCAGGAAAGTAAGGGTCTGGGATCATGTACGATAAAAATTGTCATTTAATGAAATGGGATCAAACACGAAATAACTAACAATCCATAAATAAACAGCGAGCACAACTAATGTATTCGAACATACACTAGTCTTACGTGTTGTTGGACAAACCAACGTTCATTCAATAGTCGCTGTCACCTTTAACAGACCGGCTTAACCATTGTTGCTGGGTTCAGGCTATTCATGTATACTGGCCTTTTTATGTACTTATCCAGATGTCGCCCAGCCTTGATTGTATATGGCGTACACTTGAAATTCTGAACAGACACACACACATAAGCATACACACATACACACACACATACACACACATATCTTGATGAGTAGGGAAAGTTTTTTTTGTTTTTGGTTCAATTTACAATCAAAGTTTATGACAAGTAGTCTCCTAGTTTATGTACATCTTATTAATAGTAGCATTTTCATCGAGGAAGCTTAATTCTATCAGCAAATTTATGATGTAATCATCAATATATATAGGTGGCAGTGACATAGAAGTTCTTTTGGAATGCAGGTTGAGTATTTGCTCATTTCATCACTATTTAGCACTTTGTCTTACTGGCAATCCATTTGATCTCACCAATCCATCTTTTCCCTGGTCTTTTCGTAAGTACTACTATTAGAGTCCTTATTAGGACCAATGGATAAATATTTTCGATTATCTGGTATCTGTTCGTTTTGTTACGTCCCCAGCCCATCTCCATTTTGTCATCTTATTACTCCTATGAAATCTTTTACTTTGATCTACTCACGGATCTATCTTTTTTCAATCTTTAAGAATTATCCAAACATTGCTATTTCCATATTTCTCTCTTTGGTTCTGATTTTGTCTTCAACTGATTTTGTTAGTTTCTAGGTTTTGTATCAGTATGCTTACGTATCGTTCAACTAACTACCACCTTCAATCTAACGTATATAATAAATGTTCATCTATTTAGTATTCATTCATTTTATATACGACACTTTTTCTTCATTTCTTCGAGACAAAAAATGTTATAGATCACTTGTCGTATAAAACTTCACATGAATCATGATAAAAGTAGTTAATTTGGAAAAAATAAGTTTGCCTTTGTCGTTTCCAGATTTTCTCGAGGTATTTATTTAAATTCTGTATCGGGAAGTGAGCTTTAAAAAGAACTTCTACCAACGAATTGATAAAAAAGAACAAACTAAATTATCCATTCTAGGCTGACGTCGTCTGTCTCTTTCGTGTGCTATGAGGCGTTTGAATCTCATCAAAGTTTTAAAATGTCGCCTCTTTAAATAAATAAATAAATAAATAAATTGTATTATAGCAAAGTTATAAACCAATAAAAATACAAAAAAAAAAAACAAACGAAAAAACGAGAAGAATTTAAAATTGCAGGGTTAAGTCCCCTTGCTTTATTTATTGCATATTATTACCACCTGGGGGCGGCAGTTCTAATAGCCCTCGAGGCTATATTCAAATGACAGGTTTGGCTTGCAATTATAGACACTGGCCGCGGGCCAGAACTAACAAAGGTAGTTGTTTTGACTTCATTTCCGTCTTGTTTGTTGTTGTCGTTGTTGTTGTTGTTATTGTTGTTGTCCCATGAAGATTTTTCGAAGCCCTCAATTATAAGCTCATCAATCATTTCAAATAGGTCTTTAACTCTTACGTTTACCTATTTTCTGTGGCTTACAAAGTCGTGTACGTATGCACTGCACATACATTTGCCTACACAAATTTACAAACAAAAAAATATACATATTCGTGTGTGTGTAGGATGTGTGTAGGATGTGTGTGTGTGTGTCTCGTTGGCTGATTTCGATTACAAGTATTTTGCTTCTTTTGGAGGTCAGTGGAAAGTGCCAATAGGGTGGATTCGTTTAAGCTTATTTTTACTTGCCAGGGTGTGAACTGCACACTGAGATCTCAGGACGAACTTATATATATATATATATATATATATATATATATATATATATATATATATATATATATATATATATATATTTTATATATATATATATATATATATATTTCTTTTGATATTCGGACCATCCTCAACTTGCTTGTTTTTCATACTGTTTGAAGATGGTCCGAATATCAATAGAAATAATAATTGTACCTCATCTCAAAAATTCCTAGATATAATATATATATTTAACACATAATTCGTATGTTACCAATCAGGTTGGAAATATAGCATAATATACAGCAACGTCTGATGAGTGTTGGATTTATTTCGTAGAATGTTCGATACATTCAACATTATACTTCAAGAGTTAAGTTGTTACAGTAGAGCTGGAAGTATACAATAAGATGCTGATTTGCTACACAATATCTATCCGTCTAACTATCTACCTATCTACCTACCTATCTCTCTCTCTTTCTTTCTCTCTCTCTCTCACTCTCTCTCTCTCTCTCTCTCTCTCTCTATATATATATATATATATAATTGTATGTGGATTTGATACACAAACAAGTTTATGTTTCTGTCCTCTTTGGGCCTCTTCCGGCTCTACTCTAGCCCAAACTAACTCCCGGTGTGTGAATTATATAAATCATTCAAGCATAACTAAAACTCTACTTAGTATGAATCATAAGATCCTGTGAATTTACCAGAACCAACTATCTAAAAAGTTATCAAGAATCATGTTCATTATCTTAGGAATGAATGGGTCTTTTATCTAAAATTATCTAAAAATATATATCATCTTAAAAGTATCGAAAAGTACCTGTTCAAGTTTTGGCAATTATTGCTCCAAAATGATTAGAAAAAATCTTATTAGAATAAAAGAAGAAAAAAATTCTCCAAGTTGAAGGCTCAGACCAAGAGTGCCAAGGAATAGACATGTCACCGATACATAGTTAGATAATTAATTACATATGCCAAATCACAGTATTTAAAAAATACATATTTTCTGCGTGTACGTCAAGGTTTCATAGAGGAGGCAGAAACGGTCGTCGATGGCTTGGTCCTTTGCATATATCACGGTCAGATCCTGGGACTTGAATCTTTCTGTCACGCTCAGGATACAACGCCTGAACTGCTGACATACTATGTTCTGAACACTAGCGGTCTGCTATTATCACCATTTAATTCTCTGGCGATCTATTAATTCGTAGACTGGCTTTACTCCGACAATTTTTATGATCTTCTTGTCACCTATCAAGCCTTTCACGTCGTATGTGCTACTCGTCTGAGGCACGGGTGGGCATTTCCCTCTCCCGGTCTCGTAGGTTAGAGTGAGCAGAAATATGCTCTTAATTTCCTAAGGGTTGTTGGAGTGTTTCGATAGCAGAGAGTGTTAGCAGATTAAATTTTCAAAAAACTAACATGCTAAAAACATGCTACAGGCTCCCATTCGTAGTCACAGAAAATTTCATTCACCTGAAGCTACCTAAGTCCCCAATGAATTTCAATCGTTGAAAACATTTATAATTTTCAAGACTTATGCACGGAAAATATTCTGCATGCTACCATAAGTACTTGCACAAAATTAGACGGCTATACCTCTAGCTGTTCTCAAGTTACACAACAGACAGATTGGCATTAAGTGCAATATAGTAATGTATTTGGTATAATTTATATTTTGAATTTGAAGCTATAAGAATATGGCAAAAAAGAACCGTTTGAATACTTTTTGCAATAATTATCTCTCTCCCTCCATATATATATATATATATGTATATATATATATATATATATATATATATATATATATATATATATATATATGTATTTATATATATATATATATATATATATATATATATATATATATATATGTATATATGTATATATATATATGTATATATATGGGGGGATGTATGTGTGTGTGCTGTTGTTGTTGTTATACTCACTGATCCCTCATGGTTAAATACGTTTTTTGGACAGTCTACTCACGTAGATTACCCAAGAAACATATCTAAAAATTAAATGATGTGTTGTGTGAAATAACATGCATATACAAAACATAATATATAAAACATAAAATAACAAAATACGTGTATGACATTAGCTATATACTAAAATCATAGCTGACGACAAGAGGAAATTCACACATAATACTGTAATATCAAAGTATGCAGAAAACAGTGAAAAAAAACGTTTGAGAGAATTACATGAATTACATCGACATGTATTGAGAAATAATTGACAAAAGTAACAAAGAAAATTTTGAAAAAAGTTCAATGTGTTTAGCATTTAAAGCTGTACTGCTTTCTAGAATATATATATATATATATATATATATATATATATATATATATATATATATATATATATATATATATATAGCAGGGGTATGGTAACAAACTCCCTAATAAAGAAAATAAAACTCAAATATAAATAAAATTAATTACGTGCTCCGAGAACCTAAAATTGTCAAATCGAATAGTTTTAAAACAAAAATTGGGAATAAGACTGATCAGATTAAAAGCGACTTGTATGGCACATCGCCGTTGGTAATTTGGGACTATATAGGAGAATTGATTGAAAAATACCTGTTTGGCATTACAAGATGGAGAGTCTATATGAATATATATATATGAATTGAGATATTATTTGATGAATACGTGTATTTAGAGAAGGATATATTGATGAATGTAAGTGTGTGCCTATGCTTTTTTTTGTTTGTATGTTTATGTGTACTGGCTTTCTATATTCATGGTTCGATATTTCCTGAAGAGGTTTTTTTTCAAATTTCCCTTCTGACGTATCCATTCATTTTATTGGGAGTGTGCCACTATTTCCACTCGACGTGATTGATTACAACTTTCTTTTTTCTCCAAAAGATTTTCTTCTTTGTTCACTTGAGATGCATTTACGTAACAAACATGGCCGCCATAACAAATTGCCAGAAATGAGTGAATATGTGACAAGAACATTACCATCATCAATATCATCAATAGCAGCAGCAACGGCAGCAGCAGTAGCAGCTGTCATGAGTCGATCGCTGGATAAAGGCCTTTCCCAGCTTCCTCTATATTTTACCAGCAAAATTTCCAATCTCATTTCTCCATCTTTCATCTGGTCTTCTCTCACTTTGCTACATTCATAGCAGTGATATGTTATCATAAAAACTGTGACCAGAAACATTAACATATTTTTTCAGTGTTTTAGTAAGTTTGGCTATCTATCTATCAATCTATTTCTATTTCTCTCTCTTTCTCTCTCTTTATTAAGAGTTGAGCACTCTTTAAGTGAGGTAACTCATCCATTGTAAGCTTATGCAATGCTCTTCCATAGGAATTGAACACTGGGGGTGGATGAGGAGTTTCTGCGTAAATGAATATATCGCTTGAATTCAGCCTTACCATCCAGTTCCGTAGTTCAGAGGTAGGATATCAGCCTCCGGGTCCGATGTAAGGGTTTCTGCCTCGGATGGGATAAAGTCTATAGCCACACTGATGAGATGTAATGCATCGAATGAGCAGTCCGTGGATGACACAATAATATATATATATATATATATATATGAATGTATGTATGCATCATGCATACAAACTGTGACAACGGAGCTAAAATATCGATAACTTGAATAAAAACCTCTTATTATGTCTTCAATGACGTTTTGTTGTTTTATTTACCCTTATAAATTTTCACTGGGGGTTCAGTTTTCAATCTAATTTTCTGCTAAATTGATCACTTAGTTTGTGCCATACTTGTTTTTGAGAATTCTCATAATTCAATTATCACTATGCAACAAAATACGAGCGAGGTCAGGTATCAATTGATCACCATTTTCGACAATTTTTTAATTGATTACCCTGCAACATCACATACTGCTAAAAGACATCGATCATGAGACGATTTCTATTGAATGATTAACCAGACCTGTTGTATCTTTTACCTTGGTCTATTCTGTATTCCGAATTGATTTTCTCTCTTTCCTAATGTTATTTCTAACGTTGTTCTTTCAATTGCTTTTTGCGCAATTTCCAAGTTTGTTTCGAAGTGTTTTAGTTAGTTCCATGTCACACATCATAGTTAGTATTGTACACTTCAGGTTTTAAGCAGATTGGCAGGATACGTTTCAAAAGGTTTTATGTTTACTATATCCTTCCCGGCCAATCGTTATACGTCGTTTTATTTCACTTTCATGGTCTTTCTCTAACTTTATCAACCGACCTAAGTGAATGTATTCCTTAATGTCTACCAAATTTACTTCTTCTATTATTATGGTCGGTTCCTGGACGTTGTTGAACGTTACTTAAGTTGAAAAAAGTTTTTAAAAAACCCCTGAGAACGAGAGATTAGTTGGAAAGCGTTTAGTCAACATTCTAACAAAAGTTTTTCGAAACTATAAAGAAAATTGACATCAAAACACTTAACATAGATATCTTCCGTTTTTTAGTGGGTCTGGCTAGCTGACTATATATTACGCATACAGAGGGTACCGATGGAGCTAGAAGGATTAAAATGTAAAAATTTATTCCTTGTTATTGTTAGAAAAATAATGATCAGAATTTTTTACTCGAAATAGATAAGTGTGTGTGTGCGTGTGATAGGGATCAATTTACAATGTAAGCTTATACTTAATTGTTTTCTAGTTGCATTCGTACTTGTTTTATTTCAAATTACAATTTTTCAGTGATCACTGCCCAACAAAAGGCGTGAGATGTAACTCATCCGTTGATCACCACTTATCCCAATTTTGATCACCGCCAATGCAGCAAGAAGCAAAAAGACATTGGTCATCCAAAGGGTTTCTATTGAGTGAAAAACCAGACCTGTTTTTCATATTCGTTTTTTACGATCTATTCTTGTTGGAATACGAAGAATGGCATTTCAAAATACGTGAAAGAGTCTGCCGGGAAAATATCAAGCTATTCATCATAAGCAAAAAGTAGCCTACCTAGGGTATCGCCATCTTAGCTCCCTTCAACATACCCCTCGGTTGAACTGCATACTCTTATCAAAGTGTGCCTTTCAGTTTCAGAAAGCAAAGTCAAGTTTGGGGATTGCAATCAGCTGCCTCGTTTTGGTCTCCATAATGTTGTCCATTGTTTCGAATCCCCACTCATTTAACACTGAGTCAGAGGGAACCAAATCGGGTCTCGTAGTGACGGACCTGGGTTTTACGATGCTTTGCAGAAAATATATGCAAAAAAAAAAGTGAATGGTCTTCAAAGAAAGTGTGAATGCAGCAGTCACACAGTACACAAGCTTACTTAATAGCATCAAATTGCCGAATGAGTAACCCACTGAGCGTTTTCATAGATACAGTAAGGTTTGATTCGTTTGGTAATCAAGGCCACACAATCGGCTCTCGAGGTACTCAAAATGGCTGGAGTTCATGCTTGTTCGTCCTGGTTTCTGATCAAGTTTCATCTGAATCCAACATGATACGGATTGGAAAATCAATGTACACTATAGTAAGTACTAACCAACCGAATTGTGTCTTATAGAGATGCATGGACGGATCTAAAAATATTTGTTATATCTGTTTCATAAATGGAACCAACTTCGTACATTGTCCAGTATATACACAAGGATGGATCAATAAGTCCATAGATAGATCCAAATCAATAGCTGAATTTTTATTTGAGAAGTATACCATGTACAAAGTCCCAAAAGTAACGCCTCTGCCCTAAAAGTGATTTGGATGGTCAATGGTTAGGACAACGCCGTGCCATTGAAAGTTTGGTGAGATTACCTGATTTAATTCATCCAGATGTTTTTTTCTGAAAGGACATAGTGTGTGGTATGGACACAGACACTGAGCAGGATTTAGAAAGCCACCACAAACGCTGAAACTTTTTCAGAATAATTGCAGATCAATAGTTCAAATGCATCCTATCGATAGTCACTTATGGAGCAGAAACATGGAACCTAACCAAGAGACAGATCTGCAAATTGAGAACCATGCATTGTGCACATGAAAGAATTATGCATGGAGAATCCACAAGACAGCACAGCACATGCAGGAAAAAGACAAGAGTCAGTGACATCATAGAATCTATTAAAAATCTCAAATGGAAGTGGGCTGGCCATGTTGCAAGAATGGTGGCCAATTCATAACTCACGACATGGATCCCCCAAGACGACATGCGCAACCGAAGCCGGCAGAATATCAGATGGAGAAACGAGCTAGACAAATTCAGAAAGTACTGGCTCCGTGACGCCCATGATAGAGATGTGTGGCAAGTCTGGGGAAAGTCTATGTCCAACGACGTTAAAAGACAAATGATGATGATGATGATGATGAATCAAGGACAATAAATACATCAAAATATGTATGTTTATAAGAAAATGTCAATCAAAACAGTCTTTATGGGTTTCTTAAGTTTTTAAGTTGGTCTTGCTGGCTGACCCAGCTAGTTATGTATCATATCCATTGATTGTATCGATGAAGCTAGAAAGCTTTATATTTGAACACTTAATCACTAGGTCTATTGAAAACTCTTTTTTCTGTTTTTTTTTCTTTAAAAATCCATCCGGGGTGAGTTTTTAGTGGGGAGTCAAATCACAATGAAATTTTATGCTAAATGTATCATGTGAATTGCATCCAGTAGGATCTGTCTTGGTTTTGGAAATTCAGACTTTCTTTCTGATTGATACTAGGTGAGAAAAGTGGCGTATTCATTGATCACTTTTTAAAATTTTCTTTTTATTTGATCATCCCCAACAGCGCATTTATGGGCAATAGAGATTCAAAATTTGGGATCCTTTTCGTCTTGTTGTTGTTGTTATTCTTCTTCTTCTTCTTCTTCTTCTTCTTCTTCTTCTTCTTCTTCTTCTTCTTCTTCTTCTTCTTCTTCTTCTTCTTCTTCTTCTTCTTATTATTATTATTATTATTATTATTTGGAATCTCACACCAGTTGCCTGGTGGTAACCGCTGGAGTTTGAGTGACAGCAAGTCTCCTCAAGTCTCCAGTCCTCCTCTCCTACTACTCATAGGTCGCAGTAATTCTACGATTTACAGTTTCACACCGGTTGCCCAGTGGTTATCGCTGAAGGCTGAGTGACAATAAGTCTCCTCAGGTCTTCAGCTAATTATTATTATTACTATCATAATTCACCTCCTGGTTTTTCTTCTTCTTCTTCTTCTTCTTCTTCTTCTTCTTCTTCTTTTTCTTCTTCTTCTTCTTCTTTTTATTATTATTATTATCTTCATTATTAATATCATTATTGCTATTATTATTATTGCTATTATTATATATTGCTGTTATTATTATTGCTATTATTATTATCATCATTCTCTGTCGATGAAGTCTGATGAAGTAGGCATATTTTTTTCTAATTAATCACCCCACGTGTAATACAGTCAGAAACATTGGTCAGATGGTGGTTTCCATTGAGTGAATAATCAAACCCTCTAGATCTGTGCTATTTCCTCTGCATATTTTTCTTAGATGTTGACAGCTCATTTTGAGAGAGATAGGTTGTTACTTTCAGAACACCATGTACGATGTCTGATCAACACGATTAATATTCATATAACAAATAAACATCCGATGTGTAAGATGATTACTTATTTTTCTTCATTTCAGAGAAAAGTTACAGAATCACTGTTATAAAAAATGAGAATTTAAATTTAGATTTGAATTAAATTTGAGAAAAAAAAATCGATGGAATTCAGTAAATTCAAAAGAAAACGGGAAAAGAATTCTCTGAAAAGAATAGTTTTTTTCAAATCAAAGAGTATGAAGATAAATATTTTTGGGGGATTTTTTCGAGTTTTTTTTAAATGCCGTCTTTTTAATATTAATTAAATGCACAGAGAAAAAAGAAAAAAAAAACTTGTTAAGATGTTATCAAATCTTGAAAAAAAAAACGTAATTAAAAAAGGAAAAAAGAAAATAATAAAAAGAATTTCGAGCAAGACACAACAGAGGTTAATTAGTGTCGGACGTTTTAATTACGTTTCTACCCTTAATGAATGCAATCAATTGGACCACATTTGCATATTGTCGAACTTTGAATTGGAGCTAAATTAACGTTAAAAGAACAAAAAAAAATTCTTTGTTTGGCTTGAAAGGAAGACGAAAAAAGATCTGGAAAATATAAAAGCAAGCAAACAAACCCTCCGTGTCAATAAAAAAATCTTTTCATATCATCAAGATTTTTTATTGTATTGAACGCATCTTTTGTTCTCTCTAACGAATGAAAGGAAAAATGCACCAAAAAGTAGTGTCCTTGTGCCTGACTAAATATTTTGATACATTATCTCGTATGAATAGAAGTTCACTTAATTGATCTTCTGTGTGAGAATCAAATATTTATACACAACTGCTACGTGTTTACAAGGTGTGTCCCGAAAGTATCCATCCATTCTCAATACACCAAGAACCAGTTGAGCAAACTTCGACTATCTTGGCAATAAATTGAGAAAAAGACCCTTTGTAGACCTGCATGGACATACATTTTCGATGGGATTACTCAGTCGGCAGTAAGATGCCGCTTAGTAATCCTGTGTACTACGAAATTGTCTAGATCACATTGACTGAGCTGGCCTTTTCTCGACATCTCCTTGAGTTATTTTTAGTTGATAATCGCATCACCAAGGTTTGTCAGCCTTTGCAGAGTTCAGATATAGATGTACAGTGCCTATACACACACACACACACACACACACACACACACACACACACACAGATATATACTTTTTCTTAAATTGTTCATCCTATTGACGTTGACTCGCCAACAACCGTGTAACGACGGGAGATCATTTCAAATAAATGGTTCTATATAATATAACGCAATTCATAATCATTCTGTCGGATCATTTATATCTATTCCATAATATATAATTGTTGCGTTGAAAAAAACTGATACACAAAGAGTAAACAAGATGAAAATTTATGGTGAGAAATGTTATTCGGTACTTAACATTACTGGCTGCTCTTTAGCTCAATGAAAACAGCATCGCTACGTTGAAGCGGCTAGCATTTCTATCACAAGTTCGATTCCTGCAGCAGCCCATTTCAATTAATTGTTCATTCCATTTACTTTGTTTAGGCTTACTGTAGCATTGACCATATAACGACTGGACATCATTTCAAATTTCTTCTTTATAATACAAACCAATCCATAATCATATCTATTTATCTATCTCTATCTCTTTCTGTATATATAGATACAATTGTTCTATCGATGTCCAGAGCTGGAACTGATTTGATCTGTGTCATTTTCTCTCTATCTACTGATCTATACATCTATCTTCCTTTTTTCTCCCTGCCCCTCTTCCTATATATATATATATATATATATATATATATATATATATATATATATGATTATAAATTGCGTTGTATTACATAAAAACTTATCAAAAATGGTTTCCCGTCGTTACATGGTCAATATATCATTCAATTCAGACAACAAAAAAAGAAAATAGAGCCTCTGCAGAAATCGAACTTGCCATCGAAAGGTAGCTACTTTAATGTAGCAATGCACTTACCTTTGTGCGAAAAGATTGCTGTTAATGCAAGAGCAGAATGTCTACTTTCAACCCAAAATCTCATTTTGATTATTATTTTTTTCCCATCTCTTCCGACAGAATATAATGTATTTTAGAAATGGACATATTTAGTCCGACAAAATGATTTATAAATTGCGTTATGTTGCAAAGAAACTTATCTGAAACGATTCGCCGTCATTACACGGTTAATATATCATTCAGAGCAAATACATACATTGCTTAAACACACACACACATATTTATATACATACATACATATATATATATATATATGTATATATATATATATATATATATATATTAACAAAAATGTTTCAGTGCACGTTCTTGTTAAATCATAAACACACACACACATACATATATATCTTTATATATATATAAATAGACATGCTGTTTATACCATTCTATGTATATTTATATGTACATATGTAAACAGATAAGTGCGAATGCTTTATATATATATATATATATATATATATATATATATATATATATATATATATATATATATATATATATAAATACATATATACATATATTTGTGTGTGTGTGAAAGTCAACAGATTTATGGTTGAATTCATGTTTGCTGCTCGCCCAAGGGAACCAATAGATATTTGCCTTATATCTTTGAGTAGTTTTACATCTGTTATACTTCGCTTAACAGTCGTCGATAATCTTTTGATAAACATTAAAGCATTCAAGTTAGCAATCGATCATAAATCGAATTCACGATTCATTCTCTCTTGACTGGACCTTGCAAAGAATTTACAAAGATTTGACAAACTACAAGAGACAGTAAACTTTTCTTTGTCTAGGTATATACATATATATATATATATATATATATATATATATATATATATATATATATATATATATATATATATGTGTGTGTGTGTGTGTGTGTGTATATATATATATACAAAGACACTTTACAGCTTTAGATACATGAAAAAAAAACCTACTTTTTTCAAAAGTTTATGTCATTTCAGTCAATTATTTCCCAAGACATCAATACCTAACCAAACTCAGATTTGCAGACGACATCGCCCTTTTTACAAAGAACGTCTACGACCTCCAACTAATGCTAGATGGATTGAACAAAAAGAGCAAAATGTTGGTCTACACATGAACTCAAGCAAAACAAAGGTCGTGTACAACAAACATGTCGGAAATAAAGGGACACCGATCAAGATTAAAAACGCTAAGCTGAAGAAAGTAGACGCTACATTTACCTAGGACAACAAATCTACATGAAATCCCCAAAAGAGGAAGATATCAAGAGAAGAATCACTCTACGATGTCAAACATTTAGTAGAAACACTTCAACTTTTGGTGCAAGAAAATCCCATTAGTCCGAAAAATAATAATAATGATAATAATAATAATAATAATAATAATAATAATAATAATAATAATAATAATAATGATAATAATAATAATAATAATAATAATAATAATAAGATATTTTACTTTAGGCTTTAAGTGACTATTCTTGATATTTTGATGATTTTCGAAGGTTCAAAAGATATTTTACTTTAGGCTTTAAGTGACTATTCTTGATATTTTGATGATTTTTGAAGGTTCAAAAGATATGTTACTTTAGGCTTTAAGAATGATTATTCTTGACATATTGATATTTCTACTTCTGAGATGGTTTTCCTTGCGATTCCGATAAGTTTTCACCTGGATGAATTGCCCACTGCCAGATTCTGCCTAATGAAAAAGACAAAAAAAAAAAAAAAGTTGAGAGAGTGGTCTGTTGTTTCTTGGAGCTGCACGTGGGTAAGTGGAATTAAATTTATAATTTATAATTTAAAATTAATAACTCTCCACCCCCCCCACCGAGATAAGAGGTGTCTTATGGGAAAGTAATGCCTAGCTACCCCTCCCCCGAGTATGAATGAATGGAGTCTGTCCACCACTGACCGTTAGGACCCCTCAGTAGATATAAGCTAGCAGGGGGAAATCCACCGTGGGGGAAGAACACAGATTGCGAGACAGAGGGTAGAAGCAGCATATTAATCTTTCGGCAAAGAGGTACATTTCTTTCCTTGAATGATTTCTGGTGATTGACTTTGAAAACTAACTCAGACTAAACTCTTATATGTATATTGTCTCAATAATAATAATAATAATAATAATAATAATTTTAATAATTTTAATTATAATTATAAGTGGTAGTTGTAACATTTGGACCGCAGGCCCCTACCCTGAATGAGCCCTGTGATGATTTTCGAAGGTTCAAAAGATATTTTACTTTAGGCTTTAAGTGACTATTCTTGATATTTTGATGATTTTCGAAGGTTCAAAAGATATTTTACTTTAGGCTTTAAGTGACTATTCTTGATATTTTGATGATTTTCGAAGGTTCAAAAGATATTTTACTTTAGGCTTTAAGTGACTATTCTTGATATTTTGATGATTTTCGAAGGTTCAAAAGATATTTTACTTTAGGCTTTAAGTGACTATTCTTGATATTTTGATGATTTTCGAAGGTTCAAAAGATATTTTACTTTAGGCTTTAAGTGACTATTCTTGATATTTTGATGATTTTCGAAGGTTCAAAAGATATTTTACTTTAGGCTTTAAGTGACTATTCTTGATATTTTGATGATTTTCGAAGGTTCAAAAGATATTTTACTTTAGGCTTTAAGTGACTATTCTTGATATTTTGATGATTTTCGAAGGTTCAAAAGATATTTTACTTTAGGCTTTAAGTGACTATTCTTGATATTTTGATGATTTTCGAAGGTTCAAAAGATATTTTACTTTAGGCTTTAAGTGACTATTCTTGATATTTTGATGATTTTCGAAGGTTCAAAAGATATTTTACTTTAGGCTTTAAGTGACTATTCTTGATATTTTGATGATTTTCGAAGGTTCAAAAGATATTTTACTTTAGGCTTTAAGTGACTATTCTTGATATTTTGATGATTTTCGAAGGTTCAAAAGATATTTTACTTTAGGCTTTAAGTGACTATTCTTGATATTTTGATGATTTTCGAAGGTTCAAAAGATATTTTACTTTAGGCTTTAAGTGACTATTCTTGATATTTTGATGATTTTCGAAGGTTCAAAAGATATTTTACTTTAGGCTTTAAGTGACTATTCTTGATATTTTGATGATTTTCGAAGGTTCAAAAGATATTTTACTTTAGGCTTTAAGTGACTATTCTTGATATTTTGATGATTTTCGAAGGTTCAAAAGATATTTTACTTTAGGCTTTAAGTGACTATTCTTGATATTTTGATGATTTTCGAAGGTTCAAAAGATATTTTACTTTAGGCTTTAAGTGACTATTCTTGATATTTTGATGATTTTCGAAGGTTCAAAAGATATTTTACTTTAGGCTTTAAGTGACTATTCTTGATATTTTGATGATTTTCGAAGGTTCAAAAGATATTTTACTTTAGGCTTTAAGTGACTATTCTTGATATTTTGATGATTTTCGAAGGTTCAAAAGATATTTTACTTTAGGCTTTAAGTGACTATTCTTGATATTTTGATGATTTTCGAAGGTTCAAAAGATATTTTACTTTAGGCTTTAAGTGACTATTCTTGATATTTTGATGATTTTCGAAGGTTCAAAAGATATTTTACTTTAGGCTTTAAGTGACTATTCTTGATATTTTGATGATTTTCGAAGGTTCAAAAGATATTTTACTTTAGGCTTTAAGTGACTATTCTTGATATTTTGATGATTTTCGAAGGTTCAAAAGATATTTTACTTTAGGCTTTAAGTGACTATTCTTGATATTTTGATGATTTTCGAAGGTTCAAAAGATATTTTACTTTAGGCTTTAAGTGACTATTCTTGATATTTTGATGATTTTCGAAGGTTCAAAAGATATTTTACTTTAGGCTTTAAGTGACTATTCTTGATATTTTGATGATTTTCGAAGGTTCAAAAGATATTTTACTTTAGGCTTTAAGTGACTATTCTTGATATTTTGATGATTTTCGAAGGTTCAAAAGATATTTTACTTTAGGCTTTAAGTGACTATTCTTGATATTTTGATGATTTTCGAAGGTTCAAAAGATATTTTACTTTAGGCTTTAAGTGACTATTCTTGATATTTTGATGATTTTCGAAGGTTCAAAAGATATTTTACTTTAGGCTTTAAGTGACTATTCTTGATATTTTGATGATTTTTGAAGGTTCAAAAGATATGTTACTTTAGGCTTTAAGAATGATTATTCTTGACATATTGATATTTCTACTTCTGAGATGGTTTTCCTTGCGATTCCGATAAGTTTTCACCTGGATGAATTGCCCACTGCCAGATTCTGCCTAATGAAAAAGACAAAAAAAAAAAAAAGGTTGAGAGAGTGGTCTGTTGTTTCTTGGAGCTGCACGTGGGTAAGTGGAATTAAATTTATAATTTATAATTTAAAATTAATAACTCTCCACCCCCCCCACCGAGATAAGAGGTGTCTTATGGGAAAGTAATGCCTAGCTACCCCTCCCCCGAGTATGAATGAATGGAGTCTGTCCACCACTGACCGTTAGGACCCCTCAGTAGATATAAGCTAGCAGGGGGAAATCCACCGTGGGGGAAGAACACAGATTGCGAGACTTCTACTAAGTCAAGACTTAGAAGATTTAAGGGAGACGTATGATCCCCAAGGTTGTTAATTTCACGCAGACGAAGCTTAGTGCTAATTTTTAGGCCTGAATTTAGGAGGGGATGGTCATACCACCAAATAGATATATCTGTGCAGCAGAATGGCCTATCCACGTAAGGTCGTACCATGGGTTGTAAGAACTGGTGGAACTCTGAGAATGCCACTGAACTCATTGCCCTCAACGAACCCACCAAGGTCTGGTGCTACCTTAAAAGAACCAAAAAGAGCTGGTGGGGCTCTTCGGTTATTTCTGAACCACATCGGTCTTAACCAACCCACCAAGGTCTGGCGCTACCTCAAAGAACCAAAAAACCCCTATCATGACAGTACAACCAAACCATTTTACCGCAAAAAACGGGGCACAAATTCAAGATTTGTGTGTCGTAACCGGCAGGTGTTCCCTTGTTAGCCACCAGGAGGGACCCGGTCGTCATCCTGTGACTGCTGGCCAAAACTCCGGCTCGTGTACCCTTAATGGCCTTCAGGAGGGACACAGTCGTCACATAGCTACTGTTGGCCAAGACTCATATACCTCTAACGACACCCAGGGAAGGCGCGGTCCTCTCGGAGTGACTGCTATAAAAAACAAGAGAAAGAGATGGACAAGGGAGGAAAATAGGCTAGTTATGTATTGTTACTTTAAAAGCAAGCCTTCAGTGCGATCTTATAGGGAGCGTATGCTCCAAATATGGAGGGAAAAATCTGATGTGGAAGTATCGAACCAACGCCTTGCTGACCAAGTAAAGCAAATTCAAAAGAAGAAATGGCTGTCTGAGACTGAACTACTAGAGATTCGCATTAATGTAGAGAGAGGTTCAGGTGACACATCTGAAGAATGCCCCCCCAGCACAATTAGTACCAATAACAAAACTAGAATAACTCCCCATGAGACCCCCACAGTAAGCTATGTATCAGAGGGTGACGACGAGGCACCAACGGAAGAAGAGAACACCAAAATACAAGCTTTGAAAGAGATCATGCGAGGAGAGAAAACAACACTCCCCTCCCTAAGAGACAAAGACAGAAAGAAAGTCGGAGAAGTGACCGAGCAGGTCAACTGCCTCTTACAGCACATAGAAACAAACACCCTCCTAGAACTTAACAACCTAATTTACGCAGGGGCGAAAATGGTAGCACAAAGCTTTACAACACAAGATAGGAGCCCGAGCAATAATAGGGAAGGGAAACCCAACTGGGAGAGAAGGTTACAAAGGCAGATCTCCCAACTACAGAGAGATGAAGTACTGCTTAGAAATACACCACACACAGACAGACCACGAGTAAGACTTTATAACAAATACAAGGTAACGCAAAAAGGCATCGCCACTGTAGTCGAAGAGTTACACCAGAAAAGACTAGCCAAAGAGGCAAGACTAAAAAGATACAGACTAAGAACGGCCCAATACACACAAAACCGCACATTCCAAAACAATGAGAAAAAGTTTTATCGAGATTTAAATGGGGAAAGAAGGCAGGACATGAAACCAGATGCCACAGAGGCCAAGAACTATTGGGAAAGCATATGGGGGCACCCAAAAAGACATAACGTAACACCGCAATGGTTAGGAAACATGAGAAAAGAACTAGGAGATATAGACAAGGGAGAACCAATAGTACTGAATGAAACCACATTGAAACATACTCTTAGGAAAGTAGCCAACTGGAAAGCACCGGGTCCCGACGGGATCCATGGGTATTGGTTCAAAAAATTTACCACGTTACACGGCAGACTCACTCACCTACTCCAAAATTGTCTGAATGAAGGCAAAGCACCAGAATGGATGACTAAAGGCAGAACCACCCTCATCCAAAAAGACCCGGGAAAGGGGAACATAGCAAGCAACTATAGACCAATCACTTGCCTACCACTTATGTGGAAAATCCTGACCGGGCAAATAGCAGAGAGAATATACATGTCAATGGATAGAAGGGGGCTACTACCAGAAGAACAGAAAGGATGTAGGATAGGAACCAAAGGGGCAAACGATTTACTCTACATAGACCAGATGATCTTAAAAGAAGTAAGGAAAAGGAGAAAGAATATCGCAATGGGATGGATAGATTACAGAAAGGCATACGATATGATCCCACATAGCTGGATACTCGAATGCCTTAGAATGTTCAAAATTAGCGAACCGGTGGTTAAATTCATTGGTAATTCAATGGAAGACTGGAAAGTAGATTTGACAGCTGCAGGGGACAAACTAGCCGAGGTAGGGATGAAAAGGGGGATCTTCCAAGGGGACTCGTTGTCCCCACTGTTATTTGTTCTAACAATGATACCGCTTAACAGAATCCTGAGAAACAGCAAAGGATACCACTTCTCTAAAACAAAAGGAAAGGTCAACCACTTAATGTACATGGACGATATTAAATTGTTCGCGAAAAACAGGGGAGAGCTTGAGACTCTGTTCAACGAAGTAAGGGAATATAGTGAGGACATAGGAATGGAGTTTGGGATAGAAAAATGCGCAATAATGGTGATGCATAAAGGAAGGCTTTCAATGACTGAGGGAATTGAACTTCCGGACAACAACAAGATTAGGGCATTGACTGCACAAGACCGATACAAGTACCTAGGTGTCCTTGAATGTGACACGATAAAACGGGAAGAGATGAAGGAGAAAATTAAGAGGGAATACCTTAGAAGGATAAGGAAAATATTAGAAACCAAATTAAATAGCAGAAATCTAATAAAAGGAATGAACACCTGGGCTGTGTCAGTAGTTAGGTATACAGGACCATTCTTAGGATGGACAAAGGAAGAGCTCCAATCAATGGATAGGCGAACAAGGAAACTTATGACGATGCATAAAGCATTACACCCTAGGGATGATACAGATAGACTATACGTTAAGAGAAAAGAAGGTGGTAGGGGGCTCATCAGCATAGAAGATTGTGTCCAGAGAGCTAGAGTAGTCCTAGATAAATATGTGCAAACAAATAGTGAAGAAATCATAAAGAGCGCGAGGGATAGTGCAACAAACAAAGTAGAAAGCAATGGAACGGTACAGCAAACTAGAAAAGAAAAGTGGGAAGGGAAAAAATTGTACGGCGAGTTTAAAAGACAGATAAAAGATATAGCAGACGAGAAATCATGGACGTGGTTACGAAAGGGAAACCTTAAGAGAGAAACAGAATCGCTCATCATGGCAGCCCAAAACAAAAGCATAAGGACAAACTACATAAAAGCTAAAATCGACAGAACACAGGCAAACAGCAAATGCCGCATGTGCGGTGAAAGAGATGAGACAGTAAACCACATAACTAGTGAATGTAGTCAACTCGCCCAGAAGGAGTATAAGCATAGACACGATAGAGTAGCAACGATGATACACTGGGAACTAAGTAAACAAATGGGATTCAACCATGGGGAAAAGTGGTATCAGCACAAGCCAGAGGCAGTTTTGGAGAATGACAACCACAAACTACTGTGGGATTTTGACATCCAAACTGACCACCTCATCCAGGCAAGAAGGCCGGACTTAGTAATAGTAGACAAAAAAAAGAAGGCCTGCCAAATAGTAGACGTGGCTGTGCCAGCAGACCATAGAGTAAAAAAGAAGGAGGGTGAAAAAAGGGAAAAATACCAGGACCTAGCAAGGGAGTTAAAGAAAATGTGGAACATGAAAACTAGGGTAGTACCAGTCATAGTGGGAGCACTAGGAACTGTCCCCAGAACGCTGAGGGAGAGACTGGAGGAGATCGGGATTAGGGGGAGGATAGAGACCGTACAGACCACAGCACTACTGGGAACTGCACGGGTACTGAGGAAGGTGCTAGAGATATAAGTACTGCAACGAATTGTAACTCTGTCATGATATGCGAAAGAGGGAGGAGACGGTAGCTGAAGACCTGAGGAGACTTATTGTCACTCAGCCCTCAGCGATAACCACTGGGCAACCGGTGTGAAACTGTAAATCGCAGAATTACTGCGACCTGCTAGTACTAGGAGAGGAGGGCTGGAGACTTGAGGAGACTTGCTGTCACTCAAACTCCAGCGGTTACCACCAGGCAACTGGTGTGAGATTCCTAATAATAATAATAATAATGATAATAATAATAATAATAATAGTATTGTTATTATTTTACTTATAGTAGTGACTGCTATTATTGTTGTAACTATTGTTACTATTTTTATCGTGGTAGTTATTATTTTTGTGTTTATTGTCATCATTATTGTAGTTATAATGATAATGATAATAAATTATGGACTATACGTTAAGAGAAAAGAAAGTGGCAGGGGGCTCATCAGCATAGAAGATTGTGTCCAGAGAGCTAAAGCAGTCCTAGAAAGGTATGTGCAAACGAATAGTGAAGAAATCATAAAGAGTGCGAGAGATAGTGCAACAGACAACAAAGTAGAAAACAATGGAACAGCACAGCAAACAAGAAAAGGAAGATGGGAAGAGAAAAATTGTGTGGCGAGTTTAAAAGGCAGATACAAGATGTAGCAGACGAGAAATCATGGACGTGGTTACGAAAAAGGAACCTGAAGAGAGAAATAGAATCGCTCATCATGGCAGCTCAAAACAAAAGCATCAGGACAAACTACATAAAAACAAAAATCGACAGAACACAGACAAACAGCAAATGCCGCATGTGCAGTGAAAGAGATGAGACAGTAAACCACATAACTAGTGAATGTAGCCAACTCGCCCAGAAGGAGTATAAGCATAGACAAGATAGAGTAGCAACGATGATACACTGGGACTAAGCAAACAAATGGGATTCAACCATGTGGAAAAGTGGTAACAGCACAAGCAAGAGGCAGTCTTGGAGAATGACAACCACAAACTACTGTGGGACTTTGACATCCAAACTGACCACCTCATCCAGGCAAGAACACCGGACTTGGTAATTGTAGACAAAAAAAAGGAAGGCCTGCCAAATAGTAGACGTTGCTGTACCTGCAGACAATAGAGTAAAAAGGAAGGAGAGTGAAAAACGGGGAAAATTCTTGGACTTGGCTAGAGAATTTAGGAAGATGTGAAACATGAAAGCTAGGGTAGTACCGGTCATAGTGGGCGCACTAGGAACTGTCTCCAAAACGCTGAGGGTGAGACTGGAGGAGATCGGGATTAGGGGAAGGATTGAGACTGTACAGACCACAGCACTACTGGGAACTGCACGGATACTGAATCATAATGATAATAATAACAATAATAATAATAAAAAGACGAAGAAGAATACGAAGAAGAAGAAGATAAAGACGAAGAATAAAAACTGTTCAGAGTACAGAACTATTGGGAACTGCACAAATGCTTAGGGGAGGACTAGAAATACGAGATATAAAAACCCTAGCTGTTACCAATGTCTTAACAGCCAGAAAAGGCAGAGTAGAGGCGGTGCAAACCACAGTACTTCTCTCATATGTGAGGAAGGTATGAATGCAGGGTTGGAGACCTGAGGGGACTTACTTTCACTCAGTCCTCAGCTAAAACTACTGGATAGCAGGTGTGAAATTCCTTTCGACTGTGGTCTATGTTTCTAGCGGCGACCAACCGGCAAATAATAATGATAATAATAATAATAATAATAATAATAATAATAATAATAATAATAATAATAATAATGATAATAATAATAATAATAATAATAATAATAATAATAATAATAATAATAAATTGCAGTATTACTGTGACCTATGAGTACTAGGAGAAAAGGGCTGGAAACTTGAGAAGACATGCTGTCACTCAAACTCCAGCGGTTACCACCAGGCAACTGGTGTGACATTGCAAATAATAATGATAATAATAATTTCGCATGTGAGTCACAAAGTCCAGCAGTTATCGGTCATTCTTGCAACATGACCAACTCTTTTGCCATTTTAGTTTTTTTAATGGATTTTATCGTGTATCTGACTCCTGTTTTGAGCATGACTCTCTTCTGTGCATGTTTTTGTTGCATGGATTTCAATTTAGGTATAAATTCTGTGGTTGTGGTTGTGTTCTGTGATCCTGCTTCAAAAATGACTCACAGTACGTTAGACCCAACTGATATGTAAAATTTACATTCCTTAACTATGATTTGAAACCAGACCAACATATTGGTCGGTGGATTCTGCTTACAGAAAGAACTAAAATTAAAAGTCTCACAAACGTGCATAAAATCATGTTAGAAATACTCGAAGGCTTATTTCATCCTGATAGATAAATAGATTTATTGAATGAACACTTCTAAATGAGATTTGAGATCAATGCCCAGTTTATTGTAGACAGCTCGCTTACCAACTGAGCTAAAATGATAAATCTAACACATCTACAGTTTTGATAATTGTATATACGGGTCATGAAATATAGTTATCACAAGAAATAGAAGTAAGAATGATGTTTGACTGGCAGTTTCAATTTTTTCCCTGGAACTGTGAATCTCAAAAGCTGGATGAAGCAATTAATTACGGCTGAATCAAGGCATGATATCGGTTTCAGTACGATCACAGAAGATGGGATAAAATCCCGAGACGTGTCTGGACCATGAACATCTATGGATTAATGAACCTTACCTCTGAACATTTCACTTCCGAGTCTATCTCACTCTTTACAGCTCACACACACACACACACACACACACACATATATATATATATATATATATATATATATTCAAAGTTCCCCAATGCACTAACTGAAAGAATGCATGATGAAAATCCTGTAATGACTTGTTCCACTCACTGGTTTTTTACGCTCACAGTGCAGCCCTCTGTTCCCTCACTCTTTCTTCTTTTACATATACTTCTGCCTAAATGGAAAACTTTCTGGGAAAAACGTGTGTTTTAAGCTGCCAGGGATCATGTTGGAGGTCTCCAGTCCTGATGTCGTTAATCTCCTTGAGGAGTCGATTAATCTCTAGACTAGACCTAACAATGCAAGCAGAGGCTTCCCTTACCAGATTTTGGAACACTCTGACTGACCTGGCTGCAAGCAACAAGAATTGAAGAACGTTTTTTTTTCTATAATTAACAACTTGAAATGTTTATCCGTTGATCAAGAGAGAACACTAATTATCAATCAACATAAAAGAGAATTTTATTTCAGGGCTCTTTTAGGGTAGAGGTCATAGGAGATTGATTTGTAAGTCCGTATGGAAATTTCACTGGTGGCAGTATTTCTAGAGCCTACGAAGCAGGAATGATACCGGGCATTCCACAAAAAATGCAACACGATGTCTAAAAGGGTGGTATTAATGAGAACATGAATTTCAAGTTCAGTATTAGTCACTTGATAACAGTGTAATCAACTTTAAGATCATTTAGCAGGACAAATAATTGCATCATCCGCTAGGTTTATACGAGCATCAATTCCTACTAGAGGTTTCAGCCATGTTGCTCTCTTATGTAATGGAACATTGACATGATGAAACAATACAATTTTTATTTTAAGCAACTGACCCTGTCTTTCATGGTAACCCCTTTTAAATATCCTGCCAGTTCAACCAAATTTGGTAAGCATACTTAGTTGACTTGGGTGATGAGTTTGGACTTTTTGGTTTAAAGAGAAAATATTTTCAGGATTTCATAGCGAAACCATAATACAAAACTGAACACTTACTTTCTGTTCGTTGGTGCAGCTATGGTGTACCTCATCAAAATTTGGTAAGCATACTTCTGGGACCTCTAAGACGGGCTTTCTGTTATTTCTCAAAATATCCTTTCAAGGGGAGAATTATCAATAAAGTAACTATAATCCTCATGTATAATAGTTTCATTGCCTGTTTTTTATGCGTCTTGGATAAATGAATGAAAACTCACACAATACGTCTCTTCTTACACACGAAACAACTTCCAGAATAGCAGAAAAGATACGAATATGAACAGATAGATACGAGTTTACATTGCATTGAGTAAATTAAAAACAACTGTAATCATTGTGAAAAGTAATTATTTCTATCTATATAGAATGATAAACATACTTATAATACGTAGCTTTCTGACGTTTGATAAAAAAATGATATAGTCTTGAGAGAATGTCTAGATTTGAAAGAAAATGGTCGAAGAAAAAGCTATCTCCGATAAGCAACCGTATTTTACTGAACTTTTGGACATACACAGTATATTTTAAAGATTTTTATTCTAAATTGTTTTTCGTTGAATTTTTGCAGATTTATCTATTTTGCCTCCCTAGGCATCTCCAATTATACACAATATTTACACATTCAACTCCAAACAATTACGAAATTCATAAAAAAAACATATTGAATGTACATAAATACCAACAACATCGACAATTTATCACAATTCACGGATCAGACTCTCTTGAAAATCTCATCAGACCGATTCCAAAAATATCTTTGTAAGCTCATATTTTTTCCTATAATTTCTAAACTTATCAAAATTATTTTCAAGACTCTGTAAACTGTTGCTATCTTTAACATGACTAGAAAACTTAATAAAAAAGATATTACTCTGTAAGAGAATGTAATTGTTTGGTACATTTACTTCTTGAAATCTGTCCTGTCAATAGATTTTCAGTTCGAGAAGAGATATTAAAAAATGATGTACCAATAAATATTTGAATGACTCAATTAACCCTCTTCGTCTGCTTTTCTAGCAAAGTTGTCAAACAAAAAGACTCCAGTCTTTCATAATAAACAAGATTTTTTTAGTTCCAATAATTAGTTCGGTGGTTACTTTTCCTTGTACACTCTCTAGTTTCAAGATTAAATTCCAGTTCTTACACCTAGTTACCAGCGCCAAAACCTGAGTACAGCATTCCACACTAGGCTTATTTAATGATTTGTATAGTCTACAATTTACACTTGCATCGCACGAGAGAATATTTCTAATCACTCAACCAATTTTTCAGATTCGCCTTCGACTCGATTGATAAAATATGATTATTAGAATCTTTTTAAAAAAATAATTTACATTCTTTGGTTTAGACGTGTTTATACATTGTCCGGCCCTAATATATTTTAATTCCAAAACTCCGTCGTTTTTGTTAAAAAAAGGAAAATTCACGATTCATAAAAAGGTATTCACAACATCGAAAGTATTTGATTGAAAACTTTTTTTACGAAACAAAAAATAAATAAATAACTTCGTATACAACGAAATGGAAACTGTATCTTCATTGATTTCTAATACGAAAATTAAAAAGATATATTATTGTAATTAAATCCAGGAATGAGAAAAAATGTAAAAAAAAGTGTTGATGTAGTCTTCCTTGTTTCATATAGATTGAATAAAACTTTGATCAAATTAAAACTATCATATCATTTTTTAACAAAAACGACAAAATATGAATGAATAAATGGTTTTCTACTTCATTTCACACCAGTGACTGGGTTGCAATTGACTGGGATGTAGTTGTCCACGACGTAATCAACCTATCACCGTAGAATGGCTTTTAGAAGACATATTTTTTGTTGAGTTTTTGCACACAGTTTGCTCACATATTTCATTTATTGGTCCAGACTCCAATATCTACAGTAAACAATTTATTATCAAATAAATTTCTGTTATCTGTTTACGTACATTGTTATTGGGCGGATAATCCACTATTTTACCGATATAAAACGAAAGATTGCCAAAGATGACCTGTAAATGAGTAAGAAAGTCATTCATTGTGATATATGCTTAGTGCGAAAAGTCTTGACAGGTGGTCAGCACGTTTTCCTCGGGAGTAAGAAAAGATCTAGGTTCGTATTCCAGTGTGGGGAAAATTTTTCATTAAGACGAATTTCTCTGTGCCTCTAGTAGCTAACTGATAACGCCCCAGGTCGTGCTATTAGAGTGAAGAAATGGGGAATAGAGTTGCACTCTCCTTTATTTAAGGAGACCCTTCGGTTGCTTTTGGAATGACATGCTTACAGGAAATCGCTACGTATATTACATACAGCGCTCCATTTTACCAATTTCTGAGGAGGATGGATTCATGCCTTCCCGAAGGAAATTAACAGAAAAAGTAAATGCAAACCGTACCATACTGAGTACGGAGTCAGTTTACCGGGTCCATTCTCCGTACCCTAATCTGCTCACCTCTCCCTGCATCTCATAATATAGACTGCTCAAATAAAATCAATCAAGTGCCTGTGACCGATCGGGTAGGAGTGCTGAAAATGGACCGGTCGAGCCGAGTTCCAATCTCCGACCAAGAACTGGCACTAATACATCTCGGGACAAGCATGAATCCAAATACCCTGTACGCAAAGTATCAGTAAAATGGCGTATGTTTATGTGAGTGACGTCTTAGAGTACGTCCCCTAAAAAACTAAAGAACTCTGAGACGAAGAAAAACCTGACAGAGACGGCTGTTGCCACAGGCAGCGTAAGGGTACTCATAATGTAAATAAAATCAGAGAGAATGAAAATAAACAGACTAACACGACCGTCCTCTCCACTACCACTTGAAGTACTGGGGAAAGATTTAACAACAATAAAAAATAGTTATCTAGGAAGAGAATTTCCATAGTACAGTTGGTATATAGGCAAATAGAGAGTGTGTAACATGAATAATTCAAGAAATGGTAATTTGATATTCATCTATTAGAATATATCAACTTCAGCGTGGGAATAGAGAGAAACTACACGAACTTAAAAAATTGATTGTATAATACTATTTCTTTCTAGATAATTCAAGATGAATATTAATTGCACAGGGTCGCCCAGAGGATAGGAAGGACATATCCCAGTCCCCACTCAGTGAAACTGATGCTAACACACTTATGCATGAATTATAAGAATCGACGAATATAAAACATTATAGTGTGTATCGATTTGTTCCTTTAATAGTAAGAGAAATAAATACTTGCACAATGTTTTAATGTAATTGTAAAAAAAACAAAAAAAAACAACACTTTTTGAAAAGCTTGAATAAAGAAACTAGATTATTTTGATATAATGTTTTGACAGAAAAAAGTATTTATAGTGCCATGTCATCATCATCATCATCATCATCATCATCATCATCATCATCATCATCATCTTCAATATTTCAATGACCGTCATTGGGCACAAACCTTCTTCAGGATTCGTCATACCTCTATATCATGGTTGGCACGTGGACAATACTTTATGAACTTGTCTAGAAAGTCGAGCCATCTTATGGTCTGTCGGACTCAGTTGCAAATTGGATCTCTGGGGATACATGCTGTGAGTTGTGACGTCAATTGGCTGCCTATCATTCATGCAACATGACCAGCCCATTGCTATTTGAGTTTTTAATGGATTCAATGATGATTCGGACTCCTGTTTTCTCCCTGATATATTATGCCGTTGTGATCTCTCCCTGTGAGGTTGAGAATGATTCTCTCACGTGCTTGCTATCTGCTCCTTAGTTTGCAGGTCTGCATTTTGGTTAAGGGTCCATATTTCAGCTCCATAGATGACTATCGGGGGATGAATTGGTTGAGTGCTTTTATTTTGAGGACTAATAGGATCTTCTTGTTGCTGAATATTATGCAACTGAAGAGGAATTTTTACACACAAAGGTGGTATCTGCTTTTTTTACAGGTCCTGTTTTCTTCAATATCAATACGTACAATCACCGTCTTCAACTATAGCTACTATTGTTGGGAAAGAAACTTGTTGCCGAGAAGAGTTATTATTTGGAATCTCACACCAGTTGCCCGGTGGTAACCGCTGGAGTTTGAGTGACAGCAAGTCTCCTCAAGTCTCCAGCCCTCCTCTCCTCGTACTCATAGATCGCAGTAATTCTGCGATTTACAGTTTCACACCGGTTGCCCAGTGGTTATCGCTGCAGGCTGAGTGACAATAAGTCTCCCCAGGTCTTCAGCTAACGTCTCCTCTCTCTTTCGCATATCATGACAGAGCTACGATTCGTTGCAGTCCTTATATCTCAAGCACCTTCCTCAGTATCCGTCCAGTGCCCAGCAGTGCTGTGGTCTGTACAGTCTCTATCCTCCCCCTAATCCCGATCTCCTCCAGTCTCTCCCTCAGCGTTTTGGGGACAGTTCCTAGTGCTCCCACTATGACCGGTACTACCCTGGTTTTCATGTTCCACATTTTCTTTAACTCCCTTGCTAGGTCCTGGTATTTTTCCCTTTTCTCACCCTCCTTCTTTTTTACTCTATGGTCTGCAGGTACAGCAACGTCTACTATTTGGCAGGCCCTCCTTTTTTTGTCTACTATTACTAAGTCTGGCCTTCTTGCCTGGATGAGGTGGTCAGTTTGGATGTCAAAGTCCCACAGTAGTTTGTGGTTGTCATTCTCCAAAACTGCCTCTGGCTTGTGCTGATACCACTTTTCCCCATGGTTGAATCCCATTTGTTTACTTAGTTCCCAGTGTATCATCGTTGCTACTCTATCGTGTCTATGCTTATACTCCTTCTGGGCGAGTTGGCTACATTCACTAGTTATGTGGTTTACTGTCTCATCTCTTTCACCGCACATGCGGCATTTGCTGTTTGTCTGTGTTCTGTCGATTTTTGCTTTTATGTAGTTTGTCCTTATGCTTTTGTTTTGGGCTGCCATGATGAGCGATTCTGTTTCTCTCTTAAGGTTTCCCTTTCGTAACCACGTCCATAATTTCTCGTCTGCTATATCTTTTATCTGTCTTTTAAACTCGCCGTACAATTTTTTCCCTTCCCACTTTTCTTTTCTAGTTTGCTGTACTGTTCCATTGTTTTCTACTTTATTGTTTGTCGCACTATCCCTCGCGCTCTTTATGATTTCTTCACTATTTGTTTGCACATATCTATCTAGGACTACTTTAGCTCTCTGGACACAATCTTCTATGCTGATGAGCCCCCTACCACCTTCTTTTCTCTTAACGTATAGCCTATCTGTATCATCCCTAGGGTGTAATGCTTTATGCATCGTCATAAGTTTCCTTGTTCGCCTATCCATTGATTGGAGCTCTTCCTTTGTCCATCCTAGGAATGGTCCTGTATACCTAACTACTGACACAGCCCAGGTGTTCATTCCTTTTATTAGATTTCTGCTATTTAATTTGGTTTCTAATATTTTCCTTATCCTTCTGAGGTATTCTCTCTTAATTTTCTCCTTCATCTCTTCCCGTTTTATCGTGTCACATTCAAGGACACCTAGGTACTTGTATCGGTCTTGTGCAGTCAATGCCCTAATCTTGTTGTTGTCCGGAAGTTCAATTCCCTCAGTCATTGAAAGCCTTCCTTTATGCATCACCATGATTGCGCATTTTTCTATCCCAAACTCCATTCCTATGTCCTCACTATATTCCCTTACTTCGTTGAACAGAGTCTCAAGCTCTCCCCTGTTTTTTGCAAACAATTTAATATCGTCCATGTACATTAAGTGGTTGACCTTTCCTTTTGTTTTAGAGAAGTGGTATCCTTTGCTGTTTCTCAGGATTCTGTTAAGCGGTATCATTGTTAGAACAAATAATAGTGGGGACAACGAGTCTCCTTGGAAGATTCCCCTTTTTATCCCTACCTCGGCTAGTTTGTCCCCTGCGGCTGTCAAATCTACTTTCCAGTCTTTCATTGAATTACCAATGATTTTAACCACCGGTTCACTAATTTTGAACATTCTAAGGCATTCGAGTATCCAGCTATGTGGAATCATATCGTATGCCTTTTTGTAATCCATCCATCCCATTGCGATATTCTTTCTCCTTTTCCTTACTTCTTTTAAGATCATCTGGTCTATGTAGAGTAAATCGTTTGCCCCTTTGGTTCCTATCCTACACCCTTTCTGTTCTTCTGGTAGTAGCCCCCTTCTATCCATTGACATGTATATTCTCTCTGCTATTTGCCCGGTTAGGATTTTCCACATAAGTGGTAGGCAAGTGATTGGTCTATAGTTGCTTGCTATGTTCCCCTTCCCCAGGTCTTTTTGGATGAGGGTGGTTCTGCCTTTAGTCATCCATTCTGGTGCTTTGCCTTCATTTAGACAATTTTGGAGTAGGTGGGTGAGTCTGCCGTGTAACGTGGTGAACTTTTTGAACCAATACCCATGGATCCCGTCGGGACCCGGTGCTTTCCAGTTGGCTACTTTCCTAAGAGTATGTTTCAATGTGGTTTCATTCAGTACTATTGGTTCTCCCTTGTCTATATCTTCTAGTTCTTTTCTCATGTTTCCTAACCATTGCGGTGTTACATTGTGTCTTTTTGGGTGCCCCCATATGCTATTCCAATAGTTCTTGGCCTCTGTGGCATCTGGTTTTATGTCCTGCCTTCTTTCCCCATTTAAATCTTGGTAAAACTTTTTCTCATTGTTTTGGAATGTGCGGTTTTATTATTATTATTATTATTATTATTATTATTATTATTATTATTATTATTATTATTATTTTACAATCTCACACCAGTTGCCTGGTGGTAACTGCTGGAGATTGAGTGACAGCAAGTCTCCTCAAATCTCAAGTCCTTCTCTCCTAGTTCTCATAGGTCGCAGTAACACTGCAGTTTTCAGTTTCGTACCGGTTGCCCAGTGGTTATCGCTGAAGGCTGAGTGACAATAAGTCTCCTCAGGTTTTCAATTTATTATTATTATTATTATTATTATTATTATTATTATTATCATTATTATTATTATTATTATTATTATGATGCATTTTCGCATCAGTTGCCTCGTGGTAGCCGCTGGAGACTTAGTCCACAGCAGTGCTGTGGTTTACAGTTTCACACCAGTTGCCCGTAGGTTATTGCTGAAGGCAGAAGAACAGTAAGTTCCCTCAGGTCTCCAACCCTACCCTCACGTCTTCATCCCCTATGAAGGCAACACTGTTGTTTGCACCGCCTCCATTGTGCCTTTTTTGGCTGTTAGGCCATTGCTAATAGCTGGGGGTAGTGTATCTCGTATTTCCAGGACTTTCCTCGGTAATCATGCAGTCGTCAATAATTCTATGTTCTGTATAGTTTTGGTTATCATTATTATTATCATTATTATTACTATCATCCTTATTATTATCATTATTATTATTTGCAATCTCATGCCAGTAGCCTGGTGATTATTATTATTATTATAATTATTATTATCATTATTATCATTAATATTATTATTATTATTATTATTACAATAATGATAACGATGATACCATAATAATAACAACTACAATAATTACAGAAACAATAGCTACATCAATAATAGCTTCACTACAACAACAACAATTATGATATCACTCCTAATAATGATTCTACTAATAATAATGATAATGATAATCATAGTAAAAAGAAGAAGAAGAAGAAGAAGAAGAAGAAGAAGAAGAAAAAGAAGAAGAAAAAGAAGAAAAAGAAGAAAAAGAAG
>OY735241.1:10045259-10047759 GCA_963457665.1 Thysanoteuthis rhombus | reverse complement strand
GGTATTGTGATGTTTCCCAAACATACCCTGAAGTGTTCGTAGATTTGGTTATTGTCATAGGAGAGTCACATGGTACTAATGCTCACTCAATGTCGTCCCACCATCGACTGATAAACTCATTAGTCCTTAATGTTTAGTTGTCAAACTATAAGGAAGTTGCGCAACTGGTTCTCAAGTTATTCAAAATTGTAGGAAATTTTTCAGACAAATTTTGTATACTAGGAACAGCTAACGTAAACCGGCAATGCATGTCTCTTCATTTTTTAAGTTGTTCTAACTGTATGGCTATGTATGGATAGTCTGACTGCACCAATGGAGTTAAAGGGCTGATAATCTAAACACTTATATCTTGGAAAATGTTTTTAAATTTCTTCTAATTGGGCATTTAATCGAGGATTAAATTTGCGATGTAAGTTGAGGCTCAATTGGTTCCCCCAATTTAGATCTTGGAGCGTTCACACTTTCAGACTATTTTTATTGATTACTATTCAACGAAACCCGTACAGATGTAACACTCATTGATCTGTTTTTTTTTTAAATGTTCAATTGATCACCCCGCTAGACTTGGTCACTTTTTGGTGTCTATTGAGTAACTAAGCAAACCTGTATCAATACAATTAATTATTAGAGTCAATTACAAATTTACGTATATGTTTCATTCATCTTACTCATAATATTGCAGTTTGGTAAACCGCTCAGTCTCTAATAATTATGTAATCTGACACGGAAATCATTTTCACTTTTACAACTTAAATAACTTTCGAGTGTGAACGTTAAGAAAGGAACTTACACTTTGACATTTTTTTTTACATCATCTTATGGAAAAATCAATTTCCTACTTAATGGTGTATAATAGCGAGTCATTTGAGAGAAATGTCTGGCGCCGTATATAATCAAAGTATATCATACGGTGAGACATCAGCCAGCACTGGGAGTAGTGATTTTTTTTATTGGGAAGTTCGTTCATATCATGTGAATATTGAATATTGTATAAATAAATTATGTAAATACTCTATGCAAAATATAACGTAAATATCTTGTATAGTGTAGAACAAATGAATGTTATATCATATACAATTTTGTTTTGTTATAAAATATTTGACCTTGATTCTTTTTGAAATGATATTTTTCAAATTTAGGTCAGCTTTCATTTAATTGTTAACCAATTCTGAAAAAAATGATGCATTTTTTTTTCAAGGAAATATGTCGACTAGTCACTTTAAGAAGTACGTTTTTAATATGTTTTTTTTTCTTTTCAAAAAACATTTATATTTATGCATAGATAACATATTCAAAATTCAAATATCTTTCTTTAACCAGATTTCCGAATATGCTCACTCAAAAATACCAAAAAACTACCTGATAAATACAAACTTTAAAAAAGCATGAACCAAATTTAACAGAGTTTATAATTTGAGGTGATCAAACATAATAGAAACCACTGTGAAAATTACAGAGAGCAAGGTCAAATAGATCTTTTAGTTATGAGTTCTCCCTTACAAAATTCTCCCCTTCAGATAATTTGATTATGGACCATCCATTTTCAACCTTGCAGATTAATTACGGGAATGAGGAATGAGCTGGCTACCGAGTTCGTCATTTCTTCTAAGGGGTCATCTTGAAGAAGAAATATAACCCAATGTATTAGGAAAAAAAAGGCAGGAGCTAAAGATATCGGAAAATCCACAACAAAACTCAAATGGAAATGGGCTGGTCATATCGTAACAATGACAGGAAACAGATGGATACCATAACTCATAATGTTGGTCTCAGGAGATCTCATACGAAACTGTGACCGGCAAAATATAAGCTAGCGAGATGAAGTAATTAAATTTAGAAAGTATTGGCTCGGCAACGCTCGTGATAGGGAGGTGTGGTAAATCTGAGGGAAGACCTATGTCTATGATTGGAAATTCACCGTAGTCCTACAAATAACCCTCCTCCAACTAGCGAAGTAGGCTAAAGATTCCCTCTTCTTTGCTTGTCCGTGTGTCCGCGTAAATGGGCTCTCCTGGTCATATTTTGGGGGATATAACCTTGGAAATTGGCAAGAGAATATCACTAAGCACCACATAAAATTGGTTGTCTTCTTAAGAGAAATTATTTCGGGGTCTTCATGGTCCTTTGCAACTATCAATTCCGTAACCTTGTACCATTATTCTCTTGATTTTTAAAAATAAGATATCGATTTTCTGTGAAAACTCATACTAAAAGATCTATCGGCCATACCACAAAATCATTACCCTAACGACTAAAAACAAAATAGCAACAAGAGGACCAAAAATTAATTAAGAAATTACATAAACTACGAATAGAACAACACAAACGAACATTCCCATTCATTTATTTACTAAAGTGTTTGAGATAAACAAGTAAATTCACATATGATGAATTAGAGTAATTCATTTAAGTTCTTTTTTTCAGGGTATGTTTTGCCAGGAAACCCAGACGAAACGTAAAGAATTAGGCTGGCTCGATCATTGTGAATGTGAATGTCACA
>OY735241.1:10027759-10035259 GCA_963457665.1 Thysanoteuthis rhombus | reverse complement strand
GAAAGACCTTAAAATCTAAATCTCTGTAAGCACTCGTGTTTGCATAATAAATCTGTATTTAGGCCCGATTTTGGACTTTTTTAAAGTTTCAATGTATTATTTTGAAAATAGTTTTGTCCCATCCATTGAACTGCTGTATTTTTAGCTGTTTTTCACATGTTTGTTCATGCCCCCTTCTCAACAGACTATTCTACCTCCCTTTTTTTCCAATTCCCCTTCTCCTTCTCATCCTATCATTTTTGCTTTAATTCGCAACATGACAAGTCTTGGATATCCTTCCTCTAAGATAAAAAATATGACTTCATATGACTTGCCTACCTAACCTACAAAATGCACAAAGGATTCTGCAGTGTTTGCTCTTCTCTGAGTGTATGTGGATTTTTGGTCACATTTTGGGGGCAATAAACTCAAAAATCTGCATGATCATTCAACTAAGTACCATCAAAAAATGATTTGTTTGTCAATTCATAGAAACGCTCTTTAAATATCTATGGCCATTTTCGAACCAACAATGTCTCAATCTGTTTGTTTTTTTTTTCCAGATTTTTAATACTTACCATGTCATCTGTTTCACTGAAGTTCTCGTTCAGACAACTTCCTCCTATTAATGATGTGTTATATATATCAAAGAAACCATTAGAAAAGTCAAATGGCAATGGGCTGGACGTGTTGCACACAACAGTTGAACATCACTACTCACAGCGTGGGTCAGCAGAGATCACATGCAAAACCGGATGCTGACAAGATGACGAGACGAACTAGACAAACTCAGGGTGTAATGCCCTCGATAAAGAAGTCTTGCGAATCTCAGGGAAGGCCTCTGTTCAACGGTGGATGCTGAAAAGCTGATAATGAAATATACCATAATAAGATGTCCAAAGCTCGTATCTTTTATAAGAAATGTCCAAGAACACTCAAAGTGACCATGTATGATTTTATTTCCATATTGCAGAATATATGAAAGTCAATAACAAAAAAAAAAAAAAGGAAAGGAAAAAAAGCAGCTTGCTCTCCCTCTTTTGCCCAGAGGAAGACAAATTTGAAAGGAATGCAGGGAGGGATTTAACTGAGACATTCAAAATAATTAATGTAATTTTCTAAATATGGTACATCATCCTTTTATATCTCTCCTCGAACTGGAAATCTATAGCCTAGACAGATTTCAAAAACCAAATCTACTAAACAATTATACTTACATTTCAAATAGATTGATATATTTTTGGAAAGAATTGCTTAGTCATGATAAACCAATCTTCTTCATATCTTTCTCCCTTGCGTGTGATTTCATACGGAATTAATTTCATTTCAACAGCTTGTCTGGTTTGTCATGAATAGTTATATTATAGTATATTTAGGGAAATATTTTGCCATTATTGTTTAAAATAGCAATAGCGTACAGAGTTTTAAAGATGATTTCGATAAGTTTAGATGTTATTGAAAGAGAATGAGCTTACAAGGATATTTTTTAAATCTGTCTGATAAGATTTTCTAGAGAAACTGATCTGCGAATTGTGTTAAATTGGAAATGTTTGTATTTATGTATATCAAATATATTTTTGTGAATTTTGTATTGGTTTAAAATCGATGTGTAGATATTATATAGTGGAACATAGTCAAAGAAGCTCACTGAAATGGTAGATAACTTGATGGCAAATGTTCAACGACTTGAGACGCCAAAAAAGGCCCTCACGCTGGTTACGGCTTCAGTTGCCTGTGCTTCACGGGCGGGGAATCGAAGTTCGAGACAAAACGAGCCGTATACCAAATGATGCCAATCGCTTCAACATGAGCTATTTTACCCATAGCTTGAGGGAAAGGAGATTCATGCCTTTTTCTTACTGGCATCAGTGCGAAGTGAACACAACCATAGTTTGAAATCGTCCTGCTGAGTCTATTTACCGTACGGTACTCGATAGGTCATCCACCTGCCTGAACAGAAGACAGAAAGCTTTAATTATTTACTGAGCTTATGTATGTAAGGCACAAAGCTTAGGTATGAAGATTGTTCAGGGCCAAAGTTTGAAGTGCAGGGTACTTAATGGCTTCAAAAATTGATATACAAAGTCTTGACTTAACTTGAACTCTGACTTTCTAAATGTGTGATAAAGATGCACGGATTGTTACTACAACATGCGCACTTGGTGATCACAATTAACGAAAACACTAAACTGATAAACTATTAAAAACCAAGCAAAAGCGAAGATAACCGATTATAGTAAACTTATATTTCACGAATTTACCTTTAGTTCATTTTTTCGCTCTTAAACCCTTAGAAGGTCAAGAGAACTGAAAATTCAATAAGTCGTAACTTGGACTTTCCGATAAAAAGATATAGCGTGTAAATATCAGAGGATGACCTGAATGTTCATAGATAATTGAATAAATAAATCAAATCAAACTTTACTTTACAGTCAACGGAGAGTTTATTTGAACCTTTATGTGTAAACTACAATATAATTCGTTTCTCTCTTTCTTACTCTTTGAGGTTTTGGAGCAAAGAATGAATCTATGCTAAATTCATATAACAAAAGTTATCTTTACTTCTGCGAAATTTTTAGCAGTTTATCAGTCAATTTTTTTTCGTTTGCTATGATCATCACTACAATGAAGACATTGGGACATTCCAATTGTTTGTAAAGATCAGTCGTGTCTATATATCTCTGTCTCTCTTTAAATGTATTCCTCTGTCTTTCTTTTTTTCTCTCTTTCTTTTTTATATCATTTCTCTCCTATCTCTGTTCCTTCATTCTATCTTCCTTTTTTCTTTCCGTCTTCGTTTTGTTTTTTTACTTTTCCTACGTTTTTTTTGTATACATTCCTTTTTCTTTCTTTTTTTGTTTGTTCCTTTTTTTATATTTGAAAATCTTTGTCTTTCATACCCTTCGTCTCACACTTTCTTTCCCTCTTTCTCGTTCCCTTCCTTTCATATCTCTCATTCCTTTCATTCTCCATCGTCCACTTTCCTTCCTTTTGTCCGTCGTCTTTCTTTTTTATGAATTCCTTTTTCTACTTCTGATCCATTTTTCTATTTCCTCTCTTTTTGTTTGTTTATTTAATCATTTATTTTCTATCTTAATTTTTTTTCAATTTTCTTTCTTCCTCTCTTCTTTTATTCTTTCATTTCCAGTTTATTTTTTCTCTTTTTCTCTCCTTCTATCTCCTTTACTTCCATCCTCCCTTTCTTTCTTT
This sequence comes from Thysanoteuthis rhombus, assembly GCA_963457665.1. NCBI lineage: Eukaryota > Metazoa > Mollusca > Cephalopoda > Oegopsida > Thysanoteuthidae > Thysanoteuthis > Thysanoteuthis major. The sequence goes on along the minus strand of OY735241.1, from coordinate 10,032,070 downwards.
CTTTCTTTCTTTCTTTCTTTCTCCTCGCCTGTTGAACAATTACTGACGTATAAAATGGCAAATGGATCTATCCTTTTCAAACGTTCGTGTGTTTATGTGACACAGCGCTCCTGTCCATACTGTTTTATCTACAGACTTGGAAATTGGCACCTGTACTCTATTAGACCCTTTCTTTCTTTTCTTTTTTTTTTTTGAAAAAGAAATTATTTGACTTTTGGGGGCCTCATTTGGACAAGTTCATTTTTAACGATTAGATTTTTCATAATGTATTTTCCTGCTCTATCTAAGATGCTTTCCCGTGGGAAACGACAATTATGACAAAATGTAAAATTCACACTTCTCTGGCGTGATTTGGACTCCCGACCAACCAATTACCCAGAGACTAATCTACCGACTGAAATAAATTGATAAGAATCAGATATTGACAAAAATCTTCGTGCAGATATGCAAGAGTTTATGTTGTTTTGAACAATAAATACATTTCTAAAACCAAAATTTTTTTTATTATAAATGGAATACAAAATTTGCTGCGGTCATCTTCAGTTGGAATAAAAGTTGGAGCGGAGTTTGACCGTGCAGCTGCCCGGCTTGTCTTACTCCTTTTTTAAACAGATCCCTCAGTCGCAACCTTCTTCAATTTCTTGTTTATTTTCTCCCTTCATCTTCAGTTTCCGGTATCCACGTTCCCTTTCTTCAAAAAACTTTTGATCCCCTTTGAACTCAATCTCAGTTAATAGCTCTCCTTAAAATCCCTGCATCAAATGAAACTGCCTAAACGAGGGGTTTGGTTGTTAGTCACTCGATAGAAACCGTCATGTGACCATTGTCTTTCAGCATCATGCGATGTTTGGGTTGATCAATTAAGAAAAATGGAAAAGGGGATGTCAATAATTACGTTTCTTCTCTCGCTTATTATTCGGCAATGATCACTGGATATTTCAGCATGAATTTAAATTGTAAATTGAACCCCAAATTTGAAATCTATTTTTTCTGTGGGGAATCTTCAAGATTGAAAAAAATAAGTTTTTTTCTAGACATAATGGTGTGCGTATGAAAAATGTTCAGCCACTTGGCTCAATTGATGTGACCTATACATACAGCATATATATGGTCAGTTGGAGCAATTCTAGAGTTGAAGAAACACGGGTTTATATTGACAGTTTTTGATGACATATTCTTGTAACAATTTCACTTCGATCAGATTCTGGACTCTGCTATCAACGAGATAAAGACAAAACTTTCAACAGCACATTCTTTGTCGTGGACGCTATATAAAATTAAACTTGAAAAAATTAACAGAGTTAACATCATGGCTTTTTACACTATCAGTAAAATTAATCAAATAAAATTGAATTTGAATTAGCAAACTGCTCAAGCAGATTCTTTGACATGCCTTTTCATCACAAATTGATAGCTGCAATTGGACAGCATGCGTACATGTCCAAAGGACATGATCATAATTATATCTTACAATCTTCCATACACCCGAATTGCATAACGTCAGTACAATTTTATACTATCAGAAAAATTAATCGAAAAGAACTGAATTTGAATTAGTAAAGTGTCCAATTTTTACTGTCTAAATGACATTACATCAAAATTTCATAAAATATCATATTGAACTTTATTCACTCTAACGGTCCTTCAATAAATCATTACTCTCTTAATATAAAAAAAATGCATTCGAAAACTAATGAACACCAAGAATATAACTGAAATCTGACCATGATTTGTTCCCAAAAAATGATAGCTGTAAACAGGGAACGTATGTACATATCCAAGGGACATGATCATATTTATATATTTTTGATCCACCATACATAGAAATTGCTTAAGTAGGTGAAAACACGACTGTTTTCTTTTAAATAACATGCATTTTAGATTTGGTGAAACTCTATATTTCTCAATTATAAAAACATCGTTATTATTCGACCACGATGATACAGAGGTTTCTCAGTAGTAAAATGATTAGCAAAAAATTTTCAAATATCAAAAAACGTTCGTAATTCTTTGACAAGTATTTCAAAAAAAGATTCTTGCTAATAGTTTAGTTAGGTCGGACTTTATTTAGACAGAAGCAGACAACTAAGATCCTCCTAAACAAAACAATGTTTTAGTTTTATGGTAGCCCTTTCTCGATTTGGGACATTTTTTACATATCATGTTAGAATATCGGGAAAAGAATCCAATTAACTAATTTCCCCGGAGGCTTATTTTCATAGAAACATGGATATTTCTACTGTCTAAATGACATTACATCGAAATTTCATAAAATATCATATTGAACTTTATTCACTCTAACAGTCTCTTTCAATAAATCATTACTCTCTTAATATAAAAAAATGCATTCTAAAATTAATGAACACCAAGAATATAACTGAAATCTGACCATTAGTTTATTTTTAGTAGAATTTGAAAATCTATGTGTTTTGAATGGAACATTTTACGTTATGCCGTTTTGCAAGCACAAACATCGCAGTGTTTTATTGCATGTACAGACAATCTGTAAATCAGAATTTTTTACAATCATTTGTCTCTCTATACTGACATAGGATATAATGAAAAGTTTTTCAAAAAGTACGAAGCCACTTCACCCCTCTCAGTAATAATTTTTAAGTGGTAACCTTCCCCTGGGTCCACTAGTTGAGCCTACAAAATTTGGTAGCTTTACATCGAATAGTTTGTCTGTCTACAGAGGAGAAAAATAAAACTTTCACAATTATATATATATATATATATATATATATATATATATATATATATATATATATATATATATATATATATCCATATACATAAATATACATATATATATATATATATATATATATATATATATATATATATATATATGAAGAGAATGAGAGAGAGAGAGAGAGAGAGAGAGAGAGAGAGAGAGAGAGAGAGAGAGAGAGAGAGAGAGAGAATCTTACTAATATCCTCAAAGAAGGGTCCAATAAGTGTACAGACTAAGGAAGAAGTAAGGAATAGCTTCACCCGTTGGATATCATTCTGTGTTTAATAGCTAGGATATTTAGTTAAGGGTTATTGTTTGAATTTATATTCTCCGCGGGCAGAAAAAATACTTATATATCATACGAGTAAAACCATTTTCAGTTGATCAGAACATATTGTTCATTCTGTGGCATTTAAAAAGGTTCACAAATTAACCTTCTCATTTGAAAATCTTTTACAAGTAAAATAGTATGTACAATCGATAGTAAACCCCTGGAAACAATTTTTGCTCATGTTATAATCGGTTTGCCAATCGTACTGAAACCCATTTGAAATCTATTGATACACTTTTCTTTTGATATTTTGTACCAGTTGAGTTATTTCTAAAAAAGAATTGCTGTTCTTGTTGCTGTTATTGTAGGTTTTGTTGTTGATGTTGCTGCTGGTGTTTTGGGGTCTTTGTACGAAACTTAGTCTCTGTTTTTGTCGTAGTTGGTGGTGGCGTTGTTGTTTTATTGTTTTAATACATGGCATCCATACCAAGCTTGATCTAGATCGCCCAAATAGTTTCCGAGTAATGAATTTTGACAACACATGTATGAACTATTCCATTATTGTAAGGATCCATAAATGCTTGTATGCATCATCACCATCATCATCATCAACTGCAACAACCATGTTAACTACTTCTAATGCGATCGTGATTTTACTAATCTCTTCCGCATGTTACCAGCAAACGTTTCTATTTAATCACTTCATAGATTGTTTGGTCTTTTCCTTCTCAGTTTGATATCCCATGGACACCCATCGGTCAGTCTTGGACTCAATGTGTCATCACTGTTTGCCAAATGTTCAGCCCATATTCATTTTAGCTTTTTCTCGAGGAATGACTTGAGTAAGCATCTCTCTCTCCATCTCTCTCTATCCCTCTGTCTCTCTATCTCTCTCTCTATCTGTCTCTCTCTTTATCTCTCTCCGTCTATCTATTCATCTATATATATATATATATATATATATATAGTTGAATGAAGATTTGCTGCACACACAAGCTCATGTTTCTACCCTCTTCGGGCTTCATCAGGAGAATATATATTATGTTATACTATTAGCCTGATTTGTACCACACACACACACACACACACACACACACACACATATATATATATATATATATATATATATATATATATATATATATATATATGTATATATATGTGTGTATGTGTGTGTATGTGTGGCTCTCTCTCTCAACGTCTGTGTTTGTATGATTGTCATTCTTCTTGTAATTGTCTTTGTGTCTCTGTGTTTATAAGTGTATATGTTTCTGACAGCAGTTTCGTAAATTAATTCATTTTG
>OY735241.1:9985259-10022759 GCA_963457665.1 Thysanoteuthis rhombus | reverse complement strand
AAGGGATTGCATAGCCTCTGATGAATAAGCTCATGAATTATTTTATTTTTGATATGGTATAGTAAGTGACTCACATGCAGTAATTAACCTTCAAAATGCGAAGTTGAGTTGTACACGAAGCTCACCATGAATTAATGATATCATAGCTAAAAGTCAAGGGTTGACGTAAACACAATATTGATTTATAGACGAAAATATACGATAATCCCATATTTATACTTTCAAGAGGGTGTTGGATATGAAAAATATTTTTATATACAATTTAAAGATACTACTCAATGATTCACTGATATATATATATATATATATATATATATATATATATATATATATATATATATATATATATATATATATATATATATAAATAGATAGATCGATAGATATGGATATAGATATATATATATACAGTATATGTGGTACAAATCAGGATAGCAGTATGACATAATATAATAATATATCAATAATATAAAGCCACTTCTGAAATGTAATGGATTTATTTCATAGAATGCTCGATACATACAACTTTTTACTCATGAAGTTGAGTTGTTTTAGAGAAGAGCTGGATATAAATAGTAGGATGTGGATTTGTCACACAAACTAGCTTATGTTTCTACCCTCTTCGAGCTTCACCAAGAAAGCAGAAACATGAGCTAGTTTGTGTAGCGAATCATCATTCTACCATATATATATAAATATATATATATATACATTGTATTTGTGAAAGATAAACTATACACCCTAGCCCTTATCTAACCTGGCAGAATGATGAGTTGACCAGACAAAAATGATTCTCTTTAATTTTTTTGTATGGAAAAAATCTCTTTTTGTCCTTTTTGGCGGCCTTGTCTTGGTGGGTTTAATAATAACAACTAAATTCCCAAAATTTAGATGCTTTTAGATGTTTTTTTAACTCTATTGAAGATCTATTTTCCTGTGGAAAAAGCCAGTGATGTCACACAGAGAATTTTTCAATGGATCTTTTTATGAAAACAATTGACTTTACGGTGGTTCATTTATTGGCAGTGATAGCGAATTTATATACAAGTAAGGAAGAATACCCAATAAATTCAATGTTATGAACTAAATTTACCAAAAAATATCATTATGTGCTTTGTCACCCCTGATCTTTAGAAATTTGGCAGAATATTAAGTTAACAGGGGGAAAAATGGTGCTGAAAAAAAAAAATTGTTTCTTTCAAAATTTCATTTCAGAGTTAATTATTCAAAGCGAGTTTGGCCTGCCAGCCTTCCTGGAAATGTTTAAAGTTGAATTAAAGTTTGTTTGTGATTTGTTTCATTTGTTGACAGCTTTCTGAATTTTTTCTTTTAATTCAAAGATTTTTTCCGTCGGCGATGTTATATTTTTTTCTCAAATAGACACTGCTTCCGATTTGATACATGAAAACAAAATAAACAATAAGAGATACCAATCGCTGTGGCTTAGAGGTAGAAAGTTTGCCACAGGTTTTGTGGGCTATGGTTCACTCTCGACACCGAGTCATACCAAAAACTTTGAAAATGGTATTCAATGATTCTTTGTTGAGCACACATCACAAATATTGAGATTAAGAGACATCTACCCAAAGTTAAGGTAATAACCATAATTACATGGGGTACACTGGTTGTAAGATTAATGAAGTTAAGCAACGTTGAACCTGGCCAGCACATAGATACTTCAAATTCTATCATGCAAGTCAATTTTTCCCCAGTGAAATTAGTAATAACGAAGTGGCGTTGCTGAAGCTTTAAGGATATACTTGTATTTATATGAGCAATATTTCGTGCAAGTTTCAGCCTATAATATTTGTCCCCATTAGAAATATTGATAACAACTTGTTTGGGGGATATCGGGTTTTTATCATGCAAATAAACTAAGTGCAACAAAAAATTCTTCATGAATGAATTCAGAAGAGATTGGCCACAAAATTATATATTTGAGTACCACATCTCATGAACCCGAATACATGAATATTTTATTTTATTCTTCATCTTTTTATGGCCTCCCTGTCATTTCATTTCGTTTATCTGTTTCTTATCCATAGTGCTGTTAACTTTTCTATTGTTTTAGCTTTAAAATTATTTGCAGAAGTTTCTTCTGATTCCCAGAGATTAACTTTGCTTGAATATTCTTTTTCATCCTCATATTCATCTCTTTTAATAAGTGTCCATGGGTTTTCTTTTGTATTAAAATCTGGAGAGGCTGCAGACCATTTCATTAATTGCTGTCTTTGAGAACTTTTTTCTGACAAGGTTGGCAATAGTCAGCTTTTCAAAATGTGAAATCGTATCATCGTACATTAATATTATCTTCAGCTTAGAGCTCCTCGGTTGTTACCTGTACCGACTAAAGACGTCTCATCCAAGAATTTACAGTAATTCTCTGCAATTATCTTTACACCATCATCAACTTTGAAGGGAGCTATAATTTCACTGTCTACAATACTAGCCAAAAACATAACTCAAACTCCTATTGTTGTCTTATAGGTCATGTTGGTTGACTATTTCGACGAAAGACCCATCCTCTAACCCAGCCATTAGCTCTATCGTACGTAACTCTACATTCATCATTAAAAATTACTGATGAAAAATCAGTTTTTATGCACTTTTACTTCAAACCTATAGATTCTCTGTGGTGTTTATGTTGAGGAAGTAGTTTGATTGCTTTCATATCTTCAACAATTGTTCTTGATATTTTGCATCTTTTTCTCAGCATTCTCCCTATAGTCACTTATGGAGCTGAAACATGGAACCTAACCTAGAGACAGATCTACAAACTGAGAAGCATGCAACGTGCACATAAAAAAATCATACTCAACCTTACATGGAGAGACTGCAAAACAGCATAGTACATAAGGGGTAGAGAACACGAGTTCGAGACATCATAGAAGCTATTAAAGATTAAAATGGCAATGGGCAGGCTATGTAACAAGAATGAAAGACAACTGATGGATATCACGACTCAAAACATAGATCCCCAGGGATCACATGAGAAACCAAGGATGACAGAACACAAAATGGTGAGATGAACTACACAGATTCAGGAAATACTGGCTCCGCGACGCCCATGATAGGGAATTGTCAGATCCTGGGGAAGGTTATGTCCAACGACAGACGTTAAAAGACTGATGATGAAGGTAGGAATAAAAGGGTCACAACTTCTCCGGAAAATCGACACCTGAAAAATAAAAAAATCTGGTAAAAATCAGAATATAATTCGAGTTTGGTAAAATTTTCAATACCTATTAATTAAAAGACTAATTTGAGAAAAAAAAACAAAACAGTTTTTCATTCCAAATAAAGGATTATTTTTTGTATTATCGCTACCATTTTGATTGTGGAATTAATCAGTACATTGCACTTTTCATTGATTTTTAAACGTTAAACAGACGAAGCTCTCAAGTATTAATCATATTTCCCTTTTTTTTCCAGAAATACCGCTCAGGAACGGTTTTAATTTGGAGTCTTACCCTTGGAGTTGAAAGACAGTAAATTTCGTAAAATGTTTTTGTCCTTGGCAATTTATTCCTAGTATTATTCGATTAATGATTCAGGGAGGAAATACACAGTAGTAGTAGTAGTGGTAGTAGTATTAGTATTAGTAGCAGTAGTAATGATAATAATAATAATAATAATAATAATAATAATAATAATAATAATAATAATAATAATAATAATCAGCATAGAAGATTGTGTCCAGAGAGCTAAAGTAGTCCTAGATAGATATGTGCAAACAAATAGTGAAGAAATCATAAAGAGCGCGAGGGATAGTGCAACAAACAATAAAGTAGAAAACAATGGAACAGTACAGCAAACTCGAAAAGAAAAGTGGGAAGGGAAAAAATTGTACGGCGAGTTTAAAAGACAGATAAAAGATATAGCAGACGAGAAATCATGGACGTGGTTACGAAAGGGAAACCTTAAGAGAGAAACAGAATCGCTCATCATGGCAGCCCAAAACAAAAGCATAAGGACAAACTACATAAAAGCAAAAATCGATAGAACACAGACAAACAGCAAATGCCGCATGTGCGGTGAAAGAGATGAGACAGTAAACCACATAACTAGTGAATGTAGCCAACTCGCCCAGAAGGAGTATAAGCATAGACACGATAGAGTAGCAACGATGATACACTGGGAACTAAGTAAACAAATGGGATTCAACCATGGGGAAAAGTGGTATCAGCAAAAGCCAGAGGCAGTTTTGGAGAATGACAACCACAAACTACTGTGGGACTTTGGCATCCAAACTGACCACCTCATCCAGGCAAGAAGGCCGGACTTAGTAATAGTAGACAAAAAAAGGAAGGCCTGCCAAATACTAGACGTTGCTGTACCTGCAGACCATAGAGTAAAAAAGAAGGAGGGTGAAAAAAGGGAAAAATACCAGGACCTAGCAAGGGAGTTAAAGAAAATGTGGAACATGAAAACCAGGGTAGTACTGGTCATAGTGGGAGCACTAGGAACTGTCCCCAAAACGCTGAGGGAGAGACTGGAGGAGATCGGGATTAGGGGGAGGATAGAGACCGTACAGACCACAGCACTACTGGGAACTGCACGGATACTGAGGAAAGTGCTAGAGATATAAGGACTGCAACGAATCGTAGCTCTGTCATGATATGCGAAAGAGAGAGGAGACGTTAGCTGAAGACCTGAGGAGACTTATTGTCACTCAGCCTTCAGCGATAACCACTGGGCAACCGGTGTGAAACTGTAAATCGCAGAATTACTGCGACCTATGAGTACTAGGAGAGGAGGGCTGGAGACTTGAGGAGACTTGCTGTCACTCAAACTCCAGCGGTTACCACCAGGCAACTGGTGTGAGATTCCAAATAATAATAATAATAATAATAATAATAATAATAATAATAATAATAATAATAATAATAATAGTAATGATAGTGATGATGATGATGATAATGATGATGAAATGAATGAAAAAAGAAAACATTTATCATCAATCTTAGCGATTACACACCGTTTGTGCAGTCCCTGAGCTCTCTCCCCAACAAAAAAAGCATATTTGATATTCAGTAGGATATATTCTTTTAGAAGTGTAAAAGTTAATGGGGCTACAAATGTTCAACGAAAACAAATTATCAAAATATGTGTAGATCGGATAAGAATCATATGGACATTTCCTTCCTTCCCGGATACATGGAATTAAAAACCATTTTTCCAAAATTCGTCTTCTAAATATCAAGTCCCAGAATCATTTTGAATATCGGATTAAATGCCGATTTTTTCCAGATTTCTAAATCTTCCAGATGTCGATTTCCTGGTAAAAATAACATTCTGTTGTTTACACCTACTTTTTACGATATGAGTAACATCAGCTTTTTCGAATATTTTCTTGCTGGTCAATACACTTTTCTTATTTATTTTCCTTTTAATTTTTCTCAAATCTCTTTTTTACATTGTTAAGACCATTTTTTTTTGGTTCTTATCTTGCCAATTTCTTTTTTGATTGCTCTGTGATCTCTGTTCAACTTTCTCCTAATTTTCAACGTTGTGTTCTCATAACTCAATAACATTCCAATATCTTGTTTCTCTGTTGAGGTTATATCATTCTTACCACCCATGGTAATCTTTATACATCTGAAATTAAAAAATGAATATCAGTAACTACATATATATATATATATATATATATATATATATATATATATATATATATATACACACATATATATATTTATATATATATATATATATACATATATATATACATATATATATATATATATATATATATATATATATATATATATATATATATAAATATAAATATAAAGAACAAACCCCGAGTTGCCAAATGCAATCTCACTCTACCGAATAAGTTATTACGAATGATTTTATAAGCTGAAATTGACATTGTATATTTATCATATAGATATATGAATTCATCCAGGAATGTCACCAATATCGTTTGGTTTATATGAATTTTATTTTTGAAACATAGACTCTCATAATATAATCTGACATACTGTGGATAGGCAACTATAGTGGAATACCAGTTGCCATAAGCAGAATGAAGCTACGAAAGGCGTGGCCAGTAGGAATTTGATCTTACGAACAATGGCCCGTGTGTACCTGACCCAAGACAACATTGCTAAGGGTATTATATGCACACACACACACACACACACACACGCACACATACACACACACACATACACATATATACATATAAATATATATATATATATATATATATATATATATATATATATATATATATATCACTCACATTCCTCACTTATCTATCTATCTATCTATCTATCTATCTATCTATCTATCTATCTATCTATCTATCTATTTATTTACGGTTCCAATGAGAGGGTTTCAATTCTACTTCGCGTTACTGGATGGGATAAAGTCCATAGCCACACTGAAGCTATTTGATACATCGAAACAGCTGTCTGTGGATACTATATATATATATATATATATATATATATATATATATATATATATATATATATATATATATATATATATATATATATATATATATATATTTAACTAGCTAAAGATGAAATAGTGGTGAAAATGAGTGGCAGTACATCGGATGCAGGTCGTCTTTAAATTTATTTCACAAATGACAAACCTCGAAAAACTAGTTGCGACTGAGGAACCTGGGGTGCAGAGTTCGAGTCGGGACGAAAGAAGCCGTATGCAGCACAAGTGCATTACTGTATCCACTACTTTAAACAGAATGATGTTCTCTCCAATGATGGGTCAAGTTGAAAGAAAAAAGCAACGTTAAATTATTCGACTTGAGATCGATTCCAGATCGCTGATCCGACTGTCTATACAAACAACCGCTCCGCCACTTGCACTTCTTAGCGCTAATCACTAAGCACCTACAAATTCGGGTTCACTTTGTTGAGGTAGTATTACAGCTTGAGTAATAAGTAAGCAATCTGTAACCAAACCCTCAATTATATTGTAACATATCCGTTTATGTCAAAGAGGCGGAGTCAACAGATTTTAGTAAATCTCTGGCATTTTTGATAAATCTTAAAGAAATATTTTCAAATCATTTCTTTATATATCCCAGTGTTGATGAAGACTATTTATACTACTTCAGAGTCTCTGCACTGGAAACAACACATGATCAGCTTTTTTTTCAACGGGATGACTGGAGCCGTAGCCAGCGTAAGGCTGCTTTTTATAGTCGGATCTACACAAATGCTGCTGTTTGGTTCAGCTCAATCCGTCAATATATGAGGTAAATTCTGTGGGATAAACTGCGAATGGTGTAGACCCCTTTGCCGAATGGATTCTGTGAGAAGATTTTTGTTTTGATCCGATAAAAGGTAATGGCCTGTCTTGGATAGTTGGGTATTTTAACTACTACTATAGTGACCAGTATTCAAGTCCAGGTGAAAAAAAAAACAGGATTGAAAGAAGATGTACAGAAAAGGGGGGGGGGTGCTTCCCGATTACGGTCGCAATATTTTCTTTCTAAATCATACATCTGACAATTCATACTTGCACCAGCCACTTCTAATCTTTCTGATGTATATATATATATATATATATATATATATATATATATATATATATATTTATACACATGAATATATATATATATATATATATATATATATATATATTTATATATATATATATATATATATATATATATATATATTGCATATCTTTTTATTTTTACGTTTCTCGAATCTTTTGAATTCGTGTTATTATTTCAATTTGCGTTATATTATGTACAAAGTCTTATTTGGAATGATGCTTAATTCATCACTTGGCCTACGCAACATTGATAGAAAAACAATTCAAGAAAGTAGAGCTTGTCAAAGTGAAGTGATGCATTAACCGTGTAATGACGGGATATCGTTCCAAATGGGAGTTTCTACATAATATCATGCAATTTTTAATCATTCTGTCCGATCATATACATCGATGTCTTGACATCCGTATATATATATACATACGTGTGTGTGTGCTTGTGTATGAGTAACTCAGTAACTTTTCAGTGAGAACATAGATACTACACTCTAATCCTTAGGTAGAACGCAGAATTTTCTGACCCAATGCCAAACTGATGATCGATTTTCAAATAATCCTATCAATTTTGACGTGAATTATTCTTGAAATGATAATAATAGTAATAATAATAGTAATAATAATAGTAATAATAGCAAGAAAAAGAAGAAGCATAATAATAATAATAATAATGATAATAATAATAATAATAACGATAAAAATTATAATTATAATAAGAAGAAGAAGTATGATAATAATAATAATAATAATAGATTATTTTAGTCATTAAAGTTTAAAACTGATTTTATATTGCCCCATTGACAAATTTGAAAAATGAAATAGAATAGGGCCTCTTCACAAATTACGCTCAATCACGTGACAGGGCTGATCTGCAGGTCAACCGCCATTTTGTTTTCTCCTTCTCACCGATCTTTTTTTATTTTAATTGATGTCCTTCCAATTTCACAGCCACCATCATTACGTGTTCTGGACATTTTTTTTTGTTTACTTGTTCACTCAAGCGATCCCTTCAAAGTATCTAATTGCACTATTTCATAATTTATAAGCCGAGAGCAAATGATTGTAAAGCAGTCATTTTATTCATCTTCTTCTTTGTCGGAAGGCGAAGAGTGATTTGTTTTGAAGCGGATGTGGTTTCGGACGGTGGACATTTTACAAAATGGCGTTGAGCCATCTTATGTTCATGATCTATTAAAGATTAATGTGAAATAGCCATTTAAAATCAACTTGTAAGCGAAGAAGATAAAGGATGCTATTCAGAAGGAAAATTGTGAAAATTAAAACGAAAGAAATTCTAAGAAAACCGCAAAAAGACAAATAAAAACAGATTTTTTCCTGATGATATAAAACAATTTGTTATTGGAAAATGAATTTCCCAATAACGAAATTGGCTCTGACATCAGTATGGGTTAGAAAAAGACATTAAGAAAAACGCTTTATGGAGTTACAAGATCATAGCTACTCGTGAAGCCTTAAACTAAACAACTCCTAAGATCAGGGAAAAATAATATCCATAACAGAGGATAATGTCGACGACAAGTCGGAAAAATTGCAGAGGCTGAATCATCGCAGAATGCATCTGCAACACACCACTAATAATAAAATAGGAAAAAAAAAACTTTACAGAGGTAAATAAAAGAGAAAAAAGCCAACAACCGAATGATTTCGTGTTGACCAATACACAACCGAGGCCGAATGGCAATCATGTATAATCATTTTTTACTAAAATAATCTTAATGTTGCACTGCTAAATAAGTATCAGGGAAAGTATCAAACAACAAAAGTGTGTCTGTACTGCTGGATATAGCTCTACGATCGGCAACTTAAAAAAGAACAGACTCCGTTCCTAACTTGTGACGTTGTTTATATAATTCTTTTGTTTCAATAATAAAACTAATTTTTTTTCAGTTGATTGAAAAAGGAATGATGAAAAGCTGTTTACAGATTGAAAAAAAGACTTTTCAAAATGAACATTAATTGGTTTCCTCGAGCTTGGTCACATTTTTGTTCGTATCCATGACGTGTGTATCTATCCCCATCTGCCACAAGGCATTAGTCATAGCTCCTCACTCACAATATGAAATTAGTTTATTAAATTACAAACGCCTTTTCTCACATTTTATTGTTCAATTCGAAAATCAAATAAAAAAAGAATTAAATGGCGTCATGTGACGTAAAAAGAAAGATATATATTTCTCTGTCCATTCTCTCTGCCATCTTTTTCTTATGGATGCTATTACTGTATTCAAAATTGGTCCTAAAGGAAAACGTTTTGGCATTCATAGAGCTATCGACGTTCTGTCACAGTTGAGTAAAAAAAATGAAATTAACAAAGCAATCGAAGCCTCAATGCCATGGGAGATCAAATGTAAGTAGGAGGGAACAAACAAGAATTAAATTGTGTTTGATTCACCAGTTTTTGTATGATCACCAAAGTTAAGCAACGTTGTGACTAGTAATTATCCAGATGGATGATGATCTTGGATTACCGGGTGCTGTATGCAAAAACATTTTTTTTTCTTACCGGGCATTTTAGCGAGCTCGAACCAGACTGTGTAGCACATCTTTTCTCACACATACACAGGTCCATGGAACCCAAATGCCGGTGTGCCTTCCTAGGAGCTGCCATACTCGTATTAAGAAACAGCGATCCCCATCATCTTGTAGGGAGGTGGATATTCCCAAATAGACAATGGAACGTTAATAAAATGACCCTTTCAGAAGATCCTCAGATACTTAGTCAAGAAGATCCCCCCTTAGCCTCATGAATTTAGTCAGGAGGGAGCAGAACGTAGTGCCATTGGTATAAACCTGGCTGCAGGAACTGCGAGAAAGACATCAATCTTGGCATCCAGTTGTCTCAAGGGACCTCTACTTCCCGATTTACGGCCATTGTTTACACCGAAGTGGTTGCTGCCCCAATGTTAAAGAGCCAAGTGAGCCCTGCTATTTTACCCATTGGTTTCGGCAGAAGACGAACAAATGGGTCAATTAATTCTTTTACCGACGGTATTAGTGCGATTCGATAGAAAAGTAAACTCGGCTCGCTGATTCCATTGACCTGACCGTTAACTTTCCACGGATTGATAAGGCACTTAATTCGTGATCAATATCAAACAAGGAGATTCAGGACAGATCTTGATAGTCACACAATAGAAACAGTCACGTAACTAACGTTTTTTAGGCCATATTCTGTTTTAGGGGGAGAAAAATAAGTTAAAATCATATAAAAATAGTGGTCGATGAATAAGTTACATCTCTTGACTTTTGTTGGACCATGATACTTAAAAAGCCCAAATTTTCAAGGAAATAACGTTCAAGCTACTGGACAAGAATTAGGGGGCTGATTTAGTGTATATTCATATTGTAAATCGACCCCTCTACCAGAAACATTCTTTTTTTCCCGTGTATATTCATGTATTCAGTATGCTGTTTTAGGGGGAGAAAAATAAATTTTTAAAAATCCAGTGTATATTCATATATTCAGTGTGCTGTTTTGGGAAGAGAAAAATAAATTGAAAAAATATGAAAAATAGTGGTCACTGAATGAGTTACATCTCTTATCTTTTCTGGAGCCGTGACACTTGAAAAGCCCGAAAATTCAAAAAACAATGACAACAAAAAAATCCAAAAAACGTTCAAGCTGCTGGACAAAGTTAAGGGGGCTGATTCAGTGTATATTCATCTTGTGAATCGACCCTTCTGCTAAAAAACTTTTCTTCCTTTTCTCAGTGTATATTCATGTATTCAGTATGCTGTTTTGGGGGGTAGAAAAATAAATCAATTAATGAATTAAAATATGAGAAATAGTTGTCAATAAATAAGATACATCTCTTATCTTTTGTGGGGTTGTGATACTTAAAGCCCTGATTTTCAAGCAAGAAACGTTCAAACTACTTGAAAGGAATTAGGGGACTGATTCAGTGTATATTTATATTGTAAATTGACCCATCTACTAGAAACTCCTTTTTGTTGGATTCTAAGAGAAAAACAATGCTTTTTTTTTCCTAAATTACAAAAAACAAACCATAATATTCAACGCAATAACTCCAATGAATGATGTGACCTGTGTGCGTCAATTGTTCATTGTCAACCAGCCAGAACAACCTAAAAACTGAAGAAAATAAACATGTTCAAAGTTTTGGTTGATGGTTTCTAGTTAAATATTAAATTTTTTCCGTCAAAAACACAATTAATCCGTTTCGTGGGAGATTCTTTGAGTGGATTAAATAAGATTAATCCATGCAGCCGTCAGGGTTATCATATTGAAGTCTTCCAGAAGGTGTAGGACTGAAATGCATAATTAACCCATTTCTGTCATTAGAGTTCTATGGCAAACTCAATGGAATTCATGTATTATCATGATTTTTGATAAATCAATTCTATTTGTGAGTCAGGGCTTTCATTTTGCAAAGGACAGGGAATTTCATCTTGGTTTGGAAAATTCATAACTCTTCATCGATTTCCGTAGTTTATTCAGTCAATCAGTGGAAAATTGCATTTAAATATACTGAACTACTCGACATATCAAGTGTTGGTTCCATGCCTTTCCTAAAAGTTTAATGCAACAGCGTCGGATGGAGTTCCTACCGGTATTTGAACTCGTTTGAGCGATTATAAATTTCCAAATTTATAACTGAGAGAATCCGAAACTCCAGAAATTAAAGTAGAAATAAAGAACAACATGACCGGGAGCACGAGCAAAGATTTAACAAAGATGCCATCATTTAATGTCACAAAACAAAACCATGACAGAAGCAGCGTTGCACAACCGTATTACTAGACGAAACATTGTCAAAAATCTAAGTGTTAAATCCAACTTGCAGAGGAAGATGAAAAATTGAGAGAAATAATAATTTTTCGAAATTTGTCATTCAATTAAACACACACACACACACACACATATATATATATATATATATATATATATATATATATATATATATATATATATATATATATATATTTATATATATATATATATTAATCATCAGATTGGACAGTTTATGTCTGACAGAATGTGATTATTGTGGAGACAATTTATTTAGGAACATATTTCGTTCAGCATCGGAATTAACCGACTAGCAAATTGAATAGCCGACTGCGTACATGAATAAAGAACATCAGTCCTGTACGACACTTCTCTAAATATATGCATAATATATATATATATATATATATATATATATATATATATATATATGAAGTGTTTAATGTTGCAATTATGGTCAAGACAAAAATATATGGGTGTTTTTGATGAATTGTTGTGGACAAAGACTAGGGCAGAGCATTTTGAAGACAGGATGGCTTGTAACGTGGTCACGTTCTGTTATGGTTGGAGCCCATGGGTGGTGCCTTTTTACCTCTTCATCAATATCAATCAATTTCTATCACTCTATCTATCTGTCCATCTATCTCAGTTAATTCATATCTACTCGTACTCCATCCCTCCATATCAATATATATATATATATCTATCAACCTATCAGACAATTTTCAACTAAAATTGTCACCAAAATTGTCATCAGAGGTTTTTTTCCAGTTTTCAAGATGTCACAACTCTTTGACTGCAAGGTCCGTATTTATTACAAGCACAGACCTCACAGACAAGGGAGCTGGAAATGAAAACATATATTCCTGCTTATATCTAAAAAAACTACGTTTCTTTGCTTCTTGTAAATTCCCAACCTAAGAAGGTTATTAGTGATCAGGTTCAATTTGCAATGCAATTTTATGCTGAATTGATCCTTACAGGATTCACGTTATTTTTTAACCAAACTATTGTAGTTATTCAGGCCAAATGAAAAGCAAGAGAAGATTTGTTCATTGATTTTCCGGTTTTCCAATTTTTAATTGATCATCTCAAACAGGTCTTGGTGCCACGCCTCAGTTTCTATTGAGTGACCGACTAAACCTGTTAAATGAATCATCCCACAAGTGACCCACCCGATCAACCAGTCAAACGGACAACATATTTTTTTCTCTTTGCTTGTTTGTTTGTGTGTGTGTGTGTCTGTCTGTCTCTAGGAGAACCTGGTGAAATTTTCAAAGTTAATAGACAACTAAGGACCGACTAAAAACGTTTTTTGGGTTACACAAGAAAAGTGCTTTTCTCAAGTCTGTAAGGTTATTTCTTGACCTACAATGCTCAGATCTTATGCTAGTACTTTTATATAGTTTTAGATGAGATATCTATTTCTTTATATGATTAGTTCTGATACACGCGCGAGAGTTGGTGAATCATTCATGTGGAGTACGGCTATCTATCTATTTAAATTTCTCATGTTCAGTTAACACCATTTCTCAGTTGGAGGTACAAAGTTGACCCAATCAGATATACTTAACGAAAGACAAAGCAGGAGCGTGTCTCAACATGTTTCCTGAAATTAAATTCTTCAATTCAATTAATGGTCAAAGAGGCATTGTTTAATCAATCAGATTGTGATATGGTACCAACAGGGGAGGCCTCTTGGGGGGAAAAATAGAGAGTAAGAAGGAGATATGATAACAAGGAAGTAGTGGGTGTCAAGCAGAGAGAGATAATAAGTAGGGGAGATGGCAAAAATAATATATATAGAGTGAAAGCGAAGGGGGAAAGAGAGAGAGAGAGAGAGAGAATAAAAAAAGATGATAATGAGGGTAGATGAAGAGAGAGAGAGAGTGAGAGAGAGAGAGAAAGAGAGAGTATGGGAACTGTAGGAACAGGAAGGAGATAGAAAACGAAGTGGGGAGGCGTCCACAAAAGAGAGAATGAATACGAGAGATGGTAACAAGGATATGTGGAGAAAGAGAGAAAGATACGAACACAGAGAGAGAGAGAGAGAGGAGAGAGAGAAGAGAGAGAGAATAGAAAAGATGATAACGATTGGAGGGAGAGAGAGAAAATGAATAGGAGAGATGAAAAAGAGGAGAGAGAGAGAGAGAGAGAGATAGACAGAGGGGGATAGAGACATGGTACCACGGGAATAGGAAGGTGTCCAGAGAAGACGTCACCAAGTAGAAAGGCAGAAAGAGAGTGGCAGAAAAAGCAAGAGAAGTGATGGTACGAGAGAAGTTTGGCATGGATAGCCAGTCCCTCAGAGAGAGAGAGAGAGAGAGAGAGAGAGAGAGAGAGAGAGAGATAGAGAGAGAGAGAGAAAGAAAGAGAGAGGGACACACACACACAGAGACAGTGAGAGTGGAGAAAATTAAAGCAGAAAAATGTCAATACATATCATCCATTTCAGGCCATATTTATTTTCTATGGGTTACCTGAATAATTCAACCCTACATTATACCAGTCCCTTGATATTAGTCCTTCAGGAAAGAACTTCCAATTCAAAAAGTTTACTGCTACGGCCGAATTGTGTTGAATACACCTCTTCTCGTACAATCAATGAAACGTCAAGCCCGCTCAGTACCTAGATCAGTTACCATCTGGAAATAACAGGTGTCTTCAGCAGCTGGAAAGCATGCAAAGAGCCCCTCCGTGTAGATACCATTACTCTCCTAAGTAAACCAATCTCTATGCCTGATAATACAAGAAAAACCTACCCCCATTTCTCTGCCCTTGTCTGCTCCGAACCTTCTCACTTGCCCGGTTGTGAGAACAACAAAAATCAATTTAAGCTGCTGGGTCGAATTTCAATTCCGATTTTGAATGATTACTATTGTATTACTTATATATATATATATATATATATATATATATATATATATATATATATATATATATTAGATCCATCATTTTAACTCAGTTGAGGAGAGAGCAGCCAACCAATCATATGTGAAAAGTAATGAATTGGGCAAGCACTGATGAGATTATTTATTGGAATTAGATGAGGATTGTTTCCAATCTTTTTTTCTTGTTTTCCTGGTCGTCGTGGAGGGGGAGGACAACTCCAACAAATTAAATTTCCAAGGTGTTACCAGATCATTTAAGCAACGAGCCGGGTCAGTATGTAGATTAGAAACCATGTAGAAATATCAAGTGCCGTAACCAGTTGAGGATCATGTAGTGACCTAATTGATCCGGGTAAAGAAGGGAAACGATTTCTACAATACGTCCAGTGACGGAAGCAGTAGCCCCCTCTTTCCTCATCCCTGCCTTCTTTCTTGAAGCCTCTGGCTGGCCTGGATGCAACCTACAAGAAATGAATAAATGAATTTTCCAAAAGTTACCTGAATAATTGATGTCCAAATCATGCAAGTCCCTCAATATCAGCCTCTAGTTGCTTTCCTCAGAATACTGACATTTTCTGTTAATAAGTCCCGGTGTCATATAACTGCTTCCCGAAAGTTTACTTGGGTCAATCGTAACTTTAAAAATCTTTAGATGCATATAGGGTTGACCATAAATGAGTTCATCCTAGAAAATGTCTTTTTAAAACAAGACACCATGATCTTATTATCCCAAGTGGAACATTGCACAATCAAAACTGATATTATCTGCTATTATCACCGCTTCCCCAACTCAACGGTATTCATAGTCTGTTGCCAAAAATATTTTCCCGTATTGGGCGTACTTATGTTGACATAATCATATCAACGTGTGTTCGAGTTAAACCAAAGCTATACGTAACATTTTGAAACCCCCTGCCTTGTCATTGAAAGGTGAGCCTCTTACCAACTGAGGTCAACTGGTAAGTCTTACACAAAACATCATTTTCAGTCGGAATAGAGGTAGAAACGGAACAACCATATATGTTCGATCGGTTTTGTGGCTTATAGCTGGATCAGTCAGGGGAGCCACTGGTTTGCGTTATTGGGTGTCGTGTAGAGATCGGTCAACCATTTAGGAGGATTAACAGGATCACCATGAGAGGCTTTCTGCACAATTGCTTGCAGCTCAGAGCAACTAGAATACCCTGTTAGTCGCCCACACATGTACTGACCAGACTCAAGGTTTTCATATTTTTTTTCATATTCCTGTTATTGTACCGGAAGTGGTGGGACCAACACAAATTCAGTACAATCTGAAACACCCTGTATCTAGTTGATTACATAGTGAGGCACATTTTTTCTCGGAAAAGGTCACTGTAGAGACCGTAGTAAATGATGAAAGTGGTAGCTGTCCATCGTGAAAGGTGGCGAAATACGTTCGTGCTAAGCCAGCTCTTCACTGTCAAACTTGAGCAAATTTCCTGTCATCTTATTTCAGGGTTTCGCACCTGACTGTCTATGGCCATTTCAGACCCAGGTTTAACCGAAAACAATTTTGAGTAGAGAATGCCAATATCAACAGTGTTGATCATGTTGGCTGCTGTGCCGGGTATTTGCGAGGGAACGGGTGTCCAAGTTACGAACTCTAGGTATACTTCTCTCTCCTTTCATCACCCATAGCCTCTCTCTCTCTCTTTCTCTCTCTCTTCCTCTCTCTAATGATTCAGTGTCACAAAATGAATTCGCTGCTGTAAGCTGTATAAAACATCCTCATTAGATTATAGGAGTCTTAGTGGTCTGATCATTTAGTGTCGCAGAAAATAGACTGGGCGAGCCGAGTTCAAGCTCAAGCTAAGACTGACATTGGCACTAACCCCCCTTAAAAGAGGTATGACTCAGTCTCTTCTCCATCTAGCTATGGATACATATGGGTGTATTGTCAAGTGAGTGGGGCTATTTTGTTTATTGTCGCTTAAGTCTATTAAGAGTGCCACAGAAAACTGTGAAAGACAAGTCGAACTAGAGAGACCTGTGATATGTGAACCCCAGGTTGGGACGACTGATGCCGTAGCCAACGTAAATGAACTACTCCACTCTGTCAGATTAAGACATCTGCCGTAAAGCAGTGATTAACAAACCTGCCTTGCAGATTGAACACAAATGCAATCATTGCAATGAATTTGATATCGGCAAATCTATCTGATTCTTTCTTCCTTTCCTCCTGCCTAATTCTCTGTCTCTATTTGTCAATCGGTCAGTATATGACTCTCTCACTCTCTATCTATCTATTCATCCGTCTATATCTATATCTACACACACACGCGCACACACACACACACACACACACATATATATATATATATATATATATATATATATATATATATATATATATATATACACATATATATATATATGTATATGTGTGTGTGTGTATATATCCCAGAAAGCTTAACAGCTTTGAGCTCTAAACATCAAAAAACTTTTTCCAAAATTGTTTTGTGTCACGTTTTGTGTCTCCTATTTCCCAATATCTGTCAAAGCAATTTATGTAATTTTCTCCAGTGTTATTTCTCATTTTCCTGTTTCTCACATAGCATAATGGTACATTGCATAAATTGTCTCTTGTTGGGATCTCCAGTTGTGTACAATGTAACCGTTTAGGGGATTTTGAAAACAAAACAGTTATATTATTATTGCACCCTAGCTGTGTTGATCAAAGACCACCTCCCTTTCTTACAACATGGTTTATGTCATACATATAATATGTCATTTTACTTGAGTTTCTATGTGTATTATTCATTGATAATCTATTACACTACATATCATTTATTTCATGAAAGAGAGCTTACATGGGTTACCCAAAAAGTATTTTTAACGATGAAGAATCAGATAGTATAATGGAAGTCTTGACTTGCTGTTCGTTTCTTTTCTACTGAATATATATATATATATATATATATATATATATATATATATATATATATATATATATATATATATATATATATATATATATATATATATATATATATATATATATATATATATATATATATATATATATATATATATATATATATATATATATATATATATATATAGATATGAATTACTAATTGTGTTATATCATGTAGGAAAATATCTGAAATGGTTTCCGTTTAATATATCATTCCATTTAGAAAACGTAAATAGAACAAACAATTAATGAAAATTGGGCTCCTGCAGGAATTGAACCCTCACTGATAGGTAGCTGCATCAGCGTAACAATGCACTTACCATTGTGTTGAACAGCCCTCCCCCCAGTAATGCAAATGCCAAATAACTGCTTTCAAACCAAATTTTCATTTCGTTTATTCTTAGTCTTTCTCGTCTCTTTCAACGCAACAGTATGTGTGTATATATATATATATATATATATATATATATATATATATATATATATATATATATATATATATATATATATATATATATATATATATATATATATATATATATATATATATATATATATATATATATATATATATATATATATATACAGGGTCGATCCATCCATTGTGTTATGCATATTTCTGTATGTATGTATGCATGTGAATGCAAACTATTGATTATTATCATTTTAAAGGACTGATATTTTTTGTATTGACCGTTCTGCACTGCAGTTGTCTCCCTTACATATGATTGTTAGGCTATTACATTTTTAGCTGAGCCGTTTCAAACCAATTAGGGAGCCTCAAAAATGATTCACTGACGGAGAATTTATACGCACATATATGAGTGTGTGTGTGTGTTTGTGTGGACGTATGTATGTATGTGCGTGCATCTTATTCTAGAGCACAGTATACGATGTGTATTGTTAAAGCTTATTAATCTTGTTGGTGGCACCCCTTCCTCTTTTGCCAATAAAATTGCCCTTTAAGGAGAGCAGATTCAACCTTGATCGACAGAACACTTTTAGGTAAATGTTTGTCAACGTTGAGTTCTTGAGAGTAACTATCTATATATTACAAATTATGATACTCATTCTTGGATCATCTCTATTACATACATAGGCTGACCTGATTTCCTGCTCCGAGAGGAGGCGAGCAAACGAAGTCGGTACAAAATAAGTACATTGTATAAGCATTTCCATGCAAGTTTTTCAAATGATAGATATATCGATTAGCATTTTTGGAATACAAATTAGGTAAATCATTATTTGATATCATCTTCTACTGACCGGTGTTATTGTAAATCAGTGTAAATTGGACTTGCGTAAAATCAATCCATTTTGTATATACAATGTACTAGCTGAAGTACCCGGTGTTACCTGTGTTAAACTTTTAAAAAAAATATTCCACAGATTAAAAAAAAACTGAATAAAGGATGGGTTAGCACTCACACCAAACCTTGCATTCAGTTACTATCTATCTGTCTACGTATCATCCTCTCTGTATCTCTCTGTGCATATATCTATATATCTTTATCTATGTAACTATCTCTCTCTTTACTCCCTCACTCTCTCTCCCTCTCTCTGTCTGTCTGTCTGTCTGTCTGTCTGTCTCTCTCTCTCTCTCTCTCTCTCTCTCTATATATATATATATATATATATATATATATATATATATATGTGCTCCTCTATTCAGGGTTGAGCCCTATTTAAGTGTGGTATCTCATCCAGTGTGAGCTTATGCAATGCTCTTCCATTGAAATAGAGCACTATGGTGCATGAGGAATTTCTGTGTGAATAGATATATGGCATAAGTTCTGCCTCACTGGCTGTCCAGTTCCATAATCCAGAGGTAGGATATCAGCCTCTAGGTCTGAAGTGAAGGTTTCAATTCTACCTCGCAGTAATGGATGGGATAATGGAAAGTCTATAGCCACACTGAACAAATGTAATACATCGAAACAGCTGTCTGTGGATAACACAAACACACGTCTATTTGACTATCTAATGATCCACGAGTTTTATATAACCTCTAACCTAATTTCCAACGGAATTTTTCCAGGTACTTCACCATATTTTTTCTCTTAAATTGAAATAGAAGACAAATGCTATCATTGACAAGAATCAAATCAACACCATGGATAATAAAGGCAAAAAGGTTGGAATACCGGAAAGGAATCTTTTCTCCACAAGAATAACTCAGTAAAAGTCTTGATATCAAAATGGCTCTCAGTATAATTGCTTAGAAAAATATAACCGTGCACGTCGACTTACATAATAAGTCTGACGAGTCAGTTTTGAATCCAAGCTGAAAATAGCTCTTGCGGCTCATTTTTAGTGTTCTTTGGGTTTCACCCAAAACAACCCCATCAATATCTTATCTCAGTATTACTGCTGAAAATACGAATATTTAATAATCCAATACATATTTTAATTTATAACTAAGTAGTCCTAGTGCAATAGAACTGGCTATTTATCGAGATTCCTGCACATCTTTAACTCTTTTCTTCTTTCGTAAGGGGCATTTTTATAACGTTAAAAACAGGCCATCCTTCGTAGCATTTCAATAATGTGTATATATTTTCAAACTTCTAGAGGGTTGGCTTTATAATTGCAATTAGTCAGACTGGGCAAAGAAAGGGTGAGAAAAAGAAAGAGTGATACCGGTAAATCACGTTGGGTTAAGTGTTGTTTTTTTACTTTTTCTTTTTTTTTCATCTTTCCTTTTTTTCCTTTATTCTTTACTCTTCTCAGCCCTAAACGATTACAGTACAAACTTGTCTATATTTCCCTCAATAGATAGAGAGGGTTTTTCTTTCTTTTAAAAAGAAATCAGTTTAGAGAATGAAATAGTGAAGTTATGACTGGAGTTTGAACCTGTAGCAGTCAGACTCCTTTTTTTCCGATGAACGTACTATTTCATTCATTTTTGTATCGATGATAATCCGGCCATGCTGTTCAACGCCTTTTTCAAACATCATGAAAAATTGTTTGTTTTCAATTGTAGTTGGGATGGTTTTTTTTAAACATTTCTTTCGTAAAGTCGACTGAAAACCGGAGCAATCACTCAGAATGTTTTTTGCATGAGACACCATTACTAGATAAGCGCCCAGTTTAGTACACTTTCAATATCAATATCCTAAAGTCTTAAATTAAAAACATCCACAAGTAACCAAAACTGAATGTTCCAGATCAAACCATATAATCTATCAAGATAGAGTAAGCAACAAGTGGTGTGCAGAATGTCAAAGCAACCTCGAGTAAAATCACCTGAGATTGTTCTAGATTCCTGTAACTACGTGCTGGGTCAGAAATAGAGAACAGGAGTTCAATCTACGATGGAGTTTTATGTTGTATTGGCCCCTTGTTATTTTTTGACTGCTTTCAAGCTTGTTTTCTTGATAATTCGGACGAAAAGCAAGGACAGGAATTTATTCATTGATCAATCCATCCCCAAACGTTTTGATTGATCATCCCAAACACAACAGTAAATATTGTTCACTGGTCAGTTTCTATTGAATGACAGACCAAAACTTGTATTCTAAAACTGTTATATCCATATACATATATATATATATATATATATATATATATATATATATATATATATATATATATATATATATACCTTTCTACGTACGTAAGCTTTGCATCACACTGTAGTAAAAGTAAGAGTATAAACGAACACATATAGACACAGGCATATATATATATATATATATATATATATATATATATATATATATATATATATATACGTAGTCTCTGGAAGAGGAGGAATAAGAGGCAGTGAAGGAGAGGAGTGCTGAAGAATTCGTAGGTTGAAAATGGGTCAGAATGAAATTTCAGTAATGATATACTTGAACTGAATACTTAATCTTGGAGTTGACTTCCATAGCTCAGTGATGATACGTCAGATGAAAAAAAAGACGGGGGTTAATTTGAAGTATGGGAGCCTTGCATTTATTGATTCGATTTTTGTTCCTTTTTTGATTATTTTTATTTTTTTAACTGTGGAATTTTTTGCAGGGTACTGCACTCTGTATGATTAACAGGGTGACTTTTATGGATTCTCTGTCCGTAATGTTGGACTCTTCCACTTGACAGCACCGATTTAGCTGATAAAAAATCTCTCCTACCCACGATTCAAAACGACGTCTTCGTTGATTGGAGTCCAGTATTTTCTTTAATAAGAATTAGGATGAAATTGAATAGACGTATACATTTCACGTGTAGCTATTTTTACTAAATCTATTAGAGAGGCAGTATACGGAATATATATATATATATATATATATATATATATATATATATATATATATATATATATATATATATATATATATATATATATATATGTATAAATATATGTGTGTGTGTACAAGAGATTACAGAGAAAAAGAAGCATAGGAGGAAGAAAAATGAAAGAAAAAATGACTGAATAAAAAAGAAATAAAAATAGAATAATCTTAAGAAAGGAATAGAATAGAATGATTTAGTTGAAATCGAAATGATAAAATAAGAAGAAAAAAAAGAAAGATAACTTGAATAAATGAGTGAAAGAATGCATTTTAAATTCTTGAGAAGAATAGAAAGGAAATAAATCTGTGCCTTGAATATATCAATCACCGTAGTCTACACATTTATCAGATGTAATTATTTAGAAAAAAAATATCAATTTTTTTTTCAAGAAAAACGATCTTCTGAATCATCTAAAATTACCTGGAAAATTATCTAGGATTATCCAATGACAGATATTTCTTTTTATTGTAAAATGGATATTTGATCTTAATTCTTCAGGAACTACGAATTGAACATGGAGACCCAAAATGGCAGTATTTTGAATTTAAAAAAAAATGAGAAAACCTCTAAGTTTCTTTGTAGTTCAAAGTGGCGTGCTTTGGTGAACGCAAATTTTTAAGGTTATAACCCCAAAAATATGACCAGTAGCGCCTTGAGACACATGGACAATCAATAGCCAACTGAACTGTTTTGACAGCCATCTGAAGGGCCAGAGAAAAAGGGTTTATAAAAAATGCATCCTCCCAATAGTCACCCTCGGAGCTGAAATTTTCATCCTTACCAAGATACTGGCCTGCCAACTGTGAACCATTCAACATGCATATGAACAAATCATGCTCAACCTCACGTGGAGAAATCACTAGATAAAACATGTCCGATCCATCACAGAATCCATTAGAAAATTTTGATGGTAGGGGGCTGGTCATGCTGCAAGAATGACAGACAACCAGTGGACATCATGACTCATAACATAGATCCAAAGAGATCACACGCACCACTGAAGCCTGCAGGATACAAGATGGAAAGACGAACTTGAGAAATTCAGAATGGATTGGCTCTGCGACGTCCATTATAGAGAGCTGTGGCAAGATTTGGGGACGATAAAAGACTGATGATAACGGGATCTTGAAATTTTGAAGGGGAAAGATATGGAGAGAAGCCTAGAAAAAAAGAGGGAGAGAAAGAATGAAAGAATGAAACGAAGGAAAAATGAAAGGAAAGAAAAATGAAAGGAAAGAGAGAAAAAACGAAGCAGTAAAAGGAATAAAAGAAGAAGAAAAAAGTAAAAAAAGAAACAAAGAAAAAAGGAAAGAAGGCAAAAATCAAAATAAAGAATTTCAGGTCTGGTTAGTCACTCCATAGAAATTGTCATTCCGCTGTATGATGTTTTAGGAGTCATTAATCACAAATTAGAAAAAAAGATGTCATCGATGAATGATACACTTCTCTCAACTTTTGCTGGACATAGCCCAAGACAGCACAATATATTAGAAAGAAAATGGAGTTCCAAGACATCATATAACCCATTAGAAAACTCAAATGGCGATGGGCAGGTCATATTGCAAGAATAAAAAACAACCGATGGACATCACGACTCACAACATGGATCCCCAGATATCACATTCGAAACTGAGGCCGACAAAAAAAACAAGATGTAGAGATGAACCTGACAAATTCAGAAAATACTGGCTCAGCAACGCCCATTATAGAGGGATGTTGTGAGTCCAAGGGAAGTTCTATGTCCAACGACAATGGTAAAAGATTGATGATGATGATGATGATGATGATGATCACCGGAGAAAGTCCAAATTTCTAAGAAACGAACATGATTGCTGCTGGACACAGAATAAGGGATCAGTTAAGTACATTCTTACACTGCAAATTCAATTCTACCAGTAAAAACTTTGTTAAGAGGGTAAATTCTGAAAAACAAAAAAGGCCATTTTCCCTGGACAGGATAACGAATAATTGCTTTAATGTTCAGCCTCCAAACTTCATTGGTTCAGTATGTATCCGTGATGTGTGCATAGCCAGCCAGCCAGCCAGCCAGCAAAACCAACTTGATAACTCAAAAAACTCATGTTGTCACTTGTGACAGCAATTTTGGTAAACAGTTTTTAAACGAGGGAAAAAAAAGAGAAAGAAACAAGAACCAAAAGTTCAATGAGGCGTTCACCATAAAGTATAAACGCCATTATTGCCTTATTATGTGACCCTGAGTAGGAGATAATTTTAGGTAGGAAGCATCAAATCAAACACCTTTCAGCCTAAAAAATCTTACTTGGAAAAATCGATCTTAAAACACAAAGTTTAAATGCCATTAAGTTGAAAGTATCTTTCCGAGACACACGCTTCCACCAAGTTACGAGTAAATCTAATGCGAAACAGTTGCGAAAATCGATTTTTAATCGATTTTGAAACATACAGTTCAACCACCTTTATTGCCAAATCACGTGACCCTGAGTAGATTTTTTTAGTTAAGAAGCATCTTATCAATGGACAACTTTCCATCAAGTTTCAAGTAAATCTGACCTAAAGCAGTTGAGAAAAATACAGGTATAGACCTACTGACGGACCGATAAAGCATTGTATAGAAAAGACCCACCAAAAAAAAAATCCTTATAAAACCTGTTTTATTTACTATTGTATATATATATATCGTTGGAAATACATTCCTTCCACGCGAATATTAACGAGGAAACGACTTCTGCACATGTCCTCAGTACAATGTCAATACTCAGGGTTTTCCATCAAAACGATATCGAAACACATTAAATAAGATACCCCTTCAGCGATATCTTTGATACGATAACTTCTTTAATACTAATGAATTTACTTTTTGATCAGCAAAGACGTTGTGCAAAATAGAGAGCTAAAGTGTGTTCTAATTCAGAGGAAATAATCCCGTTCTTAAGTTGTAAGATGTGATCAATGCAACAGCAGAGTTATCGTATATTTCTATTAATCAACATTTTAATAGGTATATATGCATGCAGTTTGCACCTAGTGCGCTGAATACAGTACAGGCATACATATTTTTGAGGCGAACGTTATAGACTAAATGACTGTTTCTGATTTTGTATTCCAGACGATCAAAATATTTTTTTAAATTTTACCGAATTTCGCTTTTAAAATAATAAAAGAGTGAACATTAGTTTGTTTTTTTTTAAGATTTAGAAATACCGGTTTCAACACTTGTCTAGGTTGATATTTAAACTTTGATGTTTCAACAAAGGGTAAAATAAAGCACTTCCACTTTCATCATTTTCTGGGAAAATTTCAATTCTTGAAAATAATTAAATTTGAATCTTATGCAAATAAATACAGTTATTCAAAAAGGTGAGATAAAATACATTACTTATCTATTTAAACCTTAAACCAAACTTAACACTTGCCCTTAACCCTACCATCCACCAAGATTGTCTTAACTTATCAGACACGCTGGACCCTTCCGTTTTCATTCTTTAACCTATTCTGATATTTGGATGTTGCTTTTTCAAATGTAATTTTGCCACAAATACCTCGAATATAATTGATGAGGTTGTTATTATTATTGTTATTATTATTATTATTACTATTATTACTATTATTATTATTATTACACCTACTGCCTTTTGGCCATTGCTGGAGACAGAGCGACAGCAAGTCCCTCAAAGTCCCCGGCCTCCTTCTCTAATTCTCCAGTTACTTTTTGTTGTTCGCTGCTTTTCTTTGGACACTTTCTATAATGTCTTCACTATTTGTTGGCTCATACTTTTGGACACAGTCTTTGATGCTGATGAATCCTCTACTGACTTCTCCCTTCATTACATACAGTCCATTTGTGTCATCTCTGGGGTATAAAGCCTTGTGCATCGTCATGAGCTTCTTTTTCACTGACCAATTGATGGGAGTTCTTCTTTCGTCTATCCAGGGTGTAATCTTATGTATCTCACTAGTAATAAAGCCTATATGTTTGCTCTTTTTTTTCCAGATTTCTACTATTCAGGTTGATTTCAAACATTTTCCTCATCCAGTGGTTTTATGTGTGTGTAGTAGCTTTATGCGTGTGAAATAGTTCTATGAGGGTAAAGTTGATTTATCCATGTGCAGTAACTTTATGTGTGTGTAGTAGGTTCATGCATGTGTTGTAGTTTTTTGCATGTGTAGTACTTTTATACACGTGTAGTACTTTTATACATGTGTTGTAGTTTTATTCGTGTGTTGTAATTTTATGCGTGTGTAGTAGTTTCATGCGTGTAGTTTATTCATGTGTTGTCTTTATATGCGTGTGTAATAGTTTTATACAACTGTTGCCTTTTTTGTTGCTTCATTTTGCACGTTACACTTTCCATTAACATACACTATGATGCCTGTAAGCAGTATTTTCTGTATTTCACAGAGAAAGGGGTCACCAGGGATTTTAGCAAGATGTTTCCAGTTCTTTTTGTGATCATCATTAGTGCTCCCACAACGTGGACGGTTTGTGTTTTCTATTCATGCATTTTCTGTACCCCAAATTCAAAGTCCTTATACTTGCCTTTCACAAATTCCTTTACTGTTATACTTTTATATTCATATCAGAAGGCAGGTTATTTGATTACTATGTCGGGTCTTTTTTGCTTTGATAGTCCTGTCAGTACTCATTGCAAAGTATCGTATCGTGGCATATTCTTTCTCGGTCACTAGGTCTGCTCGGTTTTCATACCAGTTATTTTTCTGTTGTTATTCCATAATGCTTGCAGATTTACCAACGTCGGATATTGACCCACTCTCTTATGTCTGGACTTATATTCTGTAGGTGTTGAAACAGAGCAGCTAGACATGAGGTGATCT
This sequence comes from Thysanoteuthis rhombus, assembly GCA_963457665.1. Classification (NCBI taxonomy): domain Eukaryota; kingdom Metazoa; phylum Mollusca; class Cephalopoda; order Oegopsida; family Thysanoteuthidae; genus Thysanoteuthis; species Thysanoteuthis major. The sequence goes on along the minus strand of OY735241.1, from coordinate 9,995,533 downwards.
ATTGTTTCTACGTGCCGGTCACTGTAGTGGCATTTTGGGTCGGCACCGTTTTTTTTATGATATCCACTTGGAAGTTCCGAGTGGGCGAGTTTGGTCTTAAGCAGCCATGATAAATCTCGCTATTTCAGCTTCTTGGAGCCACTGATTAGTTTTTAGGGGGCTCCTCAGCACCATTGCTTCGGAGTTTATATCAACTGTACATAGATTTCTGTCCATATTTAACCCAAGCTGCGTATGGCCCTACTCCTTTGCACATAGCATAATCTTTCTCATAAATATATTCCGCAAGTACCTTTCACTGTCCAAGTTTATATTCAGTTCTATTGCAAATTTCTCACTTTCTTTTGCTATCAATGCAATTGCTTTTCCATTTTCGTGTCCCTTAATTAATTTCAACATCCAGTCCTGAATGATTTCGAGATCCTGATGTAATCATATTGTTTGAGTTGTACTTCAGAAAGAAGAGCCGATCAATGTTTGCTTCAGGGTAGCACATTCTGTGTCATGTTAGTAATTACCTGATTTTTGTGTCAATTTTTCTAATCTCACCAAGATTCCGATGAATAATATTAGAGCTATCGGTCACAGGAATAGCTAGCGTATTGATGGCTCGTACTTATTTTGTGAATTCAGCTCAATTTTCAGCACCGTACTCACTCTTCTGAAGCACTCTCTCCTTATTTTTCCTTTCATACTGGCATGTTGAAATCCATTTTTTTCTTTAACCTGTAAATATTTGTATACTTCTTGTTCTATTTCTTCCATCGCTGTTTCTGTATCAGATTTGATTGGGCTTAGTTTTCACCAGCCTACGTTTTTAGAAAAAGGCTTCAGCACACTTATTAAGGCAAAATTACATTCCCATGTCATCACTGAAATCTATAACAGGCTTAAAAAACCTTTAGATTCCTAATCAGCTTGGTCATAATTTCAGGTCTCCTATGTAAGATAAGTGATTAATTATAATTGCAACAATCGTTGAAGGATTTAGTGAGATAATGAAAGGCAGATTGAAGAATGAATCCTCTCAGAACATAACGCAGTTTATGCCAATTTTCAAAAATGTTATGATCCAATTTAAATGAAAAAGAAAGAGGGCATTGTTTTATAATGACGAAGCAGAAAAACTCAACAGCATTGGAAATAACTTGAACAGTTCTAACACTTTTATTATGCATGAATGAGATGCACCATTTGATATTTCTTGGTAATCGATCCAGACATCTTGCGTTGGTCCTCACATCCAGAAGATCCTCTCCGATAGTTGTTCTGTTCTATTGGAAATTCGTTATTTTCTTCATTAAGGCGTATGTTTCTATGTCAATACTGATTCTAGGAATGTAGAAATCGTAGGGAGACATGTGATTGGTCTATAATTCTCAGAGAGATTCGTATCTTCTCTTTTATGTAGGATGTATGCAATTTTTTTTTTGATAGACAATCAGTTTTTTTTCCTGGTGAAATTAATACCCCATTATACTACTTCACTGTGTTATCGTGGCAGCATGTAAGAGAGGGAATCTAAAAGTTTTGCACCTTTTGAGTGCTACATTAACCCCACTCCGTTCACTTTTTAAGGTCTTCTTGTTCTAAAATAAATATATCTCACTATTGCTGTTTTTGTACCGCTATATTTTGTTTTACCATCACTTCCATCAATGCTGAATGTTCACAGCATGTCTCTTCACCGTATATGATATTCTTTCCAGATGTCCTTCATTTTGTCTTCTTTTGGAGTCATTTTTATCATTATCTAATTTTTGTTACATCATAGTATATCTTTTTTTCTATCAATTCGAAACATTCTATTTTGTCGGTAACATTCAGTCTTCTTTTCATATCTTTTTCTTAATCCTTCTGCTTTCGACAGTACTTTCTGTTCTATTGTCTTTGATAGGTGGTTTATCGTTAGGGTTTTTCAGTTTATATTTCTTCTTCAGCTTCCTGGCTCTTCTACTGTTAACACTTTCAGATCTTGCAAGCCCATTCATTATCGAAATTTCTCCTTACATTACTTCATTTTTTTTCAAATATTTTTGAAGTTGGGTTTTTTTATGCATAAGTGAATGTCTCTCTTTTTTTTTGCAAAAAATCTACATTAGATCTTAGCTGATGCACATATCTTCTATTTTAGTTCAGTAAGATCTGGCTTCAGATTTTCAAGAATGTTCTTTGTGGCAAGATTTCCTATTTTTACTCTTTTTTAAAATTTTCGCTGCCCGTAGCTAATTTTCTCTGTGATTTTCTGTCTTTCATATTAATGATTTTAATCTTTTTGAGTTGTTTTTTTTTGTTTGAAGTATTTAATTACAAAGATGACTCACAAAATGCTCATCCGTCTAGTTATTGCTACCCTTGTGGCTTTAATAACGCTGCCTCCTGTCTTTTCTGGTGTTGATCATTTTGAAGTCTTTCAAGTATTTGTCAGGATTCATCCGTTGAAGGTATCTGAGTCCCTGCATATACCACAGGGATGTCTTCAAGCCTATCATTTATAAGTCTTCCTTGATGGTTTATTGAGCAAGCGATAGAACGGGTTCATCAATTCTTTGTGTTCTCCAAGTGCCAATTTATTGCACTTTATTCTTGTTTTTTTTCTTCTGATACTGAGTTTAAGGATGGGGGCTTGACTGTGCGATGATGGGATATCAATTCAAATAGAGTTCCAATATGATATAACACAATTCATGATTATATTATAAACGAGATAGAAAGTTGGAAGTAGTTATCCAGCTTCGGTATTATCGATAGGTTGTATAGCACAATGGTTAGTGCGTTGCTACGTTGGAGTGGTCAATCTATCAGTGGCAGGTTCGACTCCTGCAGCAGCCCAATTTTATCAAGTGTCTATTTTATTAAGGTTGTCTAATTTGAATGATATATTGTCCGTGTAATGACAGGATATCACTTTAAATAAATCTTTATATAATAATCATAATCATAATAATAATGATAATAATAATTATAATAATATATATATATATATATATATATATATATATATATATATATATATATATATATATATATATATATATATAGTGCCATGAGTGAGCAGAGACATATATAGGTTTAGGTAATTACCAAAGTTGTTTCTCCTCTCAAATGGTCAATTTTCAGGGGATGTTTCGCCCTTGCCCAGTCACTGAAACAAGGATATTCGTCCAGTTCCCTCAAGTTTACTGAGTTGGCAAACCTTGCTTTATGTTCGAATCCATATGGAATATAACTTTTTTTACTTGGATTTTTAACACACGCATACTGGTTTGTCAGTCTGTAAGCTGACTGCCGTTTCAATAAAAGGCCCCAATCAGGAAAAAAAAATCTAAAATGTTTTTTTATTTCTAGGTCTGAGGCTTTTTATTTATTTGTGATATGTTCTAAAGAGGGTGGACTCGATGTGCAATTTTCGATAAGGCATGGTGAGTTTTTTTCCAGATTGAGCCCAATGCTCCAATTACAACTAAGACGACATTCACTCTTACTGCATAGCATCCCTCCATTCTTGGAATCTCCACTTCCGAGCTGGCATACTTTTGTGTGTTTTATGCATCTTTGTATTTTTGTTCGAGAGTATCACCACATCAATAAAGGACTCTCTCTTCTCTTGTATCATGTACAATGAAGCATGGGCTACAGTGTTCAATTATCCTATTTTTCTGCGTATCAAAATCACGCCGAATCTTTTGGTTACCAGTTTCATTCGCCATATTCTCTAATATATGATAGTTCCGCCAATATAAAAAGTTACAGTCGTATTTCTTACAGAATGTCCAGTGCAAATTGAAGCCGACCTCAGCATGTCTTCACTTCTTTTTGAGCGAACATTTTACAACCTGCCACATTGTGATCAATATTTTCCATTCACCTGTTTAGCAAGCAGAATCTCTTTGCAAAAGATGTATGATATATTTCCTCCTCTACTGCATTAATATCTAGTGTTTGGTCTTGAGTAGCAACCAATAAACTCTCCGTTTTTTCTTTTCAAATCACCCTTCCGGAGCCACTCCCATGACAATTCATCTTTCTTCACTTTTTTTGTAACTCTGTGAAACTGTTCATGCAATTGTATTCTTCCAGTAGTTCCTTTCCATCACGAACTAATCTATTTTGGAATATATTCTTCTCTTCAAGGTTAGCTACGGTAATTTACTAATTCTAATCGTTCCTTTTTCATCATGTTTTACAAGATGATGTTTTACTGATCTCTGCTCTCCATCTACACGGTTAGCAATGCTAATAAGTTCCTTTCCTCGGGCCTTTCTTTTCATGTATAACCGACTAATGTTGAGACGAAACGCTCCGTGCGTAGTTGCCGTTATTATTATTATTATTATTATTATTATTATTATTATTATTATTATTATTATTATTTCATTTAGTCGTTATTGAAATGTCTAGAAAGTGGCTTAAAACATGTCTCCTACATTCTTGCTAAAAAAAAAAAAATAGAGAAGAAAAAAGCTGTACCGGGTTAAACTCTGCAGAATGGAGATATGTATTTGCTTGAAAGGCACAGTTTTCAGAGGAATTCAAATGACAGTATGTCTTTCAATGGGTCTTGCTTTTTGAATTTGACTGACTAAAGGGTTTCTAAAGCTAGATATATCCAAAGACAATCATACGCATACACACACACAAGCAAAATACGAAATACAATAGAAGAGGCATTACTGTTCACATCTTTGTTGTTCAAATAAGGTTTAAAAGTCAAATCAGCCAATTTTGAATTAAAAAAAGGACAATAATTCTATTATCAATATAACCATACTGTTATACATGAATTATACACGAATCTATCTATCTATCAATATATCTCTCAATCTCTCTCTATCTCTATCTCTCTATACATATATATGTATATATATATATATATATATATATATATATATATATATGTATGATAAGAAATTAATATGAAATCCGTCAGAAATAATTATGAATATTTTAGATTAATTTGAAAGTTTTTTTTAAAATGGCATCATTCTATTAAGCGTACACACTATACACAATCAAATGAAGTGAGGTCGCAGGTTTGATCCCCGTAGCAGGCCAATTCTTTTAATTCTCCATCTTATTTACACAAAATGATGAATCCTCTGTTTGATAACATGCATTATATTGCTTTGAAACTATATTGTTATCAAACAGTTGTTTTATCATTTTGTGTAAATAGGATCAAAACCTTCGTTTCAGACCCAGACACCGATATCCTACCTCTGCGCTAGGGAACTTGACGGTCAGTAAGGCTGAATTTAAGCGCTACATTTATTTAATTTAAATTCCTCGTCCACCAGAATTCTCTATTCCCATGGAAGAGCATCATATAAGCTTACAATGAACGAGTTACCTCACTCAAAGAGTGCTCAACCCTGAATAGAGAGAGGGAGAGAGAGAGTATAATTTAGGGCAGCAGGATTTTATTTGAAGCCGAAGCTTCATCACTTGGCTAAATCATGTATGTGCTACCTTCTTGCACTGGAAATCTGGCACACTTATGTTGCAAAATGTGAAAAATTTTCTCCGTATCTGAATTTTTGATGCGTCACATACGGGTTTTTTACTTTATTCGATGATAATTAACACAGATGGTTTAATGAATTTTAATGAAGACTTGTGTTTCCTTTTCTTTAGTAGAAACAAGCACCTAAAACTATGAACATTGGTTTATCCAATTTTCAAGGAAGTCTGACTGGCAATTAATGCATATGTCACGCGTACAAGCCCCAACGAAGGGGCAAGATGGTTGGAAATATGAACATTTACTCAGTATGTCACGAGCTCAGTTATGCACCAAACCCTGAGTTATGCAACAAATGTTTGTCCAATTAATGATATCACAAATTTCAGTAAGATATTGACCCTTTATTCAAACCATATTTTTTCTCTAATGATATCAAATAATCTCCACAGTGCCTCAAGCATAAAATGACATAATAGTCCATCTCTATGTTTCTCTCTCTTTCTCTCTATCTATCAATCTCTCTCTCTCTCTCTCTCTATATATATATATATATATATATAGATATTGTCGTGTGGTGTTTTGGATTTTTGACTTATTTTTGCCATGGATACACAAATGCTTTTTTCTAGAGCCTGTTAAAGTAATGGAGAATTGAAGCTGTTTTGGCAGAATACAGAGAAGGTGGTCCCGTTTGTTGTAATAAGAGAATTGATAGAAAATTGAATTTGGATCACATATTATCATCAGAAAAAGATAGTTTCTGAACCAAATTTTGTTCTTCTCCAATTAATTCTCTAATTTTTTTCAATTAATTTGCTGTTTGTAACATCAGATGAGCGAAGGTGAGTTACTTGACGATTCACGAACGGGACAACCTTCCTTAGGTTGCACCAAGAAAGCTTTTACTCTCAGTTGCTTTTTGCTAATTAATCGATTCCTGCGTTTTTGTGAACCCGGGATACTCAGCACACTGGAGATACACAGCAACATCCGCTTCTGATGTATATAAACAATTACATATGTACATGTGTGTCTCTGAACGTCTTCACACAATCAGGATGCCATTTTAGGAAAGATAACATCTGGAGACCTATGGCGGGAAAATACTCGAATCCTTCCAAGAAAATGTCAGCAGAAAAAAGAACTGAATTTCCTGTTCTTACATGAACTTCTTAGTTCAAACAGAATCTCTCAAAATGAACGGTAAGGAATTAGAGACTGACAGCCAGGGAAGCTTATCGTCAACTGTCTGCTGGGTTAACAGTGTCGTTTCAAAAGGAACGTGGAGCAATAATATCTTTTGGGGGTTAGCTTAGCTAATTTGGGGTTAAAGTATATGTTTGTTGTGCGATAAAATCTGACATCAAAGAAAATCATACAGGCAGAGTAATCAACTGCATTAATATTTGCCATGTCGAGTTTTATTTTAAATGCAGAATCATGGATTTTAATGAGGATCTTATTTTTTTTAACCGCGAGGAATATGGGGAAAGACATGAATAGATACACTTTACAAGAAAAACAGGATATGAAAATAAACATTAAGCCATAAAAAATAAATCACGCTTATATATATATATATATATATATATATATATATATATATATATATGTGTGTGTGTGTGTGTGTGTGTATGTTTGTGCGTGTGTATGTCTATGTCGAGTGAATATTTTAATGACATTCAGGAAAACCACGGATTGGATGAATAGGTAAATATTCATGGACGCTTCGTTGCATATACAGACAAAATGAAGATGGTGGTGGACTTTTATCTGTGTAAGTGGGCGGGTTTGAACCGTGTTTGATATCGTTAGCTGATGGCCTGGTCAAATTATGCGAGAAGAGGCCTCTGATGATGCCATTTGTTAATAACATCAAACACAGTTCTATCCCACCCACTTGCAATAAACACAAGAAAACTTGATAATACTCACTCTGAGAAATTGACAACTTAAGACTATTACTGCAAGGTGTAAAATCAACAGAACTTACATGAAAGAAAGCGAGAGAAGTAAGAAGAAAAAATCATCTGAGTCAAAATTTAAGAGTACATTTACAATCAAAGGAATCCAGACAACTTAATACTTTTACTAACGAGTATGGAAACAAGTGGATTAAAACAATGTTCATCGTAGTCAAGTATTATCAATAATTGTCAATGCTTCATCAAAGAAATTCAAACAGCTTACGACGGTTAATTCTAGTGAAGAAAGTGAAAGAAAAAATTATTAATCACAAACAATACTGAGAACTTCAGACAACTTAAGATTATTACGTCTAGGTGTAAAAACATGAAAAATAAGATGAAAGAAATACTAGTCAAAAATTTAGAAAAATGACTGCTTAATCTAAGAAATTAAGACAGCTTGAAAATATTACTACTTATACGTATTTATTCAAAGATATATATATATATATATATATATATATATATATATATATATATATATATATATATATATATATATATATATATATGTATATATATATATATATAATTACTGATTGATTCATACCCAAAGGCTGAAATTTAACCCCTGTCATAAGCAGAACTGGGCGGCCAGTGAGACTGAATTTGAGCAATATATTCCAGAGTTGGAAGAGCATTGCTTTTTTGCATATAAAGAATGAGTTGCCTGACTTTGAGAGACCTCAACCCTGAACAAATGAGCGTTAATTAAAATAGTAATTGTTAATCATTAAATAACATATATATATATATATATATATATATATATATATATATATATATATATATATATATATATATATATATGTATATATATATATTCATTATCTAAGATTAACTATAATGAGGGGAATAAGTTGTTTATACGATGCATAAATACACAGATATGCATACACACGCACACACACACACACACACACATATATATATATATATATATATATATTATTGTACATTAGTTGGATCAATCACCATTGATTATTTTGAACGTGATATGTCCAGCCCCCCGATAAAGATTCAGTGGTGTCCAACTTGAAAAACTGTCTCTTCAGCCCTTCATTCGAAGCAGCAAACTCCCTTGACTATATATCACATTTGATCACCAGTGTATTACGTAAGTGAAACCGAGAGCCTCTGGTAATAAAGAGAAAAGCAAGACAACCTCCCAAATCTCGTCTCCAGGTCACCCCACACAGTCTTCAGTGGGTGGACGTAAGTGCTGAGTGGCACAAAGTCGTCAATAGAGGCAGTGTTTCCGACTGAAGCAATCGTCATCTATAGGATTAATTTGGAACGATCCTTCTGAGAAGTTGCTAGAAATCAATCAGCATTCTTAATTAACCGGGAAAAGTAGTGATAGAAGATTCGTTGAAGTATCCGGTCAAGTGTATTGTTTATAATCTCTTCTCCGTACACCCTGTTCCGTTTGATCAATAGACGAGTCATGAAAGGTGGATAATACTTGCTGGATTAGACGTTGATTAAGTCAGCACTTGTCAACGGTAACTATTCTTCTTCTTTGATAATGTCTTCAGGATTTGAAAGCCTGAGAAGGTCTGATAGTGTCCACATCTAAGGTTCATTCCATCCGCAATTATTTCATGTTAAACAACTTTTTTTTTTTTTTTGCTTTTCTCTCTTCTCTGGGGTGGAATTCTCGAGTCTTTTCCATTTGATATAGAAGTCGATCTCCAAATTGCCGATTTGACTATTTTTTCTCCTTCCTCATCAGTTTTTTAATCTATTCATTCGATTCATCATTTTTCAATACTAGTTCCTTCTTATTTCTTAAACAATTTCTCTCTCTACCTCAAACACACACACACACACACACACATACACACACACACACACACACCACATATATGCACACACATGTATATATGTTACAAAGCAGGAATACAATACTGTGTTTCATGATATAATGAAATACCCGATGTGAGATAGGTTTATTCAACAAAGTCGTCAATATCTCTGAATTTTTTAGATGAGGTGCTATTACTATTATTTCTATTAATATTCAGACCATCCTCATCTTGGTTGTTTTTCAAATAAAGTTCCGGCCGTTTTACTCTTCAGCCTTTATCAGGTATCATCTGGTTGGTGTGGGGAAGTAACGAACCGAGCCATGGACACATAGCGTAGTGGTTACAGAACCAGACAAAATTACTGCAAGTAATCTGATGATTCTAGGTTCAATCCAAGTGTGAGACAATGATAATACTACTACTAATGCTAAGAGGGGAGTGCGGTCAATATACCCACGTCGGTTAAATAAAGGGTTCAGACATTGTATGAAAAACAACCAAGATGAGGATGGTCCGAATATTAATAGAAATAAAGTGGTCAATGTTTCAATATTAAGTTGAGTTGAAATTACCCCACACCTTAATCTTTACTCAACCAATCATGATAGTGTGGTGGATTATTTTCAGTTTTCATCTACCCTCTGTCTTGAATTTTTTGTATTTCGCTCTATACTATATAATTGATATATTGAGCAGTATTTATCTCAATTTATGTAAACGGGTAAATCGAAAAATTCAACTGATCTCTATTTATGATTTTTTCGGAATAGTTTTGAAGAAAAGTGGTGTTTTCAATAATATATATATATATATATATATATATATATATATATATATATATATTGTCACGATCTTTTTAAAAGTTTTATTGTAACCTATCAATTGAGCAAAGTGAGTTTACATTCCTCTCTTTCTTTATGTCGTACATTTTTCTTTCTTTTATAGCCCTTGATCTGCTGCTAATTCTACGTTGTAAGTAGTTGGTCTGTGTGTGTATATATATATATATGCATGTGTATATATATATATATA
>OY735241.1:9927759-9980259 GCA_963457665.1 Thysanoteuthis rhombus | reverse complement strand
TATACCATCCATAAAATATGTATATGTTTGAAACAAAGGAACAAAACTATATTTAAAGGAAAATATTCACAGATATCTATTCATATGGATTTCTTTGAATAAAAAAAATCTTTTTAGGGGAGAGAGTACCATTGAATGCCAGTATTTTAAGATTGAAACTGAAGTATCTAATGATTGTTCTCTGTTCCATTCAACACTTGATTTTAGAGTATAAAGATTTAGGGTCAGTGATTTGAATACGATTTTAAGATTCATCATTTGATTCATAACCTTCAACAGACATCAGTCTCCAGAAGCACAAGATATTGAACGCTGAAAATGATTACCAAATTTATTTTAGCATGGGAAAAGTAAAAATCTCCTATTAGTTAATATCATACTGCTACACAACAAATTATATTATATTACGATTGATACTGATATACAAATGATAAAATTCATTAAAGAATTCTCTGATTGTTATTTTTTTTTTTATTTCCGTCCATTATGTGAGTTTGAAATATCAGCTTAGTATTTTTTTTACTTTTGTACCCTCCATTATCAGTAAAATACACGATTTCTTCAAAGTGAAATTTGAATTAAATTTAAAACAGATCCCACATACCTCTATTTTTTGTAATATATATATATATGTATATATATATATATATATATATATATATATATATATATATATATATATATATATATATATTTATATATATATGTATGTATGTATGTATGTATTGTAAATTGGGTCGATACATTAGAAATAGAAGCAAATACGTAAGCAAAGAGAACCCAGTTTCCAAAGCAGAGGCTGTTCACACACGTTGTCCCCCGTAGCAAAGAATTGCAAGTGATTCACACTGGATTTTTTTTATGTACAATCACATGCATACAAGCAACGTACAAGTTTTCTTAATTGATTATCGTACATAAAGATCATTTTTCTCTTCATAAATCTCATGCATGCTCTTTGCTGTGTAGGTATAAAATCTTTTTCGTACAACAAATAGTGCCAAGTTTACTTTAATACAAGGGAAATTTATCTTCATAAAACTTACATCCCTTTGAAAAAAAAGCCAGTCAGCTATCAAACAAAGGCCCTGGAGTTGTCTTCCTTTGATTTCCGGGCAATTCTGAATTCGACCTTGAATAAACGAACCTTCAGTAATCTGGATTTTTTAAAATACACACAAGCACACACACACACACACTCACACTCACACACACACTCACACACACACACACACACACACACACACACACACATATATATATATATATATATATATATATATTTATATATATATTGGATATTTATATCCCTGCGTGGTTATCCATGGTTGCCTATGAAGAAGTAATCAATACTTACTTTAACAAAGAGCTTCCAAAAGTAGGGATCTCAACCCTGCAGCTATGGAAAAATAACGAAATTGATCCTTTTGTAAAATGCCCAAACTACCGGATCTTCAATTGACATTTAAATTCCACCAGTGGCCAGTACCATGAATCTCCAGATCAAGTAACCCTTGTACAGATATTTGAAGGCCTTAGGATGCAGCGCTGTCTGTTAGATTTGATAATGCAAAAAATAAGCTCACCCTGATTGACCTTTAGATGTCACCGGATGTCATAACCAGCTATCTTATGTTTTTCATGGGTCAAGTTACCCTCATACACAACTGATCGGCTTGAAAGATGATCCGTTCAGGTGCGTATAGAAAAACAGTCATAAAATGATATTTCCCGTTTTCATAATACTAGATATGTATACATATCTATGTATGTGTGTGTGACTATATATATATATATATATATATATATATATATATATATATATGTGTGTGTGTGTGTGTGTGTGTGTGTGTGTGTGTGAGTGAGTGTGTGTGTAGGTGTGTATTTATTTACATATGCATGCTGTGATTATCACAAGAATTTCGGGATAAGAGGGAATAACAACAGAGAGCTGGCACTGGATTGACCTGGAGGTGCTCTGTTAAGGAAAGATGCTGCCCGCTTGAGAAAAGGCAGACCTAATACTCTGAAATGAAACGGGTCTAAAAACTAAAAAAGCTTCAGAGAATGTAAGGAAGTAAAAGAGGGATATCCGTGGGCATACTCTTATTTAAAGGCAGGATATGTAAATAAGTTGAAAGACACAAAAACTTGTGGAAACTGACTCCACATAACAACTGTTTACCCCTTTTTCCTGGCACAACAACATGCACAGTATATGGCAAGGTGTGTAAGATTGAGTCAGGAATAAAGAGGCATATGAAAGTGAACATGACTGCTAATTGATAGACAGATCGAATCGAACCTAAGAACTGTCTGTCTCTTATCTGTCATGTAAGCTTTGGACCTTGAAGGTCAGTACTTGGTCTCGAGAGCTACATTAGAGCAGATGGGCATGTTGAATGAAGCAGGGTGACCAGATAGAGTGATGGAACGGCTATCATTTGACCATATATATATATATATATATATATATATATATATATATATATATAGGCATAAATAGATTCAAAGAACGTGTGTAAATATATGAACAGAATGGGATGAATGCTAAAATTGATAAGCATTAATGACAGTGATGTTGCAAGATATATGCCGGTAGAAATGCAGTGCACGATCATTTGTAAAGGGGATCTTTTCTATTGAAGGGCCAGTGAGCAGTCTCAATAGTTCCCTATTGCTCCACCTCAGCTACGATTATTTTCTGATTCCATTTTCCGAGGGGTATCAATCCCTCTTTTCATCTTTTATTAGGTGAGGTTGTATTATATGAAAGTGAGCATTACCAGCACAGAGACTGAAATTAGTGATCTCGACTTCAAACTCATGCTGAGACAATTTGCGTTCATTTTGTTGTAATGCCTTGGGAAAACATGAATCCATCTTGAATAGTAGAATAAAGTGGGCCCTTTATACTTTGTTGGCAAGCTGTCCAAGGAACCAACAACATTATTTCCAAACTAAGGAGTGGGAACCCACGAAGCTGGTTGGATGAAAACTATGTTTGCCTGCAGCTAATGCCAAGCGTATTGCTTCCAATCATCTCATGGAATTCATGAATCTGTATCTTTTTATACTATAGAAATTTTTTTTTTTCACTTTTACAATTCGATTCTTATTTGAAGACGGTATACAACTTGCATTGGTGTGATGTTAAGATATCTAAAAAATATATAAAAAAACCGATGTTTTCCATAGACACCATCAATAAAATATGACTTATTCACTTGGAAATCAAGGTGAACTTTTGATTAATATTGCCCTCTAAATATAAAGATCTTTGGTCTATTCTTCATACGTATTCTCCCCTGCTTACCCATTGTCATTATTTTACAGACATTTACTCCTTTCCTCATCTGTCTCTTTTTGTTTCCCCTCTCTAAACCTTTTCCTCTCATTCTGGAGATGTTAAGCTCATGCCCATCTACTTCTCTTATTATTGTCATTTCCAAGTGTTTTTGCATAATTTAGTAGTTTTGTGCAATGAACAGGATGTAATTTTGTCTTACAAACGGGAAATAGAGGCGCTTTTTAGCAGAGTAGTTATATTGTAAGTCGACCAACCTCATTTTGTGTTTAAAAAAATATTTTTCAGTTAGGCGGAGGTAAGTAAATGCAATACTTCAAAGTGGATGGAATTCTTCAAATGGAATACGTACTTTTGTACAACGGACGGAAATTAAGAGCCTAGTTAAGAAATATAGTTTCATTGTGAATAGAACCATAAACATAATGTAAGTCCCATCTATAATTTTAAAAAGATGTCATTTCTCATTAAATCATAGTAATAAAATAAGTAATGTTTCAATTCGATTTATGTGATGAAACTGGTGTTGACAATTTGCAATTTGGAGTAATTAAGTAATATTCGTGTCTAATTAATAGTAATGATATAAGCATTGTTCTATTTTACTTATAGTAAAAAAAGCATTAAAATCATTTAATTTATAGCAGGGAAATAAGCATCATTTTTTATAAATTATAGCAATAAAATAAACATTGATTATTTTTATTCATAGTTAGAAGATAAGCATTTAATTTATAGCAATATAATAGGAAACAATTCATTCATTGCATGCAATAAGATAAGCTTTGATATCATTTAAACTATAGCAATAAATCAAGCATTAGTTCTATTTAATCTATAATAATAAAATCAGTATTGATTTCATTTAAATTATAGCAACAAAATAAGGATCGTTTGTATTTAAGATAGAGCAATAAAATAAGCATTGATTTCATTTACAGTACAGTAATGAAATGAATAACATTTTCAATGAACTTAATAATCTTCCTGTTTAAATTTTAGTAATAAAATAAGTGTTCTTATACTTGATTATTAGTAATAAAAAGTATTATTTATATTTAATTTGTAGCAATAACTATGTGAATTACGAATCACTTGAATTTGTTTCATTCTTCAAGTCAGAGCATTTGCACGGTGTAGCGCTATCAAAACTGTTTACGAAGTGTCATTCTTTTCTACTCAGACCCATACAGAAATTCGAAGATTTCAATACAGATAAAATAAACGTGGATATAATGATCGAATGAATTCAGTTCTAAACTTAAAAAGCACTTTTAATCACTCTATTCCCAAAGTGTCAACTTGCACTGAGAGCGAGAAGTACCTATTTTCTTGCACTTTATGATTCACTATCGAATGTAACAGTGAACATGTTGAGAGAAACTATAAAAATTGTTATCAAAGTCTTTCTGGCAAGTGTGGCCCTCTGTGAAACTCGGTCGAAGATATTTGATCGAAATAAAAAGCCCCAAAACAACTTAATATTAAATGTTTCGCAAAAATTCTTAGTCGCCAACAAATTGCCTGAACCATTTTCATCTTCTGCGTAAAAGGAGCCGATTGGTTGTCTTGACAGTATGTGTGCCCTTACAGCGAGGCGAAAATAATGTGGAATTATTGGTAAAGACAGCACAAGACATTCTCAATCAGTGTTTGAATTTCAATTGCGCTTACCAGAAAAGCAAATATGGCGGGTGTTGGTTGGAAGTGGACAGGGTATGCCTTCATCATGATTGCTCGAATTATCCACCGCAATGCCTTCTGGGAAATCAGTGAAAAGTTCCAATAGAACGCTGGCTTTTCGTTAAGCGAATTGATGGATGATTTTTGATCAGTTCGATGGTGACATAAATACATCGTTCAGTATTGGTCTTTGTCGATACGGCTCAGTGGTTGGGTCAGTAGCCTGTATGGGGCAAAGCTGAAGGTTCAAGATATGATCTATCGGTGCTCTTTATTGACTCAATGAAAAACTACCATTTTAACCATTATGAAGATATTAACATACACCCATCGGAAATAGCTTGCTTGTTTATATATAGATTAGCATTAATGAGTCTAAGGTTATTTTATTTGATAATTTTTCTAAAGATAATCCAAGTATCCTAGTTTTTCATCATGATCATGATCATCAGTCCTTTAACGTCTGTCATTAGACATAAACCTTCCCCAGGATTCGTCTCACTTCTCCATCATGGGCGTCGCAGAGCCAGTACTTGCTGAATATGTCTAGCTCGTCTCTCCATCAAATATTCTGCCAGTCTCAGTTGCACATGTGATCTCTGGGGATCCATGTCGTGATTTGTGATGTCCATCGGTTGTCCACCATTCTTGCAACATGGCCAGCCCACTGCCATTTCAGATTTTTAATGGATACTATGATATCCCTGACTCTTCTCTTATCCCGAATTACTGAGCTGTCTTGTGGTCTCTCCATGTGAGGCCTAGCATAATTCTTTCATGTGCACATTGCATGGTTCTCAATCTGCTGATCTGTCTCTTGTTAAGGCTGAAGGTTTCAGCTCAATAAATGACTATTGGGCAGATGCATTGGTTATTCATCCTTCTTTTCGGGTTACTTAGTTTCAATTCTCTTCAACTCAAGCTGTTTAAAAGAAAGGTTTTCATTCATTTTGATACAAACACTTTAGCACAGAGGTCGTTGGGAGATTGTGAGAGTTTTTGGTCTCATGTTGACCATCTTGCTCTTAACTAGATCCTTTCCTGATTCAATAACTTTCACAATATCCATTTACCATAACGATCCGACCTTCTTTTCCAATCCATACATTGGTTTCATTTGCTCTATGGGGCTTCAACTAATTAAGATATCGTCCGATGAATGCATTTTTATATCTGCAATATTTTGAAAGGTGATTGATCATTAAGTATCGAGTTTCTATAACGTAATCTTCATTGTTATTGCATTATGGACAGGTATGACATCATAGAAAGGTTAATTAAGCATGGATATCAATGCACAAACAGAGAAAAAAATGTACGTATATGCTTATTATTTTGGATTAACGCTATTGCCTGCTGTCAACAACGCTACGATGTTTTTATCTGAAAACGATATTCTTCAAAATCGACGCTGTATCTTCAGGGACCGATATTGCTTAGTCCAAAAATCTAAACCAGGGGTCGCCCTTTTTTCCCTGTGACCCCCTTTCCTCCTGTTGCTCCTTTCTGTTTATTTTTAACAAATGTCTGCCAAAACGCTCAACAAAACAAAAAAAGGCATTTCACTTATATTGTCTATTCAATGTGACTCTTGTGCTTGATATATATATATATATATATATATATATATATATATATATATATATATATATATATATATATATATATTCAATTCTTGGATTGATATTTGGAACTTTTAAAGTTTAGTCTATCCCCATGCATAAATCAGATTTTACTTCGTTACTTTGCCAATATTTTATTGACTGCAGTGAAACCACTTTCAACCAAATATCAAGTTGAGAAGTAAAGTTATACTTCAACGATTTCAAACCACATATTGGGATGGAACTGTTTAGGTATATTTGGCAACCATGATTCAGATTTGTATTTGCATTCATCGTTGCTCGATCAATAAATCCCTCTAAGATATTTTCACAAGCAGATTCCATACCATAATGAAGATCTCAGTGTGACAATCTATCTCTTCGGTTCAAATTTCGCCCCTCTGGGTGATATCACCCCCGTTGATAATGATAGGTAATAAACTTCATTACTGAAAAAAAAAGCCCTGTAAAGTTGTTTTTTGTTTTTTTTATAAAGAAAGTAGATACGATTCGAAATGTTCATTCGAACTATTGAACACCTTTTTTTACTGTTTTCGTAGTTAAAACAAAGTTCTGGTCGATCCATTCTTCAGCCTTCTTTAGGTGCGCTATCTGGACGTTATGGTGATAAGCTGGGTTTTTACAGTGGTGACTAACGCTACAATATTGGCTTTTGGTGGTTTCTTTTCTCTTTTCTTTTTCCTTGTTAGGCTTTGATTTTCATTCCCTGTCCCTATTGAATAACAGAAGCCACATTGGGTTGAACTCTGCACTTGTCCGACTTATACACTCAATGGACATGTTGATGTAGACAGCTCCTTGATTTTTTCTCCAGTTTCCAATAGCATTCCTTGTCTATAAACCAAGGTGGCTTCCACTACTCAACAAGGAGGAGGTATGGAACTGCAGACCAAACAAAGAAAGAAAAAGAAATTGTCATTGCCCGAATCAATCGTAGTAGAGCTGCAGCCATTGAAAAAAATAAACTGTTTACCATCATTGCATTCGGATATTACACCTGAAGAACACCGTAGGATTGATTGGCTGAATCGTCGCGTTTATAACACAAACAATAAGGTGTTCACATATCCGAAAAAAAAAGTTTGAATGTTAATGACCCTTCTCAGAACTATAGACGATGTAGACATTACTTTGACGCCGTGGCTTCTATGCATAGAATGTACAGAAATATTTACTTCATTCCCGACATTATTGTATCACGTTTACATTGAATATCTTTTGATAAATTTTATTCTAACTAGAAAACTGTCGACTAAAACCGTCAACATATGTTTGTTCATCTCTGAATTTTTGAGATGAGGTATTTTTATTATTTCTAATATTATTCGGACTATCCTCATCTTGGTTGTTTTTCATACAACGTTTCGGCTGTCGTACTCTAAGGCCTTCATCAGGTATCATCAAATACCAAAAACTGTCACCTGAGGTTTAAGGCTCCTAAAAATTAGCACTGGTTGTCCACATGGACACATAGGGTAGTGATTACAGAATCAGACTAGATTACTGCAAGTAATCTGATGGTTCTAGGTTCAATCCCAGTGTGAAACAATAATAATACTACCAATGCTAAGATGGGAGTGTGGTCAATATACCCCCGTCTGTTACATAAAGGGTTCAGTTCGTTACTTCCCCCACACCTATCAGATGATACCTGATGAAGTTCGGAGAGTACAATGGTCGAAACATTGTATGAAAAACTACCAAGATGAAGATGGTCCGAATAGAGAATAATATGTTTGTTCAGTTTTTAAGTTAGCCTGGCAAGCTTGGTACTTGACTGGTTATATATTAAGCGTACACTCCCCATCAATGGAGCTCAGGAGGTGGAAATTTGAGTATTTACTCCTTACCATGTCTATAAATATATTTTTGCGAAGTCACCCCCTAAATAGATTTTCAGCAGGGGTGGGGATGTTACAATTTGAGTTTATGCTAAATTTTAAAAATCTGACTTCTGCTTTCATCATGCCCCTTGCCCCACCAAAAAAAAACAAAAAAAAACGAGAAAAATCCTTCATTGAGTGATTAACTTGACCAGAACTTCAATAGCTTTTTCTTTACTGCTTTTTTTGTCTTTATCACACTTTTGGTGGAATACACTCTTATTATTAAAAACATACTCAGACAGTCCATGATTCATCAAACCTTCAAAGAGGTATCAAATCTGTCCTGTCCAAGGCATCCCCGTCAGGAAGGTTGGAAGGATATTTCTGATACCCTAGCAACACAGATTGAGGGGAGTGGGCAATTATTCTTCTGGCCCACACATACGCATATGCCCAACCTATGTCAAACCAATTGTGAGTCACATTCCACCCATGGGGTTATGTACCTAACTTATCATTATCATCATCATCAACAGCAACCTTTCTCTTCGCTAGTTTGTCACGTCATCTTAATTTTTTGTTGGCCACATATTAGCATATGACCTCTGGTGATCCATATTATGAGACATGAGGTCGAGCAGTTGTCAACCATAATTGCAACATGAACAGCCCATTGCCATTTGAGTTTTTTTTTAACTCTGTCTATGATATCTCTGGCTTCTGCTTTTCTCTAATTTCGGTGATCTCTGGTGAACTATCCGTGTGCTGTGGGACATGATTTTCTCCTGGGCACGTTGCATAGTCCTCAGTTTTAGGATCTCTCTTTTGGGTAGGTTCCATGTCCCAGCTCTATAGGTGACTATCCAGGGAATACATAGGTTATGGACGATTCTTCTTAAGATCAACGGTATTTTTTGTTCTTGAAGACCTAACATTAATACTTAGCCTTGAGAACAGAACAAAATTTGATCGTGGAAATGTATTATCTTCGAATTTGAAAGTGTGTAAAATATTCAAAAATGTTCAAAAATACAAGATGTCCCTTGCAGTGAAAAGTTTGAAGACCCCTGCTCTACACAAAAGGATTGCTTCCGATTTGGGAACCAGAAGCTTCTCTTGACGAAATCTGTGAGTGTTTAGCATGGCATGTCCACTCAATATCTCAGCATTTTCACAGGAGCAACAGCCATTAAAGAAATCGCTGTGAGTTGGCACAGGAAATGATATGTCAAACCATCGGCTCTTCTGTGGAAAGTGCCTTTCACGAATTCCAATGGGAAAATGCTTCTTTTCCATGTACAGGATTGCACAAAAGTCTTCTTATATTCTAGATCCTGAACAACTTCTTCAATAAAAAATCGAAGAAATTCATTAATTTTGAACCCTGCAATTTGCTTTGAGCTAATTGGAGAGTATTATGTCTTGCAAATGTCTTTTGAGTTATTGGCAATGTTCTTTGACAGTTCGTAATGGGTCCAACGCCTTATTTCTTGTGGAATATTATTCATTGTTCCTTGAGTTTGAAAGTTTGTTTGCCTAAATATTTTTATTCTAGATAACGACAAAGGAAAGAAATTGACGGCAGTAAAATCTGACCGACATTGCTGCAGTGTACTCCATCTAAAATCTATCTGTGGAGAAGGAAATCAAGAAAATCTCAATAATTATATACATTTGTTATATTCTATTAGTTCAAAAAGATTTCTAAGGTACAACTCAAGTATATATAAAAGGGGAAATGTCTGTACCTTTTAATTCAAAGACTTATTTAAATCATGAAATGGAACTTGCTTTTTTGACACCTCATATGATGAGCAATTGGCTCTTGGATCGAAGATATTCCTTTGTTTATGATTGGGGTATTCATGTGTTCCTGCTGATCGAGTTTAAATCAGCTTTAAATGACCCTCGAAAACTGAAAGTACCTTCTACGTTACATAATAACAGACTAGTGATTACAGCAAACTGTTTGTGTTAACAGTAAAAACTAACACTTTTTAAAAATAAATAACGAGGTACCGATCTAAGAATGTTACGATCAGTTATGTGAATATAGAGAAAGACATTGACATTGTGACATTATATCATCGAATAAACAATAGGGTTAATCGTAAAACGTCTTCTTAATGCAGCTTCAACCAAGGGAAGGTAAACCTCAGACTTAACACCTCAAAGGAAATACTCACATGTACATTTTATTTAGGGTAAAATTACTTTACAATCTAGTTTAGAAATTTGCACTTTGAATAATATTTGCCAACAACTGGAATAATATAAAAACTAAACGAAACAAGAGAATATAATTCACATTACGGATAAATAGTTATATCTCTAACTATTACGAAGCGTATGGAAATTTTGAAAATGTTACCAAACTTTAACTTTATTTACAGTTACATCAAAAAACAAATACGCCTCAAAGGAGATAATCACACGTACATTTTATTTACGGGATAACTAATTTCATTATTCCGTTTTAGAAATTTGCATTTTAAACAATCTTTGTCAACAACCGAAATGTTAAAATAACTAAACAAAACAAGAGAATATAAATCATACAACTAATGAATGATTATATCTCTTACCATTAGAAAGCGTTTGAAAATTTTGAAAATGTGACAAATCTCTTACTTTATTTACAATTAGACCAAAATACACCTTACAACGGTGTCTTACTCAAGAAAGCGCTGGTTCTACAAAACTTCTATGATGTAATTGCTACAATTTGCATTGAAAAAGATTGAACTGAAAATTCCCGTGAGCCATTTTCTATTGAATACTGAATACTTTCAAAAGTAAGAAAAGATAATATATGTTTAAACACGTAAAAACTAGCTAGAATGGACTTCTGGCATACATAGAGAAAAGGGGACAAAATGATAGAATTTATTTTGGAGGGTGATTTAGGAAAAGGGGAGATAAGCCTGATAGATTGTCCTAACACAAACACAATAGTGATGGTGAGATCGGTTATGTTTTCACAACCATTCAAACCTGATTACATAACTGAAAAATGTGTTATTTAAATGTGAATAAGCTTGTCTATTTCGATGATCCACAGAAAACAACATACTACTGGTTGCTGATGAGTGCGTAAGGCACGAAATGTTAACATTCAACCTTAAAAATAAGGAACCGTGCGTAATTCACGAGAGTAACTCAAGAGGTGAAAATTTGTTTTCGTTCGTTTTCTGTTGGTATTTTTATGAATTTAGAATATATATATATATATATATATATATATATATATATATATATATAATGAACTATATAAATATAAAAAGAGGGGAAGGGAAGAGCGAGGGGAAGAGAGAAAGGATTTATTGAAAAAAGATGTCGAAAGAGCAGTTCTCAAACATTTTCGATTCAGAGCACTCCCAGTGAATTAGGATTTCACTCGACGCTCCATGTCAGAATATGATGAAAAAAATTGCAATAGCGTATTCATGGTTAGATTAGTTCAGGGCGAAAAAACCTCAGCAATGCAAAGGAAATTATGAATCACCATGTGTTCGGGGTGATCAATTAAAAAGTTGGAAAAATTGATTTATGAAATAGGTACTTCTCTTGCCTTTTGTTTGGTCATAATCACTTGAGAAACGTCTGAATTCGAAAAACAACAAATCAAACAAGCGGACTCTAACTATAGATAAATGCTAAATTAGTATGATCTTACGTTCCATATTGAACCTGCAAATAAAAACTTATCATATAAGGGAATTTTCCTCACGCATTGCTAAGAATGAAATGCAGCATTTCAAGTTTTCACTATGAACTGCAGTGACCAGGCAGATCCGGACAGATAAATACGTACATGGATGGATACTTATAAATGTCAGGACATACGAATACCCTAAACCTAGCAGAGGGATTAAACTGGTCTCTTACTGGTGGCGGATATCAATAAATAAACCTTTTAATCTAAATTTGAACGCTTTATCTAACTTGATAGCATGATCAAACCAATGTTCTGTTTATTCAATCTTCGTGGAAGTTCTATAAATAGGTTATTTATATGCACCTACTGCGTACGGAGGATATTCGATGCAATCTCTCCATAGAATAGTCGTACGTGCAAAATCAGCTCTTTTAATTGAGTAATTAGCTGTGTACTTGTCGCGTCTGATTCCTATCATAAACTGAATCTTCTAATCAATTTGCCAATGCAGAATATAATAACATAGCTAATGAAACAATTAGAGGGTTGTAAAAAATGAGATCGTCTGTGGTGTCATGACAATAAAAGTTATTTCATAGAAACTCTTGGAGCTTTGCGTTTCATCACACATTAAACAGTTCGGGTTAAACTGAGACTTATAGAAAATTGTAATTAGAATACTTTGATTATTAGAAATAATTTACCTAATAAAACAGCTCTTGACTTCGTACTGCCAATCCAGACATGAATGTAACCGTCATTTTTGATGGGTATATACGAGTCATAGAGTTATTCAGGATATTAACTGTGTCCATCGATCGAGGTTCATTTAAAACGTGAAGTTCAATTCAAGACTGACTGAATCAATTGTGATGTTTTAAGTAGATATAGCTTCCTATCATTGTGACGAGGATCATCAGCGTATCGAATTATGGTTTCCCAATATTGTTATACTTTTTGAATACCCTGCAGCGTCCCTTGGAGCTAAAAGCAGCGCCCCAGGGTGCCCTGACTTTCATTTGAATAACTTCATTAAAACATTAAATCACTTTGATATCGATAAAGTGTCTCATAAAAAATCATTTTTTGCAGCCAAAAGGTTTACCCCGATAGAACTAACAGTAAGTGGTATTCTCAAATAAAGCAAACCACATTTCTAGTTAGTCACTCAATGAAAAATGCCACAGGACCAACTTCCTCAGTCCATACGTTGTGTTCGGGATGATTAATTTTTTTTTTTCCAGAAAAAGTGATCAGTGAATAAGTTACTACACACACTTTTGTCGGCCAATAATAACTAAACACGTCTAAATCTTCAAAAAACAAACGTGACAAAACTAAGGAACTAATTTAGCATAAATGTAAATTGTAAAGAGCTCCCTCTAAAGAACTATTTAGAGAAAGAAAGAGAAAAAACGAAAAAATCGTTTTTTGTAGATATAATAAAAAGTACGTGTTGAAACTCTCAGCTCTCTATTCTTTAGTGCGACCTGTCCCTTTAATACATTCATAACCAGCCAACAATCCAGCCAGATGAACTTGAGAACTGACGAAACCTATATTTACAATTTAGATGATTGTTTTGATTGATGGTCTCTCATTAGAAGGGAAATGGAAGACAAAGGTTGAATTAGGATGTTCGGAAAGTAATTACTTATTTTCGTGTTCAGGAAGTAATTACGTATTTCGCTGCAATGGATTAGAAGCTAACAAACTAAGGAAAAGCCAGGGTTAAACTGTTTGAAACAATGCCTGAATTTAGTTCATTATCTCTGCTACGCAGTGAGGTGCCGTTTGTAGTGTTCAGTAAAGGTTAACACGATGAGAGGATAAAGACTTTAAAGAGCTACTGATACATGAACTGTACAGACTTTAAAGAGCAACATTTTGTCCATTGCTTATTGTAAGAATTCCAAAAGGCTCCTATTGTTATGCGGGTAATGAGGAACATTTGTGAAGTGAATCCTGATGCAATGAAGGCTCATAAATGCTAGCTGTGGTTTAAAAGGTTTGGAAACGACGATTTTGATTTGAAAATACGTAATTAGTTTCCGAACACGAAAATACGTGATTACTTTCCGTAACTCGAAAATACGTAATTACTTGCCGTTACACGAAAATACGTAATTACTTTCTGTAATACGAAAATACGTGATTACTTTCTGAATACCAAAATACGAGATTACTTTCCGAACATGAAAATCTGAGAATATTTTCTGTAATACAACAATATGTGATTACTCCCTAGACTTGAAAATACGCTATTACTTTCCGAACACAGAAACTGATGTCACTTCCTGAACATAAAAATACGTTATTCCTCCCCAAACACCCGAATATTTCATAGAATGAGTTGATAGAAACAAATATATCGTACACATCTGTTCCGTGGTGGTTCATAAATTTATCGTATGGAAACTTATCTAAGAATGTAACAACTACTATGGGACAAGGTAGTAAATGTGAAACAAACATACTGATCAAATGTTGGCCTTGGTAAATATCACGTTATACAAATCTCACCGACGTAGACTTTCCAACATTGGAATTCAAGTTAATAATAAAGTCAAATATCTTCCTCTCAACACAGTGAGAAATGCATAACTTGTTTAACCTGAACAAAATTAGTTACGAAATTTCTGTTAGAATTCGGTTGTTGTTTTATTGGATTTGATATGGTTATGGATGTTATGCAATCGTTTAATAAGCATATTAGGATGTTGGCGCCTATTCCATGAAAAATTTTGTTTATTTGAGGTTGTTTTGTTTTAATTAAAATCATATTCTGACAATGCTTTTTAGGTTATACAACGACAACAATCTAGATTTCCCACATACTAATTACCAGTTGATACTAAAAACAAAAACACAATTGCTCATCCTTCAGGATTCGAAAAATACTCACTGAAAACTCACTCAGATCCTTGCCAACAAAAACTGCTGTAAAGTATTCCATTCGAACAAATCAGAAGCCAACAAACTTCCAATGATCAATAGGGAAAATAGTTATGAAGTTCCTTGACCCCATAACTCCAGCATCTATATAATCTCCAACCTGCCCACACAGTCCAATACCAAACCACTACCAATCAGCCCTGATACACCATGACCTCTCCAAGACTGACTACCGCTGTAACTATCACATTTTGCCACAAGGAAGCACACACCTCATCAAAGACAAAACTAAGTCCCACACATCAGGACGACCCTCACGGATTTCATTCCAATTTTTGCTTCTGAAGTAAAGCAACTGATGGTAAATTCATTTTCCACCGAAAAATTTCAGTCACTGAATGGAACATCCATTCAGGGCACACACTACTGAAAATGAAAATACCTCCCGAAACGTATTTAGCTCACCAATTTATTCACTTTGACTATTTGATAAACTTAGTTTCCATAAACTTTTACTCCTGAGTCTGTCTCACTTTCTATTGTTCACATTATATATAAATATATATATATATATATATATATATACACACACACACACACACACACACACACACACACACACATATATATATATATATAAACTATTTTCCTTAGAAGTCGAAAGACAATAATGTTGAATTCATATGATATATATTTCATGTGCTGAATGTCTACATTATATGTGGATGAAATATTATAATAATATTACAACAAACTAAAGGGACTTAAACACCATGTTCCGTGAGAAGTGTTCGTCTCGCTGATAACGTAGTTTTGAAATGACACTTCGAATACCTAGCTAAAGCTCCATTTTTCAGGGCCTCCACTTGCTTCCATGTTTGTGTATGTGTGTTTGTGTTTGTGTGCGTGTGTGTTTGCGTGGGGGGTGTAAATTTGTTTTATACAATGACCCGAAGCGATGTTCCGCCTGGGAAATTGAAAGTTCCACTCTTTATCCGAATCTTCCATTTTCCAAGGCAAGTCATAACTTTTGATCAATCCAACTATATTCTGTTTTCATCTGTCTCTTTATGTCCATGTATATCGATTAATCTAATTCGGTTCTTATCTATCGATCTGAGACCATTCTCCAATATCTGACCACAGCTCTCTGTTCATCTTTATCGATTACCCGATCCATAAATTGACCTTCTTTTTGACCACTGTCACTCCATGCACTGACGTCTTTTTTTCTCCCCTTTGTCCGGTACTGACCCCTTTTTTTCTAGTGGCAACTCTTCCTGGCAATGACACTTGCATCTTCTTCTTTCATTCCTTGAGCTTTTCATCTTTATTCGCCTCAACGGAATTCTTGGAAAGTACGAACATAATGTTTTATTTGATCCAAAGCTTTGATTCCTTCTGATCCCTCGCCTGTCACGTCGTTACTGAAGGATTTCAGTACTTGTGACCCACGTGTATGAGAAGGTATACAGCCGGTGCATAACCCTAGGGAGGAGAACCAACGGAAACCCGAGATTTTCTTAGCTATAGCCATGTTTTGTAATCATCAAGTTGATACGATATGGCCATCAATAAGAAAAGGATAACTATCTTTCACCGGTGAGTGGAAATATTGCACGTTAAAAGGTTTATGGCATATCAAAACAATATGGCTAGAAGGATTATGGTGGTTGTGCTGTATAAAAGACGGGTGCAAAAACAGTTTAGCACCAATTTAAAGGATTATTTTCTCTAGTTCTATTCATTACTGTCAATATTTATTCTCTACTCTGTTGTACAGGGTCTGCGTGGAAAATTACCAACAATTTGATTTGAACGAAAATAAATATAGCTTACTTAAGGATATGATGCCTCGGTTGTTTTTATCGTTGTTATTCTCAGATCTCACACACTTAACGTGGCATCTTTTTTTTTCAAAAAAACTGTCTTGCAAGTCCTCTTTCGGGATTACAATCAACTGCTTCATTGCGTTCTTTGCAATCATTTCTGCAAAGAAGAATACTTATGGGAGAAGTCAGAGGTCACAGGAAGATTAACATGGACTGTATTGGGCGATGACAGCTATGAAGGGCCTGGCTGATATAATTTTTCCTTACTGAAAGGTCGCTGCTCAAAACATGAAGAATGGTCAGGCTGGATTATCGTTGATGCATCTGTCACACAATACACAAGCTTACTTGACCGCATATCACTGCTGACTGAGTAAACACTCGGGAGAGTGTCCGTATCAGCTTGCACTTCAAGTCCCTTTCTGATTGGATGACAAAAACTATTCTTGAGCATCCCAAGACCCTCTGCCCCAAGCCTAGTAATATTCAACATTTTCACGCTAAACGTAATACTCTTACAAACTCTCCTTTGATCTTCCAATACCTTTTAGCATATATTCCTGATGGGTACAAAGAAATTGAATTGAAACAGACCTGGTCTGTCACTGTTGTCTATAGAAACTATTACATGGTAAAAGATCTTTTGATAGCATGCTAGGTTGGGGAGGATCAATTACAAGAATTGGAAAAAAAAGTGATCACTCACCACTCTGAACTGATTTGGGGGAATTCGACAAAAAATCTAGATATGATAAAGAGTGGATGCTTATATCTCCATCCCTCTAGCTCCGTTGACTTGGCTACTATAAAAGCACATTCATACAAACATAGCCAACAAGCCAGACCCACTTGAAAACTTAAGAAACCTATGTTGATAGTTTTCGGAACTGTTCTGGTGAACAGTTTCAAGCAAAGATGCCCTCGGATACCGTTTTATGTTATAGCGACAGGATGTGGAGAAGGTCAGTGTAGTTTTCATCTGTTTTCTTTACATTACTTTATAGTTTTGTTGGAAGACTACTGATTTTTCAAATGTATTTGGCATATGACAGATTTTGGTTGGTCAGTCAGTTCGTTAGCCGGTCCCAGTTGTAGCAAACAACCGAAATTGGGAGGAAAGTTGAGTTGTGATGTCATTAAAATGTATGATGTCCTTGAAAGGTATGGTGTCATTATTAGGTGTACCATCTATAGCAATCAGTCTTTTTACCATTTGCAATTGATGTCTCAATAGAACTTCATGGATTTGCATAGAAGCCAAAAATAGTAAAAAACACCCGAAATGGCCTTTCACAATTTTCGTTGAATATTATATATGCAGAATATCCCCACACCATAGTATTTTACAATCATGAAAGTTGACTCAAGGAAAGACTCCTCTTATATAAGTCCTCCTCGGATTTCTTTCAGTTCGCGGATGAAAGTCTTTTGTTAGAGAAAATTTGCGTAAAAACAAAGTCCCGAGAAGTAGGACCCTCAGTTTTTCAAATGTTTACTTTACGCCACTTATTTCTTTAACGAAAAAAGGCGGAAAGCGGAAGAAAATGTTCATTGTTTATCTTGCACTGAATTGTTATATAGGCAAACCAAATCCTCTTCCACTCTCTGTTATACTCAAACCATCTGTACTTCCATCAACCCCAATCTCCGATGACCCAGCCTAATATATCGACATCAACATTTTTAAGGTTAGAGAATGTTTGAAAAAAGTCCCAAATAAATCAATGGCAATTTCTTTGCTTTACACCATTTTGGTTTACAAATGTTCTCTTTATTGGGACACTGTGGCTAAGGATGAAAAAAGAAATTATATATTATAGTTTGATGTCTTCCGCTAAGAGCAAAGTGGCAAAAAGCAGGATATACCTGGATTCGATCCATTTTTCTCTCCAACACCTTCCCCCTTTCTTTCATCTCTATTTCTCATACCCTTCCCCCACTGTGAGACTTTTTCTTTCTTTCTTTCTTTCTCCCTCTTTTCCTTCTTTCCTTCCACCCCTTCTTTTTTCTCACTCCTTTTTTTCCCTCGTTTCTCTTTTCATCTTTTGTTCATTCCTTCTAGCCTTCATCCCTTCTCTCCTTCCAAATTCCCCCCCATTCCTTCCCTTGATCATTCTTACCTTCTATCTTCCTTTTCTCCCTCTTTTCCTTACTTCCATCCCTCTTTTTGTTCTTCCTCCCTTCCTTCCCCCTTTTTTACTTTCTCCCTTCCTTTTTTTCCCGCTTTTTCCTCCATTCTCTGTACCTCTCTCATTTCTTCCTTTTTCACCTTCACTACTACTTTTTCCCACCCTTTTTCTTTTCTTCCTACCCCATATTCTTTCCTTACTCTCTTCTTTCCTTACTCTATTCCATCTTTGTCCTCACAAAACTTCTTCAATTCCCCCCCCCATCAACCACATATCCCATCTCAGCATTCTCCCTCCTCCCCTGCCTCGTAGCCGGCCTTTCTCAGAGCTCACCTCCTCTTGTCTAAAAACGTCTCCTCACTGCTCATTGTAATTTCCTTAACAGGTAACACGTCGCTCTCGTTACGTTGCCGATATCCCTGGTGTCGCACTGACGTCTCTCTGACTATTCTCATCGAAGCAAGAGAGCATTCTTATTAAACTAATGTGATCTCCGTCAGGCTCGAGAAATGTGTCAAGATGATGCAATTAATGACAGTGCTTTGGTATTTTTATCTTAGTTGTTGACAACGC
Source organism: Thysanoteuthis rhombus (assembly GCA_963457665.1). Taxonomy (NCBI): domain Eukaryota; kingdom Metazoa; phylum Mollusca; class Cephalopoda; order Oegopsida; family Thysanoteuthidae; genus Thysanoteuthis; species Thysanoteuthis major. The sequence goes on along the minus strand of OY735241.1, from coordinate 9,960,731 downwards.
TTTTACGCCAACTTTCTCTAAATTTGGAGACAGGTGTCACCGTAGTACACCGTTACTCTCGTGATTACATACATTTTTATCTGATGCTTTTGAGTGACGATCAAGTGGCGACAATACTCTTCATTGTCAAACTCCAAGTCAGGAGTTGACTTTGCTCTTCTGTCGTAATAAGAGCAAGGCCAGAAATGGAGAATATTCCTCGCCCAATCCGAAGGATCAAGTTTGTCACTCCAGGTACGTAAACCAAACCGATAAATGAAATTAGCATTTCACCTTATGACCAAGTAATTGTTAGGAGACTCTTTTATCGACTGGGCCAAAATGACATGTCTTACGGGATTTATTTTTTAGAAATACGAAAAGGCTTATTCTTACAGTTAAAAATGAAAAAAGTGGAGGTTCATTACTTCTGCGCTTCCGTAAGTGTTATCGATTATTATTAGTAAGTGGATACTCCTTTGCTAATGGTATAACTTAAACCAATATGTATTTGTCTGTAGGGAAAAGCTAACTATAAACTGTTTATATATATATATATATATATATATATATATATATATATATATATATATATATATATATATATATATATATATATATATATATATATATATATATATATATATATATTATATATATATATATATATATATATATATACATATATATATATGAGTGTGTGTGTGTGTGAGTGTGCATGTGTGTGCGTGTGTGTTATACTAAAATTTCTTATATTGAAATATAGGTTATCTGCCCAATTACTGTAGCCACAGTGGAGCACTATTAAATATGTGTGTCTTTATCCGTAAATTATTGTGTGTTCCAAAGCTCCTGGCCATACTGTTTTGCTTATAGGCTTGATAGCCTCAGTACACCACATGACCCAATCTAAAATGCTATTCTGATTCATGGCAAAGAGACATATTTTGGCTATGTAGGGCCTTATTTTGAGAGGTTTATTAATAACATCTAGTTTCTCCTGAATCTAAATGTTATATTTTAGATGTTTCTTGACGTTTTTATACAATCTATTTTAGATGTTTTCCTCGGGGAAACACCAGTGATGTCATACATAGATTTTATTCTGACAATTTATTCTCTCAGCGAATTCTCATTATGTGACTGCTTTGTTTTACGCTATGGTTTGAACAACTAACTGTGATTGCAAATTTCGGCTATTTTTCTTTCTTTTTATTCCAATTCTCACAAAAGTGGACGATAGTATGAAAGACCAAAAGTTTGTTATTCAGATTAAATTTGAATTGGTCAACAGTATTCATAAGTCATGAAGAATAGGACATGGTGAAGAAAAACCTTTTTTTTTCATTCACGTCATACAATACTTTTTTGAATCAATTGTTGGAATGAAAAAGTGACATTCAAAGAGGCGTGTGTAATTTACGAATCTAAAGCATTCTCTATTATATCATATTGTAAGCAAATATTTAAAATCAATAACTTAAAAAAAAACACAAATACATACTCATTCCTTGGATCCAAAGGTAAATATAGCCGGCCCCAACAAAACCAAGAAGTGTCCATTTTCAGACAGTCACTTGACAGGTTTACATAATTATTTTTGACTGTAATGTAAGTAGAAAGTTCTAGGGACAGGGAATATCATGTTAAAACCAGATTTAAATACGTTAATAGCGTTTGTGAAGCATTAAGTGGCCTGAGGGGGGAGTAGCTGAAAAGAGATAGACAGCAATTGTAACAAAGAAAGCAAACTGTAATATCAATAAGAAAGGGGATAATAAGATAGCAAAAGTTTTTTTTTTTCTTTTCTACTTCACAGCACGTCATATCATTACGTTTTTAGGAATCAATTCTTGAGGAAAAAAGGGAAATACAAGAAAAAATGAAATAAGAAAGAAAAAAACGAAAGAAGAAAAGAGGGCAGAATAAACTGTATTTATACTTTATATATATATATACATACATACATATATATATATATATATATATATATATATATATATATATATATATATATTTATATATATATATATATATATATATATATATATATATATATATATATATATATATAATTTTTTCCTTTGACAATGAATTACATTACATATTCCCTGTTATTTCTGACGTAATGATTATTAGTTTTTGATTCGGAAGTTCTAACGGGGATTATTGTAGCCAAATATTTCAAAATATCATTAACATTTTTATTACCGAAATAAATGTTGCAAATATTGCCAAACGCTGTCAAAAATCGTGTATACATCGTTTTGAACGGAGTCCGTTCTATTTCTTCCTTTTAATCAATTAAAAAGGAAAAGTTTCATTACCGAGACAAATGTTGCCAAGAGCTATCAAAAATTGAATGAACATTCTCACAGACTTTACACAGGGTTTGTTAGTTTTCTTGTTTTATTCAGAAGAATTTCGGTTTATTCAAGCACGAGTCATTCGTATTTTTCTATATTGTTGGCTAACCTGATCTTTCGTGTTGCACTGACGTCACTTTGACTATTCTCATCAAGCAAGTGAGCTTTCTTATTAAACTAATGTGATCTCCGTGAGGCTCGAGAAATGTGTCAAGATGATGCGATTAATGAGTCTTTAAGAATCTTCATCCTAGTTGTTGACGAAGCTTTTGCGTCGACATACTCTAAAATTTGAGACAAATGTCTTCAGAGTACACCGTTATTTAATTGACTGGCTTACTTTTGCTGTCGAAGAATGCAGATATTTGAAAATTATTGCATTTTCATTCTACTTCAATAGGAATAGAATTTTAATAATACGTCGATATGAGTGCAGATACAGAAAAAAGAAACTGCTGATAATGGGGAGAGCTAAAAAGGAAACTATATATCATATAGATCAAGTTTAATCTATAAGCCTATACCTGTGAACACTGATGACGTAATTCTACATTTATAACAAGAATTGATAAACAGAAAAATAAATGATTGTCTTTGATGACGTCAGTTAGATGTGGACGTAAGTGATCACATTTAAAAATACCCCCCAAAATAATATTGCTCTGCGTTTTCTTGTTCATGTTCTGAAATAAACTGGAAGTTTTTTTTAAGCATTTGCAAATAACAAATAAGGAAGACTACTCAACTATTTGCATTTAATAGTTGAGCAAGTGCTATAAGCAAAAATATTGACTCTGACGTGATCAATTATACTGGGTGGCATATGGTTTTAAAACAAATGTAGATTTTTTATCTAAATATTCTTTGTTTTCCTCTTCTCAGATATATGAAGGAACGGCAGTGAATTAATCATGAAAAAGTACACAACTGAGCAACGAACTAAAATAATAGAGATTAGCTTTGGATACCATCAATCTATTATTTTAACCCAAAGAGCATATTTGATTAGTCACCACGACCGCCGGATTTAACAGCTCCCCTTTCTTTCTTCGAGGTTATTTGGAATATTAGTCCTCTATTGACAAGCCAGGAGCTAGATAATAATATCCAAGAATAAATAAGTGGTATCGGATCAGATTTTCTTCGAAATGTTATGCGGAACGTAATTGAAAAAGCAAAAACTTTTCAATTTCAAAATGGCGGGGATTCGAAAGAAAAAAAATTCAGTACATAGGTTAATTAAATTTCCTTCGCTTATATATTTCATTTGTTAAAAACTGTTTTCAAAAATCATTAAAACTAAAAAGATATGAATCTTTTAAACCCCTTTGCGTAAGTAAATTTTCCCCAGGGGTATCTGATAGCCTTGACTAGACTACTCCACACAACACTTGCTCTCTCTACAGTGTTCTTTATTTTTATTTGATTGAATTTTCTCATACTAATGTGATCACCGTTAGGTTCAGGGAAATGTGCGAAGACGATGATGTAATTAATGACAGTCTTTTCGGATTTTTATCGTAGTTGTTGACAATACTCTTACGCCGACATACCATAGAATTGAAGATACACTATCAGACCACAACAAGTGTTGTAGTGCTGAGAGAACACGCAAGGGAACGTAGAGTTGCCTGTTCTCGGATATTACAGAAGTTATGGAGACAATGTAGGATGATATATTGTAGCACATTTTTTTTTAATATCAATTCTTTATTAAATTTTACCTACGTCTCAATTTTTTATGGATTTATCACTATTTCGATGCTGACTGTGATTATACGGCAACCAGTATTTATTCCCGATCGCACTGTTCACCTATTGTCGAAAATTAGGATGAAGATTAGAACTAGACAAAATTAATATTGAAACTATGATTTGGTTTTTAACGATCGATGAAATGAAATACAAAGATAATACATATTTTACCTTTCCAAAGGTACTTCAGTAATCAGAATAAATTAATACTGCTTGTTTATGCCTGTAAGACTGGAATCGCAACGTCCTCCGATGAGGTCAGAATTTTGATCATTCTTGGGTAGCGGATGCCCACTTGTATACTGTACGTTCCCACCAATCAACACCGTTATTAATATGATTCTTTCAAAAATTACATGATGGTTTTAATTGAAAGAAACCTCAATAATCTACAGCTCTCTCCAGTATTAGAAACAGTCAACTAAAACTATCAGCTAGAGTATCAACATAGGTTTCTTCAGTTTTCAAGTAGATCTGGTTGTTTGGCTATGTACGTATGTATTGCAAGTACAGACAAAACCAATCGAAGTAGAGAGCAAATTCCTTATATCCTGAAAAAAATTGATTCGGGGTTGAGATTGCAATGAATACAAGATGGAAAGATGAACTAGACAAATTCAGGAAATACGGGCCTGCAACGCCTCTGATAGAGAATCGTGGCAGATCCTGAGGAAAGTCTATGTCTTACGACGGACGATAAAAGACTAATGATGATGATGATAAAGTTAGCAATGAGAGAAAAAAACGAGAGATATATCTAATTGATTGATCACCTTTCTTTCCTTTAAAAAAATTAACCAGCCACCGTAACATGCTGCCAAGTGATGTTAATCCCGTGACGGTTCCTAGAGAGAGACTAACCAGAGCAATTCTTTATTTGTCTTTGATTGAATTTTCTTAAACTAATGTGATCTCCGTCAGGTCGGGGGGAATGCGCGAAGAAGATGATGTAATTAATGGCAGGATTTTAGTATTTTTTTAATCCAACTTGTTTACAATGCTTTCACGCCGACATTGAAATTACGTCATCTGAGTAAACCCAGTGTTGTGGTCAGCGACGGATCCACACAGGAGCAAAAGGGGGCAATGGCTCCGAGCCCCCTTCCAGCGTTGGGTCCTTCCCTGCACAAAAATATAATGATTTAAAAAAATTTGTTCATAAGAAATTAACATTTTTTTATGAAAACATTTTGGAATTCATTTTATCAAACCACTTCAAAATTGTTTCAAATAAATTGATAAAATCACTGCTTGTAATTCGGATCTACAGTAATTGGAGTTCACAAATACTACATTCTACATGGATTTCTGCTGACGTAATGTTAGACTAATCGAACGAAGGCAGCAACAATGATGGTCTCCACACAAACTTTAGCAACACAAATGTCATGTGCAACAAACATATTGATGACATAGACACAACGATCAGAATCACAAATGCAGAGAAGAAGAAAGTAGACCACTACATTTACGTAGGACAATGAATCTCCATGAAATCCCCAGAAAAGAAAAAAACAAGTGAGGAATAACAAAGTTAACAAGCTTTTGTTAGAGCCAGCTCAACTTTCAAGAACATAAAAATATCTAACTAGTCCTAAAGAGAAAGGTATACAACCAATGCACCCCCGTTATTCTCCTATGGGTGTGAAACATGGAATCCAACAAAAAGATTGACCATCAAACTGAGAACTATGCAACGCGAACATGAGAGAATCATGCTCGATCTCTTATGGAAGGATCATAAGACAGCAGAGTTTGTTTAAGAATAGACAGGAGTTTGAGAAATCATAGAATCCATTAGAAAACCCATTAGCAATGGGTTGGTCATGTTGCAAGAATGTCTGACAGCTGCTAAACATTTCGACTCATAACGTTGAACTCCAGAGATAATATACAGGCAGAAAGTAAGATGGCGTGACAGAGCTTTACAAATTCAGAAAGTACTGTTTCATCGACGCCATCCATAGAGAAATCTAGCTAATCTTGGGAAAAGTGTACATCCAACTACGGACGCGCAAAGGCCGATAATGATATGATTCATTAAACTTTTCCCTGTATGTACAACTTGTCTATTCCAATCACATGCGTTGAACGGACTTTGATGAGTCAATTTTGCAATTTGCCCCATATTGTGATTTCTTTCTATGAGCCCCTTCCCGAAACTGAAATACCCAGAGCCCCCATGATCAAGATTTGTCTAAGATTGCAGTGCTAAGAAAATAAGTGAGGGAGCATAGAACTGCCTGTCTTCTGATGTGGGGGATATTGGGGTATATGCAGGATGAAGATTTTCCATAGATATATATTTACAAGAAGAAATCTCATTATTCTTGCACCTTCCTCAGTATTCTATGTTATTCGACTGAATTTTCACACTAGTAACTACTGATAGTTCATACTTGAGGTTGAATGATAGCAAGTTTCACAATATTCCAACACTTCTTCTGTTTAAGAGACAAAGGCCACCTGTATACACTGTTATCTATATGACTAATTTACTTTCGCAGTCAAAAGAGGACGGTACATTCAAGTAACTTCCATCATGTAAAAACCTAGAATAAGAAAATCGAAGTTGTGAAGCTAATTCAATTGATAAATAGTGTCAAGATTCATATATTGTTGTGTACAATCATCTTTTTTCTCACAAATAAAGAAATATCGTCAATATTTTTCGTGTTGCATTTACGTTGCTTGGACGATTCTCTGGAAGTGTACTTACTTTTTATTCAGTGTGATCTCTCTTGGACACACGAAATATGTAGAGATAGTGCATCTAATGAATGTCTCTTACTGACTCTAATATTAATCAACCATAACCATCAAAGGTGGCGAAGACTTCTATCCCTTTTCACATGTACCTGTGTTTTTGTGTTTTCGTGCTCTTGGCCATCTCCTTCAGTTTACAGACTTGAAAATTAGCATCAGTACACAACTAGACCCCTTCTAAAATATTTTTTTATTGAAAAGAAAAGTTTTCTTGATTTTTTCGAGAGCTCTTATTCTGATGCTTTTTTTCTAGATTTTTTCATCTATTGTAGATTTCTTCCATTGGAATAACACATTCATTGAAGAAAAATCCAGAGTCTTCAAATATGACGCTACGTCCGTTCAATTATTGACTGATATTGTGTTTTCTATTATAGCTGTTGACAACGCTTTCACCTTGGTGTATGTCATATGAGTTACAACATAACAGTAATAGCCCGCTCAATGCTATTCTGTTTAAACCTGATCGCCTTCGTTTTCCATTTCAAATGCTTTTCAATATAAAATCATTAATGTTTAATCTCTAAGGCCAAGTGTGATAGGAGAAAGTATCATGGAGAGTCTCCGAAATACCTGTATATGGTATAATTTGGTTAATATGCCATATGCATAAGAATAAAGACGAATACGTACACAATAATTTATCATGTAGCGATATACATCGACACCGTGTGATATTTCCACAGCTCCTCAGAAAACGAATCTGATTAGCATTATCGTAGTTGTTGACGATTTCACGCCGACGCACTCTAAAATTAGACTCATGTCATCGGAATAAACTGTTCTTAATAAGATAAGTTTACACTCACCGCCACAAAATGAAAGCAATTGTAAATTTTTCATTCGTGATTACGTGAAAGCTTAGAATTCGAAGTGGAGGTTCGAGGCTATTTCAATCCAGAAAATCGATTATTGTGTACAATCATCTTTCCCTTGCGAATGATAGAATAATGAAAAAGTCTTCTAAGGGAAGTAACTTGGCGTATCATACAAGTTGATCTTTACATTGGGTATCAAATAATCTTGAATGAACAAGACCTTATTAAACTAGCAGTCATCTCTGTTTTAGAAACCTTTAGTCAGAGCTGTCACCATAACTTTGGTTTCTTCAGTTTTCAAGTCAGCCATCTTGGCCAGCTCTCTGACTGGCTATCACAAACAAGGCTGATCAAAATGGAACTCATCATCATCATCATCATCATCATCATTCTTTTAACGTCTATCGTTGGGCATAGACCTTTCAAAGGATCCACCGCGTTTTTCTATCATAGGTGTCGCGGAGCCAGTATTTTCTGAAATTTGTTTAGTTATTAAATGAAACTAGAGGACTGAAATTTAGAACATTTATCCCTTATCACATCTAGACGAAACGTTTTTCAAGTGTTTCCTATTTTTTTAGTTGGGATTGATTTGCAATGTAATTTAAAGCTAAATTAACCCTCATTTATGCTTTGTAGTGCTCACTTCTGTTTTGCTGAGAATCCAGACTTTTTGTTATCACTGCTCAACAAAGGACAGGAAAAGTAACTTATCTATTCATCACTCCTTCTTACAATTTTCAATTTATCATCCCGAACGAAGCCTGCTGCCAAAAGATGTTGGTTATCAAACAGTTTATATTGAATGACTAACCAGACCTCCTCTTTATCAGTATTTGATTGAATTTTCACACCAGTAACGACTGATTGTTCATCCGTGAGATTGAATAATAGCAAAGTAGGATGCCACCAGCAGCACCCGAGAGCTTAAATGTGGCAGCGGTGTGACCTTGATATGCGCAAGTTGAGTTTTTTACACAAATCGCTGAATTCAATTTCATCCGAATTTTTGTAAAACTCGACCAATTTTAATGAAATTTGTGATATCTTGTAGAGATCTTTATTTGGACTAACTTTTTAATTACTCTGACTCACGAAAATTGCTCCGAAATCAAAAGATACACATTTTGGGGGAATCTTTTTTCACTATAGATTTGATGTAGAGCAACGCATGCCGATACTGAACGAGAAAAACAAACCTGGATTCTCTAATTTGTAAACATATAACAAGTGTTTCAATGTAGGACATATGAAATAATTCGAAAGTCAGGCACAATTGATTTATATAAAAAATGGAATGGATTTATACGTGTCTCTGTGGCCCAGTTAACTACAATGTTCATTTTTTAGTGGAAAATTTGTCGTTCGATTCAACACTGAAACTAATATATTCAAACAATATTAGTCATAATTGAACACACTGTACCTATTGATATTAGATAAAATAGGACCAGTGAGAAAATGCAAATAATATTAATGCAGTGACGAAATTCAACAATCTCATTTAACAAAGTTTAGTTACAGGTGGGTACATGCCATTATAAATAGCTATTTTTTGCATTATTTTTTTTTTGTTGAATTAATATCAAAATATCTTTGTTAAGTATTTTTCGAAGTTTTTACTATCATATTTACATATTATGCAGGTACACATTTTGTTGCTGTTAATAATATGGTCAAGTCATATGAAATTAGTATTAAGTCATATAAAATAAGTTTTGGAATATAGGGCTATAAAAACGGAAATACTCCTATGCACCATTTTATTTAAAATAGTGACCAAAATCTCGAAAGATTATTATGGAGTGATAGTCGGTTTTTTTGATCTTCGCTGATATGCGTACTTCGTCTGAATAACCTTTTGAAACCTTGATCCTCGGTTATCCTGAAAGGGAAAACTCAAATTTTGCATCATCTCCTCCCCTCCATTCAAAACAGAAAAAAATATTAACTGAGAACGTATGCCTCTGTCAAGACTATTGTTGGGGGAAGTACTTGTGCATGGATCAGCCTCCAAATTCAATTTCTTCTTTTGTAGCTTAATTTTTCTTCTTCCACAAAGTGCTATTGAGAACTTTGGGATATACTGTGTGGATCGACATGAAAATTCGTAGAGATTATGTTGCATGGACATTACTGTGGCGTAGGTGAGGTCATCTGGCATGGATCCATAAAACAAATTGAATCACTTTCTCTATAGCCAATTGACCATTCTTCCATGAAATTTCATTGAAATTCACTCACTGTCCTTTGAGATAAATGATTAGGACGGGTGGATCCTTTGATTGACTTACCTTTCACAAAAGAGCTGGTCATGGGGGAAAAAAGATGCAGTCCTGGTTTTGACCAGACTTGAAACTTACAACAATCACTAAGCTGATGCAAAAGAAATATCGGACATCGTCACCGGCCGTTATTATTCCCAGAGGAGTTGTCTGTTAAGAAACGAACACTCGACTTGATATATTACTCAGATAACGAGCTTTCAAGTCCATTATAGTGCAGTGATCATAAGTGGTGTAATGCTTAGGAAAATAGACGCTCCAGCCATTTATTCAACATATAAATACAGATCTTGCATTTATGTGTTGTGTAATAGTTTTTTGGAGAGTAATGATAAACAGGTTATTACAGTGTTTCAATTTTTTTTGTGTCATCAATTTTTTTACAAACCCATTATTGCTACAAGAGAATGAATCACTATTAGGTAGGTGCCAGCTATAATATTTTGACATTATTTATTGGTTTTGAAAAGAATTTATAATACGAATGAACTGTCAACTGTAACAAAAGAGGATAATTCCGAAAATGGTAACCACCTTCGGATATAGCTCGTTTTCTGGATTTTAATGACAATGCTATCCATAGAATTCGTAGCTCGGTGTGTCTCTTAGCTCCATACACATAACATGTAATACATTGAGCTCCAGTAGCGTATTCTGATTTGTATCTTAGGTGTGCTGTGTGCTACGGATGCACAAAAACGCAAAAATATTTTCATGCCTGTGAAAATCAAAGGATAGTAAAAGTTTTTTCGGCACGAGTGGTCCCAATTTTGAATCGTAAAATCACACAGCCTCGCTCATTTGATGATACAAACAGCGAACGAATAAAGAGAAATAAAAGAATTAATGAAAGAAAACTAAAATTTCAATAGGACACTTTTACCCGATGATAATAGTGTCTAATCAAAATTCTTTTTTCCATTTACTCTCTAATTTTACCATTGAGATCACATTCCCTTCATTACACCAAAAAATCTCCAACCGTTCATTGCTTTGTACAGACTCTGATATATTTTTGTGTATCTGTAGCACCCAACCCACCAAATATACAAAGCACCTTACGCCTCTGCTTGTGCCTTCTGTTAGTTCTACACCAGTAGTACAATTACAATGGTTGTTTACTGTTCGATAATTCATATATTCGTGTAAATAGTCGTTTGTTTGTATGAACTATTAGAGATATTTAGCGTGTGTTGATTCTCACAAAGATCCGCACACAAAGGAACGAGTAAAAACACCATGTTTACTTACCTTAATATATGCTAATAATTAATGCAAAGAAAAGTTACCCCTTCCCCCGGAGATAAGAAACAGGTAAATACGTTTGCGTGATATTAACTCTATCCCCTGATTATTTTTTTAAAAATTCGTTTTTAATTTCCTGATTAGATGAATCAAGTATAAACAGGTCCTGCCGGACGATCAATAAGTACTGTCACGTGACGAAGAGCAGACAGTTTTAGTTGACGGTTTCTAATGAAAAAAAATCTGTATTGATAAATTAATCTTTATAAACGCGCAACTATCTCATCCAGTTTTATTTACTGAACAAAGTTTAGTCAGGCACAAGGCTAAAGGAATGGGGGGGGAATCGAACTTTAAAAGTGGAAGCGTATGACTATATTTCTGACTAGGGCTCCATGGCCGGCGATTTATAAAGAAAAGACACGGAAACGCAATGAATAATGGATAAAATACGTTTCTTGCCTTTTTTTTTTCCACTGACATTTATATCACGATGAAAAAAAGAAGCAAATTTAAAGAAAGGAAACAAGCGTGAATGAAGCTGAATAGAAAAAACAATCAATTTAGCATAAACTCACGTTGCAAGTTTAAGCCTCCACTAAAAACGTATTTTGGGGAATTGAAAAAAAGTATTTCTATCTTTTTATCTTCAAATTTCAATGAGTTGAACTACAAATTCAAAAAATCAAACTTCGAATTAGGAATGTCGAACTTCAAATTAGAAAAATTGCACATCAACTTGAAAAAAAGATTAATATCAGATTAAAAATGTCGGACTTCAATTTAGAAAATGGAACTTTAAATTAAAGTAAGTATGAAATTGAATCAAAAAAACACAAATTGAAAGAATAGAACTTCATATTTAAGAAATCGAACCTCAAATTGAAAATAAAAAATGATCTTCAGATTAAAAATCACCGAACATCAAATTCGAAGAGTCGAACTTCAAATTAAAAACATCATTGATTGAAAAAAAAAAGGACTTCAAATTAATGAATATTGAACTTCAGATAAAAAAAGTCGAACTTCAAATTAGAAAAAATCAAACCTCAAATTGAAGCATTGCACTTCAAATTAAAAAAAAAATTGAACAAATCAAAAATAGTTGAACTCAAAATGAAAAAGCGCCGAATTTCAAATTAGAAAATTCGAGCTCTCAATTAGAAAGTTGCACTTCAAATTGAAAAAGATTGAACTTCAGATTTAGAATATGAACTTCAAATTATAAAAAAATGTACTTCATTTTTAAAAAAAATATCAGAATTAAAAAAAAAAGCCAAAATTCAAAATAAAAAATCGAACTAAAATTTATAAAATTGATTCTTAATTAAAAAATAATCAAAATCAAAAAGTTGAATATTAAATTGAAAAATTAAAAATTCGAACTTCCAATTAGATAAAAAAGGAATTTTGAAGTAATGAAAGTGATACCTTTCAAAGGATTCTGTGATTTTCTTCGTCGTAATAGCTGCTGGATACAACAAATTGCCGAGATATTTGACAGTATGAGGACGCCACCATAAGCAGGAATTGGTCAAATAGATCGTGATACCACGAATAAGCAATCAATTGGTGTATGACTGTGATTACCCAACTCTTATGTATGCAGACATGGAATCATGTACAAAAGCACCTCCCATTCGAAGACAATGTATGAACTGATTTTAATTTTCAATTATCTGTCTTATTATATTGCTCGTCATTTTATATTTTAGAACTAGCTTATCCACACTAATGGATCCATATAATATTTGTAAAGAAATATTAATAGATAAATCGGAGATCATCTTCAGTTAAGGTTCAACTTCTTAATTTGGAGTTCAACTTTTTGATTCAAGCAAAAAGATATACCAGATTGGAAAGCATTGGATTGATATAATTCACCGAATGCCCGCACTTATATAATAACGCAACTCAGGAATCACAGACCATACCCCATGAAATTTTCTGTGTGCACCAATGGGACATCTAGCTATGTTTTGAGCAAATAAATTTCTGAAAATCCAATACCTATCCCCCAAATAATAATGATAATTATAACAGAAATATAAGATGTACGATCCCAACGGTTAGCAGCTGCCTAACAGAGCAGGAAGGAGAAAAACATCCAAATGGTAGAAGAGGTATGTACCACAGCACTGGTGTGATAGGCGAGGGAGAGATGAGAAATGGACGGAAGATCTGAGAAGACTTACAGTCACTCAGCCTTCAGCGATGACCAACGGGCAACTGGCTTGACTCTGTAACCACAGTATTGCCGTGGACTATGAGAGCGTGGGGAGGAGAGCTGGAGGCTTGAGGAGACTTGCTGTCACTCAACCTTGACTAGGCAACTGGTGTGAAATTGATAATAATAATAGTAATAATAATAATAATAATAATAATAATAATAATAATAATAATAATAGTAATAATGTGGCGCCTTGCCCGATAATAATCATCTGATTTCCATCATTCTGCCCAACAGATTCACAAAATATCCTTTCCTAAGTGACAGTGTATCTTGGAAACCATGAAACGTTCGCTCATGATATCTTCTCTTCGTACTGATAGTACCTTCAAGCATGTTTTGAGCAAGTGAGCTTTTGAACATTCAGATTTCCATTTTCCAAGGACTGAGCCTCACTTTTGTCCACCAAAGTGTATATATGTATATAAGAAATGGGGGGGGTAGGATATCTGGCTGTATAAGATGAAAGCTGAGGGGAAAACTGGCAGCTGGATTAAGAAAGAAAAATAAATGTGGGAAACGGAACGAAAAAAGGTAGGCAGGAAGGAATAAGAGACGACAGGAAAAAGGAAGAAAGGATGAAAGTCTCAAAAAGTTTGTAAGAAAGAAAAATAAACAAAGAAAGAAAGAGAGGAAAAAGAAAGGGGGAAATAGACATAATAACAAAGGAAAACGAAAGAAAATTAAAAGAAAGACATCAAAAGAATGATAGAACGTTGAGAATGAAAAAATGTGAAGGAAAAAGCGGGTTGAGAAGAAGAATCCTCCCAAAAGAAAGACAGGAAAGAAAAAAGTTTTGGTAGGAAATTGGATGGAATGAAATATTGAATCTAACCCTACAATGAACTTACATGCAAATATTTCTGTTTATGTTCAGTTCCGCTCAAATAGGATTATCTCATTGGTTGATTTACCTTCCTATAATGACGTAAGCATAGAAATTACGTCATAGAAATTCTCAACACTTCATGTCTGAGATAAGTTGAAACTTTGAAGAAAACCAAAAATTACGATATTCGAATTATTAAGAATGAAATAACTAATAAAATAGCTCCAGGCTTTTCAGTGCTGATCCATGCATAAATAATCCTGTTATTTTGGACAGGCGTATTTTAGTTAGATATAAAAGAGGAAAAGAAAGAATTTCATATTGAAAGAAAGGAATGAAGAAGAGAAAGGAAGAAACACAGAAACAAAGGAATGAGGGAATAAACTAATCAAAGAGAAAAAAACAAACCTTGTTGCTGCAGGGTCAAATTCCACACTTACTTTAATTCCAAGCAAACATGACTACTACAACTTTTCTATTGTATATACAATGTATCACCTATTGTGAAAATATATATTCTTTGAACAAATACATTTATCAGAATAAAAAGAAGACTATGTTTGCAAGATAAGAAGTAAATGTTGGTACAGTCGATAAGGGAGACAGCTAGTAATCACTCAGCCAAGATTTTAAATCATGGTAGGGGGAATATTAATCTTATTAATGTATTTATAAGAATGAAATGACACTTTGTGTAATTTTAGCAGAGATTAAACAGAGTAAATACAGTACAGTCGATAAGAGAGACGGCTACTAATCACTCAGCCATGATTTAAAATCAAGGTAGGGGGAATATTAATTTTATTTATGCATTTATAAGAATGAAATGACACTTTGTGTGATTTTAGCATAGATAAAACAAAGTAAATTGCCTATCCAACTCGTCAATTTAGCTCAGCCAGTAAGAGACGCCACTACTATTCACTTGGTAGCAATTTCAAATCGAGGTAAGGGTATATTCATTTTATAAATGTATTCATTTTTTGGAATGAATAGATCTACATCCTGCATTATAATCTTAATTACTGTAGATATGTATAACAATTTAGCTCACCAAGACACTACCAATCAGTTAGTCACAGTGGAAAATGCTAATTCTATATATTGGTTTGGTTTTACTTGATGTGACAGACAAACCAATACCTTTGGTGTGAACTATTCTCGTCAAGTCAACTCCAGACTAGAAATTCGGAAGAGAATTTAGATACATCAAGTCAAGAAGAATAACACAGAAATCGTTTTGCACACGCACCAGGTCTCGTATGTTCCCTAAAGTTAAGCAACGTTGAGCCTGCTCAGCACGTAGATTGGTGACCATTAGGGAATACCAACTGCTCTAAGCGGCTGGGGACCAAAGACGAAGTCACCTGTGACCATCCTGTCACTCCTCATGGGGGGAGGGGGCTGATTTCTTCCTGACGCTCAAAAATTTTAATCTTTCTTCTGGTAGTTTCTTCCTGTATTGATATACTCGATCGTAAGATTGTGAAACTAGCGATTCCATGAAGCCCTTAGGGATATTTGTGAAATTAGATTTACTCAGTATTGTACGCGCTGAGAACAATGATCATGAGGAGGACACTGAACGCTACACTGTACTCAATAATGTAAATTGAAAATTAGCCTTACCTGAGCACCCAAAGTAGCTTGGTTTCAAGCGGGAAGATATGAATGAATCAAAAAGATTGTGAAACTAGTTTTTCCATAATTTCAACACAGATTCCATAAAATTCCTAAACATCTCAGAAATTTTATGAAATCTGAAGTTTTGTAGAGGGTTTAATATTGGTTAACAAACTTATGATGCTTACTATTACTACTGTAGTGAGTTGGACCCTTACTGGGTGTCACACTACTATGGCTTTGTGTTATAGTAAGCTTTATATACATCTTGAATACTGAAGCAGAATTTACTTGATATCTACAAAGTTGAGCTTAGTTTGACACAAGGTCACAGTAATTGGTTGTTTATTGATACTCGA
The DNA here is from genome assembly GCA_963457665.1 of Thysanoteuthis rhombus. Classification (NCBI taxonomy): domain Eukaryota; kingdom Metazoa; phylum Mollusca; class Cephalopoda; order Oegopsida; family Thysanoteuthidae; genus Thysanoteuthis; species Thysanoteuthis major. Next base: position 9,944,476 of record OY735241.1, on the reverse strand, counting down.
ACGAATCACGGAAGCAATGATTGGTATCATAAGCTTTTTAACCAGAGAATCCCAAAGGATTTCATTGAATATCCAGCTCTGGCATCTTACAGTAATATAAATTAACGCAAAAAGAAGTTGTCAGAAGAAAGACACAAGGAGGACACTTTTGGTAGTATGATTCATAAGAGACGATCGAAGCTTGACCCCTATAAGATACAAACGAGGTCACTTGGTATAAGGTAATTTATCATCGAAAACTAATAGACAAAAAAAGAAAGATAACGTGGAGGTCCATAAATAAAAACTGAGACATAAAAGTAACTAATATTGTCCTTATTCGATTTCTTGCTCCGACAAGCACACTGAATCGATTTGTAAAAAAAAAAATGCAATTTCCTTTTTTCTTCACGAATATTAGGTTTGACAAAAACGTCGTTTGATGGAATAAGATATTGGCATATTTTTAAGACCTCTTCCTTCGAATCTCTTCGGGGGTTATTAAGTAACCAATGTCCTTGCGCTGACTACTGATTCAGCTGCCGATACCTCAGCTTGACTTGTCACATTACTACTTACCTGGTCAACTTTTGCAATAATCAAAATAGACTTAAGGTCGTAAATACACGTATGATACTTCATTTATATTTGGGCAAGATATGGATCTATGCGTTTCCAGAGGGCTTAGTGCCAAGTCGGTTTTATGAGTTGTTAACTGCTTGGCCACCAAGCAGTTCCTACCCATCCCAGAATCCCTCATCACAGCACGTCAACAACGATATTACTGTGAAGAACCAGCTCTGTATATTCAAAGAATTATCCGGATGGTCGGATTTTTTGTTGTTAATGTTGTAATCATAACGTTTCGGCCGATCCGTTCCACGAATGTAATGGAGGCAAACAGAAATATGATCCTGAACAACAACCATTGTAACCTAGGATTCGGTTCTTTTCTTTTCCTTTCCCTCCCAGGCTTGGATTTCCATACCTTGTCCAAAGTTAAGTAGCGGAAGCCACATCGAGCTGAATTCCGCACTTGTCTGAATTACACACTCAGCCGATAGACGTTATAAGCCATTAGAGAGGAAATCTTCTGTTTACAACCAATACATTCGGATCGTGCCCCCGAAGAAGGTCGTAGGAGTTCAGTCTTCCGAAAAACTCTTTGAATATTAATGACCCTTCTCAAAACTTTACACAGTACCAAATATCTTTCAACAATTTTGTAGCAAGCGGTATTCGGCTGCTGATGTTCCTCTGAGAAATAGCTATCATAGGCAAGAATAATATCAGTTCTCTTTGTATCTACAGTGGGCTTAAGAGTCAAATGCCTTATACGAGATACTGATTCACCGAAGAAAAATTGCTGATGGCTTGATCTGTTAGCTACACGGTAAATGAACTCGGTGGCTTAAGTTCAAACTCTGACTGAGACTAGAACTAATGCTTTTAGGAATGCATGAATCCATACACTTTTCTAACCTTTGAGTGAAAAAAAAAAGCGTATGGTTAGTGAGATCAGTGACGCCCATTTGAAGGCTTGTCGCCTCCATGTCTCGCTAAACTCGAGGAACTAGCTGAAGGGAGAAAAAAACTTGTGATATGTGACGCCTAGACAGGGAGGTTGGATGCCATAGCCAGCCTAAAGGCCACTACTTTAGTTGATCACCGAAGGGACCATAAACCCAAAGGGCAAATTATTTGCATTCTAACTGCTACTTAACAACCAGGTTTGGTGTTTGTAGACGTCCATGACTCTGCAGAGTCAAATGATGTACGTTAATGGATTCGTGCGTGTAGGTTTGGCACACGTATGGGCTAGGCAGGGGAGACTGCAACAAAGAAGCTACAATAAAAGAGCTTACCCCGAAAAAGATCTAGTCCGTTTGTTAGAAACTGTCAACCAGAACTGTCACCAAAATAGTCAGCATAGATTTGTTCAGTTTTTAAGTTCGTCTGACTGGCTGGCTGGCTGGCTGGTTTGCAATGTATGTATTGAGCGTACAGGCCTCACTAATACTGTGTTGAAACTGGAAACACATTTACTCGTAATGTCTTGCAAACACTTTTTTTTTCAATTCCTCCTCTGAAAGGTTCTTTTTTTTTAAGATGCAGACATTTTACGATATAAGTTTATACTAGATCAGAACTTTAGTTTGGATCTGGCAGTATTCACACTTTTATTTCATTCATTTTTTTGGGGGGGGGGATTTAGACCTTCTCTTACTGATCATTGCCCCCCTGAAGCGCGAGGAATAACATTCATTTATCTCATGTTTTTAGATTTTTTTGATAGATCATCCCTAACACAGACTGCTGCCGAAATACATTGGTCACATGACAATTCTACTGTCTCTAAGCAAACCTGTTTCTCTATCTCTCTATCTCTCTATCTATTTGTCAATCTATCTATGTAATTGCGCTCTCCTCTTTCTTTTTATCCAAGTGTTATTCATTCCCATATACCTATTCATCGTGGTCTGTTAATATCTGCGTCCATTTTGTATTCTTGAACCCCAATTACGTTATCTGTTTGTTCCTGAGAAAGATTGCTTTGGAAGAGACTTCGACGGACAATTGCCTTAATAAGCATGTGCATAGCAGGAAAGAAACTTAACCAGCGACTCGAACGCCACCTTGCGGTCGATTACTTGAATACTACTCTGCACACCAATGTGCAACGAAAAGGAGAATTGGATTATTATTTTCGTAAGAGTAATATGTATTCAGAAACAATCAGCTGAATTCAGATATTTTTATGGAACTATGCGACTGAATATATACATCAAAAAAGTATCCAAGGTCTGTCCAGAGAAGAAGCGACTATTTTGTATACCTCAGGAACCCTTTGCGCAGCCTCGATGTAACTTGACAATCGATGCACATGTTATAATTCTTTATCATGAACAATTGATAAACCACTTTCTCATTTTATGGAGTATGTCAATATTTATTTTCATGACAATATCACAAGGGAAGTATATAAAAAAACGTTACAATATTCAGCAAGCATTTTTTCTATATTGAATCATCCATAAATAGCTCTCCCGAGGAACCTACCAAGTGAACTCTGAGTAGGTGTCTCCAGATCTCTTGGTCACAGCTTTTGGGCCACAATATTGATATTTTGCATTAGTATACCACTAAATTCCACTTGAAAATACTATTTTTCCCCCCAAAAACTTTCTGGGTTCTTTATGGTAATTTTGAACCAACAGTGCCAAAATCTTGTGCTATTATTTGTATTAAATAATTTTAAATATTTTTTAACTTAATTTCAAATGCTTTTCTGGATATTTAGTTCTGGTACGTCGATTCATATCTGCACGATACAGGTCTTTCTTTAGTTTTTGTGAAGTGCACAAAAATAATACTGACATCAACATCTTTTTTTGTAAATGTTGTGGAAAATATTGGGGTACATTCAGGTACTTACTGCTTTCATTGAGGATCAAGGTTTGTAGAGCAACTTGTCCAATTGTCACGTGTCTTACACCAAGCAGCATATGCTTTTAAAAAAGACCAGGCAAACTGTACGGACTTAATTGGGCAATACATCGCGTTATTAGCAACAGAACATAAGCTCAGACAGTGACAAAATATTCTCTTTGCTGCATCTGTTGCTTGGCATTACAAATGGGGCGTCCATCTGAGTTATGACCAGGCTTGGCGTCCCTTAACTTCGGTGATTTGGCGGTATACGTACATACTAGCAAAGAATGACAGTGTTGATTATTTATGGAAAGACACGAAAGAATATAGATTTATTTTATTAGGTAATTCATTTTTTTTTATTAATCAAGTATCCTAATTTAATTTTTTTATGTCTCAACTCAATTGGAGCTGCTCTAATGTGTGAGGAGACATAAAGTCTTAGGAGTTTCTTTGACGTAATCTTCATTGTTACGTCGGAATAGGAAGATACATTAACCAATGAACCAACAAAGAGAGAAGAAATTAGCATATATGCTTATTTTATGGATGTATTGAGTAATCGGTCAATGATGGAACGTCATTCAGGAGTCTAATGCAGTAAATAAAAGATAAGGAAATGGTTACCCATCAATATCAAACAGTGATTCCAAAGGTGGACACTACACCCAATTTAAGACATTGGAAGACTTGGAAGGGCGCTCCATAGCATGGGGATGGTAAGGGCATTTGAAGACAAGGGTGGTGCTGGGGCGAAGGGCCCATTGATTTTTTTTTGAATAATAATTAATCATGCATTTTTGTACAATAAGAAATCTTCCACCAAAACTGTCGCAAATACTACCACCAATACTTTGAACATTGTTTTTTGCAGTGTTTAAGTTGGTTAAGCTAGCTGTCTATTTATGCATAAGGCGTACAGGCCGTATCAGTGGAGCTACATGGCTGGGAACTCGAAATTTACTAATTGTGTGAACTAAAAAACGTCTTTTTGTTCTTCCATAAACACCCAATGAATAAGTTTCCAGTTGGGGTTCAGTTTTTGAAGTAAGTATATGCTAATTGCTTCCATTTGATTGCCTCCTTCGTTTTAGAAACTTCGGGTTTTTTAATGCTTATTTCCCAACAAAAGACGAGATGAATAGCTCATACACTAATCTCCCTTTCTCTCAAAGTTTTAATTGATCACCCCAACACAGCACGTTATCAAATACGATTGTCATGTTACAGCTTCTATTCAGAGACTAATTACACCCATTATATTTTCAGTTTGGCAGTAAATGTTCAAATTGAAAAATATCAAGATTTCCTACGTATCATTCCTGATTGACTTTGAGGGGTTTGAGCGTGGCGGTCTGACGAAATTCATTCCCTTACAAGAAGAGGTCTTAAAAGGAAAGAGACACAGGTGCAAACAATATTTTCTCACTTCCTGATCCAAACAGAATAGTTATAATGATGATAATGATGGTATCCGTCTATCACAGGGGAGTTATACCTGGTATTGACTTTGTACAAGTATTGTAGTCTGAGGCGTCTCTGAAAATATTTCCTCGATATATATATATGCATATATATTCGCATAGAAGACCATTATTTAGGATAAAAGTGATTTTTCTATAGCATAAATTACTGCTACATCGGAAACTTTTTTGTTGAAAGCAAATTTTCTCTTTTGACTTCAAACATTTGTCATTTAAATACTAATGACATTTCCTACAATAACATTTCCTGCCTAATAAAATTAATGCCAGCGAATTTCAGAAGAAACTTTGACAGGAGACAGACGAATAGATAATAGGTAAACCCAAGTATTGGACTTACCAAGAATTTTGAAGTATCACCATACCCAACGTGCTATAATGTACGTTTTTATGGCACTACGATTCATCAAAAAGTTCTGGAAAAAGAGTAATGTTAGAATTACTGGTTGTATCACAGTCGACAATTGCATCATAGACTTGAAGTAATTGTTTTATTGGCTTTTCAGAAATTATCTACCGGGAAATCGGTAGTGTAGGTGTATAATAGCTTTTTAACAATTACCTATATCGGCAGTGTAAATGTAATAATAACTATATTTTCTTTGAAGTTAATGTACTTTGTATACGTTGTTGTAATAATCAAACATTGTTAGTTGCTATATTAGAGCTGAGTGAAACGTTATAAATTTCTTGTTCACAATTTCTTGTTATCTTCGACACGTAATGTTTTGACCATTTTTCAAGTGGAAGCCACGATTGCTTTATTACAAATTTCCCATCATCGCTATTCATGACTGTTTGTTTCTCTTTCAAGTTGTATCTTGTGTTTACATGAAACCCCCCAGAAGAAAAAGAAAATCAGGCAAAGAATCACTCTATGATGGCGTGCATTCGATAAAACAAGAAAACCCCATTAATCCTAAAAAGAAAGGTAAAAAACCGATAGTCACCCATGAAGCTGAAACATGGAACCTAATGAAAAGATTGACCTGCAAACTGAGAACCATGCAATGTGCACAGGATATAATCATATTCAACCCGACATAAAACAGTATAACATATCATGGGAAGAAAAGGAGTCAGTGAAATCACAGAATCAACCAGAAAACTCGAATAACAATGGGTTAGTCCTGTTGTCTGAATGGACACCTCGACTCACAATGTGGTTTCCCAGAAATCACATATCAAACTGGCCTGCGAAATATACGATGTCCTGACGAACCATTTAACAAGTTCTACGACGCCCAAGACTGAGATATCAGGCGAATCTTAGAGAAAGTTTAAGTCCAACAACGGACGTTCAAAGGCAGATCATTATAATATTCGTTGTTTTGTTGTATGCTTGGTGTTTTGGGATGGAACTATTAAAACTGGGTGAGACAGTCTTTACGATACTCTGCAGCATGAATGAATTTCTCATCTCCCAGAAAAAAAGATATGAGATTGGTATCACACAAAATGCACCGTGTGCTTGATAGCGTTTTATACGAAAACATGATAATGCATCGAGTTGAGAGAAAAGGCATTATCGCTTTCTGATATACAATCTATTGCCGCTGTATTCGTATAGACACAAGTATAGTTTGACTGACCTGAGTATTTGTATAAATGCTGGCTCGAGGTCATTAAAATCTACCAACTATCTGCTTTTTGTAAAATTATATACATTTGTTAAAGCAATAAGAAAATATTGATACAAAGTATTGAACACCAACAGAACAATATGAAAAAATCAAGCTAGTTCCGGTGTAGCAGAATATCGTAAAAACTGTCTCGCTAGATTTGAATATTTCCATCTTAAAACATGAAGCATACAACGAAGCAATAAAGATCATTATATTCTACCTTTGAAGTCTGTTGTTGGACATTGACTTTCTCCAAGATTTGCCAGACCCCTCTATCATGAGAGTCGCAGAACCAATACATGCTGAGCTTAAATTATTCGTCAGGTTATCCTGTATTTCACAGGTCATCGTTCCACAAATGATTTCAGGGAATCCATGCTGTGAGTCGTGGTGTCTATTCTGATAACAAGACAAGCCCATTACCATTTGAGTTTTCTAATGGATTTTATGATATCCCTGACTCCTATTCTTCCTATAATATATTGTGCTGTTTAGTGATATCTCCATGTCGGGTTGAACATGATTATCTCTTGTGCAAGATGCATGGTTCTCAGTGTGAGGATCAAACTCTTGATAAAGTGCCATGTTCCAACCGATTTTCTTGGGGATAATATCTAGAATGTTAATATTCATCTACACTCCCATTTGTTTGGTTGATAATTGTTAAAAAACTTTATTCATACTGCCGATTTCCTGATAGGTTTTTGCTAAAAAGTTGTTATACACTTTCACTGACGATTTCCTGGTAGAAAATTGCGAAAAAAAACCAACAAACAAACAAACGACGTTTTATAGATAGGTTCATTGGAATTTTGCTATATATTCGCTATTTAGCAATCATACACTGGAAAATTGCCATTCAGCTGTACATCAACTTTTTAGCCATTATTTACCGGCATTCTAGCTTTAAATTAGCTTTTTAGTGATTATTTACGGAGAAAATGGCAAATTTACTGTATTTTAGTTCTTAAGCTATCGTTTTTCGGAAAATTGACAATGTAGCTGTATATTTGCTATTTAGCAATTGTGTACCGGAAATATGCAATTTAGCTGTATATTAGCAACTTGGCATATCATCATCAATAGTCTTTTGACTTCCGTCGTTAGACATAGACCTTCCCCAGGATTCATCACTGTGGCAAAGTCGACAATTTAGCTGTATATTAGCTGTTTAGCAATTATTTGACAGAATATTGGCATTTCAGCTATATATTAGCGTTTTAGTAAATACCTATGGAGAAATTAACGATTTTACTGTGTATTAGTTCTTTAGCTATTATTTATCGGGAAATCGATAATGTGGCTGTGTATTAGCTATTTAGCAATTGTGTAGCGTAAATATGGCAATTTAGCTAATATTAGCTTTTTAGCGATTATTTACTGTAAAGCTGGCAATTTAGCCGTACAGTAGCTATTTAGCGGTCATTTACCGTAAAGTCGACAATTTACCTGTATATCAGCTGTTTTGCAATTATATACCGTGAAATCGGCAATTTAGCTGTATATTAGCTTTTTAGCGATTATTTACCGTAGCAGTATATTAGTTCTTTAGCAATTCCTTGTCGGAAAATTGGCAATTTAGCAGTATATTAGCTTTTCAGCGATCATTTCCCGTAAAGTTGGCAATTTAGCTGCATATTAGCTGTTTTGCAATTATGAACTGCAAAATCGGCAATTTAGCTATATAGTAGATTTTTAGCGATATTTACCGTAAAGTCGGCAATTCAGCTGCATGTTTGCTGTTTAGCAATCACTTATTGTAAAATTGGCAATTTAGCGGTATATTAGCTATTTTGCATTTATGTACGGGGAAAAAGAGAAATTTAGCTGTACTTATCAATTACCATTTTCGACTCCAGATTTAGACTGAAGAGTGAAAAGCTAAATATGAAGGAAAATTTGAACAAAAGGAAATGTGAAATACAGAGAGAAAAAGAAGAAAGAAGTGAGAGAATGAGAGAGAGGGAGAGAGAGACAGAGGGAGAGGTGACAACCTTCAGTTAATATCTAAATTGCTTTAAATCATAACTAGAATTATTTGAATTTCAATTCCATTTACCAAGACGATAATATGTAGATATTATTTTATCAGACCAAATTTCAAAATCTCTCACACGCTCTCAGTTACCAGAGGCAATGTAGCTTTTTTATCACTTTATGTACTTTTTTTATTCTTTTAACTTTCAACCGCTTAATTTTCCTTTTTCAAAACTTCTTAACATCTGAAAATGGAACTCAATTGTCACCAAAATGGTAACCTTATATTCTGTAGGCCAATGGGCGGGCTGTGCAGGAGATGCCTCAATTTTCTCACTCCCTAGCTATTTACCGGTCATCAAGTTAGGCGTTGATGGGCGGACACATCTTGCAATACAATAGCTCATCAAATTACCTAACCTTTTCACAGAATTCCTGAGAATGTTGAATCTCCAAGACACATCTGTGAGGAGCGAGCAACGATATTCCAAATTACCACAGAAATTCTTTGAACAGAGACTTTTCTTCCTTCTTTTCCCTTACCACCCATGGACTCCTTGCTCCCTTTTTTTTTTCATCACATATGCTAATTTTGCGTATTTGGATATTATTGATGTTTCACAATCTATAGCCAATCATTTCCAGGTGGACAGAAAGGCGGGGGAAGAAGATCGAAATTCAATGTATCATTAATTTAATCAATACATTCAACGGTCCAGGCCTGGTATGGCCGAGCGGGGAACGGCTCGGAGAATGGAATTAGCCGGAGCAAGTTCTAACTCTGAATGAGAGTATTCGCATTCACTTCTTGATATTTATTTGGTTGCCCGTCATAAAATTTCCGTTTTGGCATTTGTCTTTATTATCGTCATTTGGACAAATTACGAGGCAAAAAGTTAGTTATACGTATTTGACTGATTACTCGACATTAGCTTTCTTCTAAGGTTTCCTCTTACAATACATCATACCAGTTGTTATCAAGTTGATCCTTCCAAATTGTAGATGTTGTACTGAAAGGATATTCAAATATTGTTTCCGTATAAGCTCAAACTCTGTAAAAAGATCAATTTCTTATTTGGAAGCTCAATTATACGTAGACTTGGAAGTATTGAACCGTTAATGAGTAGACATAAGACTATTTTCTTGCACGGCAATACTAGGCCTTGAATTGACAATCAATCCAAAACGACGTTGCAGCAACTTAATAATGAAATATTATATTATCATCTATATTCCCCAGACTTATCTCCAATAGATTATCACTTATTCCAGCTCCTTGAGCCGTCTCTTTGCAATAAAAAGTACGCCATCAAAGAAGCTATAATGACAGCATTTTAACAATTTCTAACCTCAAAAGATAATTTCTCTGAAAAGGGGATCCAAGCCCAACAGAAAGAAGTTATTAAAGCAAATAGAATTTATTTCCACCGATAAACCAGGCTTACTAACACTTATTATTCATTTTTCCTTTCATAAACGGCTATTTCATGTAGGATAACCTAACTGTATTGCTCTTTTCGTCTTTACAGACGGTCTTTGTAGCATCAGGATTCGAAAGCGCTGATGCCTAGGCGCTTAGTGTAGAGGAATTATTGTGCTCCAGTTTCAACCCCACTTTTGAATCATTCTGAAAGCTCACAAAGGAGAAATGTGAGAGATCAGTCTGGCTGCAGGGGGTTATATCCCAACTAGTTACAGCACCTGGTATTTTTAGACGGTCACCGGTCTAGGTACTGGTCAGGTTTGGCATTGGTTAACTTCTGTGATCATATTTGAACCTGTGAGTCTAAAGCAATTTGTCTGGAACTAAGTCAGAGACATCATAGAATATATAAGAAAACCTGAACGGCAATGGGTTGGCAATGTTGCAAGAATGACAGACAACTGATTGACAACACGACTCACAACATGGATCCCCTGAAATCATATGCTAAACCAAGGTTGACAAAATACAAGATGGAGAGATGAATTGCACAAATTTAGAAAATACTCGGACTACGATGCCCACTATAGAAAATTGTAGCGAATCCTGGGGAGGGTGTATGTTCAACGACGGACGTTAAAATACTGATTATGATGAATGATGATGATTTATGCTTCGCATAGCCCAGGGGTTCTCAACATCTTTCGAACTATTCCCACCACTCCCCTATAAAAATTCAAGTGTCACCCCCACACTTGTACTAAAGATGTATAATATCGATATAATATGAAAAAAAATTCCAATATCTGTGAATGGAAAATTGTTATTCAATACTGCTCATTTTTCTTTGGGCAATGATGCCCATGACAAACGCATGAATCCATATCTCTCCTGTTATAGCCAGATCGCTTTGGACACGGTTCTCGTATGATGTCCAGGGTCAATCTTCCTAAGGGGGAGACCGATTTCTATTCTACTCTCAATGATTGATATCAAATTCTTCCTGACTCTTTTGGGTCAACTGGTGACAAGCACCGAGAAATAAATGAATGAACTCTCCAAATATGTGGATGAATAGCAGGGTAGATGAAGTTCTTTAGCTCTGTGAAGCAATAAGTGTTGGGTATTGGGATAGCACCAAAAAACGTATTTCCAATGATTAGATCTTCACAAAACATTAAAGAATCGGCTTTGTTCGTAATATGATACGGTTTCGATTTTTGTCACGTACACAGCAATCTATTTTGGGCGATCAGACTCCTTGTCATTCGAGTTGTTAACACAACGTTTTGGCTGATCCATTCTACGACCTTCTTCATGTGTATTATCCGAATGTGGTGATGGTTCACAGATTTTTCCCGTCCAGCAGATGGAGTGAAAGGTTGAACGATTGGTGCGCATGGGACGGTAAAGACGAGACATGATTGAGTTATGGGATAGAAAAGTTTGCCGGAAAGACATGGCAGAGGCGAAAGCAATTGCGGTCGTCAAAGAAATAGATAGAAAAGATCTTTGTGATTTTATATATATATTTAAATATATATATATATATGTGTGTGTGTGTGTGTGTGTATATAGCTCCTCTATTCAGGGTTGAGCACCCTTTAAGTGAGGTAACTCATCCATTCTAAGCTAATTCAATGCTCTTCCACAGGAATAGAGCACTCTGGAGGATGGGGAATTTCTGCATATATAGATATATAGCTTAAATTCAGCCTTACTGACCGTCCAGTTCCGTAGCCCAGTGGTAGGGTATCGGCCTGAAGCGAAGGTTTAAATCCTGCCTCGTGGTAGTGGATGGGATAATGAAAAGTCTATAGCCAAACTGAAGAAATGTAATACATCGGAACAGCTGTCCGTGGATGACACAATATATATATATATATATATATATATATATATATATATATATATTTCTCAGGCGAAAGGGTTAGCACGAGATGAGAGGCAAGGCTAAGACAACCCGCCTGCTACCAACACTCATGCAGTCACTTGAGTCAGATGGCCCAACTCTGAGTGCGTACAGTGTACGTGATTAAACCACCCTTGAACTGGAAGATCCATCATAGAGGGTTGAATAGAGCTCAGCAAACACAGTGCATTATAGTTTCACAAAAAGAAATGGTCCAAATTGCTCTCATACTCATAATCCAAGTCACCCATCAATCTTGCCTCCCATTCTTTTTTTCCTTTCACTTCTATAACCGTCGCCTGTCTTTATCTCCAATTACCTCCAAAGGAGAGGCAAAAAACCCAAGCTAGCCTGGGAACCTACCCCTCAACACAAATATTTAAAAAAACTCCACAACCTGATAGGGATCTACCACCTGCAGACTCTCCATGCCCCGTGGTTCAACCATAGGCTAGCTCTACTGTCAGAATACCCCTACAAACAGGTGACAACCCCCTACAGACAGCGTGTATCTGCCAGGAGAATGACACTCCTGATAAACCTACAACTTTGAAATCCTGCTCCTATCCGTGCCACCTCGATTGGTTTAAAGCGTTGGAAAAAATTAGAATGAGAAAGAAAAAGAAAAAAAGATGGATAAATAATTAAAAATTCAACATTGGTGCCTTTTAGTTTTCTTCTAAATTCCCTGAAAGTATTAACTGTAAAGTATATAAGAAGGTTTCCATGCCAAAACAAACTATATATGAATTCCTTGAAATGAGAAAAAAGGGAAAATATTAATCATGTATAATGCATTCTTCAGCAAAATGCTACTTTCCTCGATCCGTAGGAAGGCTTAAATGTGTTTTGTTGGAAAAATAAGGCAAATATTGATAGAATGCACTCCGGAAAAGCGGCAATGGCGATGCTTAATTGGTGTATAATGTGTTTTATCATAGAGTCCTTTATATATATATATATATATATATATATATATATATATATATATATATATATATATAGATAGATAGATAGATAGATAGATAGATAGATAGATATATTTATACACGCAATTTTATACACTGTTTTTGTTCTGCGTGGTAGGAAAAAAATAGATAAACAAAAACACATCAGCGATTATTGTATATTTTGATGATTTGAGAACGAAGAAATACTCTTAAATAATCCCACAAACGGGAGTTTGGAATAAAATGATCGTGATCCATTATTGATAATGAGAAGTGCTGGTATATTGAAGAGACTTGCTTGCTACGTAATCAACAACGAAAGCCAACATTGACTACAGCTATGAGACCTTATTGAGCAAAAGTAATAAAGGCAAGAATTGAAACAATCCAGATAGCATTACGAAAATCAGCTACGATACTGGAGAGAATGCTGGAATATTGAGAAAACCAGCTGTCCCTCTTAATTGAAATTCACCATTGCTTATATTTCCTTTTTAACCGCTACAGTATTTAGATCAAGAAAAAACATTTGTGTTAAGTACAATTTCCAAATTGGTCAATAGCGTTTGTAAGGAAATTAGTGGTCAAGAGAGAGAGAGAGAGAGAGAGAGAGAGAGAGAGAGAGAGAGAGAGAGAGAGAGAGGGGGGGGTTGTGGTAAGATAAACAGCATTCTTTCTAAATCGGTCCATCGAGTTTATGAAGTTAGAAAAATACGATATGGAGTTGGCAAAGAGAGAGGAATTGTTTTTCTTCTTTACTTCACACTACATTATAATATTCCTTTTTGGAGATCAATTCTCGGGATAAAAAAATAGAAAGTAAAAGAAAGAAAAAAGGAAAATAAATAAAAGAGAAGAAAGAGAAAAAAAGAAAGCAGACAACACAGTGTTATTTACATATACACTCACTCAATTCATAACTTTTTCTTTTGCCAATGAATTATATTGCATTTTGGACGATACGTTTCATTCTTTGTGAAATCATTATTTCTGTTTCTGGAAATTTCAACGGAGATTAGCTTGGAAAAATGGTTTTATCACAAAAACAAAATGTAGAATGATTCTGTCAAACTTATATAAATAACGTTGCAATTTTTTAACAGTGACCGTTCTTTATCTTGTTATCGGAGTGATTGCCGCTATTCAAGTCTAGTGGTTCCCAAGGCTCCTCAATGGAGCATCGTGTGTTTGAGAAAGGGACCTAGCTTGGTAAGACGTTCTATTAATTGGCGCAAAAGCATAGGCTGGGCAACTGCAGGAAAATCTTGCATACAGCGCATGGTATTTCCAAACGGTCACCCATTTGGGTTATCACCACGGTCGACGTCTGTTAACTTCGGTGATTCCTCGACAACTTGTGTATACAACGTTGTATGGCTATCGCAACAGCAGTAGCAAAAGTATCAGTAGTTTTTGGCAGTTGTAGTAGCGATAGTAGAAATAGTTTTAGCAGTTGTAGTAGCATCAGTAGCGAGTAAAGCAGTAGCTTTGGTTATAGTAATGGTAACCGTAATAGAAGAAGCTGTAGTTTTTTGCAGTAGATGTAAAAACAGTACTAATCTCGCATTAATGATAGCATTAGCTGTAGTAGCTGTGGCGTAAAAACAAACCGTAGTTCTAACAATAGTAGAAGTAGTTTTAGCAGTAGTGATAGTAGTATGGTAGCAAACATAGAAGTAGTTTTAGCAGTAGTAATGGTATGAGTAGTAGAAATAGCAGTAGTTTTTGCTGTGGTTGTAGAAACAGTACCAATCTTTGAGTAATTTTAGCAGTAGTAGTAGTATCAAGAGCGTAAATAGTAATTTTAACCGTTGTAGTAAAAGCAGTACCATTCTCAGTAATTTTAGCAGTTGTAGTACCAGTAGAAAAAATGGTAGTAGTAGCAAATGTTGCTTTATTTCAGGAGTAGTAGTAGCAGCAATAGGAAAAAAGTAGCAGTGGTTTAAACAGTAGTTGTGGAAATAGTGACAATCCTGCAGTACTATAAGCAGTAGCAGAAACTACGGTAGTTTTAGCAGAAGCCGTAGCAAAAGTAGCACACATAGCTGTAGTTATATCAGCCACTGCATTTTCTTACTATCGATGGAGCCCTCCTTCCTCGGAATATTTGGAGTTATGATATCCATTAAATATTTTCCGATTATCCCTTTTTGATAAAGAGTCGGGTTTAATTTCCGTTTAATTTGGTTTTGAGAAAGAGAAAGAGAAAAAAATCCCGGAATAATTCCACCAATCTATCATAGAATTAAACTCTTTTCATTTGAAGTTCGTTGATTTTCTTTTTAAATTCTTCCTTCCTTCATGAAGAAAAAAAAGGATTGTCGTGTAATTATCCGTAATTTTTTCTTTCATAAATTGTGCAATTGGCCTTATTGAAGCCAAGTTGATTATAAAAGGTTAATTTGGTGCACCAGCGGGCGAGAGTGAACCTTTGAAATATTGTGATGAAGATGAAGACGACATTTTTGAGAAATGAAAAGGGAAGAGAGGGAAGAAACAAATAAAAAGCATGATAATTGACGATAAAAAGGTTGAAAATGAAGAATTAAACAGGTCTGGGTAGTCACTCAATAGAAATGTGATCAAATAATTTTGACATCATGTTGTGTTGGGAGCGATCGAAAAAAAAAAGGAAAAACTGGTTGAATGAATTAGTTATTCACAAGAAAAATCTAAATCTCGAAAAAAAAAACCCCCAAAAAATGTGAATGCTGCCGGGCACAAATTAGGGACCAATCTACCCTATACTCACATTACAAACTGAGCACCCAATAAAAAAAAACATGAAAAGGGAGCAGTTTTTACAAAACTAAAACCAACCTTTCTGTAGGAGTATGGAGTAAATGTTCAGCCCCCGTGCCCCATCAGTGCAGTCTGTACACGTGATACACACATAGCCAGCCAATCATCCAGTGTAACGTAAAAACTGAAGAGACTATTTTGGCAGTTTTGGTTGTCTGTTTCTATTAGTGATGGAGATGAAGATGATATGTTTGAGTAATAAAAGAAAAAAGGGAAAGAACTCTCATAAAAATGACGATAATCGACGATAAAAAAGAATAAAATGAAAGATTGAAATAAAGGACTTCGGCATTGTGGAATTGAGAGCATGATAAAATTTAATTGTATTGCTAATATTGATCTGATGATGCAAGTCGATCTGTAAATGAAGAAATCGAAAATTTTAGTCTTCACATGAACTTCAGATAATATTGGACGAGCTGAATCAAAGAAGCAAGAAAGTGGGTTTTCAAACGGACACCAGATAATGCTATCTGAACTATACATAGAGAATGAGAAAGTTTGTCTCCACATAAACTCCAGAGCTTGAGAAAGTATACCACTATATTTACTAAGGACAGCAATTATCCAAGGCGTTGTCTAGAGGAGAAGAGATCTGGCTAAGAATCGCTCTATGTTAACAAATTTTTTGGTAGAGCCAGCTCAAATTTGAAGAACAAGAAAATCCTATAAGTTCTCAGGAGGAGGGTACACAGCCAATGTACTCTCCTGATAGTAGCCTATGGAGATGGAGCAAGAGCGTTGAACCTCAAACTGTGAATCATACAAGGTACACTGGATATAATCATGCCCAACAATAAGCGGAGAGATCACAACACAGTTTGGTATATTAGGAGAGGAGGGGTTAGAGATCCCATAGGTAACATGAGGAAACTAAAACGGTAATGTGCAAGTCACGTTGCAGAAATGCCAGACAACCGATGGATATCATGACTAAAATATAGCTACCCAAAGATCATATGTGAAATTGTGACCAGCAAAAAATAAGATGACGTGACGTGATAAACAAGTCAGGGGATCATTGGCTCCCCAATGTCCATAATAGAGGGTCTGGTGGATCTTGAGGACGTTTTACATCAGATGACAGACGCTAAACTGATGCTGCTACCGATCCTGAGTGGTTCTGTCACATT
>OY735241.1:9897759-9922759 GCA_963457665.1 Thysanoteuthis rhombus | reverse complement strand
TATCTATCTATCTATCTATCTATCTATCTATCTATCTATCTATCTATCTATCTATCTATCTAAATATCTGTTTCAGTTCTACCAATTCTTTTCAGAAATGTTCATATTTATTTATCCATCTATCTATTAGGAGTCGAGAAAAGTAACAGTTCATTGATCACCCCTTTCTCCAGTCAGTTTGCAACTGATATTCAATTTACAATATAAGTTTATGCCTAATCAGTACCTTAGTTCGTGTCTAGCCGGATTCAGGGATGTTCCTTTTTTGAAAATAAAACTTTTCAGTGACCATTCCCCCTAAAAAGAAATTTATCCAATAGTTACTCACAGAGTGAATGAGGTTAAAAAGTGACCATACTTATATACAAAGGTGGGTTAATATTTCCTGGACATTTACCCAATAGCAGAATATTTTCAGTGTATAATCTCTATTCACATTGATAAGTATTCACAACTGAATTAAGCGCATGAGCCCGGAAGGACATCATGGAGAAAGAAAAAAGATTCGTTCTGTACAATAATTTTTTTTTTATTTCGGTTAAATATTTTCGAATGTTCCTGAGTATATATATTTACACGTACTTTGTGAAAAAAAATAACAAACTCTATTTAATTATTTTTCTTGTCTGTCTACAAACCTTTTAGCAATGTCATTGATATTTTTATAGTTGTTGGTGGATCGAGATATTTCGACCATCATTGGTCATTATCATGAAAGTGAGATTGTTGAACTTTTTTTTCCAAAACTTCGATGATACCAATAAAAGGTTTGTACGTGAACTAGAGAAATTAACCAAAAAAATTACTTTTAGAGTATATGTTTAAATGAAAGATTGCAGCTAGGTAATACTACTTTAAAATTTATATATACATGTATATATAAAGAGAGAGAGAGAGAGAGAGAGAGAGAGAGAGGAACAGAGAGACAGAGACAGAGACAGAGGGATAAGTATATGTACGTTTATGTGTAAGTTGAATATATATATATATATATATATATATATATATATATATATATACATATGTATATATATATATATATGTATATATATATATATTTAATCAAAAAGGTATACGTTTATTTCTTTCATAAGCATGTGCACATGCAGAAAGACACACACACACACACATACTTGTATATATATATATATAACTTCATACGTATACTGATGCAACGAACATCGTTACCATCAACTTATAGCGCATACAAATACAAACACAAACTCACACATACACTCATAGACACGCAGGCGTACATGTACACACTCTCTCTAGCACATTCATATATATATATATATATATATATATATATATATATATATATGTATGTGCGTATGTGTGTGCTTGTATGTTTGTGTGTATATATATATATATATATATATATATATATATATATATATATATATATATATATATGACCTTGACACGTATAAAATATATAGTCACTCTGTTTCACACGTGTACGACTGGAACACTATTAAAACTTCATTTTAGTCTGGACTAAATTGTTTATTTTTTGTCCCAATTGTTTCAACTCGTTTTCTTCCATTTATTCTTAATAGAGTTGTAATGATTTTAATTTCACAGTTACTTTGCTGCTTCCAAATAGTTGAAGCACATTGCATTACCATTAAAAAAATGTTCTCCATTTCAACATAAAAGCTCTTACTTTCTATGAAAGAAGGAATTAATTTGTTTAACCCTCCACTAGTCAATTAAATAAGCATGTTGATTGTTTTCTGATTGAACGTAATGATATAGCCATTTCAGAATGGCCCAAGTAGTAACGTCCTGTGAGATCTATAGAGCATCGAAATGAAAAGAGGGAGATGATTTCAGCCCAATTGGTGACATCGAATTCCAAAATATTATCCGTCTATCTATCTCCCTCTCTCTTTCTCTTTCTCTCTTTCTCTCTCTCTCTCTATCTATCTATCTATTTAAGTAAGTATGCTTGTGTCTGTCTATCTGACTGTCTGTATATCTACCTCTGAATTTATAGATATCTTGTCGGTGCCTCCCAATATAAACGCATGCGGATACGTTTGTATATATATATATATATATATATATATATATATATATATATATATATATATACATATATATATATATATATATATATATATATATATGTGTGTGTGTGTGTGTGTGTGTGTGTGTGTGTGTGGTCGTGTGTGTATGTTAGGGTGTATGTATGTGTGTGTGTGTGTGTATATATATATATGTGTATATATGTTAGTGAAAGAGGGAGAACTACAATCTATTCATCCATCTATCTATTACAGTCCCTACATATACCTCTTCTCTATCACAGTCTTAGTAGATTAAATTCAGATTTTATCGAAGACCACTGCCCAACAAAAGACCAGGGAATAAACTTATTCATTGATCACCAATTTCCCTCTTCGCAATTGGTCGATATCAATGAGACTTCGATCAGTTGCCACGCTTCAACGATTGGTAAGCCATACTTCAAACCTCGGAAGAGGTACAATTTACTCTTTACTGTGAGTATAGAATCGAATGCTCATTCTTTTTGAGAATTCTCATCTTTTTCTTAAAAAAGTTTATAGTGTATGTTTAGGGGAGGGTGGGGGGCTATTTAGGCATCTAATTTTAAGCTAAATTTACTTTTTAGTTTGTGTCCAGCCGAATTCGAGCTATTCTTTTAAAATTCTTTCTTTAGTGATCGCTACATAACAAGATGCAAGAAAATTAACTTATTAATCGATCATCCCTTTTTCCATCTATTAAATTGATTACCCTTAACATTGCATGCTGCCAAAAAACATTGGTTATGAGATGGTTCCCAGAGGGAATTAACCAGGCCTGTCCATTTAATTGTGCTTATATATTCTCATGACAAAACTTTTCTTATCCATATTTCTATAGGTCTATTAATTCTGTTAAACCTATCCAAGTCTAGACATGATTAATATCCAAATCAACAGCCCTCTACCTAACAATCTGCGTATACTCAAGGGTCTGATAAAATAGGACGTATGTTTGGGGACTGACCAGTGAGATCAGTTTAATGGGGAGTAATGAGTAACAGGGTGGTGTTCCATAGATTATGGCAAATCGTCCAGCAAAAAGCCAAGTTCATAAGTAGAAAGAGAGAAGATGTATTATAAAGAGGTGACGAGATATATGGAGAATGGGGGAGAAAAAGAAATAAGGAAGGGAAAAAGGGGAAAAAAGGTTGAAAAGAAGGAGGGAGGAAAGGGAGGAAAAAAGGAGGTGGGATGAAAGAAATATAGAAAAGAAAGGGGAAGGAAGAAAGAATAGAAATGAAAGAAGGAGGAATGAAAAAATAGAGGGAATAAGAACGAAGGATAAAAAGAAAGAAAGAAAGAAATGGAGGAGATAAAAAGGAAGGGATAAATAGACGGAGGGGGGAAAAAGGAAGAAAAAGGAAAGAAAAGGGGAAGAAGGAAGGAATGATGGAAGGGAGAAAGGGAGAAAGAAAATGGGAACAGAACAGGAGAAAAATAAGAAGAAAAATCAAAATTGAAGAGAGAATGTTGTTGAGCATACTAAAAAGTGAAAAAATAAAAAGAAGGAATGATTCGTCATTTAACCGACATTTTTTTTTAGCATGCCCCACCCCCTAGGGACGCAATTTGAAAGAAATGGAAAAAAGGTAGTTCAAGGGATAACCTATCTGACTTTTTGTTGAGCAGTGATCACTAAAAAAATGTTTGAACTTTCAGAAAACAAGTTTGAACGCCACTTAACACAAACAGCAGGACCAATTCACCATGAATTTACATTGCAAATTGACCATCGAATGGAACTAATCTAAGGGGAGGGGGTTCAAAAACAAAACAACTGTTTCTTCTAATTATAATGATGAGAAAATGCTAGAACTTAGCTCTGTAACCTCATCGGTGTGGCTCGTAAGCGGGTTTTGTTCACACAAACTAAGCCAAGGCAGACAAGCTTGAAAACTGACGAAACATATGTTGACTATTTTGATGACAGATTTGGTTAACGTTTACAATCGACAGTGCAATTAACATTATAAATCACAGATAAAGAGTAATAAAGAAAAATACATACATAAATTAAGAAAATGAAAGAGAATGAGATATACATGAAGAAAGGAAAGAAAGAAGAGAGTGAGACATACGAAAAGGAAGGAAGAGAGTGAGTTACACATAAAGAAAGGAAGAAATGCACTAAGAGATACATGAAAAAAAAAAGAAACAAAGATACTAGGATATGCATAGAGAAAGAAAGAAAGGAAGAGAGAGTGAGATAGAAAGAAAGAGAGTACATGGACAAATAAGTAATGTGAGTGAGATACACATAAAGATAGAAATAAAGAGAAAAAGTGTTGAATATACTTGAAAAAGGGAAGAGGGGAAGAAAATTAGATATACATAAAGAAAGAAAAAAAGAGAGGAAGGAAGAAGATGAAATATACGAACAGGAAGAAAGGAAGTGAATATCATAAACATTGATAGAGTAAAGTATACACAAAGAAAGAAAGTGATATATATATATATATATATATATATATATATATATATATATATATATATATATTTATATATATATATATATGTGTGTGTGTGTGTGTACGTGTGTATGTATGAGTGTGTGTGTGCATGTGTGTGTGTATATACGCATACACACAAATACACATACACATATATACACACACAAATGTATATAAATGTACATCAATGAATGGAGAAATACAGAAGTAAGAATATATATAGATATATGTATATATATATATATATATATATATATATATATGTGTGTGTGTGTGTGTGTGTATATATATATATATATATATATATATTCCACCGTCTTTCTTTTATATATATATATATACACACACACACACACACACACACACACACACACACACACATATATATATATATATATATATATATATATATATATATATATATATATATATATATATATATATATATATATATATATATATATATATTTATATATATGAAGGGAGGAAAACAGACCAATGAATAAAGCCAAAGAAAAATGAAAGATTTGGGAGGGGGAAAAAAGAAAGAATGAAAAAGAAAGAAGGGAAAAAGAAAGAAGGGATAAAAGAAGGAAGTAAAAAAGAAACGAATGAAGAAATAAAGATCGACATATATATATATATATATATATATATATATATATATATATATATATATATATATATATATATAATCGGCTGGGGAAATGTTCCATAGATTGTAGCACATCGTTTACCTCAAAGCGAGATTTAGCAGGCAGCGGGAATCGGACGATTATATGTCAGGCGCCGATTTTTGGTCTGCTGCGATAAAGTGCCGCAGAGATTAATTTAGGACTATTGAATTAGAAATCAAGCAAGGTCTAAAGAGTCACAATGGTATTAGATAGATAAAAAAGATTGTGCAGTGTAATTGATCGGGGAGGACAGGGTGGGGGCCTGGTTGGATGGAAGGGTGTTGTTGAGATGCGCGTGGAATGGAGGGGCGATGGAGACCAGGGCAGGGAAAAGAGAAGCTGCAAATGAGAAATTAAAAAAAACAATCAGAAACATGATATATGTCTGTAAACACAGCCACACCAATAGACCTACACGCACACAGCAATACCCCTCCACATATACGTACACACACACATTACACCAACACTCACGCACGCACATATACATATATATATTCGTGTGTGTGTGTGTGTGCGTGTCAGTTCGTGTGTGGGAGAGAGTGAGGAAGGAAGAGAGAGATCAAGAGAGTTCGAAAATGGTTCCGATTCATTTCATTAGTTCATTTTACAGCAGAACTGACAGAATTCGGCCAAAGAAATTTCTGATTTCTTGTATATAATTTCCTTTCCACATGATTGGATTAAATACTGTTGCTGGGTTTAGATCAATCATGTGTTCTGCTATTTACTTGTATGTATCTTTGTATGTATCTATCTATTTATTTAGACTCCGCCTTGCCCACGCCGTTCAGAGTAGAGAACTTCTGATTTGGCACACACACACTACTAGATGAGTAAGAAAAACATTTTTTTGCAACTTTCACCATCAAAAATGATTTAGAAGGGTTCAAATTTCAATACAAATTTATGCTAAATTGGTCTTTCTTTTATCGTCCACGAGCTTTTGCGATTGTTTTTTTAAATGCACACCATTTGATGATCATATGCCCAAAGAAAATGTGAGATGAGTAACTTATTCATGAATCTCTCGCTTCCGATGTTTTAATTGATCACCCTCAACATAGTTATCTACCTTAAGACTGTGGCATCGTTACAGTTTCTATTGTGTGACAAATGAAAATGTGTTTTATTAACTTTTTAACTAAAAAATTCATAAATTCATCGTTCAAACTATTCTGTTAGTATTTTCATGAAATTTAATTTCACTACAACCTCTGTTATATTTACGATGTAAAAAAGAAGCATATATGAGTGATCATGATTCATAGTTTCTTCGGAATGTTAGCTTTATTTCTTAAAAAACATATACATGTCTTTGATTTTCTTGAATATTGCTCCAAGTTCTGTTAATTTTTAAGCCCTGTAAGGATGATAAATGAATTTTCATAATGTATTGGATACTTTTTGCAAAGCATTTGCAAAAACATATTTATTTTCGACATAATCCTCCTTGTTAAATCACTCAATCTAGAAGTGATTTTTTTTAAAACGGGAAAGATTTAGATGACTATTCGGGAGATAAGAAGGTAGGAAGGATACAAGAATAGAGGGGGATCGTTGTAAAAAAGAGAAGAAACAACAAAACAAAATGGGCTACCGTGAGTTGATAGAAAGAGAAGTATGAAATAAAGAGGAGGAAGGAAATATGTAGGCGGTGTCCTTAAGTGGCTTTCGTTCCTATTTACGCTTCACATAGCACAGTAGTTCACAACTTCTTTCAACCAATTCCCTCCACTCCCTATGGAAATTTCCACGTCACCACATCACTGGTACCAAAGATCTATACTATATCGACATAGTATGAAAAAAAAACTATCTAATATCTTTGTATGTAAGGTTGTTATTCAATACTGCTCATTTTTCTTCAAGAGTAAGGTTTTTGTATTTCCAAAGCATCACATTGGTGTCAGCCACAGATCACACGTGCCAAAACATTGCTGTTAGAGAGAAAAAAAAACACCCAACCGAAAATACACCTTGACTGGCTTGAAAAATATGTTCGCAGAATATGGAAAAAAAAACACCTTAACAGAAACGCGGACCAGAAAAGTAGACCAGTACATCTACTTAGGACAACGACTCTCCATGAAATCCTCAGAAGAGGAAGAAATCAAGCGAGGGATCTCTCTAGGATAGCAAGCTTTCTGTAGATGTTGAACCTTTTAAAATAAGAAAATCCCATTCGTTTTTAAAAGAAGTGTATGCAACTGATGTATTCTCCTGATAGTCACCTTTTGTAGCGAAACGTGGAACCTAACCAAAAGATTAACCCTCACGTGTACATGAGAGAATCCTACTCAACATCATATGGAGAGATTAAATACAGGACAGTATATTTGAAAAAAAAAACAGGAACCTGAGATATCATAGAATTCATTAGAAAACTCTCATAACACTGGGTTGGTCATGTTGCAAGAATGTCAGACAACCGATTGATATCACGACGATACGTAGACCCCTACAGATCATATGCAAAACTGTAGCCGACGAATTATAACATAGTATGACGAACTACATAAGTTCAGAAATTAGCGACGCCCATGATAGATAGGTTTTTGCGAATCCTGCTGCTGCTGCTGATGATGACTATGGTGATTGTTCTTTCAGTTAAGGACATGACACTTTGAACAAAAACTCAACACTCATTCACACACCCTCTGAAATAGACGAGAACATTATAAATCGCTCAGTTCATTTGCCATATGTGAATTAAACTGAAGCCTGACGTCATCCTGACCTATTCCAACCGGAGATGGGTGAAGGAGATGAATGTATGCCATTCACAAGGGCGTTTGTACGAAGAGGAAACAGACTGTTCGGTCTGGAGTTTGAACTCATCTCGCCGATCTAAGTATCTCCAACCGTTCTGCTACCCACACTTCCAAGAAAAATAAGGAAAGTCATCAAACATTTCGAGAATGATCTTTCAATAACGAACCTGATTGGAGTCTATAATCCTCTTCTCTCCCATTGAACTTGAATTGACTTAGATTGAATAAGCGTCTTAGGCCAATGGAAATAATTGAAGAAAGCACATAAGATAACAGGTCTGGTTGGTCATTTCATAGAAACTGAACAACGTGTTTTGGCAGCATCCCGTGTTAGGGTTCGCTCAATGGAGAATGAATTGAACAAAGGGGTAAACAATGATAGAGTTACTTCTTTCGCATATTGTCGTACAGGAATCACTAAAAAGTTTGCCCCCTCCCCCAACAAAAAAAAGAGTGTGAATTCTGCCGGACCCAAAAAAGGGATCAGTTTCGCATGAACTAACATAAAATCACCATCTCCCTCAAAACCTATGGATGAACCGATGAATAATTAGCATTAAAAAAAACGGAATAAACAACAAAACATTTTTCTAAGCACAATAAAGAGTAAAATTTCCAGCCCTCTAGCTCCATTGATTGAGTCTGTACACGTCTCACATACATGATGAGTTGGACCAACTTGAAAACAGAAGAAACCTCGTGTTGATAGTTTTTTGTGACAGTTTCGTTTGACGGTTCCTGAAAAGGGGTTGTCATCTTAAAGATGTTCAATAGCTTTAGATTCAGCAAGGGAGATGACTCTCTGAGGTGCCCTTTGAAGTGATACAGTTTATCAATCAGTGAAATGTGACAACAACTGATAGAAGTCACATTAATACCGACCAATGACTGAAGTCGTTAAATCCCCGGTAGCGTCAATCAACGAGAACTTAATTCTGGGAGAGCCAATGATGTTTCAGTTAACAGCGAATGCAATAGGATCAACGAGCCGATTTCACATCCAGTAGAGGCTATCTTTTCATCATCTTCATCATCATCATCATCATCATCGTCTGTCATTGGATGTAGACCTTTCCCAACATTTGCTAGATTTCTCTATTGTGAGCATCACGGCTCCAATACTTCCTGAACTCTGGCCTGTCACTCTTTTTTTCTGTAGGCCACAGTTTTGCATATGATCTTTGGGGATCCATATTATGGGTTGTGTTGTCCGGCAGTAATCAGGAATTCTGGCAACATAATCAGCCCATCGCCATTCAATTTTTTAGAATTTTGTATATCTCTGACTTCTCTGTCATATATTGTACCGTTTCGTTAGTACGTTGAGCACAATTCTTTCCAGGGCATGTTGCATGGTTCTCAGTTTGACGGTCAATTCTTTGTTTAGGTTCTATTTTTTTTTTACCTCCCTAGATGAATATCAGGGGGATATATTGGTCTTAAACTCTTTTTTAAAAGTCTAATGGGATTTTTTGTTCGATGGAAATTGAGCTTGTTAATCCAGTGAGATTTTTTTCGTCTGATTTATACTTCTAAAGATTTCAAGAAGATTCGTTATCCAACGTGGATGTGGAAGTCTTCTTTCTTCAGCTCTGCGTTTTGGCTTTGATTGTTGTGCATTTATCTTTTTGTACAAATGAACCTTAGGAAAGGCATGATCCTCAGGAGTTTAGGTGAGATTGCAGGGTGGATTGGGCGTTCTACCTATCGATGAACAATCAGTGAAGTAGAAAGACGTCTATGATTCCATATTAAGGGAAAGGGAACAACGTCAGCAATATGAATAATAAGATCAAAAGATCATCAGACAGCCCAATTCACCCGAGAGAAGACGAGAGTCAGGGACATAATAGAATCGATTAAAAATCGCAAATGGCAGTGGGCTTGTCATATCGCAAGAACAGTAAACCAATCGACATTGCGTCTCACAACATCGATCCAAAGAAATCACTTGTGCAACTGAGGCTGGCAGAGTATTAGATAGAGAGACGTGCTTGACCAATTCAGAAAGTACTGGCTCCGTGACACCCACGATTAAGAAGTGTGGTGGATCTTGAGGAAGATGTATGTCCTATAAAGGACGTTGAAAGACACATGATGATGATGAGGATGATGATATCAGTTTGAAATCAACGTAGACGGCAGCTTCTGCAGCCAAGTTGATGGAAAACGTATCGCATTCTGCTCTCTTTTGGACTGCAGCAGCACAACCGTGAGGGGGGGGATTGTAGACTTGGTGCCTGAGCATTTCCATACTCTTCACCAAGGCTAATGCCATAGTGAGGTCACCAGTGTCGTACCATTTTTTATTGAGACAGACGGGGGTCTGCATTGAAGTCACTCTCGACCTCGGAGTCAAAATTGATGTCAAACGCTCGAAAATTGATTTTCACGTTACTGCTTTGAAAGTATCTGTTATAAAGCTAACAAAATCTCAAGTTAGGCTCCTTGAGAGTTTGATCCTTACCAGGTGCTTCATTATCATGTCCCTCAGTCAAAGTACGCTAAATGAATCAAATATACAATATTTCAGAAGGCAAGTGTGAATCTTCAATCTCTCACCCAATACCTCTCTGCACATACACACACACACACACAAATATATATATATATATATATATATATATATATATATATATATATATATATATATATATTTATACATATATATATATATAGAGAGAGAGAGAGAGAGAGATAGAGCGAAAGAGAGAGAGAGAGTGAGAGAGAGAGAAAGAGGGATAGAAAAAGAGAGAGGAAAGGGACAGAAAATAATTCTGATTTCGACATCAGAATTATATATATATATATATATATATATATATATATATATATACATATATATAAAGAGAGAGAGAGAGAGAGAGAGAGGGGGGAGAGAGAAAGAAAAGGGGAGAGAGGGGGAAAGAGTGAGAGGAAGAAAATGCTTCAAAGTTTACCGTGGATGGGGTCCTGAAACAATTTTATGGATAGTGGTTCACCTACATAACAGCCACTGATGTACAATAACACAAATATCTTATGTCGGTGCAAAAAAATTTGCAGTTTTTGACCATCAACTTTGAAGCTGTATATATCAGCCTGTTATAAAAGTTAATGATTGAAATAAGAACTGTCAGAATCTGAATATTTTTGCCAACTAAAAACGAGTCCATTTATTCCAAAAGCATTGGTGTCTTGAGTCATAAAACCAATGAATTATTCGGAAGCGTTTTGAGCTGCTGTCTGGTCGTCTGAGACTTTCCTAAAATGTTTGAAGGTATGAGATTCAGTGAGTAAATTGGGAGGAATAATATTTTACAGATTAGTCTGATCAATTTCTGCAGCGTCATTCGTGCAACATTTGAGCTTTTTCATATTCAGGGTCATTCGTTTGTCACGTACAGCTTTTTTGCTTTTCCAATTTTGTTGAAAAACTGTTGAATGGTCACCGCTTAGTTTCTCTACTCTATCTAGAGATGTAGTGCGTGGGTCGTCAATCACAGAAGGACGTCCACGTCCTCAAGGCTGTCGACTCTATTCCAAAAACTTTAGAACTAATGTTGAGCAGTACATCTGTTGAAATTCCCCAGCCCAAATATTTGATACACACCACGAGCAGCTTCCGTTGAATAACGTCCCGTTTTAAAACTCATGAAATGATAGTGCTAGGGTTTGCTTTTTTTGCATCGTATATTTTAGAGCTTCGGATAAACCTGAATGAATAGTGAAATAAAACCTCCTACTCAAATAAATAGAACGATAATCACTCTTTGAAAGGGCATAGTACAATAATATCGTTACATAGGAGTCTATTCGAGAAAAGCATTGAAGTTTAAGATAAATTCTTCAATTATTCTTGCACCAATATGATATATATATATATATATTTGCACATTGCATAAATAATGATTCAGTCTATTGAGTAGTTTTCAACAAATTTGTTGAAAATGTTCCCTTTCAATCAAATATGATTGAACGTTGCAAGAGACCACTCGACCCCCTTTGCACAAGAAATATCTACATATGACGCTGATTTCTCATTTAATTCATTTTCAGTTCTCCTTGCTTTATATTTTTCATTTGAAAGAAACTAGAGTCGACAGGATATATCTATTAAAAATAATTGAAAAAAACCTTAATAATACCCCCCCGCGAACCCTACTAGGCATATTCATATGAAAGAGTCTGCCAAAACTGTCACAAAACTTGTCAACGTAGATTTTGCTCAGTTCCTAAGTTGGTTCAGCTGGCTTTTCGGCAGACTTTGTGTGTATCACGCGTACAAAATGCATCAACAGAGCTTGTTTCAAGATTTATTATTATTAAAGCTTTTTTTCAGAAATTCTCCCCCAAAAAGGTTTTTAGGAAGAGGTATCAGTTTACAATATACATTTATGCTAAATTGGTCCCTATGTTAATCACTACCCAATGAAAAGTGGGAGAAGGAATTCATCCACTATTTACTCTTGCTACCAGTGTTTTGATTGATAACTTTTAACACAGCTTGCTACCAGAAGATATCGGTCATATGACTGTTCCTATTGAGCGATTAACCAGACCTGTTTTATTTTTTAATTTGAAAGGAACTAGAGTGGACAGGATATATTCATTAAAGATTAATTGAAAAAATACTTCAGAACGCGGAAAAATGTTGTTTTTTTATATAAAAAAATTGAAAATATTTTCACTGTTTTAGAAGATGGCGTTCACAGATATCTCAAATGTATTTCTAAGATAAACTTAATCAAGTTTTCAGTGTGCTTACGCTGTTTACGGCTGCAATTGTCCCTGCTTGAGTTCTATCACCACCTTTATCATCATCAGCAGCAGTAGCAGCCTTTTGGCGTCCGGTGTTGAACATAGACCTTCCCTAGAATTCGCCAGACTTCTTTATCATGGGCATCACGGAGCCAATACTTTCTGTACTTGTCTATTTCGTCATGCCATCTTATATCCTGCCGGGCACGGTTTTGTTTATGATCTCTGGGTATCCCTGTTGCGAGTTGTGATGTCCATCAGTTGTCCAGCATTCTTGCAACATGAATACCCCATTGCTATTTGAGTCTTTGAATGATATCCCTGCCTCCTGTTTTTCTCTCCAATATACAGTGCTCTTGTGATTTATCAATGTGGTTTTTAAACTGATCCTCCTCTGTGCGCGTTGTATTACTCACAGAGAGTCTTGAACATCTTTTGATTAGGTTCCATCTGAATAACTTTTAAAGACTAAGAGGTAATTCTTTGTTCTTGAAGGTACAGCTTGCTCCACAAGAAGCTTGCCATCCGAAAGCTCCATATATCACGTTAATTCAAAACCAGTTCATTTGCAATATGAGAATTAGACTTAAGGGTGACAAGCACATTGAGTGGTGCAACTCATTTTATCCTGAACAGTTTTACCATAGCTCAACAGAAAGAATGGTTCATGCCTTCCCCAAGATCATTATGACGAAGTGAAGACAAACAACCTCAGTCAGAATTTGAACTCAACTTGCCCAGTTCATTTGCACTGTTAACTGCTCGGTTACCTGTGTATCATGAAAAACCGTTTACCAAAACTATCAACATTGGTACCACGTAAAGACCGTACAGATGGAGCTAACAGACGGTAAATTCAAACATCTACTCCATATTGTGCCTACAAAAACCTCTTTTTTTCAAATACCTTCCTGAAGAAAATTTTGAGTGCTGGGTTCAAATTGCAACGGATATTATTCTGAATCGATCACTCAGTTTATGTCCAGCGGCATTCACGCTCTTTTTTTTTTCGAGAATTCAAACTTTTTTGTCCTTACGATGACTGCCCAACAAAAGGCTAGAGAAGTAATTTATCCATAGATCAACGCTTTTGGAACTTTTTAATTGATCATCTTCAATCGAACATGCAGCGAAAAGACATTGGTCACATGACTATTTGCATTTGGTGACTAACCAGGCCTGTATCTATGAAAAATTGAACTGAGAGAATAATTTATAACCCGGAAAAAATTACAAACATAATTATTTTAAGTGAAGCGGAACTTGTTTGTTTCATTTCAAAAGATGGCGTTCTTAGATATCTCAAATGAATTTTTAGGATTATTTTAATCATCCTAATTGACGACACAAATGATTGAATTCATTGGTAAAAAATGTCGGACCGGGAATTCGATTGCACGCATGCGCAGTGTAAGTTTTTCATCAACGAGCATTAGTCATCATCTTGGCTGGTCTCTCTTAGAGTTGTCCGATTTCTCATCGGCCTATCACTAACTTCCAACACAGAGTCGGACTAACTACATAGCAAAAGTAACTTATGATACTAGCCCCGCATTTCCATGAGCACCGCACCAAATTTTGGGAGCAATCATATCTCTATTGCTATAATACTGAACTGCCTACCAGCTTTCATAAACCAACTGGGTGTTTAAGGTTAGCGATTATAGCCAATTATCACCTTTAATTTGGGTCGATATTTTAACACAGTAATCATTGGTATTGTGGTATCCACGTGACGCATACATGAAGCATTAAAACAAAACTAAAACTGGAACAATAGCAAGTGCAAAAAGATACAAACACGAACGTAGGGCTGACACTATAATATCAGACTTATTCTTGCATATTGTCCGGTTGTATTACCAATAAACATATAAATATCAGCCTTATTTTTACATATCATTTGGCAGTATAATTAATAAACACAAAAAATATCAGGCTTGTTCTTGTATATTATTTGGCTGTATGATTAATAAACAGTGAATAATCAGGTTTATTTTTGCATATCTGGCAGTATAACAAATGAACACTGAAATATCAGGTTTATTCTTGTATATTATTTGGCTGAATAACTGATAAATATTTAAATATCAAGTTTGTTCGTGCAATTCTTTGACTGCATAACTAATAAACACTGAAATATCAGACATATTTTTGCATATTTTCAGGCTGTAAAATTAATAAACTCTTGAATATCAGGCTTATTCTTGGATAATATCTGGCTGTATAACAAATAAACATTTAAATATCAGGCTTATTCTTGCATTTTGTCTTGCTGTATAACTAATAAACATTTAAAAATCAGATTTATTCTTGCATATTATCTGGCTGTATAATCAATAAACATTGAAATATCAAGCTTATTCTTGCATATCATCCGGCCTTATAACTGATAAACATTTGAATATCAGGCTTATTCTTGCATATTTTCTGGTAGTATAACTAGTAAACATTTAAAAATCATACTTATTCTAGCATATTATCTGACTGTATAATTAATAAACATTTAAATATCAAGCTGTTCTTGCATATCATCTGGCCTTATAACAGATAAACATTTAGATATCAGGCTTATCCTTGCACAATATCTATCAGTATAACTGTTAAACATTTAAATATCAGGCTTATTCTTGCATATTTTCTAGCTGTATAACAAATAAACACTGGAATATCAGGCTTATTCTTGCATATTTTCTGGCTGTATAACTAATTAACACTGAAATATCTGATTCATTCTTGCATATTATCTGGCTTTATAACTAATAAGCATTAAAATATCAGGTTTATTCTTGCATGTTTTCTGGCTGTATGACTTACAAAAACAAGAACAGAGAGTTTTACAATGCGTGGTAGCAGTAGCAGAAGTACAAGAAGGGAAAATAAAAGGGAGAGTAGTCATTTTTTTAGTTAACGTTCATACTTGTGAAATATTGGGATATGGGATTGTTCTATAAGTATTTGCTTCAGTGAAAATTGTCATTTTGGGCATTCTGGGTCTTGACTGAGTTTTTTAAATTTAAAAAATGCCCAGCTTGTAACAACGAATCTACCAGAATAGTGTTGTTCTGATGGTGTAGACCATTTAAACAGCGCCACACTTTTTATTGGCATCATACACCTTCTTTCCTTCGTATTTCTGTTGTTTTTCATAACTGGGACCGATCGATCAGTGGACCGACAGGAAAGTGCCTAATAGAGATGTACAGCCGTATCTGAAAATGAAATACTTTGCTATTACATAATATATTTCGATACTTATGTGTCTTGTTTTAAAATGCTGAGCCTTTTTATAACATGTTACAAACCCTGAACTAGCATAATAATCCCGTATGTCACGCGTGTGGAGTGTGCAAGCATGATTAAAAAGCATTTGTCATTTCCTTGACAGGCTTTCTGTAAGTAGTTCGTTTTATTGACGGTGTATTTATTTTTCTTTTGGAGATCGGGTCTCAAGTTGATCATTAAAATATATTAATAACATTTCCCACATCTATTTTGAGCGCAAATCATTAATTTTTCTGTGCGTTAGATTTTTTTCTCTCTTTCACGTCAGTCTATTTCTTTCAATCCGTGTTACTGTCAGCCTTTCTTCCTTCCTTTCTTTTTTTGTTTTATTCCCTTTCCCCTCCTTTTTCCTTCCCTCTTTTTTTTACCTCCCTTTTTAGATTTCTTCATTTTTTTGCACCTCTCTTCTTTCTTTTCTTTATCTGGTTTTATTCCCTTTCTTTTTCTTTCTCCTTCCCCCTTTTTACCTCCTTTTTTTGTATTTCTCCATTTTTTCGCCCCTTTGTCTCCCCTTTCTTTTTTCTTTCATTCTATATTTTCCTTCTCCTCCCTTTCTTCTTTTCTTCTTCAGTTCTTTTCTTCTATCCATCTGACCCTCTACCCTCCCTACCATCATTTATTTTTTCCTTCCCTGCTTCTTCCCCGCCTTTCCTCCCTCCCTTCTTTCTCTCATCCTTCTTTCCTTTCTTTCATTTTTCTATCCTTTTCCTTTCCTTTCTGTCTTCCTCTCTCTCATCACTTATTTTTTCCCTTTCTCTTCAACTCCTTTCTACGTTATTTAATCCTTGCTTCTTCCCCTTCCTCAATTTTTCGTTCCCTTATTTATTTATTTCCTTTGTTCATTCATTCCCCCCTTTCTTTCTTTCTTTCCTTCATTTCTTTATCATTACGTTTCGTGTTTCCTTTTATCTTGCATTCATTAGTTATTTTATTAGCTCAGGATTTTCTTCCTTTCTCCCGAAGAGTATCCTCATTTCTTTATCTAATTACGTATTCTCCGTTTGTAGCTAACTACTGACACATAGTTCAATTCACACACAAACACACGAATATATACTTATATATATATATATATATATATATATATATATATATATATATATATTTATATATATATATGTGTGTGTGTGTGTATATATATATATATATGTATATATATATATATATATATATATATATATATATATATATATATGTTTGTGTGTGTGTGTGCGAATGTGTGTGTGTGTGTTCATATATATATGTATATGTTTTAGTTTACGGCTTCAACAGCAACTTTATCACGTCATGTCACTGTGATAAGAAAGGTTTTGCAATGAAAAAAAAAATGGTTTCCACGTGTACTGAATGAAACAACTAACATCAGTGTCAGATATTATACCTTCCAACAAACTGTGTCAGAGCTTAAACAATTCTGGTTCGAATCCTTGGATCATCCTCTATATACACTTGATATTTCTCCGACTAATCAACATTCAAATACTGCATATCAGTTATAAAACAGACTTCGTAATCGGCATTAAGAATAAGTCCAAAGAAACATACTGCAACATGGATGAGGGGGAAAAAGTCCAATTCTATCGATCAATGTTATTATTGGAGGATTGTTAGAGAAGGGTTTTTGCCTCCGAAGGTAATATTTAGATTATATGTTTTTCTTTGTTGCTTTCACCATCGATGATTTTATAATTCGAACAACGACATTTCATACGTAACGACCTAATATTCAATCATTGCCGAATTCTGCACCTTGTTTTTTAATTGACTAGAATTTGTTATCTTGTATTATCTCACTTGACGGAGCGACACAGAAAACCCTATTACCATATAAATTATAGTATTATCCAAGCAAATGCAAAATTGATAATGAAAAGTTTTAAATCAAAGAAATGTATTTTCTTTCTAGACTGTCAGAACACCGGATTCCATGGAATACATTGTCCCATCAACAATATCTGATTTCTTTGTGGTTGAACAAACATAATCAGGAAAGTAGAACTTCGGTTTTATTTTCTTTTGATTTTTTTCGAAACAGCCAACCAAAACTGTCACCTAAATTGGCAACTTGGGTTTTTTCTCAGTTTTTATGTTAGTCTAGCTCGTATATATGTACCAGGGGTACAATCGGGTCCATTGTAGTGAGAGAACTGAGAATTCAAAAATTTACTCCTTAAATGAAAACAACAACAACAACAACAACAACAAAAAGAAACAGCTTTAAAAAAATTCCCTCGAAGTAATTTTTTAGTAGGGGTTCAATTTCTAGCGTAAGTTTCTGCTGTATCGATTCCTTATTTTTTGGTGCCTAGTTATTTTTTGTTGCTGTTGAAAAATCAGAATTTTTAGTGATTACTGCCAAGCAATACGGCGAAATAAGTAAGTCATTCATCGATCGCCAATTTTCAATTTTCATGCTGCCAAAATACATTAGTCACGTGACAGTTACGATCAAGTGACTATTTCTTGCTTATTTCTACCATCTTCCGCTTCTTCGCCTTTGCACATGCGCATTAAGGAACCTGTTTACACAGTGAAAGAAATCAATTTTAACTAGGTGAACGAGACTTTGAAAAAAAGAATCATCTCCGGTTCAATGGACAAGAATGGTCTGAGAAAAAAATATGTCCTGGCAAGTCAAGTTTATTCTGCGAATTCGAAGAAACCTTTAGTTTCCATAGGCCTCAGATTGATTTCTTTTACTGTGATTGCACAAGCGTGTTTTTGCTTATTACCTCCGCCAACGAAATGGGTGTAGCACATTTAGTAGGTCGGGACTGTCTTACTGTCTGTCCTTCTGTCTTTCTACTGGACCATAAGGTATTGGAAACAGTCAACCAAAACTGTCACCAATCATGAACTCATATATCTCTCAGTGTTGAAGTTGAATCAACTGGCTGGCTTGCTGGCTGGCCATGAATGTATCATGCACACAGATTATACCAACAGATGATTGAAAATTTAATTGATCACACCCAACGCAGAATGCTAACAAAAGACGATGGACACCTAACAGTGTCTATTCAGTGATTAACGAATCCTGTCTTCAAGATTACCCAAGAATTTCGATGGAATCTTGTAGATAGGTGGGCAATGGGGCTTAGAAGAGTTTGTCAAACTTTAGGGGCGGATCCAGGAATATAATTTTTGATCGAAAAATAATTTTCAATTTCATTTTCATACATTTATGTTCACACTCATGTCCATCAAAACGATATCTTCAATAGTTTTCAATAAATTTCCCGTGAAATTTCGTGGAAGGATGGACAATAGGATACATAAGTGATTAAATCAGAGAGTAGATCTCTGCACAAATAACTCTCTTAACCATGTTGTTGATAGATGTATGTACTGTTTTAGTGCTCTCAAGTTTCATATAAACTTTTGTTGAAATACAAGAAGCCATTGATACGAATTAGGATCGAAGATATCATTCATGATCTCTACCACGATCAGTACATACCTTTACCCCTATTCTTGATCCTAACCCTAAAATATTCAATATGAGATCGTATCAATGTAAGCTCAACTACTGAAATCTTCCAAATTCTGCCAATTTGGAATCCTACTGAGATATATTTGATACTTTGTGCGCACAATGTATAAATAAGTATTTATAAATGTACAGGCCTCCTTTTATATTTACTTGCGTGTGTACACATATCTATCTCAGTTTGTTCCAATCTATCAACACATACATAATCCAATGTATCCCTAAAATATACATGTATATATACACATATATATATATATATATATATATATATATATATATACTCAACCATGTACGCACACACATACGTGTACCCCTGTCCTTCCATATCTCTTTTATCTATTTATCTATCAATCTATCTATCTATCTATATGCATATATGTATATAGTCTATGACATTTTACAGTTTTAAACTGTAAACACTTCAAAAAACTTTTTCAAACATGTTTTGCGTTACATCAGTCACCTAATTCCTGATATCTTTGATATAATTTATGTGTTTTCTTTGATTTCCTCATTGCTTTACACACACTTCAATATTATGGCACTACGTGTAATTTTTGTTTGGTTTGAATCATCAGTCGTTTACCATACAACTGTTTCAGTGATTTAAAAACAAAACAGTTATATTAGCACGACAGTGTTGATCAAACACCACCTCTTTATTGATATATATATATATATATATATATATATATATATATATATATATATATATATCACGACAAAGTTGCAAATGCTGTGCACACTACCTCAAAGAAGTGAACTGAGATATAGACAGAAACAAATCGTTAAACAGGAAAAAGTAACAAAAGAAATGGAAAAAAAAAAACAATAGAAAAACATATATTTACATGTATATATATATAAGAACTTTTCTGGCTGAGCAGGGTGGGGAAATCTTTTAATGTTGGCATAAAATTGTCTTTTATTCGTCTATCTTCGAAGTGTCTTCGAGCGACCAGACTACACAGAGGAAGTCTTTATTCTGATTTTCTACTTATTCTATCCACTGTGTCTAACATCTGACGGATGTTGAAAAAGGCTTTGTGTGTCATGTGATTTTAATTCTTTACTATACCTGTTTGACCGAGACATCAAGAAAAAGAGTTCGAATACCCTCTAGACGTGGAACATAATCACCATCATCATCATCATGGGCCTTTTGAATTCCGTCTTTGGACATGAATCTTATGCAAAATCTGCCAGGTCTCTCACTCACGAGTGTCACAGATCCAATTGGTGTAGCTAATTTTGTGCCTTTCATGCATAGTCAAGCAGTTTTTTTCGTTGTGTTTTGGTTGAGCAAACGTTGAACATACAGAACTATCTTTAACCTGATCTCAGCGCTATTTTCCTGAAATTTTAGCTTATTTATAATTACCTTATACCTTAAAATATTAAAAATCAGTATGAAGTAGTTAACAGGCTTATTTTTTTATTGCATTTAGTCGTTTTCAACGATGTCGATCTTGCAAGAATTTAGTTTTGGTAACACTGGAACCAATATCATCCGAATTTGTATAAATCATCGCACGATCTTATTTTTTTGTACGTCATTTTTACGCATATGATCTCGGATGATCCAATTTGTTGTCCAACTGTTGCTGTGCACTTTTGCAACAGAGACGGCCTTTTCTCATTCCAGTTTTCTAATGGTTTTTATCATATCTCTGACGCCTATTTGTCTAATAAAATGTACTGTCTTGTAACCACTCAATGTGGTTTTGAGCATGATCTTGCATGGTTCTTAGTTTTACAGTAAATCTTTTTTTTTCTAATTTGAATATTTCAGCTCCCCAAGTTACTATTGCAGACAATATTACGTTCAAATAGAATCTGATCCATTTCAACTATTCGGTCTTGAAATCAAAACTATTCAAGTAGCTTAAATTTCATTTCGAGAGGGAGCAAAAAAAAAAACAATCTTTTCAAACATAAATCACCAAAACTCTTCATTGCCAGCCTCGTGATCATCTCCCAAAACCTGGACTGGGAAAATATAGGAATCAAAATTGACGGCGAATATCTGACCAACCTAAGATTTACAGACGACATTGCCCTTTTTGAAAAGAACCTACATGACTGCCAACTAATGCTAGATGAACTAAATGAAGAAAGCAAAAGAGTTGGCTTCCACATGAACTTCAGTAAAACAAAAATCATTTGTAATGATCATATTGAGGACATAACTGTCAAAATCGCAGATGCAAAACTGGGGAAAGTAGACCACTATATCTACCTAGGGAAAAAATCTCCAGGGAACCCACAAAAGAGGAAGAATCACCCTAGAATGGCAAACCTTTGGCAGAACAAGCTCAACATTAAAAAACAAGTCGATCCCAATAATCCTAAAAAGAAGAGTATACAACCAATGCATCCTCCCGATAGTCACCCATGGAGCTGAAACATGGAACCTAACCAAGACAAGCACGCAAACTGAGAGGCATGCACCGTACACATGAGAGAATCATGCTCAATCTCACATTGAAAGATCACAAGACAGCACAGTATATAAGGAAGAAAAACGCAAGGCCTAAACATCATAGAAACTATTAAAAAACTCAAATGACAATAAGCAGCCATGTTGCAAGAACGACAGACAACTGATGGACATCACCACTTACAAAATGGATCCCCAGAGATCACATGTGAAAACAAGGCCGACAAAATACAAGATGGTCAGATGAGTAGGGAAAATTTAGAAAATACTGGCTCTGCGACGCCCATGATAGAGAATTGTGGTGAATCCTGGGGAAAGTCTATATCCAACAATGGACATTAAAGGACTGATGATGATGATGATGATGAGATGCATTAATGTTCCAGCCCTCTGACACCATCAATACAATACGTACACGTGATGCATATATATCCAGCCAGTTAGATCAACTTTGAAACCCCCCAAAACACGGACAGTTTTTTAGACATTTTCTAACAACAGTGAAACCCGATCAAACATATAAAAAGTCAAGCCACAGCAGGTTAAAGCTCTACTGTGTGAAATAATGAAAATACCCCATTTAAGAACTTCATACAACGTTTATGGAGATATCATTCTAAATATTGTTGGTGATAATGAATAGAATTCCGGTCAGAACTCTAGGTAACGGTCATAAATAAACTATTGTGAATAATGCGAGTAATAATGAAAAGAATTAATCTTAGATCCCTGAAGAAAAGTTATGAAGATACTCTTCTGAATATTGAGTGTAATGATGAATAGAATTCATCACAGAACTTGAAACCACTGATATGAGGATACAAATCTCAACAATGTATGGAATAATGGGGTTCAGTCATTTCAGAACTTAAGACAACACTGGGAATGGCGTGAAATGATTCAGCTAAACTGTTCGGATTAAATAAATGAATAATCCAAGATGTTCCTCTGAACTCCGTGAAGAAAAACTGAAAATTTGTCTTGAAGTGGGGAATCGGAAAGTACACCAAGTAAGAATCAAAGACAGTGAGATTTTGGTAAGGAAAAAAAGAAGAATTGGTTCGAAATTCTTTGGCTAGAACGATTCAAACGATGGAAAATCTCTAGGAAAAAAAGGGAAGAGGAAATGAACTTATGAATCTTACAGAAGAGTCTTTTTCCCTTTGCTTAAATTGTTTGATCAAAGAAAACATCACAGAAAGAGGTAACTCAAAAAACTCGAAAGGACAGTTGACAATAAACCAAAGTGAACAAAAAAGAAGAAAAAAAAAACAAACGAAAGAAAATCAACCAGACGAATGAAAAAACGAATCAGAATAAGAAAAAGAAAATAAAACGAAAACAAAATGGAAGAAAAGTTCACAAGGCGTAACAAAGACCCGGTCTTATTTCATTTATTTTTTTCTTATTTATTTAAATTCATTTACTTGTTTGTTTGTGAAACAACATTCCTTTACATCCCCAAGATAATGACGCGTGTAGTCTGTAAACAAATTATTTACAAGTTGTTGAGAAGAAAATATAAAAAAAACCTAAAAAGAAAGAAAAGAGAAATGAGCAAAAAACATAGCGTTTCGCACAACGAACAAGGAGAAATAAGCGAATTACATCCAGCGCATGTGTGTACTTGTGCTGAGGTGAATCAGAACGCCACAGAATTACGATCAAAGCTGTCGTAAACATAAAAAATAGGTAATGAATTTATCATTTTGATATCATAACGCAATGGAATTTGCTTTTTAAACGAGATGAATCAACTTTTTAATTAACAAGCCTGGTTGCTGCAGGGTCAAACACTACTCCAATTTTTATTCCGACTGGAGATGATTACAGCAACTGCTTTTAAGTATATATAATAGATATGAAAAAAAAAATTACTTTTGTAAAAATTTCAATCATAACTCGTGCGTACCTTATTTAATGTATAAAACATTATAAATCAAGCCAAGTCAGTAAGACAGCCTCCTGGTAATCAGTTGATTCTGAGCTCAAATCAAGGTAAGGTATAGTGAATTTCCTGCATCAGTATATATTCCTAACTTTGGGGAAGATTGTTTTTCTTTTTCTTGCTATTGTAGGAGATTAAAATCAAGCTGAGTTTTGGAGTTTGGCAACAATAAATTTATGTATTAGAGTGATTGTAAATAATTATTTTTCTTCCAGTCTGGAAAGTCATTGAGTACATTTTACAGTAATAAATTATAAGTCAACCAACTTAGGCGAGACCAAGGTTAAATGGTACAAAACGACGTCTGGATTTAATTCATCATTTCCTCTATCCGGGAGTGTGTCGTTCATAGTTAATAGTAAAGTTTAACTCCGTGAAGAATAGAGATTTTTAGGTGCAACATGTTCCCAATTGCTTATTGTATCAGTTAGGGGAAGCTACTGATGCTCTGCTAAAAATTACGAACAATCGTGGAGTGTATCCTGATGCATCGGGGGCTTATCAATGCCAGCTGTAGTTGAAAAGCTTTGAAGGCGTCGAGTCTCATTTGAAAATCCTTAATAACATTCTGAATCCAAAAATACATAATTACTTCCCGAACACTCTGATACAAACACATTTCAACCAGATGCATTCCGAGAGACGGTTTATCATGCGAAATCATTGGTCTTATAATCTCATCAGTTTCATAACAGATGTATCCAAGGTCGTCTCATTGCACGGACACAATCGGCAGTTGCCCAAAGGTCCTATAATTAAAGGGTTTAGAAATTCAATTTGAAAAACGAAATGTTCATATTGTCAAACAGCAGTAGAGAGAACCTTCTCTGAACCTATGCCTACATTCATGTTTGAATAACTTCATGATTTTATATTAAATATATGTATTCAATCTGATGTTAGCTCTATGGCCTGCGGCATGAATCCTGTATATTGCTTTCGCTGTGTGCCGCAAATATTCCGATGGTGGCCCTGACTACAGCCTATCTCGATGTACAGAAGTCCTCATGTTAATCTGCATTTCACTCTCTGTCAGTCTTTATTTTGTTTTACCTTTATTTGTTGATTTACACTTAGTAACAGTAGTAATTGTAGTCTTATGGTCAGAATTCCTAAGATTAGTATTTGACTATACA
>OY735241.1:9890259-9895259 GCA_963457665.1 Thysanoteuthis rhombus | reverse complement strand
CTATTATCTTCATGGATGCTCCAAGACTGAGCCAATGTTAGTAAATATTAATTATATTTTCTGTTAGTATACCATTCGGACATAATTTGCCTATGCTGTCAAAAAATAATTTTTGAATATAAGTCAATCAAGAAAAGAAGACGAGATTACTCCAGCATGGATCATAGTACAGAATACATTGAAATAGATTATACACATGATTAGGCAGCAAAAATGGAGATGGACTGGACACTTAGTAAGAAGTTATGGCAATAGATGAATCAAAAGACAAAGTATTTTACGGCCACGGTATAGTAAACACGGTTGGAAGAGATAAAACACATGATGGAAAGCTCAGATAAATAGGTTCGCTGATAAGCGATGGCAGAGATTTGCACAATCGTGGGAGAAAATGAGACAGGCTTCCATCAATGAACATGATGTTATCTATATATCTTTCTATCTATCTATCTATCTATAAATCAAGGTACACATTTGTAATTCAGTATAAGATGTGTGTTGGGTTTATTTCCTAAAAGCGCCCAATACGAAAGCTTCTAGTTTGAGTACAGCTTTAAATATGGTGGAATGATTGATTTCTTACAAAAACACGCTTTGGCTCCTGCCTTTCGGGCTTATGTAACAGCTAAGTAAATTGAATGACTCGAATATATCGAGCCTTAACCATAGTGAAGGCATTCGGTGATTTTGCCTTAGTGAGAAAATGCAAAACACTCAAATGACAACTTGTAAATGTGATATAAGTTTATCCAAAAGGTAACAATAAAATAACTAACCAATACAGGAGCGGCACAGAAAAGTATTTTCCATCAGATTCAGCGAAATACCGAGCTTGTTCCACCATCTTGACGCCATCACGAAGGTCATCTTCTTATTGTACGTTCCTTGTTTCTTGACATTCGGTTAGTAGTTTTTTTACTGCAAGATATCATCTTTTATTTCCACCAATCATGTTGCTGATTCAACATTTCTC
Organism: Thysanoteuthis rhombus; assembly: GCA_963457665.1. NCBI lineage: Eukaryota > Metazoa > Mollusca > Cephalopoda > Oegopsida > Thysanoteuthidae > Thysanoteuthis > Thysanoteuthis major. The sequence continues at coordinate 9,894,286 of OY735241.1, read as the reverse complement.
GAAGCTCTGTTGGACGATTGTTATCACTCACTCGTATATTCATGTTTTGTCCTTTCTTTATGACTGACTTGACTATAAGTTAAGACTACTTTTTCAATGAAACAAACACGACTTGTATTCAATATTCAAGGGGAAGTTTTTACAATTGTGCTGTATCTAGAAAAACAAAAATATCATGACGCTTTGCATTTCCTTATCCAACCAAGTTTTCCCCCTTCATGAGAGTAACAGACAGAAATTGCGTATTATATACGTAAATATAAGCATATAATTATTTATGTATGTATTCATATATAAAGGTTTATATGTACATATATTAGTAAAGGTCAATCAATACTGTCACTATACATTTCTGCAGATTTTAACTCGGTCTAGCTGGCTTACTGGCTCCGTATGTACCAGGATTACAATATTTTTTCGAAGATTTATCTTCCTTTTACTTTTCTTTTGAAGTTCGATTTACAACGTAAATTTGTGTTAAATTGATCTGTTAGTTAGTGTCACTTTATTTTGAAAACTAAGAATTTTTAATGATCACTGTCCAAGCAAAAGGCAAGAGGAGTAACTCATTCATCGAATAATCCACTTTTTCAGTTTTTGATTGATTAGCCCTAACAAGGCATGCTGCCCAAAAATGAGAATCACATGACTGTTTCTTTTTAGGGAATAACTAGACATATTATCTTTTTTATCAGATGAAGCATTACCAAGCATTATCATTATTATTACTATCTGAGAAGTAAATTCTTCCATCTTGAATTTGCTATAAAAAGCAAAATATATTAGTGAAATTTCAATAGTAATTTTTGTATATCAACGAGATATATATCTACATTAACGTGGATACGACTGCAAAACACTTATATACTTATACATACTGATAAACTACGACACCAACCCACTGGCAATACACACTCAGACACGTACATACACACACACACATATATATATATATATATATATATATATATATATATATATATATATATATATATATATATACATATATATGTACATATATGTATATGTATATATATATACATATATGTATATATATATATCTGTGTGTGTATATGATAAAATGAATTAGTAATGAATATAAAAGGAAATTTAATAATAACGTTTATTAACATTGTGATATATACCTATACATAAATACAACAAAATCTTCAATCATATATACATATACTGCCACACTACTACACCAGCTTGCCTACATACACGTAAATATACAACATAGAAACACGTTTGTTCATATATATATATATATATATATATATATATATATATATATATATACATATATACATATATATATATATATATATATATATATATATATATATATATATATATGCGCATGCGTGTATGTTATGTATGTAAATATATACATATATATCGAATCAGCAATGAATATAAAATGAAATGAAAAAATCAGTCCTAAGAAGAAAATTAATATTCGTGACACGTACCTTAACACGGAGTCGTTGAGGGGGCGGAGAGGTTTCATTTTAAATTGTTTTTTCTGTATTGCTTGAAGTTGTTTATAAACGGATTGAAAATTTCATTAATTTTCTTAAATGTGTCTGACTTCTCCTATAAAAGAACGTCGAGAGTTTACATTTTCAATTATGAAAACATTGACTATTAGTCTGTTTCATACTGTGACCCGCGATCGAATCAGATATACGAAGCCTGTCCATAAAGAAAACTAAATCTCAAATCTCATAGCGCCAATAAGACATCTTAGCGTGCTCTGACTAAAATGTTGTGCGGTAGCAACATTTATATTTTGAATTAAGAAAAACTGCATCAAGCAATGTCGGTTAGTTTTTGAGCTAAAGTTGCGTCAGTGAACGTGTACCTAATGCATTTTTTTTCTTTTTTGTCTCCGAGTTGAACAATGAAAATTTCAGGAGGATAATTCTAGAAACTGTTTGTGATTAGTTATAACTTATTGGGAGACTATTTCGAATGTTTCAATATGCTCATTTGGTACATTGTCAGAGCCATGCTCATTGTTGTACAATATGGTATCAGAGTTTCAAATCGGGAAGAACATCCACGAAACCGTTTTGGGGATTTAAAAAACAAAACAGTTATATTGACATGGCACCCCAGCTATGTTGACCAAACAACACCTTCTTTATTATGTATTTTATGCCATACATTTAGTTTGTCATTTTTATAAGGTGTTATGTGTATTGCATATTGATATGATCTTATACTAATTTTTTTAAAAACAATGCTCACTTATATAGGTTAAACTAAAAAAAGTTTTTAATTATAAGGGCTATGTATGTGTTTATGTATTGAGAAGTGTAATTTTCGTGGTAATATTACTCTAAGAGTGGACAAATCAGCAAAAACTTGCTGATTGAGTGGTCAAGAGAATGTAAACTCAGACCTTGATGTACAGACACCAACTTCAGATTCATGACGTATGGATGTCAGTCAGATGGAAAACGATTCCGTCCTGTGTACTGGTTTCATGTCAAGTTTTTTTCATGTCTAGATTTATGTCCGGTAAATATGCAGATATTTGACATTAACGGCAAAATACCTCACATAGGTCAATGACGCTTTAGTCCATCAAAGTACAACCCTCCATCACACAATCACCCAGGATTTTTCTTCTTCGCTGTAATGTCCCCGCTGCGTTCCCGATTATCTCTTCTACGGTCAAAATTCGCAAAAATGCCAGAAATTGCAGTTGTTTCAGATCTTGGTGATATGTTGAAAAATCCTGAACAATTCATAGATATTGACAGACTCTGTCATGAAACCTGCAGCTCTGGCAGTTCGTATTGTACTTCTTGTTATGGTAAATCGTTCAGGACAATCGTGTCGTCTTTTGGCATATCCTTTCCAGAGATGTCAACTGGCTGTTGATCAGCAATGTATTGTTCTGGTTTTGAACCCCGAGTTCAATCAAGCGGTGAAACTGTTTTCATTGATCAGCGATATACTATTCTACAGGTTCAGCTTGAGGTTCCCTTTGAGGAGGTAACGGCTGCAAATGGTTTATTTCTTCTCGAAATACTGCCTTACGAAAAATGTTTATTTGGCAACGACGATGCTGTCGCCGAGCTGAAGTATGATTTAGATATACACGCCGTGACATGATCAATTAAGACAGTATAAGCTAATCAGTTTTAGTTCAACAACAATTGAGTAGTTGTTCAAAGTAATATGAAAATATAAAAATGAATACCACCCGAATCGAATGACGACCAAAAATCATAAGTGAATGAAAGTATGAATTATTGCTATGACTGCAAATAACTTTTTTAGGGCTGAGTAATTTTTTTTTATTGGTCTTAGGAAAAAGCAGTGAGCTATATTATTTTGAAATTATAACTGCCGTAGCATCAAAGTCTCTCAGTTGAAGGTACGTCTTTAATGGGCAATAAAATCTAAATTCCTTGCAGTAATCCGTCCAGAAACGTCAGGAAATGTTTAGAGTTAATTAAATTGATATCCAGAATAAACTTTGATTTTGAGCGTTGCAGAAAATCTTTTCTTCAGCAAATGGTAACTATAAAGGAAGAAATTTTGACAATTCCAAAACAGCACCCCATAAACAGCGTTTATGATCACAAAGATTTGGTCTGTTTCGAAATGATATTTAGATATATAGAGCCTCCCTTGTAAGTGCCTTTTATTGATTTATTTATAAACGCTTTCTTCGGACAGGAAAACTATTGCAATTTTGTTAAATCTATTGTTGTCTCTCATATTGAATAAACCTCAACTCAAAATAGAGTTGTAATCGTACAAACGTGTACAACATTCCTCGTTTGGACACATTAGCTATCATGAATGGAAAAAAAACTCCTGTTCGCACAGCATTGTTGGAAAGATTAAATTCTCTTCCTTTCATTCACTTGTAAAAAAAATTCACTGTATTCTATTTCGTAATCACGAGAGACGCATTTGTGTCATATTTACATCGTATTTACATGGTCACAGAATATGGGTTCATTCCAGTATAGATTTTATTGCATACAAATCGACTAAGAAAGCC